>OY979704.1:39537318-40159652 GCA_963855925.1 Inga laurina | reverse complement strand
TCATCAGGGCACATGGATACGGGGATTTCAACAAAAGTTAGGACATTCGTTCCCAACTGCTGCAGAAATCCATGCAATCTACAGAGGCCTTCATCTATGCAAGAATATGGGTTTATCCAAAATCAAACTGTTCACCGATTCCCTCCAGGCTATCCAGTTATTACGGTCTACTTGTCCTGTTTCCCACCCATTATATGACGTTATCCTAGCAACTAGATCCCTTATTTTCTCTAACTGGGACTTGCAGATTTCCCACGCTTATAGGGATAGTATTAGCTGTGCTGATTATCTGGCAGTACAGGCACACAGAAATGACCACGACTACGTCGAGCTAGGGTCTTCTTCTGCCACTTGTTCTTTCCTTTTTGCCCAAGACTGTGCTTTGGGCAGGCCTAATCAATAGGTCCAGAAACTCACAAGCTTTGCTTGCCTTTGTAATACAAAAAAAAAAAAAGTTAGTTAACATTACCCTATAATTAGAACTGAATGGAGTATGTGTTGAACACAAACAATAAAGCTTACAAAACATATTTTTATCTATAGTGTCTATGACAGCTTTGTAATCGCCCATCCTAATTGTGGGACAAAATTTTAAAGTCTTACTTTATCAAATAATTTTCTTTTTGTTTTTTTTTGCAAGTTTTTGTTGGATATAGAGAAAGTAAGAACTTCTGAAATTCTATTACTGATCCTTGAAAAAACAAGTGTATGAACCTTTATATAGTCAAACCTAATAATCTAATTTATTCTAATCAAATAAAAATTAAATCAAAATAACTAAGATATAATCTAATGATGGCGTTCTGATCTTTAAAGTTAGAGCCTAGAAACTGATTTGAAATCTACTGTTAAATGTTTCCAAAAGCTGAATAATGGTGTTAAATGGTTAAACTATGTTTAGAAGCTCCAAATTGATGACTATTTTTTGCTGATTAAAGCTTACCTGGATGATATATCGTGTTGCATGTGATTAAATGTCATTGTTTGGTGATGTGATAATTGTTTGGGGAGTTATTTGAATCTGGAATTTAGTTTCAGGGTCCTGCTATCCAACTAATCTAATAATATTTGTGAAAAAGGGTTTAAATGCTAAGGTGGATATGCTATGAAGAAGGGTAGTGAAGTTGTTGTTATTGAATTATTATTCAGTTTTGGGAGCTCAAACTTGTAGGTGAAACTGTGTTGCTGCACTAGTTGATGCTTTGAGTTGTTAAATCAATGCTCTAAATTATTAGAATGTGTCTAAGGACCCCAATATGATGGTTAGATGATATTTTTGAATCTAGAAAATTTCTACATTGAAATGGAATGTTGTTCAAGAATCTTAAAGGGGTTAGAGTGTTTATAAGCTAATGAAATGATATAATGTTTCAATGATGTTTGTGAAAACCATCGTGCTGTTCATAGAAACCAAATTTTAAGAGTATTTTGTAAGAAAGACCCCATTCTTTGAAGCTACCAAAGGCTAAGTGTCTTAGATGATTCAAGCATGTAAAAGACTCTAAAATGAAAGTTAAAACAATGTTCTTGAAGTTGAAAAAATTTACAGAATCTTAATGGTGGGCCTGTTCGAATTTTAGAAGACATTGAATGAACAAATGCGAATAAATGTAAGATGAAAGTGTGGTTTGATTTATGAAAACTATTACTAGTTGGGCTAAATGTTAAGAAGCTGAAATCTATTAAGTGAATGCCTACTATTTTAAGGTATTATGATGAGGAATGAATGTTATAAACTAGGGGATCATACATAAATAATGTATAAAAGGTTCTGCATTATTTAGAAACAATAGTGTTTAATTATGCAAGTTTTGTATTTTCCCCTATTTTTGTACAGCAGCTCATTGAGAATGAAGGAGCTAGAATTTCCTAATTTGGAGATAAAAACATATTCCTAATGGAAAAATAAGTAGGAATAACATGATAAAAGAATTTCAAGTCAAGTACAAGAGAGTTAGAAATCAAAGAAAAAGAAATAAGCTAGGCTAAGAAGCTACATGATAGATTTAGAGTTTGGGCTTGTGAAAGAGAATAATAATGCAATAAAAGAGTACCAATATATGTATATTAACCTGTCCTACATGAATAGTTAATAGGATTTGATAATTGCTATCAAGACCGAAGAGAAGGCAAAGCAAAGGAAGCACAAGTAAAAGGAGGTAATTTAGAAGAAGAAGCAAAAGGTAGTAAAACTTCTTCTTATATAATATAGTCTATGCTTGGTTAATTGCATGCTTATTTACCATGTATGCCTGTGAGCATGTAATATCCTTGCTTGAATTTGTGCCATGACCATGTGTATTTGCTTGTAAGTGTTGTCTTGCGTTGGCTATTCACATGCTTGGTTTGTTAGCATTGCACATTATATGTTAAGTTGATGTCTTGCTACTGAGATTCCCCCGAATCTCACCCCATTCTTCTCTATCCAACCTTGGGGGCATGCTTTTGAAAGGAAAATCACTACTACAAAAAATTAGTATAATGGCGCTTATTTTATAAAATACTTTGGCGTTTAAGAAACGCCAAAGCTTTTGACGCCATTAAAAATCCCTGTGGCGCTTTTCAATTTACAGAAACGTCATACGTTACTTTATGAAATTAAATAAATATATTAATTATAAACAGCGTTTCGGGGGGAAGTGCCAAAGGAGGGGTAAAGGAGGGGTACCCCTCCTTTGGCGATTTTTAGCATAAACGCCAAAGGAGGGGAATACCCCTCCTTTGGCGTTTTTAATACAAACGCCAAAGGAGGGGTATACCCCTCCTTCGGCGTTTGTGTTGAAAAACGCCAAAGGAGGGTAGTACCCTCCTTTGGCATTTTACCCTTAAACGCTAAAGTAGGTTTAATTTTTTTTTTAATAATTTTTTAAAATATTTTTTTTTCCTGTGCAGTGTGTAATAATACCTGATGACCATATATATATATAGTAAGCAAATGACCATAACGATGATGTTCAATACAAAACAAAATATTACAATACAAAACGATGATGGTCATTTGTTCAAATAACTACAATGAATAAACAACTACATGCCTAAATTAACTAATTCCTTGACCAAATGGTGCCGAATGATAATGTAACAACTACAAAATATATTGATTGTATTAACAATGATTATATAGTGTACAACTAAATAGGAATAGGCAAGAAAGAAGCTACATGCCTAAATTAACTAATTCCTTGACCATATATTCACACCATTCTTCAATGATTTCATCCATTTGATGGTCAGACAGCTCAGCACAACGTGCATCTTCATAATACTACATAAACAATCATGTATACAAAGAATGAAAATCACTAAATTTAGACACTTTGTCAATTAAAATTAAAACACAATATCAATTGCAACTAAAGGGAACTTACTTTCACAGGAATTACAAGGTGGCGATGAGTAACTACATCTTTCATAAATTTCATAACATAATAACCACAATCATTATCATTCGGCTGGAATGGACACTGCAACAATACAATGAAATAGTTATGTCAATTTTTGAATAAATTTTTTTTACTAACAAGAATGGAGTAAATTCATATATAAGTACCATAATCTTCCTCCACGCATAGCTATTGGCCGGGTCATTGCGTCTAGAGTAGGCCAATCCAGCTTTTCCTCTATATGCGGTTAATGCACTAATAAAACAAAGAAGTTCCTGATTAATGTTAGTTATTCAATAATCACACACGAAAAGATTTACACATACACCCATACACTTACTTATTGAAGATAATCAGTAAATTAGGGCGATTATCTGGATAAGCAGTTTCTATAGGATCTAGATAGTAAATGTGAGGGTTTTCTGGTGCTGCTGGATGGACAACAATTAATATTCAATGTTCCCTAAAAACACATTTTGAAAATTTTATTTGGACAATCATTTAATGGTAAAAGTGAAAAAATAAAAAACATACATTCAAATATTGTCACAAATCACTTACCCTACATTGTATGGCACAAGAAAGAGCTTGTTAGGGGTTGCTCTAAGCATAAAGTAGTCTCTAAGTTGGTTAGACTGTGCTTCCAAATCTCTCCCCCTATGCGGGCCAAAGAGGTGTGGGCTAACAAAGATGAATCTCTGCATCCTATCCGTGCCTACTATCTCATCGTGGTACAAATGCCTTTATATCAAACAAACAATGTCATTTCCACCAAAAAAAAAAATTGAATGATGAATAATAATAACAATGATAGATGAATACCTGATCCATAAGTTGATAGATGTTCCACCTATCCTTCCACGAGTAATCACATCATTCAGCACAGCACCATCGACATGATCAATTACACCGTCTGCATTATAGATGTTCGGATGAAATTGTATTTCCTGACCTCGTTGGAGGATCAATGGTTGTACCATTGATGCTAACTGTTGGCGATACGAGACCATTGGTTTGTTGTTTCGTTTGCTAGCAGAAGGTTGGGACTTCTGTTGGGTTGTTGAACCATGTGAGTTCTTCCTATGGCCTTCAACTCTTTTTCCTTTATGACTAGTAGCAACCTACAAAAATCATTAAAATTTAATCATGTAGTTTTTTAAATAGAAGTGCATATAGAATAAGTAGAAGGAATTGTAAATTAAATCACCTTTTGATATGGCTCAATCAGACCTATTGGCCATGCAACAAAACCACCAACAACATCTTTTACCATTGTCTGTTCATCTAGAGAAGGGATTGGTAGGAGGGCATCTGCATCTGTGCATACGTCAACCTTGACTCTAAGTGTGTTCTCAGGCAATGGTGAACCATGAAGGATATCAATGTCGGTGTTGTAGACAATTCCTACAGCAACTGCATGCTTGAAAGATTCATCGACATGCAACTTGCATGCCGATTCGCCCTATGAAAGACGGAGTCAATATTAAGGTAAACTAATTTAAAATATAACAAAAAGTTAACTAGAGAAGAAATTGATTACGAAAGGAATTGGGACTTTAGGCGTGTAGGGGCAACTATCATTCTTCACACTTGTGCTGTCACACATTGGGCTTGGTGCTGGCCGAGAAAGCAGTAAAGTATCAATTTGAGCCTTCAATAATGCATTTTGCTCTTCCATCAATCGCATATGATCATTAAATTGTTCTATTTGGCGTTGGTGGACACTCATCTGCTCATCTACTTGATGCTTGTAGACACTCATCTGCTGTTCTAGTTGCTGATTGTAGTCACTCATCTGATGTTCCAGTTACTGCTTGTAGTCACCAATCTGCTCCTGTAGTTGCATAAAGTCATTTTTGTTTGGTCACTTTTGGCGTCCGAAGTATGATGTTTGGGTGACTGCAAAACCAGTACCACGAAGACGACCATGATACTCAGGAGCTCCAAGAGCTCTGCTGAGCAAATCGTCACGCCCAACATAATTCATCAACTCTGGTTGGTCCTGCGTCATTTTTTGCTACCACAACAACAATTGCAATAATATTAGTTATTATAAAATATAATCATTTAATCAAAGCAAAATATTTATGAATAATCCACCACTTACACAATATTCTGTAACTTCTCTGGCTTGTTGGCTGGGAATTTCTCCTTTTTTATTAGTGACGCCGGCCAGCCACAAATTATGACGTGGCACGTGTGTGACATCAGAATGTGATTGTTTGACCTTTATAACAAAGTTAGTTGTAGTTAAAAATTAGTCATCTAAATTATATATGCATATGAAATGATTATAAGTTCTTACCAATTGTTTCTCCAACTTTGCATACGATAGTGGTCCTTTTAAGTACCGGTATGCCATGTTGCTTGCGCTTTCACGATTTCTATCACTTCGTTCCTTTTTAAATACAAATAATTTCAATAAATAATAATTTCAATTACATTGTAAGTAGTCTGTAAGGGCTAATATTGTATTACCAGAAACTCCGCGGTAGTATGTGTACTCAAAAACTCATCCCACACCTCTTGTGTAATTATTCCATCGTACAACTGTGGTGGCGTATGAATGATATTGCCATCTGTGTCCCACGAGTAGAATTTGATAAGATTGGAACGAAAACATCTCAAAAGTTTGCCACATTTTGCGAGCACGAATTTGTCTTTGTCGTCATCGATAATGAAGATAGACTGTAACAAAAAAAACCACACATGCTTTGTTAGATTGTAATTCATGCAACAAAACAACCAGAATAATAAAGTAAATAATGTTTACCTTAACTGAACTCAGAAGCATATTAGAATAGTCCTTCTTTGCTCGTCTCCAATCTGAAATTGTAATGGGGACTCTTTCTTTGACAATAGTCCCAATATAATTAACAAAGTTGCTAGCATTTTCACCAACTGGGTTTCCCTTGTCATTCCACTCAAGCTCTAACATAATGCCCTTGCTCCTTAGTTTGATTAGTTTATGCATCACAGTCCTACCTCGGACTACAGCGGCTTCAAAGGCTGCTTGCTCAATTTGAGGATCAACTGCATCTTCATTGTCGGCTTCAAAGTCTGCTTGATCATTGTGTGGATCCATTTTCCTACAAGTTAAATAAACAAGACAAAAATATCAGTGCATATTGACAATCATATATAGTAATAAAAGCAAATTAAGTTGGAATATATGAATACATGTAATAAAACATACATACTGAAAAATCAAGACACTCATTATCATCTTTTTCTCTTTCTTGTTCGATTTAAAAACCATGTCCCCTCATTATGATCATGTCTCATATATAAATGTTCGTCTTCATCTTCTTCTTCATTTCTATCTATATATCTTGACCACAACATCTCAAAGGAAAGAGTATCCTCAGGAATATTCAAATATTCATTACTTGTAGTACCAACTTGTTCTTGATGATTCTTGTTTGATGGAACTACAATGGACCAATTCTTCTTAGCAGGATCGGGAACGAAAAACACTTGTTCTGCTTGTGATGCTAAAATGAAAGGATCATCTTTATACCAAACTTTAGAAAGGTCTACTTGAACAAACCCTAACTCATCTGTCCGCAATCCACTATTGTTGTTAACCCACTTACACTTGAAGACAGGGACCCTCAACACAGTATAATCTAACTCCCATATTTGTTCAATTACACCAAAGTATGACATTGGTGCGTAGATAGGGTGCATGTCTTTAACACTGGATCTATGCCAAGAATCAGCAACAAGTGTTACCCCATTATTTTGCATCGTGCTCCTTGTATCATGTTCTTGTTTGTAGAAGGTGTAACCGTTGATTGCATAACCATTATAAGATAACACACTTAAGCTCGGTCCATTCGATAGCCATCTCAAGTTTTCAGAAATTAGATCAGGATTCCTCTCCACCTCATCTTTAATGCGCTTTTTTAACTAACTTGAAAAATGTTTGTTGTGTTCCTTTGTTATAAAATTTTCATTCCTGTCACCATGTGCCAATCGAAGTGCGGCCTTGTGTTCGTCAACAAATGGTTCAACCTCATCAGTGTTATGAAGCACATACAAGTGAGCTTGTTCCCATTCAGTCACCGATATCCTTATTACATCCTTCCCACTTGTTCCTTTCCCTGATCTTCGCCCATCATGATGAGACTTGGGGATACCTACGGGGTCAACATTTGACAGGAAGTTAGCACAGAAGTCACTTGCTTCTTCAACCATATACCGCTCAGCTATACAACCCTCTGGTCGATATCTATTTTTCACATACCCCTTTAAAATTTTCATAAATCGCTCATTCGGGTACATCCATCTCAAGTACACTGGACCGCACAATTGAACCTCTTTCACCAAGTATACAGTTAGATGGACCATAATGTCAAAAAATGAAGGTGGAAAATACATTTCAAGTTCACACAGAGTACAAACAATCAGCCTTTGCAAATCTAGTAACTTCGTTGAATCAACCACTTTACTGCAAATCAACTTGAAGAACATGCAAAGTTTAGTAATGGTGTTCCTTACTTTTTTGGGTAAGATTGACCGTATACCAATCGGTATGAAATTTTGCATTAGCACATGACAATCATGAGATTTAAGGTTCTTTAGCTTCAACTCTTTCACTGATACAAGGTTCTTTATATTTGAAGAATACCCCTCTGGAACTTTAATTCCTTCCAGAAATTCACAAAATAATTTTTTCTCTTTCCTCGATAGAGTGTAAGCCGCTAGAGGTAGATAAGTACGGTGCCCTTGCTCAACTGGTGCCAACTCTTCTCTTATTCCCAAATTAACTAAATCCAACCTCGCATTTACACTGTCCTTGCTTTTTCCTCGTATACTGAGCAATGTGCCAATGAGACTATCACATATATTTTTTTCTATGTGCATTACATCAAGAAAATGTCTCACATACAAGGACTTCCAATATGGAAGTTCAAAGAAAATAGAATTCTTTTTCCAACCGGTTGTCCCGAATTGTTTTGCAAAAGGCTTGCCAAAATCGTTATCCATGTGCTTAACCTTCTCAAAAACCTGAGCACCGGTCAACATCTTCGGTGGGCTACCTTCTTCTGACTCACCATTGAAAGCCTTTTTCCACTTCCTCCAATGATGTGTTGATGGTAAGAATCTTCGATGTCCCATGTATACATTTTTCTTACAACGATCTAGTTGCATTAAATGAGTGTCATCTTCACATATAGGGCACGCACAATATCCTTTGACGCTATATCCGAACAAATTACCATAAGCAGGGAAATCATTAATTGTGCCAAACAACATGGCTTTCAAATTGAAACTTTCTTCCCTGTACCCATCATACACATTGACGCCTTCTTCCCAAAGTAGCTTCAAGTCATCAATTAAAGGAGCCAAGTATACATCTATATCATTTCCAGGTTGCCTTGGCCCAGAAATTAACATAGACAACATCATATACTTGCGTTTCATGATCAAGTGTGGAGGAAGGTTATAAATCATCAATATCACTGGCCATGTACTGTGTGTACTACTCTGAACCCCGTGGGGATTGATTCCATCAGTTGAAAGTGCAAGGCGTAGGTTCCTTTCTTCATTCGCGAAGTCAGGATGGTCATGATCAATTTTTTTCCATTGAGGGGCATCCGCAGGGTGCCTAAGGTTCGTGTCTTCAATCCTTTCATCTGCATGCCACGTCAACAACTTAGCAATCTCCTCATTACTGTATAATCGCTTGAATCTTGGAATAATTGGAAAATACCATACGACCTTCGAGGGACTCTTTCCTTTCTTTTTCCTATATCAAGATGCATTACATTTAGGGCACTTCTCTAACGTTGCATATTGATTTCAAAATAATATGCAATTGTTAGGGCATGCATGAATCTTCTCATAACCCATGCCAGTTGTAGAGCAAAGTATTCGCTTTGCCTCATATGTCTTGGTAGGAAGTACATTTTCTTCTGGGAGCATATCTTGCACGAGTTCAAGTAGTGCGGTGAAACCAGAATCACTCAATCCATAGCGTGCTTTAAAGTTGTACAATTTCAATACTGCTAACAATCTTGTGTATTTAGTACTACCAGCATCTAATGGCTTCTCTACATCACCTTTCAACTTCTCATATTCTTGAGGACGGTTATGAAGCACCCCTTCCACTGCATTTAGCATTTCTTGAAGACCATCATCTTCATCACACATGCTTGAGTTAAACTCATTTGAAGCACCGATCATGGTATGTATTTGACCACGATCTGCATCATCCGTCTCACCGTGCCTTGTCCATCGTGTATATGATTGATCAATTCCATGACACACTAAATGATCTAGCAAATCAAGTGGACTAATCCGCTTTCCATAACATCAAGATAAGCAAGGACATAGGATTTTCTTAGGATCATTTGCATGCTCGCTTGCAAATCTAATAAACTCTTTCACCCCATCAATATATTCTCTTGAGCACCGATTAGATGACATCCATTTTCGATCCATCTATACCTTAAATATATATATTTTTATAAGTGGTCAGTTGCTTGCCTCTTAAAGTTCTCTTTATTTGTTATTTATTTTTTTAAAAAAGTAAATTCAGCAGCATAACATTCCAAAATTTAAAGTTTTACAAAATATTAAACACTCTTCTTAAATCACAAATAATCAACCAATTAATCCCACAACATCTAAATAATGTTCACAACTCACCACCAAATAAATCATATTGGCCAACACTACTACATGTTGTAATTAAAATAATTGGGTCCATAACAAGCCAACAAAAATACAACCCTGCGTTTATTAAATTAATTGATTCCAAAATAATCATTGATTACACTACCAACGACATTTATAACACTTCTACCCAATTTGACCATTTCAACAGTGCCATTCCCAACTCTCTCACTATTGACAACATGTACTTCTATAGAAAAGTATAAGCAAATATATAATAGCCATACATATTTTAATTAAAAAAAATGTGAATAAAATGTTAAAAAACAAACAACACTTACAGGAGCTTCTGTAGGAAGCTTTGTACTGCAACCAGCCAAAAAGAAAAAGAACACGAGGGAGGAAGCTTTACTCTGCAACCAGCCAAAAAGAAAAAGCACACGTGTGGGAAGCTTTGTACCACAACGAAGCTTTATGCTGTAATGAAAGTGGCGAACAAATGTTTACAAATATTTGCATGAGGAGGAGACAAAACAAATAGCAAGTGGGGACCAAAGAAGCTTCACTAGGTCAAACAGAGGAAAGGGGGTGGGGACAAATAGAAAAGAAAAGAGGAAAGTGATAGTGGCGGCAACAATGGCGGGTGTTAAAAATTTTTAACATTTATATTACCTTTTATGGCGTTTATATAAAAAGTGCCAAAAAAGGTGTGAGTATCTATGGCACTTCTTATATAAGCGCCATTAATGTTATAAAACAAAACTAAAACCTTTGGCACTTCCTTACAAAGCGCCAAACATTCCTTTAAAAAATATTAAAAAAAAAAACTAAATTAAAGCTGACTAAATTTTTTTTCCTATTATAATTTTTTTAACATGTCCTAGGCATTTTGTACATGTGCATTTATAAGGAGCCTTGTTGCCGCATATGGCTTCCTGTTGGTCACTTCAAATAATAGGAATATAGTTCATATCACTAACATGGATCAAAGTGGGAATCAGAGGGAACTAATTAATGGTGGGGCTGTGTACAGGGAATCAAAGCAAGTAGCTTTGAATACTTCAAAAATGCCAATTGCCAATCATCATAATATAGTTGTAATTAAAAAAAAACCATTGCGTGATCCACCAAGTATAAAGGCATATTGTAAAAGAAGTCATGATTCTCATCAAGTAAATGGCCAACCTGTGATTCTTTCCCAACAGCGAGCTCTGAAGATGGCTTTCAACGGTCGAGGGAGCTGAGGACGTGAGGGCAAGGAGAAGATTAAGAGCGTGAGCTTCTTCAATGCGCAGATGCAAATATGACTACTTCTTCAATGCGCAAATACAAAAAGTGATTTATATGTCCAACCTGATATATCTTCAAGGAGCTGTCGGCCAAAGAAAAAAACAAATGAGTTGCCTTGTCAATGGAAGCTTTCACATGATCATCTTCTCCATTCTTTTTTGACTTACAGCTTTTTCAGTAAATGCCAAAGCTAGCTAGCTTTCACGTGATTCAATTATTGATCTTCTCCCTTCAATTCGGTGAATGCCAAAGTCTGAACCAATTCCTTCAATTCATTTTTTAATAATTGAGGAAGCTTTGGCGTTTTGTTAAAAAACGCCAAAGCTTCCCCTACATTTTTTTTATAATACAAGCTTTGGCGTTTTGTATAAAAACGCCAAAGCTTCCCCATTTTTTTTTTACAAAGCTTCTCCTTCGTGTAGTAATGGCTTCCCCTATTTTTTTTTTGTAATACAAGCTTCGGCGTTTTGATTAAAAACGCCAAAGCTTCCCCAATTTTTTTTTTTTACAAAGCTTCTCCATCGTGTATTAAGTTATTGTAATGGCTTCCCCTACTTCTTTTTTTAATAGAAGCTTTGGCGTTTTATTAAAAAACGCCAAAGCTTCCCCATATTTTTTTTTCAAAACAAAGCTTCCCATCCATATATCTTGATCCAAAAAAAATCTGCAATGATCATATGATTCATATCCTTCGTTTTTTATTTATTATATATGTGGAAGCTTTGGCGTTTCATTATAAAACGCCAAAGCTTCCCAGATCTTCGTTTTTTTTAATATATATGTGGAGGCTTTTATCTACAGCCATTTTTCAAATATAGGAAGCTTTGGCGTTTCCACATAAAACGCCAAAGCTTCCTATTGTTTTTTCGAAAAAAAAACTGGAGGCCTTGTTTGGCGCTTGTTCAGAGAAACGTCATACAAGGTTAACGTCAATTATGATGTTTATACTTGTAAGCGCCAAAGCTTTCAAATATTTTTGATTTTAAATAAAGAAATAACTATTTTTGGCGCTTCTTTAAACAAATGCCACAGGAGCTACGCCACTAAAGCCCCTTTAAAGGGCAAGGTGGTTGAAGATTGAAGAAGATGAAGGAAACTTTGTTAATTTTATGATCCTTTATGTGTAGTTGTATATATATTATTATAGGCTATAACTAAGCTCTATCAGGAGTGGTATGGCCTATATGTAGCCAAGGTAAGTGACATACAAGATGTATCGTTAATATGCATGAAAATACATAGTTAAATTAATACTTAGTTTAGTTTAATCATGAATTGTTGGATATATGCTTACAAGTAGTTTAGTTGAGTCATGAATTGTTGGATATATGCTTACAGGGCATATGAGCGATTTAGGCCCTAAGATTTTGTATGCATAAAGTAGACATCATAAGCTTTCTAAAAAGTCTTAGAACATGATTTTTGGATGTCCAGATTAAGATTTATGATTTCTGAACTTGAGACTGATTTCTATAACAATGTTGTTAGAATTATCATTCCAACTTTAAAAATAGGCATTATGAGCCAAATGGGTTACCAATAAACCCTAGTTCTTATTTTTATATCAAAGATCTTTTCAATAGCTAAAAATAGAGCTTTGAACCACTAATTTAGGAATTATATGGAATTAGTTATTGATTTCCAAAGTTGCAGGTAAATTCATTTTTCATGGTTACCCAAGCTTTGATATTGAGTTTTAAGCAAGGTATTAAAACCCGGACCGGGTATTGAACAGGTCGGGGTACTAGGTTAAGGGTCAGTGGGTCAAACCGGGGTCAGACCGGAGCTAAACCGGGACCAAACCGGTGAATAATTGAAAATTTTAGGCTTATAGTATGAAATTCTAAAGGAAAAAGTAAAAAAAAAAAGTTAAAAAAAATTGGGACCCGGACCGGACCGGTCTAGTGACCGGTTCGGCGGGTTCCGGTCCGGTCCGGGTCCATGAACCCTGGTTTTAAGTTTCTAGCTTAACTGAAGGTACTCTTTGGATCACATGTGGTTCTTAAATAGCTAAATAACTCTAATAAGTGACCCTAGAGTAAGGTATTACAGTCAACCAATCAAAATCATACACATTATTCACATTAACTAATACAGATTTTGGCATTTATAATGCTTAATATACAATGGTTATAGCTAATAAACGTCATATATGTTGAGACGGAGGTCATGCAAGGATCTATAATACTTAAAAGTAATGGTTAATTATACATACCATTATGTATTACGACGCAGTATTCGCAAAAACACAAAAATAACGGTTGTAATTAATAACCGTCATTTATTCAGTGACAAAAGTGATAGCTCTTATGAAACAACCATTATGTAACAGTTACAAATGATTCGTCATGTAAGAAACAAATTTAGAAACCACATTTTTAAAACCTCATTCATTCTGACACCAAGTACTAGTTCTTCTAAGTTAAATATACTTTAGAGCGAATTATTCAACTCTATTTATACTAACCTATTCCTTTTGTTCTTAATACTTTTCTAAAAAAGCACCTTTTCATAATCTCATCCTTCTCTCCCTCATTATGGTTAGATGCCATAGAGCTCTTTCAAGTCACCCTCCTCCTCCTTCTCATCATCCTCACCTCCTCCTCCACAACCCCTTCCTCTTCCACCACCACCACCTCCACAAGCTCCTCCCTTTCCTCCTCCTCCTTTTCTGCCTCCTCCTCAAATGGAGGCTCTACTGTTGATATTGGCTAGCCTTGACCAATTCACAAGGCGTCTTGCTAGATACGCCCACATTCTGAACAAGAAGTTAGATCTCATCCTTCATCACAATCAGGTTGTATATGATCACATCAAGTCAAACCCATCATCTCCCTCCTCTGAGGTTGATGATGTGCCAATCAGGGGGCAGTAGGAGGAAGACAACAGTAGTGGTGATAACTGAAAACCACTACTACTTTTTAAAATTATTTAATATTAAAATTAATTAATTGTTAGGGAAAGGTAGCCAAAAATATTTTTTAAAGAAAACCCACTACTACAAAAAGGGCAAATAGTAGTGCACATTTTGTGGCATTTCTTTAGCTTATATTTAAACTTTTTTTAAAAGCATATACAAGTTGCAGCTCTTACTTAAGTAAGCATTATAGCTTGTAAGTGGGCCAAGCGCCATATAAGACCAATTAGAGGAGCTGTGGCGCATCCTCATAGCTACTTGGGTGGCTTGTGTGACATTTGGTCAACCAAGCGCCACACAAGCTACCATGTGGAGTGTTTATATGGCGCTTGCCACACAAGGTAGATGAGAAAGTGGATTTCTCATCCATTTCCACCTAATCAGAGGTATGCATGCCTGTTATCCTCTTCCAAATCTCCCTTTAATATACCCTTTCCATCCCCACTCGCCCCTTTTATGCTCCCTTTTCCCCCATCTTGACTACTACAGAATATACATATTACTACCCTAAAGGACGTCCATTTTTTAAAAAGGGACGCCAAAAACACTAAGACTTTAAATTTTGCTCTAAAACATTTGATTTTCATGCCAGAAGGAAGCTTTAGGTGTCCCCAATTTGACTGGGGACACCTAAAGCCACGTTTAGGCGTCCCAAGTCAAACTGGGGACACCTAAACCTACATAAGACGTCCCCAATATCAGTGGGGACGTGTAAAATTATTTTTTTTTTTTTAAAAAGTTGGTTTAGGCGTCCCCAACTTGGTTGAGGACGCCTAAACGTTCACATGCTCTGGTTGACATGACCAGTGCATGTGACTTCTATCAGAACAACTTGCGCAAAGGCAAAGAATATAGGGAACTTTCCAGTAAGTAGGCGGGTGTGTGTGTGAGAGAGAGATATGAGGCTCAATTTTTTTTTTTTGAATGGGAATGGAAAATTATATTGATAAAACAATATGTACATTAGTAGTTGAGAACATTACATAAAACTAAATCAAGACTTTTAACAGGTAAAATATTATGACTCATATGCCTTTCAGTGAATGTTTAAGGAAGCTAGAGTTTCCTTTGCTTGGCTGATGTGGTTAAAGAGGGAGAGTACTTCATTTACTAGTCGATGTGGCTCTGTGATCGCCTTATTGAAAATGAGGCCCTCAACTTTTGACTATGCACGAAACACCCTTTGAAAACCAAGCAAGAAATACAAGACTTTCTCCACAACTAGTCAACACACAAGCAAAAAAAAGAAAAAGAAAAGCTTTAGACATCCCTAGAATAGTTGGGGACGCCTAAAGATCTGACTTTAGACGTCCCCATATGTTCTGGGGACATCTAATGGAAGCTTTAGACGTCCCCAGCACAGGTGAGGACGTCTAAGCTTATCGACATGATGTGATCATGTCAGAAAAGTCTAGTTCCTCCCCTGCTGCATCATATCACTCCTCCCAACTTCACTCCGTCCCCATTTCGGTCTCCTCTCCCCTTCTTTGTTTTCTTCTTTCTCCAAAGCACTTCCGTCCCCATCTTCGTGCTCTCCTCTCCCTTTCTTGTTTTTCTTCTTTCTCCAAAGCTATACTTCACTTTTGTCTGTGCTCTGGGTTTGTAGTGTTTTCTCCCATTCTCTCCACTGTCAGCTTCCCTCTTACCACCGTGGTTTATCTCCCTCTAAAGTTTCAGCTACAGGTTAGCATTTACCCAATGAACTTGTTAATGCTTAGCAAAATGCGTTTGGTTTATCTCCTTCTCTGTTTGCATTTTTTTTTTGGTTTACCTATCTTCTGCATCCATAACGTGATAGGGTTGAATAGTTATTGTTTTGGGTTTTCTTTCTTGATGATGTTACTTGAAACATCTATAATTGATGGGAGTTATCTAGTTATGGATTCCGTTCTACTATTTTGGACTAATGAATGTATTTCCCTTTTGATTTGGTTGAGTTCAAGTTTTTCCTCTCTTGCATGACCGTTTGATATTCTAAACTTCTACATTGTTAGAAGTGGAATCTTTCATTGGAAGTGGACTTCATTAAGATGTCACAATTTGCTTTCAAGTTTTGTTCAGTCATTCATATATGTCTGTTCCAACACCCCTAAACTTGTGGCTGTGGATTGGATTGGAAAGTTTTGAAATTTAGTTATTCGAGCAGACATATTCATGCTAACTTTGTTGTCCTCAATTGCAAAATATTGAGTTTAATTGGTGATTAAAAGAATAAATTAAAGTATGACTGTGAATGGCTTGCAAGGTGTAGAATGGCTAAAGAATTTAGAATGTGCTATTGATGGTATTTGGAGCTAAACATTGCTTGTTGTAACTTAGTGCTAGAATTTGCTTGCTATCATTGACTCCTGGAGCATGAATTAATTGTTCGAGTTCCACTTTGTTGTCATTAACCTATTCCATTGTGATTTTGGATTTTTGGAACTTCATTGCTGTGATCAATCTTGGAACACTTTTGAATCAAAAATTGTTGTGTGGAAGAAAAATATAATATTGCTGTTAAGATTTGCCATTCGCTAATTGAACTTCGGAAGAATTTTTTGATGTCACATATCTCACTCATGGTACATATTTGATTTAATAATTTGGTTGCTAAAATATAAGTGTATTCTGTTTGTGCTTGGTGCAAGAACCTAAAGTTTTTGGTTTCATTTAAATTAAGCTGAAATGGTTTGTTCTTTGATTTTGGGATGTCTCACTTTTAAGGGGAAATGCTGCCAAAATTTTGAAAAACAAAATAATAAATGGCAATCCTAGTGTTGACAATTATTCTTACTTGAGTGTAAATGGGAATGATGTAGGTGGTAATAAAATGGATCATAGTTAGATGAATGCTTTGAGAACAAGTGAAGAATATGAGAATGGGGTTGAAAAGTTTATTGAATATGCAAGAAGGAACGCTCCAGCCAGAAATGGGATGTATTTTTATCCTTGTGTCAATTGTTTAAATGAGAGAAGATGGGATGTTGATGTTATAAGGGATCACCTACTCTGTGATGGAATAAATCTTTGATACACAAGGTGGATATGGCATGGTGAGGAAGTAACTGATTGTCCGTCGCATAAGAAGGAAGCTGTGGATGTCATAGATGAAGATAGAATGGAGATAATGATTCATGATATTGAGGTAGAATCATTTGCACAGTCACATGAATATGACAGCCTGCGTGTAACCCCCTGCCGTAATTATATCCGAAATACGCTATTAAAGTGAAATAGAGACCAATAAGAAACAGATAACATTTTACAAACCCATCTACCAGACGGGGTTTTCATAAATACCTTTCGAAATCATTCATAACCTGGTCTCACATTCACATTCCGAATACAATTACTACACAAAGATAAATCACATTTAAATATATCAGAGTACGCAATGTAATAATTCCGGCAATCCCGGTTTCCATTTATTAACTCAAGCTTCATAGGGCGCATTAGCCCATACAAGCCCTCATATGGGGATTACACAATTCTCTTCTAATACATATACAAATCCTCATCCACATACATATATATACATCCAAATACAAATATCCCATCTGGGATGATAACCAACTACCAAAACAACTACCGGAGGAAGTCCTCATCGCCCTTGGCTGCACGCTCCGTCCTCAATCCACTACCCTATCTGAAAGGTTAGTAGGGGAGGGTGAGATTCTAGAGAATCTCAGTAGGAAAATGATATCACTATGCATGTACGATAAATGTTTAATGCATGACATGCTTGCATCACATAACTATCATGATGACAAATCTGTAAGCTCAATGCTTCAAAGAATATACTAATGGCCATAGCATAAATTGAAACATAGCTTCAATAACACATAACCATGCAAAGCTAAGACATGCATCAACACATTAACACATATATCAAATACAAGCAGAAGAGATATGTTTCCTACACTCTTTCCACGTAAGCTCCAACACAGCTTACTCACGACCAGGCGAATATCGAACCACGTTCAGGGTGAACATCAAACCCTATAACCAAACAAGGACATAGGGTTAAATCCCTTTTCCAATTCTTTAACTCTCAAATACTTAAGTTGGTTATCATTTATGACCTTTAGGAGGCTAATTAAAGCCCAAACATATGCCTAAAGGCTTGGGAAACACTTGACCAAAGATCATCTTTTAAAAGTCCAAATGCTGATTTTTGGGGGTGGGCCGCGGCCCACAATCCTTGGGCTGCGGCCCAAGGCTGTCCAAAGACGCACAGAAACATTTGGGCTGCGGCCCAACATCCTTGGGCCGCGGCCCAAGAGAATCCAGTTTCTGGCTGAACTTCCAAAAATCATAACTAATTCAGGAAAAATCGAAATGAGGTGATCCCAAAGCCAAATGAAAGCTATTCAAGTCCTCTACATAGGACAAATACTGGCCAATACTGGAAATCACCACACAAATACAGAATTCCCAAACATTCAAGACTGTCCCAAAACAGAATCCATTTTCGACCTCAAACTTTGGACAGCTATAACTCCCAGTTCCCAAAACGAAATGGCACAAGTTATATGTCCATTTTGAACCTTGGGAGGTGAACTTTAAGACTGGAAAGTTTCAGAATTTTCTAACATCATTTGCCCATTCAAAATGGCAACACAAACAGAACTGCCCAAACAGACTTTCCACTGGACAGAATTCCAAATTTGTACAATTGGCTTCCAATGGTCCAATTTTCATATCAAACATCATTCTCACACAAAATTTCACAAGGAATCCATTGGAAATACCAAATCAACCAAATTCACATTATATTGACATGTTTCACAATGAATTGCAACATGTCACACAATATCACATTTCAAACCACAACATTACAACTCTTCCAATTCAAGTTCCCAAATCAATTCCAATGACCAAATACCACAACATGGCACCATTTCAACACAAAACAACATCCAATTCATCCAATCCAAAATCACAAGAAAATCAGGGCAAAATTCGAAATTCACAATACTCAACCATAATTCACAAAACTTAGATCAAAAGGCTTCAAATACTCACCTCTTCCTCTTTCCCAAACCAATTTCTTGATTCTTCATCTTTCCAAATTTCCTCAAGCCATCAAACACCTTCAATCAAGAATCTAAAACCATAGCAATGAAGCTCTCATCACTATGAACAACTTTATAGAAGGTGACTAGAGCTAAAGAGGTCACCAAACAAGGTAAAATCTCACCTTAAGCTTTCTCTTTCTTCCTCCAAGCTTGCACGTCCATGGAGCCACAAGAGAGAGAGATGAGATGATGAAATGAAGATGATGAAGAAGAGAGCAGATTTTTAGGGCCAAAAAAACGTCCAAGTAAGAGAGAGAAAAGAGAGGAAGAGTGTTGAATCTTTGACCCAAGATCAAGGGTCCAAATCTTGCCACTTGTCATGATCTTGATCCATCTTCATGAGCTCACATAAGCACTTGCACACATGATTCCACCCTTTGATCTCAACACAAATCAATCTCAACCATTGATCTTGAAGTTACCAATGAGTTTCCTCTTCGGTAACTAACCAATTGGTCGGTAACTTTACCGTTTTGCCCCTGATTATGGCAATTCCTCTTGAATCACCATCAAACATATTTTCTCATTCATTTTCTTTCACAATGCGCCCTCCCCTCTATTTGAAGTCAATTTAGAGGTTAATCCATAATTGAACTTAAATACAGGGTTTCGGCGCTGCTCAGAACACATACGAATCACATCGGGTGCCAAATCACACCATAATCTCCAAAAGGGTCCATTTATCACTAATGACATCCACTTTTAGAGTCATTAACCCTTAATCACAATTTGGGATCTTGCTAAACCGGGGCTTAGCAATCCACTTATTTTAGGCTTATTCTCTAGCCTCAAGTCTCAGAATTCGGGATATTACACTGCGGAGTGATGCAGAGATACCATTGTACCTAGGGAGTAAATACACACGGCTGACAGGAACATTACATTTGGTTAACTTAAAAGCAACTTGTGGGTGGACCGATAGTGGTTTCACAATGTGCTTAAATTGTTGTGTGATATGTTTCCAGACGATAATGTACTTCCAAATCGTATATATGAGGCCAAGAAAATCCTATCTACAATGGGTATGGAGTATAAAAAGATACACGCTTGCCCTAATGACTGCGTACTGTACAAAAAGGAGTATGAAGGTTTGAGTGAGTGCCCTAAGTGTCAAACTGCATGATACAAAGTGAAGAAAGATGGTGGTTGTGGCGATGGGACAACTAAAAGGCAACCTGTAAAAGTTTTGTAGTATCTTCCAATAATACCATACTTTAAGTGTTTGTTTGGCATTGCAAAAAAAGCGAAGAAGTTGAGATGGCATTCATATGATAGAATATCCGACGGAAAATATCTTTAGCACCCAGCTGACTCTCCACAGTGGAAGAAAATAGATGAAATGTTTCATGAATTTGGCAACGAACCGAGAAACCTTCGGCTTGGGCTTTATACAAATGGCATCAATCCATATGGAACTCTTAATAGCACACACAGTGCATAGCCGGTACTCCTTGTAATATACAACTTGCCTCCCTGGCTTTGTATGAAACGCAAGTATGTGATACTTTCTTTGATGATTTCTGGACCAAAACAGCCATGAAACGATATCGATGTCTACCTGGCGCCTTTGATTGAGGACTTGAAGAAGTTGTGGGAGGAAGGCATAGATGTGTTTGATGCATATAAGAACGAGTCCTTCAAGCTACGTGCAATAATTTTCACCATAATAAATGACTTTCCTGCGTACAGAAACGTCTCAGGGTACAGTGTGAAGGGGCATAAAGCATGTCCGATCTGTGAAGCAGACGCTCACTTCTACCAACTTAAACATGGAAGAAAAATGGTCTACCTTAGTCACAGGAGGTTCCTTCCTAGGTTCTACCCGTATCGTAGGTTAAGAAAGCATTTTAACGGCTTTCCGGAGCATGGAATGGCTCCAAAGGCATTAACCGGAGAGGAAGTTTACAGCCGGGTTGAACGTATCAATGACTTACTTGGTAAGAATCAAAAGACTGTGGGTGAGAAGAACATATGGAAGAACAGATCAATTTTCTTTGATCTTCCATATTGGCGTAGTCTTGACGTGAGACACAGTATTGATGTAATGCACGTGGAGAAAAACATTTGTGATAGCCTTGTCAATACACTTTTTCACATTCCAGGGAAGACCAAGGATAGGATTAGTGCGATACTAGACCTTGTTGATATGAGAATAAGAGAATGGTTACATCCACAGCTAAGAGATGATGGTAGGAGGGCATACATGGAGCCAGCAACGCATACACTATCAAAAGCGGAGAAAAGAAGTTTGTGTGGGTGTTTGCATGAAATTAAGGTACCACAAGGATATTCTTTGAATGTGAGATGGTGTGTGTCAATGGATGATTTGAAGTTAGTGGGAATGAAGTCCCATAATTATCATGTGTTGATGCAACAACTGTTACCAGTAGCTATTAGAGGCATTATAAAAGATGAAGTTCGAAGCACTGTGACAAGATTGTGTGTTTTCTTTAATGCTATCTATAACAAAGTCATTGACACTGAAAAGTTGGATGAACTGGAAGCTGAGGGTTATATTATATTGTCCCAATTAGAGATGCACTTTCCTCCTTCATTTTTTGATATAATAGTGCATTTGATAGTTCATTTGGTAAGGGAGGTAAGGCTCTGCGGTCCAATTTACCTGATGTGGATGTACCCTTTCGAGCGATACATGAAGATCTTAAAAGAGTACTCTAAAAATTCCTATCGACCAGAAGCCTCAATAGTTGAAAGGTATGTTGTTAAAGAGGCTATGGACTTCTGCAGCGATTATCTATCAAGGAAGAAGGAACAATCTCAGCATGAAGAGGGAAGGAGCAAGGGAACACAAGGATTGAAAGTGAAGGCTATGCCTCGTGAAGAGGTGTTGCAAGCACACCTTTATATCCTGAATAACATGGCAGAAGTTCAATCGTACATAGATGAACACAGAAAGAGATTGAAGAACATGAATCCGAGGAAAAATGATATGCAGATTACTATTGAGCAAAACAAGACATTCATTCAGTGGTTTCAGGAAAAGGTTTTGTATGAGACCGGTATGTCTGAGACAATAGAGTGGCTAGCCTGGGGGCCTTCGTTTCAGATCATTACTTGGAGCGGTTATGATATAAACGGGTATTCTTTCTACACAAAAGACCAAGATGACAGAAGTACCATGTAAAATAGTGGGGTGATGGTAGAAGCTGAAGCCATGCACTTTTCTAGTTTAAAAGACAAAAACCCTATATTAGCATCCATGGCCTATTATGGAGTGATAGAAGAAATATGGGAAATAGCTTACAACAAGTTTAAAGTTGCTTTATTCAAATGTAAGTGGGTTAGCAATAATGCTGTGGTAATAGATCAACAATTTGAATTTGTCTCAGTTGATCTTGAAAGAGTAGGTTATAGGGATGAGCCCTTCATTCTAGCAAGCCAAGTGAAACAAGTGTTTTATGTCACAGATCCTGTAAATAAAAAAATTTCCATTGTACTTCAAAGTAAAAAACAGAAGCATGGTGATCCGACCTTCAACCTTGATGACACACCACCTTTCACAATTAATCCACCTACAACAAGTAAAGTATAATTGGTAGATGATGAAGAATATGCTGTAAGAAGGAATATAGGAAACAATCTAGAGTAAGAGCTTAACTTAGAAAATAGTAATGTGTGATGTTTGTTTTATAACTAGTTAGTTTATTCATTTACTTACAATTTATTCACCTATTTGACAATGATTTTTGTGTTTACAGGAATATGGATAATTCTAGTGACTCACAAAGTGATTGGGACAATGAAATGAATAGGCTTGAACCTGCTTCAAGACCTGAATCTGCTGCATGAAGAAGGGTTAGAGGCAGTACAAAAATGCCTGTATTGGTAGCACATCATCACCATCAACAGGAGAGGTTGCATATTGACTTTGATGAAAATATGAAACCAATTGGTCCGGAGGAAGACCATTTCATTAGCTACTTAGGTTTTTTGGCTCGAAGCAAAGTTCGCATTACCTATGATAATTGGAAGTTGGTTCCACCAAAAACAAAAAACTTGATTTGGCAACAACTTTTGGTATATAAGTTTCGATAAATCTGCATATATATCTTTATTCCTATTGCTTCAAATATAATTAACTTATGTTTTTACCTTGCAGCAAACCTATAATGTCCCTGACACTGTGGAGATGTACAAGGAGTGGATGATGGAGGTTTGTCTATGATGGAAAGATTTCAAGAACAGGCTTACAAGAGATTACATTTGAGGGGAATTGAGGGGTACGGATCCATGTCAAGAGTATACGTATTTGTCTCCAGAGGACTGGAGGTTGTTTATGGCATCACGAGAAGATCCAAACTTTTTGGTAAGATTTCTGTCATCATAGTGTTTTATTTGAATATAGTTGACATTATTGATTCGGTGTTCGTTGTTTTCCTTTCACAAGCATTAAGTGCAGCAAATGCAGAGAGGCAAGCAGCTAATAAGTATCAATATTTCATGTCTCATGGTGGTTATCAAAAGCTTGAGCGAAAGATGATGGCAAAAGAGTTGGAGAAATTGAAGGAAGCAGCCACATCAGATCCTACCGTTGTGGTCTAGGCCCCGCCACCTCCTCCACGTCACAAAAAATGCAAAGCAAGGAGGATTAATGGGTGGGAAGTACATAAATCCGACAGTTGCTGAGGTTGCCGCAAGAATTGTAAGTAGTTAGAGAATAAGAACAAAGTTTTTTTTTCATATTGGGAGTGCTTAATTTTCATTTACGATAACTTTTATACTGCAGGATGAACTGGAAGATCATAGTAGCCAAGGTTCGTTCACTCCAAGTAGAGGGATGGATATCTTGTCAATGGCGATTGGGAAGGCAGATCACCCCGGTCATGTTCGAGGGGAGGCAGGGGGAGTTCGTGTCGTGAAGTATTTTGGCCGAGCCTCACATCCTTATTCACCACAAGCTGAACCTAGTAGGGAGCTTGTGGCCAAGATTCGCCAGGAAGTGTCATCAGAGCTCGAGGCCAACCTTCGCGACAAGCTCTTTCAAGAGCTGTTGCTAGAGCTACATCTTGAGCTGATACCTGAGATACGAGCTGAAATGATGAAGATGTTTAAATCATAGATGGCAACTACCGAGCGTAGAACCCATTCATCCCCTGCCTTCCACAGCACCAAAGGAAGTTACAACCCGGTGGAGGAACCACTTGGTGACCCTTCTCCCACTCCAGCACCGGGAGAACCTGTCGTCCTTTCTTTAGATGCCCCAGTACTGTGTGTAGTTGTAGATGCTCTCGTTCACACAGAAGCTATCACCCACCATCATCAGCAAATTCCACAGCATTTATGTAGGATGACTGTGATGTGTGTTCAAGAGGGGGAAGAAGGTACATCCATCCCTATTCCTGATGACGAGGTTGCCACAATAGCTCAGGCGAGAGGATCTTTAATCCTTTGGCCTGTACATCTTATTGGCTTAGCAGCAACACCTCCAATGGTATGAAACTACCTCACTTTTACTTGAGATGTGTTGACATCCTACTAACAATATTTTTTTTATATTCTAAAAGAACGAGCAAGAAGCAGGAAAATGGCCCTTCTTAGCACGACTGCAGCAGATCTATAAAGGCATTCTCCAGATTGATTTGCATATGCCTATAGGGATTGTGGGCCAGGAATTAGAGTAACCCTTCACAATTGATAAAAAAGATCTTAAATAGTTCATTAAGTTAGAGAAGCTAGATATTGGATGGGGTAAATTTGCAATCCTATAAGTTTTTTATTTCCCAGTTTTTCCTTCATTTAGTTAAGTTGATTTTAACTAGCTAATACATTTATCATTTTAATTCTATTATAGCTCCTTCCGTCGTATATGCATTGACTTGCAAAGAGTTGATTATATGGATTCTTGTCTCCTGCACATACGACAAGGAGTAGGAATACATTGAAAAAAAGGACGCACTATGTGAGCTTCACAGTGGGAGAGAATGACTATCGTTGTTATCTAGTACCGATTGTTCAAGGGTACGCATTTTAATTTTGTGTATTTGAGATTTTTAATAAATAATTCCCTTGCCATCTAACTTCTTTTTAATCTGTATATGTTGTTATAGTTACCACTGGAGTTTGTGTATTCTCTATCCTCGGTCCCACGTAGTTTATTGGTTTGATTCCTTGAGTAAAAGACCAGACAAAGAAACTATAAGCATCTTCAACACGTAAGTTATTTTTTCTATTTCAATGCTTCTTGATTCTTGACTTAAATGAATTATTCTAATTTCTGTTGATTTTCATTTTAATGATAGGGCATGCACGACGTATCGAGCGCTTGGCGGGCCACACGATCGTAAAGGTGGCAAAAACCTGAGATGGTTTTTTCCAAAGGTACGTAGTTTCAAATCAAGTTCTTTTGATTGACGGTCGTTTTAGATATGCCTTTATTGATTTTAACCATTGGCTTTTGATTTATAATACCATCAACAACCTGGCGGCTGGGAATGTGGATACTATTCTTACTTTATATGTTTAACATCATTCAGAGTGACATTACGATAGATTTTGAATAAGTAATCGCTTATTCATTCTCAGAAGATAATATTCTTGGTGTTGTAATTCAATGGCAATTCATTCACTTGATTCATTATTTCATCTAAATTTATTTTCTAATTTACATATTTTTGACAATGAAGACATCTACTCATATGAAGACATAAATATGATCAGAGACTTTTTGGCTGGGCATCTTCTTCAACGTATACCAGAGTAAAGTCTTTAGTAGTTTGTGTAGTACATACTTTTGTGGTAGTTCTATATATTGTACATGTAATTAGCGTTGTTGTTGTTGGATATAGATTGGATTTAGTCTTGGTTATTGTACAAACTGGGGACTTGGATATAGTCTTTTTAGTGCAATAACAAACTTGGATATAGATTTTGTGTAGTTTGTGTGGTTTGTTAGTTAATTAGTTTACTACTCCTTAAAGTTATTGCATGTAGTAGAGCCTTGGGTTGATCACTATGTTTCAAGTTGTTGTTTCCATTCTGCTGAACTACTGTTGTTTTATTCTGTTGTTTCCATCTTATTTTTGCAATTTACATTTTCCAGACAGTGAAATATATATAAAAAGGCTATTTAAAAAAAACTTTCAACGTCCTTAAAAATAAAAAGGGACGTGGTAGAGGTGGGGGCGACACTTTAGACGTCCCCAGTTTGTACTGGGGACATCTAAAGTTCCATTTAGACGTCCCCACTCCAAACAGGGAACGTCTAAAGTGATCACTTTACAAAACTGGGGACGTCTAAAGTTCCATTTAGACGTCCCCACTCCAAATAGGGGACGTCTAAAGTGCATCTCAGACATTAGACGTCCCCAGTATGGACTGGGGACGTCTAAAGTCCGCCTATTTGATGTCTCCTACTTTACAGACGTTATTGACGTTTTTTTCCACGACCCTCAGATAGACGTCCCTCTATTTTCAGACGTTAAAAGGCCAAAAAAAGTGACGTTAAAACCATTTTTTCTAGTAGTGCTTGCTCCCTTTTCCTCCAACTCTCGTCCCCACTCCTATCCCCATTTGTTCCCTTTTCTTCCTACACTCCTCTTCTTTTGGTTGCCACTCCAATATCTAGCTCACATTTCCTCCTCCTCTCCTTCTCTTTCGGTTCCCACTCTCCCCATTGTAACTCACATTTTCTCCTCCTTCTCACTCAAGCATCACCAACGTTGTCCGACCCCACTCCTTTACTTTGGTCTTGCAATGTGCAAATCTATAAGTACCACGCCCTTTATCCTTTTTTTTCTTTTTTAAAGATCCATGCAACGTTGTCTTTCTATTTTTCCTTTATTAAATTTCTTTTCATGTTTGTGCTTGAAGTTTCAACTTACTTTATTCACGCTTCTTATACACTGTAAGTTTTTTTTTTTGCTTTTTGAGCTTACAAATTTAATTTTATCATTAATTAATAGTTTAATTTGCTCAATGTCTTTTTGATAAGTATATATTTTATAATTAAATAATTTTAAATTCTAAGATATATTTGATTAAATTTATTGTTTGTTATACTTATTTAATTATCTTTTATATATTTTTCTATTCTTTAATTAATTATCGGATAAAAGGATTTTTGATATAAAATCTACTCATATTCTAATTTATTTTGCAGGAGATATTATAAGATTCAAGCGAGAGAAAAATATTAATATAATACATCTATATTATATGATAATCGATAAAAAAGAAAAGGAGATAAACCAAGATATTATAATAAAGACACACACAGGAAGGCAATATATACCTATATATATGCTAGGCATAGCAAGAGGGTGGTGTGTTCTAATTCCTTGGTTGGTGGAGGCAATGTAAGAGCTTTAGTAAAGGGAGATTAAAGTTTTGAGATGCAAGAGAGCGACAGCACGACTGAAAATTCGACATTGAGTTTTTGTTTCTCCTTTCCTTTCTCTTCTTTATTTGGTCTTTGGTTAGCTATTATTTTGGTCATGACAATATTCAATTTATGTAGATAAACCCTTCATTTTGGATTATTTAGTTTGATTATGAATTAGTATATGCTATTTTTTGTCGTTAGTTGCTTTAATATTATTTGAATTGATTTAATTGTGTGCTTGATTATCCTGAAAAAAAAAAATACATGTGATTGAGATTATTTTGATGTTCTAAAAGAGTCTAGACCTATGAAATTTAGACTAGACCTTCAATTGAATCGTGTAGGATTAGGTTTTCAGACTTAATTTTCCTGTAGGATAAACATATACTTATTGGCCATATATAGTCTCATTAAGCTTGCACTTAAAGTAATCCAATTAAGTAGATTAGACATTAGAGATTAACATAGTTTGAATGCCTTTTAGTGGATCAAAAGACACTCTTAGATAAATAAGAGTCCTAGACTAGCAAATATAACTTTAAATGCAATTAATGAAAGAAATTAGATACTATAAAGTAATCAAGACTATAATAATCCAAGTCACTACTAAATATCTAGAATCATCCTTAGCCTTAATCTTAATTGGATTTTTTTCTTCTTTTTATTTTATCTAAATAATTTCAACTGTGTTGACTCAAATTAAGGGAAAGTGTCAAGTCATTGCTCAACTACATAGCCACCTACAACTTCTTTCACCATCGTCAAGGAAAGTTTGACGGTCCATTTCATTGTTGGAAAGTAGCACCCCATGAATATAAGCAAATGTGGTTTGATCAATGGGCGGTATATCACTGTCTATTATTATATTTGTTTACTGTCTTGCAGTTTTGTCTATGTTTTTATTTTATTTTTTGGCAATGCAGAAAAAATTTAAATGGTTGCCACAACATGAAGTTGCAATTTTAAGAGAATTTAGAATGCAAAGGGTGAAGAACTCTTAAGAAATAAGATGCATAATATTAGACAAAACATGTATACAAAGCAAATTAGGCCTGACTGGATTCTAGAGAATGTGATGGCTAAGTTAGAGAAAATATGAAATTCAAAAGAGTTTAAGATCAAGTCTGATGTAGTTAAAGTCAATCGACCCTCTTCCAAAGGAGGAACTCAACATAAAGGTGATAGTATTCCTAATACTATGAATAATAGGAGGATGGTAAGAAGTTATGTTCAAATGCAATCATTATTTACTTAATGCATGATATAATACAACTTTAATTAATCACAAGCTATGGAGCTGGGAAGAGACCCTACATTTTTTGAATTGTTCTAGAAGACACAATAAAATGAGAAGACCAAACAATTTGCAGACCAACGAGCGGCTGCAGCTCATATAAGTGCATATGTTTGTTATATTGGATAATTGCAAATTGTGTTGATGGCTGGAGGCCTTAGAATCTTTTCATGGATTCCTATTGTTTTGTTGAATCTTTTCAGCTTACTCGATTTTGTCCACAACTTCTAGTTATATAATGTCAAATATTAATTGAACATGGATTTCCATTACTTTAGATTAAAGGATGATTTCTTAAGGCTATAGGCATCCGTAAGTTCTACAAGCTTTGTTCACTCTCATGATGTAGACAATGATAACCTATGGTTAAATGTTGTAGGCAGAAAGAACAAGAAGGGTCCCTCTATGGCTTTGGATTTGAGAATCAAGATATTTGTTGTGCCTCCTCCTCTCAAATGTCAACTCCTTCAATTTACACTGCACATATTAGTCCTGATGTTGCTGAATTGCGTACACAAATAACTCAACTTACACAGAAGAATCAGGAGATTCAAGAAAATTTCCAAGCCGTGATTCAATAAAATGAACAGCTTCATGACAAGACCTTAAAGATCATCAATACATTGGAAAGAATGGGGATTAAATTACCCTCTGAGATTTGAGAGCTACTTCTAGCTTCTTACATTTATGGCAGAACTTCTAACATTATTATTATTAGATTGTGTTTAGGGTTGAGAGCTACAGTGTAGCATTTCACGTTTGTGGCTGAACTTCTGACATTATTATTATTAGACTTTGTTTATCTATAACGTTTTTAACGACTTTTTTCAAACTTATTTTGAATTATATTGTCCTTTTATTATTAATTTCAATTGGCTTTTATTTAGTAAATTTAATTTGATGTTGTCTCTATGTACGTAAGAAGGTTGGAATCCTAAAAAGTAACAGAATTGAAGGGGAATGAATAGTTTGGCTCCAAGCAAATTTTTCATGGAAAATTCTCTCGCAAATTGCCACGAAAAATTTAGTTGGAAAATGGAATTTTCTATGGAGAATTCCCTTGTAAATTATCATGGACAGTTCTATCAAAAATTGCCACATAATCAATCCGTCAGAAATTCTATATCAAATTGTGACGGATAGTTTGTCGGAAAGTCCGCCACAATTTCAGCGCTCATCATTATGATGAGCACCAAGAGTTATTCATCATTACAAATTGTTTAGATCTAATTTGGATGGCTTAGATTGAATGTTTTTTAACTTTCAATTTTTTCAAAAAAATTATTTTAATACGTATAAAATCTAAAATAAAGATAATTTATTATCTGTCAGTTTTTAAAAAAATGAATTTTTTATTTAAAAATCCTTTGTCGAAAATTTTAAATATAGACCGTTCAAATTTTATTTAAACTATGTGGATCTCATTATAGTAAATAGCTCTCAGCGCTGAAACTAGTTCCCCAAACTTTCTAGTCTTCGTCCGCTTGCCGACTCACCCACACAAAAACTATTGAGTGTCATTTCCATTCTTAGAAGCCTCGAAAGTCATGGACATATTTTTCCAATGCCTGTTATAATAATCCTGAATAGTCAATCCGCTTTCAGGAATTTTGAAGGGAAAATTCTAAAAAAAATACATTGAAAATTGTGAAAGGATGATTCAATACACTAAAATTGGAAAAGGATAGATCAGTACGGTGTCAGACGGGATGAGGAATCTGGGATTTTGAAATCTCAGTGAAATGACGAAAATGCCCTTCAGCCCTCTGTCGAAATAACAACATGGGCCTCTTAATTAACAACTCCGGATTCAACATTAACAACTTCAATTTCTTTTTTCACAATTAACAAGTTCTAGGGCCAATAACAACTCATTTCTCTTTATTAACAACACCGTATTCTACATTAACAACACCAAAATCCCCCAAAGAGTTCATACTTGTCAACTATGAAAGAAAAAGTGGAGTTGTTAATGTAGAATATGGTGTTGTTAATAAAGATAAAAGAGTTGTTATTGGCCCTAGAACTTGTTAATTGTGAAAGAAGAAATTGCAGTTATTAATGTCGAATTCGGAGTTGTTAATTAAGAGGATAGTGTTATTATTTCAAAGTGGAGGGAGGGAGGGCCCTTTAGCCCTCAGTAGAAATAACATGGGCCTCTTAATTAACAACTCCCTATTCTACATTAACAACACCAAAAACCCCCCAAAGAGTCCGTACTTGTCAACTATAAAAGAAGAAAGTGGAGTTGTTAATATAGAATACGATGTTGTTAATAAAGAGAAAGGAGTTGTTATTGACCTTGAAACTTGTTAACTATAAAAGAAGAAATTGGAGTTATTAATGTCTAATCCGGAGTTGTTAGTTAAGAGATAGGTGTTGTTATTAGCCCTGAAACTTATTAATTGTGAAAGAAGAAATTAGAGTTGTTAATGTCGAATCCGGAGTTGTTAATTAAGAGAATCGTGTTGTTATTCCAAAGTGGAGGGAGGGAGGGCTGAAGGGCATTTTCGTCATTTCAACGAGATTTCAAAATCCCAAATTCCTCATCCCGTTTGACACTATACTGATATGTCCTTTTCGAATTTCGGTGTACTAAATCATCCTTTTGCAATTCCAATATATTTTTTTGGCATTTTCCCCAATTTTGAAACCTGGCAAAATTATTACAGGGACCTAATAATGAAGTGATTCTAATATTTTACTTTTGATACTACGTCTATTTCTTTTTATAAGAGAGGATTAATCAAATTGTATTGTTAGAAAATATAGTTAAAATTAATTAGATGCTAATAAATATGTAAAAAAATAAATTTTGTTTTAAAAAATGCCCATGTGAAAGAAAAAGAATGTTATATTTAGTGCTTTAGTCAAACGTGAGAATTAATTAAATACAATAGTGGTATGAATAACTTTTGTAATTAAAAGAGGTAAAAATAGGGGGTTTAGAAAAAAAAAATTCAGATATCCCATAATCTTATCATATAAAAGGAACATGACATACCCACCAACCATATCTTATAAAAAGAAACGGACAACCAACAAGCTGTTGGTTGAGGTGGGAAGGGATCTAACCCCCGTGGAGTAGAACACAAGTTCAAATTCGGGAAGCACACTTGTTGGGAGAGGTAACCTTTTGCCCTTTAAGCCTCGAGGAGAAAACCCTTGATCTAATAAAAAAATAAAAGAACGGACAGAGTAAATTATATGCTTGTATCTATCTAATTTATCTTTTATCTCGGTCCCAAATAAACTTTAAGTAATTCGATTTCTGAAAGACAAATTAGTAGCAGAAATAATTATTACAAGTATTATTAACAATTTTTTTTATAAGTAATACATATATTTGGAAAAAAATAAAAATTATTAATATAATGTAGTCCCTTTTCTACCAGCAAATATAATGTCGTATTTTTATTGTAGTATTGATTGCTTTAGATGATTAGAAAGGTTTTGGGTGTTCTGTTATATTTTTTAAGCACCTCCGCCTATTACTATCACTATTGATCACTTTGATCCTATTTATAGTTCAAATTACCTAATCCTCACATATAAAGAAAAGTTAGTTAATTCAATAAATAATTAAATATGGACTAAATTGATAATTTTTTCTAATTTTTCCTTCATTTATGATTGGATATTTTTCAACTCTTTCTTTTCTTTTAACCTTGAATAGGGGCAAAATCATAATATTTTTATTTATTACTTTGAAAGTAAAATTATAATAAGGACTAAAATTCTTATAAATAGGACCATAGTGGTAGTATATATCTTCAATAAAAAAAAAAAAAAAAGGACTCATTATCTACATTGAGTAAGGCACTGCCCCACAATTAGCCTTAACTCATTAGCACCACATATAAAGTGCCAATTTAGTTTGACGGTGGTACAAGTGGATGTATTTCAATATAACTTTTGAAAACTTAAGTTAGAGTAAAAGTTAGATAGTATAATTTGATTGATGTTTTGATTAATGGTGTAAGAAGTAACTTTTTTTCTAAACTAAAACTTGTTTGGATGATTATATGAAAAAGCAAGTTTGGGTGGAGAAGAACTAAAAAGGACCTGAATTTTATTAAATAACACACACACACACACACATATATTATATTTATATATTATGATACTTTTAATTCAAAAATAAAATTAAAATTATAAAAATATAAATAGTTAATTTATTATTAGGAAAAAATTGAAAATTCAGAAATACTTAATTAAATATATTTAATAAATAAAAATGTATATAAATTAGAAATCATACGCATGTAATCAAAATTAATTAGGCATGCGGTCTAATTAGAAATATGTTAAAAATGTAGACCTAAATTTATATTATGATATTTCTACCGGATTTAATTTCCATCATTATATTCGGTAATGGGCTTCTTCAACAAGCGGACTTGCAAACTTGGAGAGAGGGTCGTTTCATCTCGTGGTTCTTCTTCAAGGAGTAAGGGTGAGAGTGACGGAAAATGCGAGTTTTGGAGGTAGAACTTTGAGGCTATCCAAGTGGAGAAGCTACTATAGTCTCAAGGTCTCCATTGCTCTCTCTTCCCTGCAATCACAGTATCCAAGTTCAGTCAAATATGACGTCCTTCACACCCCTTGGAACACCACGCGCCCCAATAAGTCCCAAAAAAGTAGCTTCAGCTTCACCTCGTGTTATAAGGGAAATGGGCTTCTTTAGACATGGAAATAGGTCAGGCCCCTGTACAATCTAACCTATATAAAATCTAACCTAACTTATTTAGTAAATAGGTTAAGTTTAGGCTTAAGCCTATTGTCAAGCTTATTTAAATAAATAGTTCAGGTTTATTTTCATAAAACTCAGCCTACAGGCTTGGCTTGTTTAACTTTTTTAATTTATGCTATAACATAAAAATATATAATATCATGTAAATAATTGTATAAATTATTTATAAATTTTCCAACTTAACCTTAATTCTAAGTTTCACATTTCATCATTATTACTCTCAACCCTTACTTTCGCATCAATCATTAACACCCACATCTCTTCTCTCCGATCACTTGAAATGGCAATTCTAACTCACTCCATCTCCCTTAATTTGCGCAATCCACTAAAACATCATAATTTATATGTGTTTTTTTTAGTACCAAATGAAATATTATAATCTTATTAAGAGGAGTTTGTCTAAATTTATATGGGACCAATAAAAAAGATAAAATCTAATTTTACATGTTACTTGTTATGTTTGGTCAATTTTAGAAAATATATCTCATTAGTCAGTGGACATTAGTTTTATTATTCCCACTTACTCAAACAATTGTTGTCACTAGAAATTCTTTTCTTTTTCTTACTAAACCTTTATATTACGAGAATGAGTACTAAGCTTTGACATAATGTAATATTTTAAATAAGCATGGATGCAGTTATATATGAATTTAGATGTATAGGTTTTAAAGGTCTATATTTTAAGTAGACTTTTAAACAGGCTTCAAGCTATCTCAAGCCTTTTGAAGGCTCAGCCTCACGTCTAAAAAAAAAGCCTACATACAAGCTCAAGCCCAAACACAGGCTTTAAATTTCTGTTGTAAGTTTAGGCCTACTTTGATAAAGCCTAATCTAACCTATTTCCACCCATAGCTTCTTTAATGCCGCTAATCCGATTATGCACTTAGGAGTCACCGTTCTTTTTCTTCTCCATTAAGTCAATCATTCTTCGAGACGTAGTGAGTATTCCTCGCTTCCTCGGTCAAACTAACTAGAATTATATATTCCTCAACCAATCAAAGGGATACACGGTATCTTATAAAGATAGGAAACCGTGAATCCGTTTTAGTGCCTCTTTAGGTAAAGTAGCCAGGACAGCATCGTCTTTTTACTTTTGTAGCCGCCCTTCATGTGAAGTTCATGACCAGAATGCCTCGAATGAGATTGGCTTGTGTTAACCATTTACTATTTTTAAGTTAGAAAAGTCAAAAACTAAAGAGTTGTTTCAAATACACTTTTATCAGTTGATTACTTGATTCAAACAATTTACATTTTCAATGAAAAATTTAGACGATAAAATTAATTATACAATAAAGCAATATTGAGCACCCTAATGTTATTTTTCAGTTGCATCACTTCCCAAGATTATTTTTCTTGTGCTTCAAGCACCCTAATCTTATTTATAGTGCATTCAGCACCTTAAATCATGAGTCAGTTTAGAGTATTTGATGTAACTAGAAAATAATATCAGGATGCTGGATGCTACTTTACCCTTAATTAAATTATAAGAATTAATTCTTTCTATTTCGAATAAAAAAGTATACTCCTTTTTTTATCAACAAAAATCTTCATCTGTTGAATTATTAACATTTAATTAGGCATTAACGGAATAGAGGGAATTATTAATATTTATCACATTGACGCCAATAATTTTATTTTAGATAATAAATTATTTGAAAAACTTGGTGAATTGCATGTAGGGGTGGAAATAGGCTAAGTTAAGTTAGACTTTGCCTAAATAGGCCTAGGCTTGCAATAGATATTTAAAGCCTGAGCCTATACGTAGACTTTTTTTTAGGCATGAGTCTGAGCCTTCAAAAGGCCTAATAAAGCCTGAAGCTTGTTTAAAGACATATTTAAATAATGTAGGCCTTTAAATAGCCTTTAAAGCCTATGCCTCCAAATTCATATATAAACTTTCACAGTTATATATATAATTCTACATTATGTCTTAAAAGCCTAATATCCATTCTCATAGTAATATTAGGGCTTAGTAAAGAAAAAAAAAAAGAATATCTAATGACAACAATTGTCCAAGCAAATAGGAATAAAAAAACTTATTGTCTGTTGACTAATGAGATATATTTTCTAAAATAAACTAAGCATAACAAGTAACATGCAAAACTAGATTCTACCTGTTTTCCTTTTCCCACGTAAATTGGGACAAACTCCTCTTACTCATATTATAATATTTCATTTAACACTAAAATAAACTCATAACAATTATTATGCTTCAGTGGAGGGCACAAATTAGAGGAGAGTGAGTGAGTTAGCATTACTACAAAAAAGTAAAGTTATGGCGCTTATAATTACATTAGCTGTGGCGCTAGAGAAGTGTCACAAATCTGGACGCCACTAAAAAAAATTGTGGTTTAAATTTTTTTTTTAAATATCCTCCTGTGGCGCTTGTTGGAGGAAGTGCCACAGGAGGGTAGTCTCCTGTGGCGCTTTCTGAGGCAAGCGCCACAGGAGGTCCCCTTCCTGTGGCACTTGCTGATGCAAGCACCACAATAGGTCCCCCCCTTTTATTTTTGGTTTTTCCTATGGCCCTTGTTTAAGGAAGCGCCATAGGAACTTTTTTTTTTTTGCGTATTTTTTATTTATTAAAAATATTTTCTCTATTAAAAATAAAAAAAATGATTAATTTTTTTTGGAAATACAAAAATTTAAATCAAAATTAATTATAAAAATAAAAATATATAAGAAAATGCACTAACAGAATTGATGAAAAAATATAAGAGAATAAAAAAGTATCACACCAAATTTGTCCTATTTTTGCTTAATCTCTATTAATGATTGTACTTGTAATCTTGAATCTTTTTGAAGTAGTTATTTAGAATGATCAATGTGCATCTATATTTAGGACCAGGTGTGTTTCTAACTTTGTTTGATTCATTTATGAATTTAATTGTTTATCATGCAAAGGATAAAAAAAATCTTTTCAATACACCATCTTTTATTAAGTATTGATTTTTTGTCTTCCTTGAAATCTTTACTCTTTGTTCGATTGAAATATTAACACGCTAAAGGCAAATGCTTTTCACGAGACATAGCCCACTTTTGTTTTTTTTTCTTTTCTTTTGAAATATTATTTTTTTAGATAACTTCTTTTGAAATATTATATATATTCTTCACTTTTTAAACATAGATTACAACATAGATATCAATTTGAAATAAAAAATTACAGAAATTATATGCCAATTAAAAAAAGAAGAAGAAGAAGTACGTTGAACTTACAAGCTTAATTGATCAGTGCAGTAGAGTAAGGGACCACATTGCCCGTTGGTGACGCAATCTTGATTGAGGAGGAGGAGGAAATTTGAGCAGTTGGGACCAACTTGAGTAGGGACCAAAAGTGGAAGACAGTACAAAGAAAAGGGAACAATTGGGACATGAGTGGGGATGATAGTTGAAACAAAACAAAGAAGTAGATTTGATGATGAAGACGTGTGTGCATGTGGGTATGTTTTTAAGTGTAGACGGTCGTCCACTGCAAGAAGCTGTAGTGTAGATGAAAAGGGAAAGTGAGAGAGGATGGAATAATTAAAGTGGGATGAGTCAAAATAAAAGAGAAGGAGGGGGGTCACTGCGCAGGAAGGGAAAAAAGATAAGGGTGAGCGGAGGGAATTGTGTTTGGTGGGATGTGGATAGTGTAATCCACTAAAAAGTCAAAAAAAAAAACTTTTTTATTTAAGCTGAAGGCAACTGTGGCACCTGTAAAAATATAGGCGCCACATTTGACAACTAGCTATGGCGCCTGATTGCCCAAGCGCCACAGCTGGAGGTAAAATTTCTTTTTAGTAATATAAAACCAAATGTGGCGTCAGGGACTAGTAAAAAAAATTTTTATATACAACCAGCTGGTCACGTGGTGGCGAGCTGGTACTAAAAAAAATTTTAATAAAAACTATTTTTTTTAGTAAAATAATTGTTTTTTTTTGGTAATATAGAACCAAATGTGGCGCCTGATATCTAGTAAAAAAATTTTTTTAATATATACAACCAGCTGGTCACATGGTGGCCGGCTAGTAAAAAAAATGTTTTTTTTAATATAGAAGCAGCTGTGATGCCTGGTTTCCCAGGCGCTACAGATGGAAATTTTTTTTTTATATACAATCAGCTGGTCAAAAGAAAATTTTTAATTATATAATCAGTTGTGGTGCCTGGTTTTCCAGGAGCCACAGCTAGTGGGATGCGCCCAAATGTGGCGCCTGTCTTGGCAGGCGCTATAGTTGGGCCAACCACCTGTAGCGCCTGGGGCACTTGGCGCCATAGTTGGTGCCCAAAATTGAAAAAAAAAATAAAATAGAAAAAAAGAGGGCAACTGTGACACTTCTTTAAAGAATGGCTACAAAATATGCGCCACCTTTCAACCTTTTTGTAATAGTGTAGTATTGTTATCTCGAGCAATCGAAGAGAACAAAGGCAAGGGTGAATGATTTATGCAAAAGTAATGGTTGAGTATAATGATGATGTGATATAAAACTTAGAATTAAGGTTAAATTGATAAATTTATAAATTATTTATAAAATTTAGATTATATTATATATACTTATGTAATAGTATACATTAAAAAAAAGCTAAATAGATCAGGCCTGTAAGCTTGTAGGCTAGGCTTTAAGAAAATAGGTCTGGCCTATTTATTTAAATAGGCTTAGCAATATGTTTGAGCCTAGCTTAGTCTATTTAGTAATAGGCTAGGCTAAACTTTATGTAGGTTAGACCGTAGGTCCCTGTTAAAGGCCTGCCCTATTTAGATCCTAATTGCCCTATTTAGATCCTAATTGCATGTTTATAAATGACCTCAAGAATCAATCACCAGCTACAAGACGTCTTCGCTATACTATCCAAATTAAAAGAATCTCCAAGCATGTTCATCATCATGTTCAGCCCAAAGTTGAATTTCTTTTCGCTTGTTGGGGTTTTATGTTTCTTTTGGTGTGCAGGATACACCAACACCAAGAGTTGCGTAGAGATAGACAAGCAAGCTCTTCTCAAATTGAAAGATGCTTTCATTGATGTGTCCGGAATTTTGTCCAACTGGAAAACTGAAGTTGATTGCTGTCAGTGGACTGGAGTTTCATGCAGTAATTTGACTGGTCATGTTATCAAGCTCGATCTTCAATCTTATGTTCTTTCCGATAAATTGAGAGGTAACGTCGATTCCTCATTATGTGATTTGGAGCATCTTACTTACTTGAATCTCGATGACAACAATATCAAAGGAAGCAAAATTCCGGAATGCATCGGTTCACTATATTTCTTATATAAGACATAAGAGCACATTATAGCAAGTAAATCTCAAATAGATGAGGAGCTTTGGATAATGATCATGGCCAATCAACAGCTTGACTTAGATTAATGCCTGACAGCTCAAGAGATCTCAAAGAAGGAAGACAAGAAATCCACTCAAGATCATTCACAATCAAGTCATTATAGCCGAGGTAGAGAGTTTGCAAATTTGGTGGATTTTGCAGTCCACGGGGAATAGTGCCACCAATTAATGTATAAGAAATACTTAACTCTCTTAGTTGACCAGAAATCCACTCTTTGAAATACTCTCAAGATCAACATACCGTTATACATACTCTCTTTCAACTCTCTCTAACTTACGAGTTTTAGATGTGTCCCAAAATTTGATTTTCTTCAACATCAGTTCGAATTGGTTGCCACCTTTTCAATTGCAAGTCTTTTCAGCAGCATCATGCAATTTTGGTCCCCACTTTCCAAGATGGTTAAAATATCAAAGTGAGATTGAAATGTTGGACATTTCTGATGCGTCAATTTCAGATTCAATTCCTCGGTGGCTTTTGCAAACTTCTTTGAAACACCTGAATCTTTCCCATAACAAACTTTATGGGGAGTTGCCAAAATCAACAGTCTCAAAAATTGACTTTTATATTTGGGATTTGAGATTCAGCAATTTGTCTGGCACCTTATCATATTTTCCACCATATGCAGTAGCATTGCTTCTCTCAAATAATATGTTTTCTGGTTCAATATCTTTCATTTGTGCAACTTCTCACGATAGATTATATCATCTTAACATCTCAAGAATATTTTGTCCGGAAGACTTCCTGATTGTTGGGGGCAACTTCCTTTTTTGAGGGTTCTAAGATTTGAAAACAATCATTTCTCTGGGGCAATACCCAATTCAATTGGTGCTCTGAACTATCTTGAAAGCATCCATCTGAATAACAATAACCTCTCTGGAAATTTGCCTTCTTTGATGAATTCTTCGGACATGTTGTTCATTGATTTCGGACAGAACAATTTGAACGGAAAATTGTCATCATGGATAGGCCAATACTTGCCCAATTTAATTGGTTTACGTTTGCCAGCAAATAAACTTCAGGGAAGCATCCCTACAAATTTTTGTAACTTGCGATTTCTTCAAATCTTGGATCTCTCAAAAAATAATATAATAGGAAATATACCCCATTGCTTTGACAATTTGAGTGCTTTGTCAAATATGACATCTATGAGCAAAGCAATTTCCTATTATGTTGGTGGAAACTTTAGTATAACATCATTCATTGACACAGCAACGTTGTCATGGAAAGGGGAGGATGTTGCGTACAGTAAGATTCTTGGACTCATGAAAACCATTGATCTCTCTTGCAATCACTTGACAGGAGAAATCCCAAGTAGTATAACTACACTTGTGGCATTGGCTTCGCTAAATCTGTCCAGAAATAACTTGAAAGGATCCATGCCAGCGAACATGGGTCAAATGGAAAGGTTGGAATCACTCGATTTGTCAAACAACTCTCTTATCTGGTGAAATTCCAATTAGCTTCTCAAGTTTGAATTTTCTCAATGTCTTAAACTTGTCCTTCAACAATTTATCAGGAAAGATTCCAACAGCAACCCAACTTCAAACCTTCAATGCATCTAGTTATACGGAAAACCAAGGGCTTTGTGGCCCACCACTTACAGAAACATGTCTAAGGGATGGAAATCAGAATCCCAATCCAAGGAGCATTGATGCAAATGAAGACGATGATCTCATAAGCTTTGGGTTTTATGTGAGCATAGTTCTTGGCTTCATTATTGGATTCTGGGGAGTTTGTGGGACTTTAATTCTTAAAGGTTCATGGAGGCATTCCTTTTTCCGCTTCTTCAGAAACATGAATGACTGGGTTTACGTTCAAGTTGCTATTTTGAAGGCGAAGATAAAGAGCAGATTCCAATGGTAACAGTTAAACAATTTTATTATGCAGCATTGATACTCTGATGATAATATGATTCCTTGCAATATGGATATTTGATCCTCGAAGTTTTTATATTTTTATTCAAAGAAAAATCTTACAGCTAAACCTTTTCTCACAAATCTCACGTGGATATAGAGTTAATGCAACCCTCTAATCTAGTTGAAGAGAATACACATTGTAATAAATTAGTGAAAATCATTTTGAAGGTACTTACTCATATGTTCCTTCAATTCTTAATTTGGTACATATTTTCTTTTCTTTATTAAGTCTTTTAACTTTATTAACAATATTGTTAGTGACTGTAACTTTGATTTGTTAGCACCATTAGTCTTTATACAAGAGCTAATAATGGTGCTAACAGAGCAAAGTTGAATTATAAAGAGAAAAAAAATATAAATACCAAATTATAAATTGATGGAAAGTATTGGTATATGCACATTAGTTTTCCCTTATTGTCATAACTAACATGAATTCTCCCGTGATGGGAGCAATTTCTAGCAAAAGAAATTTATCTTCATTACAAAATACTTAACCAAAAAAAGGAATACATTAGCTAGAATACAACTAATTAAATAAAGGGCACACCAAACTTTGATTTTTCCATGAAATCAAACTTCACAGACAACTAACGTTTCCTATAAATTATTAACACAGGGTAAAATCAAAATTTAAGAACAAAAAAGTATTCAAAATAAAATCAAGTAATTTGAAATATAACATTGGAAGCAACTTCCGATATAGTTACATTTTCATGAGCTTCTAATTAAGATAACGGCGATTAGGAACCCATCATAAAGAAAGATGTTTCATACTTCATGATTGTGATCAACGAAATAAAACTAAGAAACTACCCATGGAAGTCAACATGTTGCAATGGAAGCATTAATATTAGTTGAGTAGTTTGCATTGAATTTATGGGGAGAAGCCAAACGTGGAGCAATAATTTTCAAAATCAAGCAAACTCTGCCTAATTTTACTTGTGTATGGCATTGGGCTCTCTGGCCCAAACAAAAAATTGGAATTAAATTAAGCAACATCAAGGAAGAATAAATTTAAACAATACAACAATGTTGAATCATTCACTCAAATTCTTGAAATCTCCTTATAATCAACATTTGTTACAACATCACCTTCTCCATGTGATTGCCCTTCTCTTTTGTTGATAGCAATGTTCTTTCTCACCAGATTCCTCTCCCACATTTAGTTTCTATTAAGAAATTTAATCATACGTGTTGAGCATCATCCAACTTACATTGAAATAGCAACCAAACAAATAATGCTACACACTCCAAAAACCAATAAAATACAATTAACGAAAAATGGAAAGTACAAAAACATCAACTTTAAAATTAATGAATAGGTAGGTGAAGCCATAATGCTTCCCTCATATTTTTGACCCCCAAGTACCCTTGTAGTAGCGACATAGCTAGTAAGCACAACCATCCTACAAATGCATACCAATATTTACATGAATCAACATCCAAGCAAAAACAAAATATCATTCTTATACAACGAAAAAAAAAACAGGTAAAGATGTTACCTTCAACTTGTTTCAGACTTTCAGCAGAGCTGATGCTACTAAATTTTAAATAAGCATCGTAAGTATACGGGTCGTTGAAATAGTATAGTAGCAAATCAAGGTCATCCCACAGAGATTCAAGGTAATAGATAATTAGGCATTAAAATTCCCATTTTCATTTAAGTTGAGCAAATCAAAGAAAGAGATTGAAAGACAATTGAAACAAATGCAAAAGAAACAATTCTAATGATTTAAATATTTTAATTGATAAAAACAACCTAGAGTGGTTAATCCCTTCTTTAAGTCTTAGAGCATGCATTTACCTAATTAAAAGTACTTAATGTTAAATTGTTAATCTAGAGTTTAAATGAATATAAGTATCTTCCAATCACTTATACTCCTTTCTCAAGTCAAAATTGTTATTCCTAATTAATTTACTCACGAAGCAATTAATATCCAAATTCATTCTAATGTGATTATATGGGTCCAATAGGTATATTCCTATCTTATTGGCAAATTAGAATAAATTCTAATCCCACGTTACTTAATCTTATGGTCTAATTAAGATCCCTCTCCAAAGATAATCTAAATTTCCCAAATTCATACTTAGTGGTGATCAAGCACTAAGTAGGCAAAATAAAACAAATTAAGTAAACAAAATTAACACAAATCACAGTTAATTAGTTCATACATACTCAAATCCTCAAATTAGTCCATAACTACTCTAGATAAAAGACAATCTAGCCACACATGGCTTTAATAAATCTCATTACAGCACATAGCATAAATCGCCAGTAAAACAATAGACAATGGGAAATAGAGAAGGGAAATAATGAATTGCAAACAGTGGCGATGGTGGGAATTGCAATGGGTGACAGTGGATAAGAAGAATAAGAATGAGAGATTGAAGTCAAGCTCCCTCTCCTTTCCCTGTCATTCTTTGGTTCAGCTCAATGAAAGCGACCCTCACTCCGCTCTGTTATCGCTCACCGAGTACTTGTCGGACCTGGGGAAGAAGAAGCAGAGCTGAGTTGAAATCGCCTCCCCCAGGTCCAGCTTTGAAGCGCGTTCCTTTCCCTCTCCAACTCTCTCTCGCTGCTGCTCCTCTCTGGTTCACTGGTTCGCCGAAGATCGCTGCTCTGTGAAGCTGCCTCCCTCTCTGAAATTGTCGGCTCTCTCCCGCTTTGTTTCTTTTTTTTTTTTTCTTTTCACTGTGCGGCTGTGTCTCTCTGTCAGCTCCCTTTTCTCTTTTCTTTAGTCCATTAGGTCTTCCTTTCCCTCATTGCAAAACGCTGTCGTCCTCCTAAGCTTTTCAATCAGCACCTTTCAATTCAATTCTTCATCTCCTCCACCAACCGTGCCTAATTAGGATAGGAAAAGAAACAAAAAAATAAAAAGAAAAGATAAGATAAAAAAAAAAACTCATATTCTTTACTTTAAAGTATTATCATTTATTTAATTTTTTTTATTATTCTAAGCCTAAATATTTCTATTTAATTTGAAATCCCCTAAATAATGTCTCAACCTTGATTTAATCCTAAAATAATAAAATCTCATTGAATTCTTCCAAAATTGTTTAAATAACTCTCCAAATATTTTCAAAATATTCTTTAAATATACAAAATATGGAGTTATCATGAGCATACTATGTCATGGAAAGCAGACTTTCCTTTTTGTAAAAGAACTTTTTCTTAGCCCATGCTTCCTTTTAGCTTTCAAATAAAGTTGGTTGAACCCCTGTGGTTCATCGTCATAATTAAACCGCTGCTCTCAATCCATGCTTCCTTTTACATTCAAAGCCCTTTTTCTCAGTCCATATTTTCTATCAAACCAATTTTTCTTTTTAACTTGCATAATGTTAGATATGTAATGTTTCCTTAAAAATGAAACTTGTAAGGCAACCTTCTAATCACATTATGCAGCAACCATAGCTCATGCATCTTGCAGTTGAAAAAGAAACCTGATTATCACAGTCTGCAACAAATGCAAGTCATTAATTAGTGAGAAATATGTTAATGCATTGGATACACCACCATTATGCAAATTCTATTACAAGGAATGCCATTTTATTTTCAACTAACATCCACAACAAAACAGGCTGGTTTGTATGAGACTGTTGACAGACTTCTATCAACGATAAGAGTAGTCAATTCACAACCAAATTTGTTTCCTTATGGAGTTTGAGCATTTCATATTATATATTTGGTTTCACACTACCAAAACAAAATAAATACCAAGCAATTTCCATAAGATAAGATTTACCCATAATAAAACCCAAATTTTGAAAATTTTGTGTGAACTATCAAGGTTCAATGCTAATATATCAGTAGAATATGATGCACTCAGAGTTTCCTTTTTGAAAAGAGTGGGATATTTTTTGTATCACCAATTGTAGATAATTCCACTAAGAATTATAAACTTTTCAAAACAAACTCGTATGTGTGAAGGAGGATTGCAAACATTCATAAAGAAATGGCAGATATTTTTATACAAGTAAACAGATAAATTTGGTTTTGACTTTTTTCAGTCTGAGGGCCCAGCTTAGGTAGCATGAGGATGTTGACAAAAATAAACCTTCCCTTTTTTGATCACTTGTCAAAAAGTTGTGACCCATTTTCCTTTTACCTTCAAAGCACTTTTTCTCAGTCCATATTTTCTGTCAAAACAATTTTTCTTTTTAGCTTTCATAATGTCATATACGTAATGTTTCCTTAAAAATGAAATTTGTAAGGGTAGCTACTAATCAGACTATGCAGCAACCACAGCTCCTGCATCTTGCAGTTGAAAAAGGCACCTAATTATCATAGTCTGCAACAAATACAAGTCATTGGGGAGAAATATTCTAATGCATTGGATACACCACCATTTTGCAGATTCTATTATAAGGAAATGTCCTTTTAATTGTCGGCTAACATCCACAACAAAACAGGTCGGTTTGCATGAGTCTATAAGGAAACTTTTACCAACGACAAGAGTAATCAATTCACAACCAAATTTGCTTCCTTGTGGAGTTTGAGTATTTAATATTTAAATATTTGATTTCAGAAAAACAAAATCTGTGCATACCCTTTTTCAGTTTGATTTGAATACAAGATTATGACTTCCCGACTCAAAATTTATGGAACGAATCTGGGCCCAGCTTAGGTAGCATGAGGATATTGACAAAAATAAATCTTACCTTTTCTATTCACTTGTCAAAAAGTAGAGACCCATTTTCCAAAAATGGGTATGCACGAATTGAGGTCCTGCCAAAGTTCTTGCATACCAAAAGGAAGAGATAACCATACTATAACAAAAGAAAAATAAGAGTGTCGTCTCATCCATGTTTTAAGGGCCCTTTTCAGAAGTTCCATGCGCCTCTCCTTCAATTGCTTTTTTCCTCACAACTTGTTTTTGACCGTGATTTAGACTTGTTAGCACATCACCAGCCAGCTTTGTTAAATTGAGTGTGGAGCATGTCAACTTAAATAACGTCAGATCTCATGGTTAGTGCAAATATATTTTAGTTTCTTACAAAATGGATTATTATTACTACCATGTTTGTCAGTCCATATTTTTTACACTTATCATTTTTTTTTTTGCCAAATACACTTATCATGTTAAAACAACACAATTTGAGCTTTATTTTTGCACTTGATATATAGTCCTTCATTTTCTCTTTCTTTTGGCCAGGTCAAGGTGGGGTTAAACTTTATTAGTTACTTGACAAGTACTATTACCAACGGGTCAAGGTAATCAATCCAACGAACTTAAAGTGGTCACTATGGAGTCTTTGCAAGTAAGTTCCACCTATCCCTTTTAGCCTTTGTGCCATTCATAAAATTTGGTAATAATCAAAATATGTGAATTGCAAGAGCACTCATAGTCCAACTCTCTTTGCGAAGGTTGAGAAAACCATGTCCATAAGCTCTAAATTGTCAAAAAATGAATTAGATGGAGTCAACTCAAATTCTGCAAGAAAGCAAACAAACATTTGCAAACAAATGATTATCAGAGTTCAATCAATAAAAACATTTGAAGCTACAAATACAAATAGTCAGGATCATCTAAACAGAAAAAACCAATATCATTCCGTCAACCATTCTCTTCTTTGTTAATGGTTTCTTATATTAATAATTTTAATTCCTGTCTAGTTCCCTTCCCTCTTACAAAGAGGAAAAGAACTAATGAATCAGTAACTACACATCTCATAACTCAAGAGAAGCATATGTAGCACAAAATTATCCCTACAACAAAGACACAATGGTTTGCACTAAACACAAGTGCCAAAGATAGCTAATAGAATGATATATCATACCAACATATGCTAAACAACATGAAGAGGAAATTGTTTGAATAAGAATATTTATTAAATATATAGGTTTAATATCAAAAAAGATACCACACAGAAATAGTTATGAAATATTTAGTCTCTTTTGCAGATGGTTTGAACCATTATTAGTTCTGTCAGTGTGAAAGGCACTCATGGAATCAACTATTTCAAATGAGATTGTAAGAAGCATAATAAATTTAAGGGAACTGCTTGAGTTGATGAATATTTCACTCATAGGGGTAATACTCAAGATTGATCAGCAATGAAGAACTATAAGGTTCTGTCATTTGTTGGCCTGCAAATTTTAAATCATAGATGCTAAAATTATAAAATTTTAAATCGAAACATCAAATTTTGAACGATCTGGAATTCTTATGACCAATCAAGAAATTTGTAGTTTTACTCTTGTGATTTCTAATTAAGTTTTACTCCTATAATCTTTTACGCACTTTTGAAAGAGATGTAGTTTTACGCCTATGATTTCTTGGTTTAGTTTTACCCCAACAAAGAAAAAATATATACGCATATTAGAGTAATTTATTTGTTAATAAGATAAGTAGCAGTGGATGAAGAATAAAACCAAATACATAAACGCCTATCAATCTTATGAGGATTGAAAACTTGCAACCTGGAAATTTGACAATTTGCAAATATATAAACGTGTATCACTTGTTCTTCATCATTTACTACCAGTGGAACATTGCTAAAAAATCAAATAAAACCCTAATCTACAAACCCGTTAATCCAATCAAAACATCCATGAATAATCAAAGAAATAGCAATGGATAAAGAATAAGAAAATGGGTCTTTACCTGCATCCACTCCCTCCTCCTATGTTGAGATGATCATTCTGTTGCTTTGTGTTTCTTTGGAGGAGGCTTTCTTCAAAAGGATGGCTTGCTTTGCCAAGATCAACGATGCTATAGGAAGCCTAAATGTCGCATCCTCTTCTCTACCTCCTCACCGTCCTCACTTCTAGTGCTGAATGAAGAAGAAGAATGGGAAGCGCAAACGTGCCGATTAAAAAAGAAGAATAGGAAGGGATGAGGAGATTTTGTGAAGCCCAAAGAATAAAGAGAAGAGAGGGAGAAGGGTTTAGTACTAAAGGAAGATAAAGGAGATATTTCTATCTTCTTTCTTCGTTGGCGAAAGGAAAGCGGAGCAGTGGCTATCCTTCTACTCTTCATTGGCGGTAGTTCTTCCTCTCTTCGCTTCGTTCCCATCTCCGTGACCTGTAAAAGTATAACAGATTCAGTAATTAGAAGTAGAAAAAGATAAAAGACATTATGAAGTTGAAGAGGACTGATTCATCATTGAATATGAAGGAAACAGATAGACAGTGAAGAGGAAGAAGAAATCAAAGGAGAAGAGAGGGTGTGTGGAGAGAATTGAGGGACAAAACCGGAGAGAAGTGATACAAATGGAGGATATCTGTAACCCTAGTTTGAAAGAAAAGTACGGAAGGAGATTTAAATTCAAAATTCAAATTAAGGACTGAGAGGCACGTGAAATTCACTGATGCCATGTCAGGTTGATAGGCACGTCAGCAAGATCTGATCCGTTCATTGCTTGTGAACAGTGAATTTGGGATGGAGAAGAAATCGTATCCGTGCATTGCTTGTGAACAATGATTGTGGTTGAATAGTATTATATGTTATATAGATAGTGACACATGTGAATCATATATAAGCCTATATAAAATATACATTTTGTATACTTCAAGAATCGTGATGACTTTGCTTGATTGCATAGATGTTAGGAGAAAGTAGCAGAAATTCTCATCTTGTTGGCTAGATTTCGACTGTGGGATGGTGAACAAACAAGACTTTATCTGTTCTTCTAATTTCTTGGTTTTGTTAAGATTTCTTTCTCTTTATGTTTTAGTGTAAGAAGAAATCTAGGTCACTTGCCGGCTGTTGTAAGTTCTGTCATCCCGTTGATAGTGTTTTTACAAATAAAGTGAGAATTTCAATTGTTCAATAGCGTTGGGCCAAAGATTTTTTTTTTCTTTATCTATTTTTAGGATAGTCACTGTAAAAAGTAATATCTCCGATCTTTAATATAAAAACTAATTAAAAACTGGATTTGGGCTTAAATATAATACCTCAATCAATTTTATCTCCTAAATTTATCAATTTTTTTCCTAGAGAATCATTATTGATTGCACACATTAAAGGTTTCTATCTAAAGATAGCCATAATGAAATTTGGTATTTTAGGAAAATTAACATATATGTGTTATAAATAATCAACTAACATACTAACTTCATTAATCTACCTAAATTAATTTACTAGCTCTTATATTAAAGATAGTAGGTAGGACTAGCGAGCTAAGGCAGCCCCCTCTTCACCCTGCGGATTTGAGGCTCTCTTGTCACTTTGTATTTTGTTGAAACATTTAATTACCATATGGTTAGATGCTCAATTGTAGCACATTTTAATGACTATTTAGATGATATTCTAGTTCACTTGTGATCGCTGTATTTGAATTATTGATGCGCTCCGCAAGTATACGGGTCGTGTCAGGTAATAAAGTGATAAGTAGAGTATTGTTGTAAGACGCACAGCAGGAAAAATATGTTCAGGATCTTATTCACATATAATAGAATGAAGAGTATATTATTACAGCATATAGGGGAACTTTATATAAGCCCCAAGTCAGAAGTCTATTGGGCCTTGTAATTACTACACCATGGCCCACTTTAAGACAAAACTAAAACCAACTAATTCTTACACTCCCCCTCAAGTTGGGGACTAAATATATCTATTGTTCCTAACTTGCCCAGCAACTTGACTTGTATATCTTTTGACACAGCTTTAGTCAAAATGTCAGCTTCTTGATCTACAGATTCACATGTTGCAGATTAATCAATTTCTGCTCCAATTTTTCTCTAGCAAAATGTAGGTCTATTTCTATATGTTTGGTTCTTTCATGAAATACTGGGTTTGAGGCGATGTGAATCGCAGCTCGACTATCACAATAAACATTCACAACACTAGAATGATCAACTTGCAGTTCTTTTAACAATCCCACGATCCACACTACCTCACTCACAGCAGAACCCAGTGCTCGATATTCTGCTTCGGCAGAAGATTTTGAAACCGTGTGTTGTTTCTTGGATTTCCACATCACTAGAGAACCTCCCAACTTCAATAAGTATCCCGTAACAGACCTCTGAGTGGTGCTACATGCCCCCCAATCTGAGTCACAGTAGCAATCTAATGTCAGACCTCCTCTTGAGCTTATGAGTACGCCAACTCTAGGACTCTGTTTTAGATATCTGACAACACTGAGAGCTGCTGCCATGTGTGTTTTGGTAGGAGCTTGCATATATTGGCTGAGTGTCTGCACAGGAAAAGAGATATCAGGTCGGGTTACAGTTAAATAAATTAAACGACCTACCAATCTTCTGAATTTCTCTAAATCTCTTAAGAGATCCTCCTTTTTGTCTCTCCCTTCTTCATAGGCTCTAAGTTTCAGATTTGGTGTCATCGGTAAACTAAGTGGTTTGCAACCACTTAAACCTGTATCACAAAGCAAATCCAATATATATTTCCTTTGACACAATACTATTCCTTTATTGGATCTAGCAATCTCAATTCCAAGGAAGTACTTCATTATACCCCAGTCTTTAATTTTAAAATTCTGGTGCAAGAAATCTTTTACCTCATTAATTCGCTTGTTTGAACTTCCAGTAATTAACATATCATCTACATACACTAATATAAAGACAACACCATCAACATAATTCTTAACAAATAGAGAGTAATCATGTTTACTTCTTTTAAATCCACCATCAAGCAATGCCTTAGACAATTTCTAATTCCATTGTCTTGAGGCTTGCTTGAGTCCATATAAGGACTTCTTCAATTTGCAAACCATATTCTCCCCCTTGGTTTGAAAACCCTGAGGTATGGTCATAAAGATTTCTTCATTTAAATCTCCCTGCAAAAATGCATTATGCACATCCATATGGTAAAGTTTCCAATTACTTATTGCTGCCATTTTCAAAATGATTCGAATAGTGGCCATTTTAACCACTGGTGAAAAAGTTTCATGGTAGTCTATCCCCTCTCTTTGAGTATATCCCTTAGCTACCAACCTAGCTTTATATTTTTCTACCTCACCATTGGACTTATACTTAATTTTGTAAACCCACTTACAACCTATTGCCTTCTTTCCTTTTGGTAAAGGAACTATGTCCCATGTTTTATTATGTTCTAAAGCACTTATTTCTAGGTTCATGGCCTCTACCCATTTGTCATTCAAAACAGCTTGATTATAAGTTTGTGGTTCAGTAATGGAATCCACATTAGCAAGAAAACAAAACTATGATGATGATATATTCAAATAGGAAATATGGTTCTCAATTGGATACAAGCATTTACCCTTTTGGTCAACAACCTCATTTCCTTTGACAAGATTGCAGATGTAGTCTTTGGCCCATATTGGTGGATTTCTGGTCCTGGTGGTTTGCGGAGTCTGATGAGAAGGTGATGGCTCGTCCATAATGTGATTCTCATCAGGAATTTCAGGTTGTTCCATTGAATCATTTACATCTCCTTGTTCTTGTGCCCTAAGTAGATCTATGTCACACTCAGAAAGGTCATTAGTATCATTATTGTCAAAGAAAAACATTTGCTGAAAATTCTGGAAATTCCTAGGAACTCCCCCTTAGTTAGGAGGCATGCTATCCTTAAAGGGGAATTTATCCTCTTGAAAAGTAACATGCCTACTAACCAAAATGTCCTTAGTTTTCAGGTTTAAGAGCAAAAAACCTTTCTGATATGTAGGATATCCTAAGAACAAACAAGGAATAGAACGAGATTGAAATTTATCTGTAACAGTCAAGTCAGTAGCATGAGCTAAACAACCAAATACACGTAAATGAGAATAATCAAGAGAGCAACCATAAACCTTTTCAAAAGGAGTTCGAAAATTTAAAGGTTTGGCTGGAATTCGATTAAGGAGATAGGCTGCCATTTTTATGCATTCTCCCCAATATCGAATGGGAATGCCAGATTGAAAAAGCAAACTTCTAGCAATTTGTAACAGGGATCAATGTTTTCGCTCAACAACCCCATTTTGCTCAGGGGTGTGAGGACAACAGGTCTCATGAATTATGCCTCTAGCCATAAATAAAGCTTTAATGGCATGATTAATGAATTATGTACCATTATCGCTACGAATCTTTTTAATACTAGCAGAAAACTGATTAGAAATGTAAGCAACAAAGGATGTAATATGCTGGACAGTCTCATTTTTATGTCTCATTAAAAAAACCCATGTTGCCCTAGAAAAATCATCCACTATAGTGAGAAAGTAACGATAACCTTGATGAGTGGGATGCCTATAGGGTCCCCAAACATCCATATGCAGTAATTCAAAACATTGTTTGCTTTTAATGGAGCTAGAAGGAAAAGGCAACTTTGTTTGTTTAGATTGAATGCAAATTTCACATTCTTTATTCAATGGTATACTGTTCCTATTTACAATGCTTATATGCTGAAGAACAGAGGTGTATGGCCCATTCTATGATGTAATAACCAGACATCACGAATTTCCTTTTCATGAACATGTGTATCAACAAAATTCACAGCATTAGCACTACGAATGTTTTTACAACGCAGAATGTATAATCCATTCACTAATCTACCACTCGCCTTCATCTTTCCACCCTGAAGGCCCTACAATAAGCAATAGTTAGGAAAGAAAACAACCATGCTTTGTTGCTCTTTAGTTAGTCTAGAAACTGATATCAAATTAAATTGCAATTGTGGTGCATATAAGACATTTTCAAGTCTAAATTCATCTGAAAATTTGATGTTTCCTATATGATTCACAGGAACTCTATTTCCATTAGGTATCTTAATATTAGTGATGGGTCCTATGTAGGCAGTATATGTATCTAAAAGAGATAATTCACCTACCAAATGTGTTGTGGCCCCAGAATCTATTACCCAATGTGTGTGCATATGTGCAAGAGAAAAATTAGAGGAATTGGCCAAACCTGTACCTATAAGTGCATGCACTGTATTGATTGTGTCTGAGTCCTTGCGCAGAAATTCAAGGAGGCGCTGGTACTCTTCTTGAGTGAATGTGGGGGAAACCACATTTGCTGTATGTGTGAGCCCATTTCCTTCATGTGCATGGTCTGTAGAAGATTGACTCAAATTAGCTTCTTGAGGCTTTTGAGGTCTATTACCTCTGAAGTCAGGAGGAAAACCGATAAGGTGCCAACATTTATCCTTATTGTGGCCCTTTTTGCCACAATATGAACAATCAGGTGCAAGTCCACCTCTTCCTTTTCCTCGTCCTCGACCTCTTCCTCTGGCTGCCATCGCCACTCCCTCACTAGGATCATCCCTAGTTCCATGTGTAATTAATTTTTGTGCCTCATCCTCAGCTATCATGGCAAAGGCTTGATTAATTGTAGGTAATGGACTCATTAGGAGAATTTGACTCCTAGCTACACTATAGTTATCATTCAAGCCCATCAGAAACTGCAAAAGCTTTTTGTTGTTGAGTTCTTTCAGTGTATGCCTTTGCTGTCTCACATTTGCAGGAAGGAAGTGGGAGTAGAGCAGACTGCTCCTCCCACAATTCTTTCAGTTTGGTGTAATAAGAGGATACAGAGGAGCTACCTTGTCGGTGCAAACTAATTTCTCGGTGGAGCGAGAAAATGCGGGACCCAGTAACCTTATCGAATCTCTCTTGCAAATCCTCCCAAACCAGTCGAGCTTCTTGAAAAACATAACGCTATTTGCAAGCTCCCTTGAAACAGAATTTAACAACCAAGAGAATGTAACCCCCTCCGTAATTATATCTGAAATACGCGATTAAAATGAAATAGAGACCAATAATAATCAAAACTCATTTAAAATCCCATCCTTGAGATAGGGTTTTCAAAAATACCTTTTAAAATCTAGTTAACTTGATCTCATATTCACATTTCGAATACAATTACTACGCGAAGATAAATCACATTCATATAAATATCAGAGTGCACAATATAATCATCCCGGCAATCCCAGGTATATACCTTCGCTAAAGATACACAGGGCACAATTGCCCATTACTAGGGGTGAGCAAATATTAACCGAAACCGAAAACCGAACCGAACCGAACACAATTCGGTTTTTCGGTTTCGGTTTTTTCGGTTTTCGGTTTTTTTTCGGTTTGGGTAATAGGTAATTTTCGGTTTTCGGTTTTCGGTGCGGTTTTTATGAAAATAATTCGGTTAAAACCGAATAACCGAAGTATAGCTAAAACGACGTCGTTTCATGTATTTTTTTTTTTGCTTTCAGTTTATATGAATGGACTACATATCTAAACCCAAGACCCAACCTCAAGCCCAAGCCCATTCAATTTCGCCCTTACTCTCCCACAGCCTAATGCCTAATGGTCGCATCTCATATTCTCATATCTGAATCTCGAATCTGCACTCTCACCTCTCAGAAAACCCTAGCCGCGACGAGCTCTCCCGTTCGGCCGTTCCCGTCCCCGTCCCTAGCCTCAGATCAGAGCCTGAGTGATCGATTCTCACACTCTCACTTCGCCCTCTCTGCCTCAGAACGCCGATCAACCATCTCACCGTCGATCTGGCCGTCTCTGCCTCCTCAGTCCTCACTCTCACTTCGGCGTCTCGCTTAAGCCCTTCTCCCCAGTTCTGCCGTCTCAGCCGGGATCTGGCGTCTCAGCCTCCTCTCTCACTTGGGTGAGTTGATTCACACTCTCACTCGGTCTCACTCTCACACTCTCACTCCGTCACTCGATCTCACACTCTCACTTCGAAACTTGTATTTTAGCTTTCTGTTTGCTTGCTTGATCGGTCTCACACTCTCACTCGTTCACTGAATCTCACTCTCATGCCCTCACTTGTATTTTAACCATCACACTTCGGTATACATCAACAGAAAATGGTTCTGTTCTCTATTCACTGCATCCTTCACAAGAAGCTTCATACTTAGGAAATGATCATTAAAACGTGATAGATCTAGAAACTGGAGACAAATCTTTTCTGGCAGAAGAAGAATATCAAAAAAGTCAACTTTAATTTTACATCTAGCTCATTTAAGAAAATTTATAATTTATTGTCATGTGATTAAAAATATAAGGTTGTAGAAGTAATTTGCTTGCTTGCTTGATCGTAGACGGATGAAGTATAATAAAAGCCTCTGGCTTCGTTTTGCTGGCTTCATTTTGCTGTTTTGTCTTCTGCATAAACTATCTGTGATTGTTTTGAATTCAAAAGCTTTTTCTATTTACTATTGTATTTATGGAAAAGAAATTGGTACTGGGTCTACTTTTTTTTGTCTTGGGTTTATATAAACTTTTCTCCAACACTCACGATTCTCTTTTGTCTGTTTACAATGGTTCTGATGTGTGTTTACAATGGTTCTGATGTTTGAATAATTATTGTAATGGTTCTGTTTGCAATGGTTTTGATGTGTGTTTCAAATGATTATAATTAGTAATTGAATGGGATGTCTTTTGCAGGTGAAATTATGGCTGAACAAGCTGCTGCTCAAGCAACTGGTGGGGAAGGTGCAAATCAAACACTGAGCCTTCACTAGTTATCACTGGAAAAAGGAAATATTTTGTTCAAATATTTTATTGTAATATTTTATTTCTTTTCTTTTCATTTCATTTATGCTCCTGTTTTAGATCATTTTATGATGGCTATATATTTTGTTCAAATATTTCAGCACACAAAGGGTCAATAGATGAGTTGCTGCGGTTGATTCTGGTGTTGTGACTACACAGCAAACTTTTGTATTTTATTTGATGCTCCTGTTTAATTGGAAACATTGTTGTTAAATTTGCCATTTTTTGTATGATGATTATTGGCACTTGGCTTTTTGATTGATGTTTGATGATTATTGGCCAACATTGTTGTCAAACTTGGCTTTTTGATTTATGGTTTGTTACTTTGTTTCTTCAATGTTAAACTCTAGCTACTGTGTTGGCAAAAAAGCCCAATTTGTTACTTTGTTTATTCAATGTTAAACTCCAGCTGCTTTGTGTTAATAAAAAAGCCCAAAAGGCTTTTTTTTTTTTAGATTTTTCGCAGTGGACATAGGTGAACCAAAAGGCCCATACATATGGCCCAAACACCGAAAAAACCGACACACCGAACCGAAATATTTCGGTTTTTCGGTGTTCGGTTTTTTCGGTATTTCGGTTTCGGTTCGGTTGTAAAAATTGATGTATTTTCGGTTTTTCGGTTTTTCGGTTTTAACCGAATACCGACCCGAAAAACCGTTTGCTCACCCCTACCCATTACAATTCTTCAAATGGGGATTACACAATCTCATCTCGAATAAGTCCTAGCTGCTTCCTCCACAAGCCACTTGCCCTGTCTAAATTGTTGGTAAGGGAGGGTGAGATTCGAGAGAATCTCAGTAGGGAAACATTATCAATATGTAGGCAAGATAAGTGTTTAATGCATGACATGCTTGCATCACATAACTCATGCACACATACAATGACAAATCTATAAGCTCAATGCTTCGAACGATACACATATGGCCATAGCATATATTGAAACATAGCTTTAAATCATTCATACATGTTCCACATAATCAAGCAAACCAATAACATGCATCAAGACATTAATACAGTTATCAGAGCATGCAGGAGAGATAAGTTCCCTACCTCTAGTCTTTTCTCCTCGATTTACATGCCAACAACTCGGGGCTTCACATTCTATCCTACAATGTCAAATGTACTATTTAGATACTTCCATAGTGTTTCTGGGGGTTATATGAAGCTATATGAAAAAATTACTAAAATACCCCCGGGGGCCCGGCCCCGCCGTACCCAGTCCGGCTGTACTTTTTTTCAAATTTTGACATGGGCTATTCTGACATATTTTCGCCTAAGGAATCCATTTCCGGACTCGGAATTATCAAATTCAATATCAATTTACAAATTTACCCTTGGCAGCCCCACTTTAAGGGTTTCAGGGGCGTTTTCGTAATTATGCTTTTTCGGCCTTTTCCGAAAAAGTGACCAACTGTAACCCCACCTAATTTTCGCTCCTGAACTCAATGGAACCATAAAATCATTGAAAATCTAACTCTAAGACCCATTTATAGCCATAACCGAAATATACAAGTACTCCGGGGAAACTTGGGGTTTTTCGGTTTCGGCTCCGTAAACGTGTTTCTTTCCACTCCTAACCACTATATTGACTATTCCATTAGGTTACAACTACCATTTGGTACCAATTTGGGCAGCATAACAGCCCCACACACCTATTTTCCATTTTTGAAACCAGTGACAATCCGGCGAAATTTCACCGATTAAATTGTCCACAGCAGCCAGAATAGTCAATACACAAGAGTTTGGAAGTTACCTCAAGCTCCCACTAGCTTTTCTCAAGAGTGGCTGAAACCCTAGCCCTTCTTAATCATGAAAATTGAGCTTCCAACACCTTAAAGAACATGAAAGAGAAGCTTAGGAGCAAGGTTATACGCATTAGGAGCTAGATCGTCGAAGAAATCGGCTTACCTTGCCAGATTTCTCCTCTTTCTCTCTCTAAGAGCTCTCAACTTTCTCTCACTAGTTTCAGCTGGTTCATCACGCAGAAAATGAAAGCTGAAGAAGATGAGAAGATATTTAATTCCATGCTGATGCCATCTTTTAATGAGATGATGTCATAATTCCCATTTTCGGATTTTCTGGCAGATTTTCTGCCCAAACTTTGAAAAATCATAACTAATTCTAGAAAAATCAAAATGAGGTGATTCTAAAGCCAAATGAAATGTATTTAAGTCCTCTTTATAGGAAAAATATTTACCAATACTAGAAATCACCACACAATTCCAGAATTACACAAATTTCATCACTGCCCCAAAACAGAGTCCATTTTCGACCTCAAACTTTGGACAGTCATATCTCCCAGTTCCCAACATGAAATGGCACAACTTATATGTCCATTTTGAAGCTTGGGATGTGAACATTAATACTGAAAAGTTTCATAATTTTCTGATATTATTTGCCTAGTAAACACGTCCACACGAGAAGACTGCCCAGACAGAATTCATACTGGACAGCATTTCCAATTTTACAACCAATGTGTCCAATCCAATTTAAATAAATTCCAATGATTAAATATCACAACATGACACCATTTCCATCACAATACCCCATTTAATTCTTCCCTCTATTCTAAATCAATTTGGATGTTAATCCACAATTGAACTCAAATACAGGATTTCGGCGCTACTCACAACACACACGAATCACATTCGAGTGCCAAATCACATCATATTCTCCAAAAGGGTTATTTATCACTAACCACATCCACTTTTGAAGTCATTAACCCTTAATCACAATTTGGGATCTTGCTAAAATGGGGCTTAGCAGTCCACTTCTCTTAGGCTTATTCTCTAACCTCGAGTCTCAAAATTCGGGGTATTACATTTCTCCCCCCGTTCAATAAATTTCGTCCTCGAAATTTGTCACACCACTTAATCCAAAAACTACGGATGCTTCTTCACGACAGCTTCTATTTCATAATTCATTTCATATTTGGATGGTCTCCTCTAGACCACCCACACACAAATGATACTCCTCAAATCCGATTCTCGCAAGAATCTCAAACAATGAATGCAACTCAATTGCCCCAAATTGCAATCGGCCCATTTCACGATTGCCACACAAACCAAATCACCATATTTTTTTGCCAAACAGATGCAATCGCTTCCATATACGATTGCCACAAAACCATCATAACATAACCACAATCATCGCAAGCCCTCTAATTCATAAGTGGCTAGTGCATCTCGATATCTGGAGGCTCTAACTTATGAGCCATATCATAAGATCTTGGCAGCTGGGCGGCATAGGCCACCACTCTGCTTAACTCAATCTAGTTACCCCTTCCGGGAGTAACCCCAAAACACCACAACCTCAATACATCAAACAACAGCCTTAGCTGTATACACAAAATCTTTCGTTGTATTCGCATTCAGAACCTTACCCCTCACCCGTACACCCACCAATAACTCCACTAGTGGTAACCAAGACTTTTGGGTATCAACACAATATTACTTCTGTATCAACTTCCATGGTGTCGCCCTCACCCGTACACCCACCAGTGACTCCGCTAGTGGTAACCGGGACTTTTGGGTATCAACACAATATTACTTCTGTATCAACTTCATGGTGTTGCCCTCACCCGTACACCCACCAGTGACTCCACTAGTGGTAACCGGGACTTTTGGGTATCAACCACATCCACGAATCACATTCGAGTGCCAAATCACATCATATTCTCCAAAAGGGTTATTTATCACTAACCGCATCCACTTTTGAAGTCATTAACCCTTAATCACAATTTGGGATCTTGCTAAAATGGGGCTTAGCAATCCACTTCTCTCAGGCTTATTCTCTAACCTCGAGTCTCAAAATTAGGGGTATTACAGAGAGCACTACCGCATTACATCTTTCCCACAGATCTTGCAAACGTTCTTCTTGAGCCTCCTTTGTACAAGATCCATCTACAAATCCGAGTTTATGTTTTCCTCGGAGAGCTATTCTCATGGCTCGACTTAAAATTGTATAATTCTCGCTCCCAGTGAGCACTTGAGGAATGATTGTTGACCCTTGTGTATCAGACAGATGTAAATATAATGGGTGGGTGAATTTCAGACCATCAACGCTGATGTCTTCGTTGTCTTTTCTGGTTCCCATGATAACCGCACAGTATAGTGGTTAATGAGTCGATTATGTCTGATTTTCCTCTCAATCAATCTTGAATGCCTTCTCCAGCTTTCTTCGGTGATTTACTTGTCGGGTCGAAGAAGATGAAGAAACCTCCGAATGCTCAAGCGCTGTTCTGGATTTCTTGTGTGATATTTCTGAATTTGAGTTGATCGTGATTAGCTCAAGAAACCCCGCCGATCTTGTTCAAGAGCACAAAGAAATTCTAAATCTTCATGAATCTTGATCTCAACGAACTCAAAATCTTTGTGAATCTTGACTGCGAGTGTTGCAGAAAATTGGGGAAAGGCTCAGAACTCAAACACTGGCAAGTTTTCTGCCCTTGATTGATGGCAAATCTGTCGCCAATATCAGAGCATATATCCCACAGATTCAATCGCTTTTTCGATCTGTCTGGAGATATTTTCTTCCTTTATGAGACCCAAGGATAATTGCCTTCAAGTCTCGAGACATCTAATTGAATCAGGTCACAATTCTTGGACCATTTGCTTTGCCCGCCTTGCCTTATGTTCGGGTTAGGCCCACTGTGACAGACTCTACATTCAATCCCTCTCTGATGCCATGTAAGACGCACAGCAGGAAAAATATGTTCAGGATCTTATTCACATATAATAGAATGAAGAGTATATTATTACAGCATACAGGGGAACTTTATATAAGCCCCAAGTCAGAAGTCTATTGGGCCTTGTAATTACTACACCACGGCCCACTTTAAGACAAAACTAAAACCAACTAATTCTTACCATTGTTCTACGAGGAATCAATCAATTAATTTTAGGTATTAAAATCTCAATTTCTTTTAAGTTAAACGAATCTAGTTATGAGAAAATTCAAAGGAAATTAATTAACGAAAACAATCAGTATCAAACACATCCTAGAGTCACTAATCCCTCACTAGCGCCGCAAATCTCAAATTCATTTACTTAGTTAATCTCGAGAATAAATAGTTATGAATGTCTGTCGGTCCATTCACAACCCTCTCTTAAGTATAATTTGTTATGTCTAACCCAATTACTCAATAGGCAATATAACTCAAACACACTCTTCAACAATTATATGGGGCTATTAGGTATATGTATATCATAATCGCAAATTAAATCGTAATTTAATCACATATTACTTAATCTCATAGCCTAACTAAAATTTCCTTTGTCAAGATAAATCCTAATACTCAAATTCACATCTAACGGTGGCCAATCATCAAACGGACATATCAAAACAATATTAAGTAACTAAAATTAACATAAATCATAACTAATAAATCATGAAAATAAAATCTAGTTCACTAGTGAGTTCATAATTTCCTTAGGTCTAAAAGAAAATTAGCCACTCATGACTAAAATAAAATCTATGACTGAGAAATAATATTCAGATTTAAGAAGAAGAAGGAAAAAGAAAACAAGACTGTCAAAGAATCCCTCGGAGTTCCTCGAATGTTCACTGCCCAGATCTCTCCCTCCTTGATCGTTCCTCTCTGCCGTCAAGATCCTTTCTTGTTGCTGTTCGGATCTCTCCTCCTTGATCGTTCCTCTCTCATTTATATAGCATTGCGTGGCTGAAGCCTTTCCATCTCTTTATCAATATCTTTCTTTTAATTCAAAAAGATATTATGCGCAATCCGAAATCTCCTCCGTTGATCACAACAATTGATTTTGTCCATCCTTCACGTGGGGTCCACGTCTATACGCAGCTCATGCGTCTGAAGTGTTATGTGATATATAAATATATATTTATCCACATTATCATTATTTTCCCTTTCATTATCTTCATATGTACGGCTCCCTTATATATATATATATATATATGTATGTATATATGTATATATCTTTTCTTCTAATCTTTTCTTTCCTCAATATCATCATATTTCCTGTAAAATAAAAAATAGGATATGGATAGATTTTATATCAAAATTTCTTTTTTTATCCTAAACTTAATTAAAAGATAAAAAATATATAAAAGATAATTAAATAAGTATAAAATATTAATAAATTTAATCAATTATGTCCTTAAATCTAGGAAAAATTCCAAAAAACTACACTCAAAATATACAAAGGACAAATCAGTACAATGAAATTCAGAAAAGACAAATCAGGCGGGTGTCAGAAAAATGAGCAATCTGTCCTTTTGAAATTTCGGCCAAATTACCAAAATGCCCTTCATGCACACTTCAGAATAACAACATGATCATCGGAATTAACACCTTCGGATTCGGTATTAACAACTGCAATTCTTCTTTGACAATTAACAAATTTCAGGACCAATAACAACACATAACTCGCTATTAACAACTCCGGATTCGATATTAACAACTTCAATTTTTTCTTTCAACACTTAACAAGTTTCAGGGCCAATAACAACACTCACCTCGCCATTAACAACTCATGATTCGCCATTAACAACTCTGATGTTGTTATTGCGACTGAGGGCTGAAGGGCATTTTGGTAATTTGGCCGAAATTTCAAAAGGACAGATTCCTCCTTTTTCTGACACCCGCCTGATTTGTCTTTTCTGAATTTCGTTGTACTGATTTGTCCTTTGTATATTTTGAGTGTAGTTTTTTGGAATTTTCCCTTAAATCTATACCTAATTAATTAAAAATATATATTTATCAATTATGTTATGGCATGGTTTAAGTGTATGTTTATCATAATTAAATGTGAAGCTTTGGTTAGTTCGATACCTTGAAGGAGCTCATCAGGCTTAACCATACTTTGATAACTTCGTTAAAAATAACTAATGATTGTAATATAGGGTGTAATCTTGGATCGTCTCTTGAGGATCCTTTTATTAACTACCTAACAGTTAAATGTGATGATTGACATAAAACAAATAAAATGTTTTGAGCTTTCTGGCTATCAACTAGATTGCAATTAAACTAAAATCCTTTAAAATAAATATTTTTGGATTTTTGGGATAAAAATGGATGGAATGGAAATTGGTTTTGAAAATATGATAAAATCCTCCTAAATAATAAATTTCATATATCATTATTTTAAAAGATAATGAGAATTTGCTAGCTTAACAAATTTATCTACAAAAACCTTTTTAGTGAGTTAGGTGAATTAAATCTCCCACACACAAACTAAAACTTAATTCATCTAACGGAAAACCAAATTCAAAGACCTAACCAATAGAATTAACAATATGTAAGGCACAAGTAATCATGAACCTTGAATCACAAAATTCTCATTTGAACAACCAGCCATGGATAAATGATGAAAGAGACGATGGGGAACAGTTGATAATCAACAGGTTATATGAGATTGGATGAGGAACTGAAAAAAGGATGAAATGGTGGCAGAGTGAACACTAAAACAGAGAAGATGAAGCTGTCTCCGTCAGCCTCGGAGGAGTTCGTCACCAGTGATGATGGTGGACGGTGGGAGCAAGGTGGCAAAGTAAAGGTGAAGGTGTGATGGGGATGATCGTCGTTGTCCACTGCTCTTCGATTCCCTCTCTCTGTTCTCTTCAATTTCGTTCTCTCCTCTGGTTTGTTCGAAAGTCAGGTTGCGGCTGCTCAAGCTCTCTTTTTCCAGGTCAATGGCGACGGTGGAGATGGAGTGAAAATTTGGGAAGGCGAAGGTGAATGAAGGTGATGAGAGCCAAAGTCGATGGATCAGGTCTGTGGGTTTGCGGAGCTCAGGTCCCTACTTTTGCTGATGCTCTGCCTCATTTGCTGAAACTGCTGCCGTAGCCTCTCGTCAAAACGCAGCAGTATTGACTAGGGACTAAACCACCATTTTTAAATGTTTGTTGTACCAAAATGTAATTTCTCCAATTTGAGGACCAAAGTTCCATTTTCAAGTTTAATCTAATTTTTCAAGCACCTACAAATAAAAATAACTAAACCAACATCAAATCTTCTAAAAAAACTATCAATTTAGAGTAATTACAATAATTATGACAATTTTTTCTTTTTTAATTGTAATTTAATGTATTTACTTTTAATCTAAATTAATCAAAATAAATACATTTTAAATTCAATAATTTTGTCAAAACCCCTAAATAAAGTATGAAATATATAACAAAATGTGGTTATTATTCTGACTTAATGTAATATAATAAAGGGATAATTAATCTATAACTCCTTATAGTTTCAACCAATTTTTTATTAGATTCTTATAGTTTTTTTTTTTTTTCAAATCCGTGCTTGTAGTTTTCCTCCCTCTTTTTACTAGATCCTTATAGTTTCATATGATTTTTTTATTAGGTTCTTATAATTTTTTATTCTTTATTCTATAAATTCTAAAAATATTTTTGTAGAAATATAAAATATAATATTATGAAATAAATTTTTTTAATATAATTGTATAAATAATAATATTATATAAATTGTTAGAAATTATAATAATTATTTGTTTTATTATTTTTTTTCAAATTTTTTAAAGAAACATATATCTATATTATTTATTTTGATCCATAAAAGCACTGGCTTGCAGTTAGCCTTGCCTCGTTGGCAGCTTGCACCACATATTATAGCCGGCCTTTATATGACTGCCTCACAGCAAAGAAAGTCATATTCCGCTCTTCAGTCAAACAAGCTAAGCGGGTGTATTCCTCAACCAATCAAACTCACGGTATCCATAAAAAAATCAGGTAGGAATTATATTATTAATGCCTTTTATTCCAAGGAAAAATTGCTGAAATATCCCCTACTGCAACATTTATTGCCTAAAAATACTTGAAATTTAACCAAGATGTAACCTATCTTCAGTAAATATAACTTTTCTCTTTTTTTTTTTTTATGAGAGATAACTTTTCTTTAACTGTGTGCAACATATCATCAACTATGTGCAATCTACGAAAGACATGAACTAGTTGGAGATATGTTGCATACAACTAAAAGAGTTATACCGGCTGAAGATAAGTTAATTATAACAACTCAAGAATCTAGATTGTTGATTACATTTGGGTAATAAATTTTGTAATGAGAGTTTTCTTTACCGATCTTCCCTTATTCTAATTCTGATCGGTCAAAGTCGTGTTTATGGTTCTCAATGCGCACGCATGTATAAAATGTTTCTTATATTTTGATAATAGTAGGAGGTTCAAGTTTGTCAAGTCGGCTTGGGCCTGTTATGGATATACAATATATTATAAAATATTGTGTAAAAAATAAGTATTAAATATAGCATGCTAATTTTTATTTTTATATGATTTAATTATCATTATGTAATAATTATTTCATGGTAAAGAGATTTTATCATGTAATTAGTTGGGTACTAAGAATTTACCTAAAATATGATTTATTAAAGTAAAAGAAATTATTAGAACTAAAAATAATATAAATTAAGAGAATTATAATAAAAAGGAAAAATATTAAAAAAAAAGAAAATGAGTTGAAAAATAAAAAGAAAAGATATAGGAAAAAGATTGAAAAATGAAAAAATATATATATAATATAATAAAAAAGTAAAAATAAAAAGAAAATGCAGCTTGTTAACAAGCTTCAGGCCAAACCAGGCTCAAGCCTAAAAAAAAAGCCTATAACAAACCTTAGACCAGGCTCAAGCCTACTTATTACAAAACAGGCTTAGCCTATTAAGCATAAAGCCTAGCCTGGTCTAACTTGTTTCTACCCCTATACGAGGATGGTTCAAGCTTGGCCGGCATTAACCTTGTCATAATACACACCACTTGCATGATAGAAGTTTGGAACAATTATATTCAAGCCCCACATAAGAGAAAAAATGAAGAAATGTTCCCTAAAGTTGTCAATGAACGCCCCTCAACTTGTCAATTGATGTCCCTCAACTTATCATTAACAATTTTAGGGACCATTTCTTCATTTTTTTTCTCTTATGTGAGACTTGAATATAATTGTCCCTAGAAGTTTTCAACCACATATATAAATTTAAAGGAAATAACTTCTCAAGTTATTCATCTTTTGAATTATTAATATTTATCACATTGACGCAAATAATTATACTGTTACTTGAAAAACTTGGTGAATTGCTTGTTTATATATAAATATAACGACCCAAGGATCATTCACTCCACAAGACATCTTCCCTATTCTTACTATCCAAGTTAAAAGAATCCCAAGCATGGTCGTCAGCAGGTTGAGCCCTAAGTTGAGTTTCTTTTGGCTTGTTGGGGTTTTATATTTCTTTTGGTGTGCAGGACATTCCAACATCATGACGAGTTGCGCAGAGATCGATAAGCAAGCTCTTCTCAGGTTAAAAGATGGCTTTAATGATGCGTCCAACACTTTGTCCACCTGGAAAAGTGAAGTTGATTGCTGTCAGTGGAGTGGAGTATCATGCAGTACTTTGACTGGTCATGTTATCAAGCTCGATCTCCAATCTTATGTTGTTTCTGGTAATATCGGTTCCCATTATGTGATTTGCAGCATCTAATTTAGTTGAATCTAGATGAAAACTATTTTGAAGGGAGAAAAATTCCAGAATGCATTGGTTCACTTGGTCAACTTTAAGAGAGTTAAGTATTGTTGGTAGTTCAACTGGTGGCACTATTCCTCGATGACTGCAAAATCTTAGCCGTAATGATTTGGTTGTGAATGATCTTGAGTGGATTTCTCACCTTCATTCTTTGAGATCTCTTGCCCTGTCAGGCGTTAATCTAAGTCAAGTTGTTGATTGGCCATCATCATTATCCAAAGCTCCTCATCTACTTGAGATTTACTTGGAACGTTGTGCTCTTATGCTTCAAAATGTCAATCCTGCTTCTTTTGTCTGCACTAACTCTTACACTTCCCTCAGAATCCTTCTCTCGCAAACAATTATTTAGACTCTTCAATCCTACCCTGGTTGTCTAACATTAGCAATGTCTTAATATTACTTGATCTCCTATATAACACCTTGGAACACATTTTTCCAAATGCTCTGAATATAAACTCCCTTAAAGTTTTGGACAGTGAGTCAACTGCTTTGCACCTTATTAGTCCCAAAGCTTTTTCAAATATGAATTCTCTTGAATATTTACATCTTTCTCGCAATTCTTTGAGAGATATTCCTTCAGATGCTTTCACAAATACCACTTCTCTTGAATTTCTTGATCTTGGAGACAATAAACTTGGGAATAGCATGGTAAAATCCATGTCAAATTTGTGCCGATTGAAAATTTGAGGAGGCGTGTCGACTTATGCCTTGGTGACCTTTTCAAAATTAAACCAATGATTGCAATATAGGGTGCATCCCGGATCATCTCTTGAAAAGCATTTTATTAATTATCTAGAAATTAAGTGCAATGATTGGTAAGAAACAAATTAAAAAGGATATTTGAGTTTTTCATCTATCAACTAACTTGCAATTAACACTACTACAAAAAACGCTTTTAACGTCCTTTTTTTAGGCCTTTTAACGTCTGAAAATAGGGGGACGTCCCCACTTCAAACTAGGGACGTCTGAATTATTTTTTTTAAAAAAAATCATTTATATTACAGATCTAGATTAAACAGTGTTTAAAATCAGAAATTACAGATCATCGTCAATAAAATTATAGATCTAGTATATGAACTCCAAATCCAAAATCTACACAATAATAACTCCAAAGCTAAAATCTCTTAGGCAAAAGATGAAAACAATAAGAGGAATCAATTGCAAAAAACTTACCTTCTTCTATTATTGAAATTCATTTTCACGTAATAATAAATCGAGAAGAGCGACAGGGAGAGACGAACCTCGTTTTCTCGGTAGGAACGTGGCCATGAAGCATATTTCAGAGTCTCGATCTACAAACCATAACAATATGAGTTAGAAGATAAAATATACGGGAAACCCAAAGAAAAAAAAAAGAAAGAAGATAAAATAATAAAAAACTGTAAGAAAACATAACAGATCTGGATCAAGGTGAAAAAAGAGAGAGAAAGGAAGAAGTTACAGTAAAAAGAACATATAAAGAAGAAGAAGCAAGAGTTAAAAGATGAGGCGGCAGTAGCTCTCCTTGTGTTTGCAGCGATGAGAAGAGAAAAATGAGAGTAAGAGTAGTATAAACATGACAGTAAAACTAATAAATAAAGACTGTCAGTATAAATTTGAATTATTTTTTACATCCCCAATTTGATTTAGGGACACATAAAGTTATCCAGTTATTTTATTTTTTATTTTAGAGGTTCCCAATCTAAATAGGGACGTTTAAAGTCACACTTTAGATGTCCCTATATACATTGGGGACGTCTAAAGTTTTAATTTTTTTTTTTAAATTAGGGACACCATTTGGCGCCCCTAATATATATTCGGCGTCCCTGATGATATAGGGACACCCTTTGGCGTCCCTAATATTAAAAAAAAAATTAAATTAGGGACCCCATTTGGCGTCCCTATTAGAAACGTCAAAATGGTGTCCCTGATGACATAGGGACGCCAAAGGGTGTCCCTAATTTTAAAAAAAATAACTTTAAACGTCCCTATTTAGATTGGGGATGTCTAAAGTAAATTTTTTTTGTTTTTTATTTTATGCAAGCTCCCTTTAGGCGTTCTCAGTGGATTTGGGGACGCCTTAAGTGAGGTTTAGGCGTCCCCAGTCAAATTGGGGATGCTTTAGGGGAGCTTTAGGCGTCCCTAGTCAAATTGGGGACGCCTAAAGTTATGCAATTCTCACTTATAATTATGAACATGCCACCGGTTATATTTTTGGCGTCCCTCTTTAAAAAAGGAACATCTTTTAGAGTCGTAATATGTATATTCTTGAAAATCCTTTTATTAATTACCTAGAAATTAAGTGCAATGATTGGCAAGAAGCAAATTAAAAAGGATATTTGAGCTTTTCATCTATCAACTAAGTTGCAATTAACACTACTACAAAAAATGCTTTTAACGTCCCTTTTTTAGGTCTTTTAACTTCTGAAAACAGGGGGACGTCTATCTGAGTGACGTAGAAAAAATTGTCAATAACATCCATAAAACAAAGGATGTCCATAGTTTGGACTTTAGACGTCCCCACTTAAAACTAGGGACGTCTAAAGTTTTAGGGACACTTTAGACGTCCCCACTTCAAACTGGGGACGTCTAAAGTGTTTTTCTTAAAAAAAAAATCATTTATATTATAGATTTAGACTAAACAGTGTTTAAAACCAGAAATTACAGATCATTGTCAATAAAATTATAGATCTAGTATATGAACTCCAAATCCAAAATCTACACAATAATAACTCCAAAGCTAAAATCTCATAGGCAGAAGATGAAAACAATAAGAGGAATCAATTGCAAAAAACTTACCTTCTTCTATTATTGAAATTCATTTTCACGTAATAATGAATAGAGAAGAGCGACAGGGAGAGACGAACCACGTTTTCTCGGCGGGAACGTGGCCATGAAGCATATTTCAGGGTCTCGATCTACAAACCATAACAATATGAGTAAGAAGATAAAATACAAGGGAAACCCAAAGAAAAAAAAAGAAAGAAGATAAAATAATAAAAAACTGTAAGAAAACATAACAGATCTGGATCAAGGTGAAAAAAAGAGAGAGAAAGGAAGAAGTAAAGTAAAAAGAACATATAAAGAAGAAGAAGCAAGAGTTAAAAGACGAGGCGGCAGTAGCTCTCCTTGTGTTTGCAGCGATGAGAAGAGAAAAATGAGAGTAAGAGTAGTATAAAACTGACAGTAAAACTAATAAATAAAGACTGTCAGTATAAATTTGAATTGTTTTTGACGTCCCCAATTTGATTTAGGGACACATAAAGTTATCCAGTTATTTTATTTTTTATTTTAGACGTCTCCAATCTAAATAGGGACGTTTAAAGTCACACTTTAGATGTCCCTATATATATTGGGGACGTCTAAAGTTTTAAATTTTTTTTTAAAATTAGGGACACCATTTGGCGCCCCTAATATATATTAGGGACGTCGAAATGGCGTCTCTAATGATACAGGGACGCCCTTTGGCCTCCCTAATATAAAAAATAAATTTTAAAAATTAGGGACGCCAATTAGGGACGTCAAAATGGCGTCCCTGATGACATAGGGACGCCAAAGGGTGTCCCTAATTTTAAAAAAAAAAAATAACTTTAGACGTCCCTATTTAGATTGGGGATGTCTAAAGTAAATTTTTTTGTTTTTTATTTTATGCAAGCTCACTTTAGGCGTTCTCAGTGGATGGGACGCCTTAAGTGAGGTTTAGGCGTCCCCAGTCAAATTGGGGATGCCTTAGGGGAGCTTTAGGTGTCCCTAGTCAAACTGGGGACGCCTAAAGCTATGCAATTCTCACTTATAATTATGAATATGCCATCGGTTATATTTTTGACGTCCCTTTTTAAAAAAAGGGACGTCCTTTAGAGTTGTAATATGTATATTCTTGAAAAGCCTTTTATTAATTACCTAGAAATTAAATGCAATGATTGGCAAGAAACAAATTAAAAAGGATATTTGAGTTTTTCATCTATCAACTAAGTTGCAATTAAACTAAAACGCTTTAAAATAAATATTTTTAGATTTTTTGGATAAAAGTTAATGAAATGGTAATTGGTTTAGAAAAATATGATAAAATCTCCTAAAACAATGAATTTTATCTATCCTTGCTCAAAATATAATAAGAGTGTGCTAGTTTAACAAATTTGCTCAAAAGACCCTTTCAGCTAGCTTTAGTTAGGTGAATTAATTCATCCATACAGGGTAAAAATTAATCCCTCTAACCAGAACTCAATTTAAACAGTAGTAATTTGAATCAATGGAATGAAATGACACAAGAAACCAAGAGCCCTTGCATTACAATCACAATTAATTATTTATAAAAGCTTCAAACAAAAGCTTTACGAAGTCAATTACATGAAATTGTTATTAATGAAGCACAAGTGTCAAATGCACACAATTAAATCCAAATACACATCTGATTTTATAAATTCATGAAACCCCAATGCAAAATCTCAATCTAATAATTAATTAAACTCTAAACCTAGAATTCAATTAATACAAAGAATTAAAGCTAGAAATTAAATGGTAAAGCACTTGCCTATGAAGCTTCAAGCTCATGATCAACCCTTTCGCTCTACGATAAGAGACTCTAGCTGCTGCAATTCATAGAATTAACTTCAAAAAGAAAAACCACACTTAGATTCAAGCAAACAACCATGAAAAATACCACCCGAAAATTGAGTTTAAGGAATGGAAGACAAGAGGGAATCAGCCATGGAAAGAGATAAAATAAAGGAGAAGGAGAAGCTGGAAGCTAGGTGACAGTGGTAATGGGAAATGAAGACGTCATGATGGTGATGATGGTGCAAATCTAAAGGCAAGCCAAAGCTAAAAGAAACGTTGGTTTTCTTCTCCTATGTCGCCACCTCTGTCTCACTAAATCTCCAGGATGAAGATGATGATTGTGGAATGAGGCCGGCAAGGAAGGAGGGTGGTAAGTGATTGCGGGGGGGAGATCGATAGAGGATGGAGAGACAAAGAAGAGAAAGGAGTAAGCGATCGAGGTTCTCTTCTACGGCCTTTAATCTCTAGTCTCTGGTCTAAGTGTTCATTGAAGCTATCCTCACGGCTGTATAGTCGAAAACACAATAGCAACCTGGTATAATAAAAATAGACAATCTGAGTGGCGTTGAAGGACATTGTCCTTAAGAGTTATTCCGTGACCACCGACAGAGAGGTAGTGGCACTCCCCAGGATTAAACAAACTCTTATTGATTTGTATCAAGGCAACAAAACTGGCAAATGGTATTGGCAATAGCAGGGCACAAACACAAAGAAAGACAGAGCAGAAGGGAGAGTTTTTTCATATGTTCCAATTGTTCCATCTCTCGCCTATTTATAGTCACGAATCAAAGAGCGAAGAGGCACATACACACCAAAAAAACACAGCCCTTGTAGACCAAGGAGACACACCGAACGGAACGAGTGTCTTAGCCAAACGTTTGAACCTTGGCAATTTTTCGGTCCTGAAGGGAAACGATTTTTGAAGAGTCCAAAATAGGGTTTACCGGTAAGTCTCAAAATAAATAAAAATACTTTTAGATGTCCAAAAATATTTTCACAAAAAGTGCCACTACCAAGTTTAACTCGCGCGTAACGGGGAAATTGTAAGATTTCAACTACATTTACTTTTCGGTGGCCTATTGTTGCGTGTGCAAGCCCACCACTTTTCTAAGCCTCTTTACAAGCCCAAGATAGTGTAGTGATATATATAGGCTCATGTTCTCTTACTCCCAAGCAATGTGGGACTTGTTTCTTTGATACACCCACTAAAATATTCATATTTTACAACAATCCCCCACATGTGTCAAAGAAACTTACTATGTTACCCGCACGAATATAACCATTATATCTAATGATCCTTTGGACTATGAACTAGACCTAAATCGATAACACGTGATACACAAAGATGTCAATAGTCCTATGGACTATGAACTCACATCTCTTTGGTGCATATCAGAGGCATTAAAGATCATATTATACCCTTTCTTTTTCGATGGTTTTGCGTGTTATGTCTGGCATGCATGTGCCTAGTACGTAATGAATGCTCTAGAGATTTTGCCACGATCTCATAGGAGCGGCCACACTCCACATTCATAGAGGTGATTTCATGTAAGTATACCTGCACTATGCTCATTGTTTCGTTGAACTATGAAACCATAAAGAGCTTTGCTCAACCTATAATGATGCAATCTAGCACATTCAAAGTATTACAGGAAGGAACGTAAAATATATTTGTGTTAGTTAAAACTGATAAACAACTTGTTCTCACCCATTAAACCTTCTTCATAGAATCACCAATCACAAAGGTTGGGTTGCCATCGCTGTCAATTAATAGTTGGCTTTAGTCCCATTCCTCTTAACATTTCAACAATCATTTTGCTCCCAAGGGTTTTGTTAATGGATCCGATAAACTCATTTCTAACTTTACATAATAGATTGAGATAACATCATCCTTTAGCAGCTGCCTTATAGTATTATGTCTCAATCGTATATGTCTGCTTTTACCATTAAAGGTTTTGTTCTTAGCTGTGGTTATCATGGCTTGATTATCACAGTGTAATGACACTGACGGTATTGGTTTGTCACCCAGAGGGAGATTCGCTAAGAAGTTTTTCAACCACTCAGCCTCAGTACCAGCCAATTTCATAACAACAAACTCAAAGTACCTTGAGGACAGTGTTATAATGCTCTACTTGGCTGATTTCCATGTGACTGCACCACCACCAAGAATGAAGACATAGCCACTAGTGGATTTTGTCTCATCTAAATCTGAGATCCAGTTAGCATCACTGTATCCCTCTAATACAGCAGGAAATCCACTATATTGTATACCATAATTCATGGTACCTCTCACATATCGTAATAATCTTATGAGTGCATCCCAATGTTTATTGCCTAAGTAGTGAGTATACCTGCTCAATCTACACACAGCATATGCTATGTCTAACCTAGTATAGTTCATTAAATATAACGGGCTCCCAATAATTTGTGTATATTTAGATTGAGCTATTGGATCTCCTTTGTGTTTTGTCAAATGCACGCTACTATCACAAGGAGTACTTAGAAGATTTTCATCAAATTGTTCAAACCTTCTTAGAATCTTTTCAACATAATGTTCTTGAGAAAGTTGAATCCCATATTCATTCCTTATGATTTTGACACCCAAGATTACCTTTGCTTCCCCAAGATTTTTTATATCAAAATTTGAAGCAAGAAAACTTTTTGTCTCAAGCACAACATTTAAACTAATACCAAAGATAAGCATATCATCCACATACAAGCAAATAACTACACAATCGCCATTCACAATTTTTGTATAAACACATCTTTCTACTTCAATAGTAGAAAATCCACCACTTACCAAAACTTGATCTAATTTTTCATGTCATTGTTTAGGCGCTTGTTTCAAGCTATATAATGATTTAACTAACTTACAAACTTTATTTTCTTACCCATGAACTATACATCCTTCAGGTTGAGCCATATAAATTCCCTCTTCTAAGCCACCATTTAAAAAGGCTGTTTTAACATCCATTTGGTGAATAACAAGATTATGAATTGATGATAAAGCAATAAGGACTCTAATAGAGGAAATTCTTGTCACAGGAGAAAATGTATCAAAATAATCTATATTCTCTTTTTGGGTATAACCTTTAGCTACAAGTCTAACCTCATATTTATCTATAGACCTATCAGGAAAATATTTTTTTCTAAACACCCACTTATAACCAATAGGCTTTACTCCTGAAGGTAAATATACTAAAACCCAAGTTTTGTTTTGATTCAAAAAATCTATCTTAGCTTTAATAGCTTCCTTCCAAGAATCTGCATCCAGAGAGGAAATAGCTTCTTAAAAATTCCTAGGTTCATTTTCTACTAGATAAGTGTAAAAATAATCTCCAAAATATGTTTCTTTTCATTGTCTTTTGTTTCTCCATAAATTTTCAACTAGATCATTATTTGAATTTTGTTCAGACAAATTTTCAACCCTTCTAAGAATTTGTGCAATTTTTAAAGGAAAAATATTCTCAAAAAATTCTGCATCTTTTGTTTCAATAATTGTATTACCTTCTAAAATATAACTTTTCAAAACTAGAAAAGGATAAGCAGCACTTTTTAAAGCATAACCAATAAACATGCAATCAACAGTTTTCGAACGAATCCTTTTTTGTTTAGGATCAGATAATAGAACTTTTGCAAGACACCCCCCACACTTTTAAATATTTCAAGTTAGGTGTATATCCTTTCCATACCTCATAAGGTGTTTTCTTGGTTTACTTATGAGGTATTATGTTTTGTAGAAAACAGGCAGTTAATAAGGCTTCACCCCATAAATTATCAGGTGCACCAGAACTTATAAGTAAGGCATTCATCATTTCTTTCAAAGTTCTATTTTTCCTTTCTGCTTTCACATTAGATTCAGGTGAATATGGAGGTGTTATTTCATGAATTATGCCTTCTTTCTCACAAAAGTCATTTAATGGTAAATATTCTCCTCCTCTATCAAACCTAATTCTTTTGATTTTTCTATCTAATTGATTTTCTACCTCTACCTTGTACAAAGTAAATTTTCCAAACACTTCATCTTTGTTCCTTAATAGGTATACTTTTGTATATCTAGAAAATTCATCAATGAAAGTTATACAATATCTTTTTCCACATCTAGTCTCAGTTTGTTTTAAATCTCCTAAATCAGTATGAATTAGTAATAATGACTCACTATCTCTTTGTAAGGGGAAGTGAGTTCTTTTAGACAATTTAGTTTTTGCACAAATTTCACATTTATCTATCATAGCATCCTTAATTCCAAAAATTAGATTTAGATTTTGTAATCTTTCCAAGTATGACTTATTAACATGTCCTAATCTAGCATGTCACACATCAAAGAAATCAATCAAGTAAGCAGAAGAAGATGCACTTTCATTATTTTCAGCAACACTTAGTACAAAAAGACCTTGATTACAATAATCCTTTCCTATTAGAACATTGTTCTTTGTCATAATAATCTTATCAGATTCAAATGACACCTTAATCCCAAATTTTCCTAATAAAGCTACAGATATCAAATTTGTTCTAACTTCAAGCACATACAAAACATCACTCAATGCTAATGTCTTTCCTGATGTGAGCTTTAACACCACCTTTCCTTTTCCTTGAACTTTTGTAGTTCTTGACTCAGCCAAATAAATATGATCTCCTCCTTCTTGGAAGGAGGCAAACATTTCCTTATTTGCACATATATATGTGTTTGGTAGGTCCAGAGTCTACCACCCATTTCTTCACTTCAGAGACTAGTAAAGCTTAAGAGACTACTGCAACCAATGTTTTAAAAGCCAGACCGGACAGCGAACCGGAGAGGTCAGTGGGTCATGGGTCGCATGGTCGGACCGGTCGGACCGGTGGTTGGACCGATGACGTAATAATTAAATAAAAAATAATATTATATGCATGGATAATTATATAAATATATAAATATATATGAAATTTTAACATACTTAAAAATAAACATATATAAAAGCTGATATATATCATCTTTCCTAAATCCAAGGTTTCAATACATTGAAATCATTACAAATAACATAATAACATATTAATAATACCAAAAACCAATGATAACTAGTCAAGTGTTAATACCACTTACTAACAAGAACAAATATAACTTCATGACTTATCAAAGATGGGTGGATCTTGATTAATCCAAGCATGATTTTCTTGAAAAATATTTTCATCAAAATGATCAACATCTTGGGGAAATGATTCCAAATCCAACTCTCCAATTTTAGAGCAACCAACCTCACCCTCAATCTCATTGTCTCTTTCTTCATTAATATCTTCAACATGATTTATAGGAATTTTCAGTATTGTTGTATCATCATAAAGTAAACCTTCTTCTATCTCATCATAACGAAGGTAAGAAGAATCATCTTCATCTTCCATGATCCAATTCTCAAATTCACTAATACTTTCATAATCAATTGGATCAAAAGATCTTTTCTTGTTAAAAACCCTAAAACACATGGCAATACAAAAGATTAAGTGAAGAATTCATATAGTCACACATAATATAAACAAATTTAAGTAAATGTTAAGAATAACTAGGATAGTTTACCTATTCTTCAAACAAAAATTATAATGCACAAACACAAGGTCATTTAACCTTTGGTGCTCCAACCTATTCCTTTTCTTAGAATGTATTCATTCAAATACACTCCAATTCCTTTCACAACCCGATGAAGATGAGGTTTGGCTCAAGAGTCTCATTGCCAATTTTTTCACATTTGGAGCACTATCCCCAAACATCTTCCACCATTCATCTAGCACATTTAACACCAAAGGCAAATGTAAATAGAAGCAAATGAAGAGCAAAATAAATATTGAAGATAAATATAAATTACAAAACTTTACCAAGCCGTAATGTTTTTAGGCAAGCCAGAGCCATTGGACGTGCGAAGCTGTCAACCTGATCTTGGTATCGTAGGCTTTCTTGCACAATTTTGGTTTTATTGGAAGCTATTGTCTTATCTAAAACCTCAAAAAATCCTGCCAAAACCTCTGGTTTTTTAGAGAAGTTTTCTTTGTCATAGAAGTATATAGGATTCAAGAAATAAGCTGCTGCATGAAGCTTTTGACTAAGTTGGGTATCCCATCTTCTCTTGATAATCCTTGTATAAGGCTTGTACAGGGATTTCTTATTCATAAAAATTTTCTTTATAGCTCTTCTTGCCCTATACATTCCATCATATACATACCCAAGAGAAGGCCTTTCATCAGCATCAACAATTCTCAACAACCGAATAAGTGGAGAAACAATTTGTACCAAGGCTTTACAGTCATTCCAAAATTTGTTGTCTAACACAATCATTGTCACATTTTTTGCCTTTTGGTCCTTTGAATATCTTGATTCTATAAACATCTTACTAGTAACCAAAGCTTGCAAATCATGTTTATGCTCAGAAATGCTTTTCAAAGCAAGAAAAGTCGTTGCAAACCGTGTTGGCCCTGGGCGAATAATTTCTATCCAGCCATCCCTTTTTCTTAACCAAGCAAGCAAATATGCATGATTATAAATAAACTTGGTAATCATAGATGCACGTGATGCTAAGCTCGTCATAATCTCCATTTTTCCAATATCTCCTAAAATTAAATTCAAACAATGTGCAGCACAAGGAGACCAAAAAATAGAAGGATACTTATCACTTAATAACCTCCCAACAGCTTTATAATTAGCTGCATTATCAGTTACTAAGTGAACAACATTACTTGCACCAACAAAGTCTACCATTTCTGTGAACAAGTTACAAAGATTTTGAGCATCCTTGACTATGTCTGATGCATGGATAGATTTAATGAAAATGATTCCCCTAGGAGAATAGGCAAGAAAGTTAATTAGTTGCCTATTAGCCTGATCTTGCCAACCATCAGCCATGATTGTACAACCAGTCTCTTCCCAAAATTTCCTAAAACTATCAACCAGCAACTAGACTTCCTTTTTGGTGTCTTGCAATAATTTGGTTCTAGCAGCATGGTAAGTTGGCCCTTTATAACCAGGGCCAATGGCTACAATTACATCTAACATAGGATGAAAGTAAGCTGAATTCAAAGCATTCAAGGGAATACAATAATCATATAACCATTTAGCAACAGCTAAATCTGCTCTATGTACAGCTTCTTTACCTGCAAGTGCACTTCGTATCCCTGGTTGTGCTCCTGGAGTTGTCATTGGGGCAAAATAATTGTTCATGTCCCCAGCTACCTTCCTTTTACCAAGATGAGATGTATTTGGAGCTTGAACTTTTTATTGGCTCTCCCTTGGATTTTGGACAGGAGAAGGAGATACTTGTTGTGGGTCTAAAGCATCACTTTCATATGGTGGGACAACAAGGCCATAGGGGTTGTCCTCTTCAAAATTATCTTGTTTCTTACTTTTCTTATCTTCAATCTCTTTCAAATTTTGTTCTAGTCGATAGCGAACATCTCCAGGTACATCTTTACAGCTTATTGCATCCCCTTTTATTCCAGCAAGATGTTGTTTCATTCTATGAATTCCTCCACCAACAAATTCCTTTGCACAATATAAACATTTCAAACGTTTCTTTCCACCTGGGTTCTTGTTTGGCACTTCAACACAATAGTCCCATGTCGGATCTGCCTTTATTCTTACGGATTGCGATGCAGTAATTGATACTTGTTCTGATGACATTTTCTACAATATAAATACATAATTAGTGTCAATATGACATTAATAATATTGAAAAGCAACCTATTAAATCAAGTTTGCCCAGTTTCAACCAAAAAAAATCAAGTACACTCAAAGGTAAACAAATGAAACCTCCAAAGTATAAGATAGAAAAAGAAAAAGAAAAAGAAAAGGAGTTTCCATTTTATAAGTGATCTAAACAGCAATAGTTCCAAACCACATATTCAAAATAAATCATTCAATTAATCACAAATTCTAACATTAACATTCTTCATTACAAAAGGGATTGAGGCTATGAAGAAACTATGTTCATACACATGGACACATTTGTCAAACTCTGGAAAAATAAATGGTATATTGCTACATATTGACCATTGAATCTTCTAAAAGAAATTAATCAGGTTTGTAAGTCCCTTGTTTTCACAAGTCTATGCATCCATATTTAATACCTAGCAATCATATTTCACTTTTATTTGTATACATTATGCAACCTTTTGTTCCATGAAGTAAATTTTGAAGTCAAAATCAATATCTACGTGGGTCACGATGCTTAACAATAAAGAGGGGGTGGTCCCTCACACACTACAATTAAAGTATACTTCATCTTTTGTCAATTTATGTTTACTTTTTTTGCTCAAAAAGTTTATGTTTACAACTCACACATTAGAAGCACAATAAAGAAACACACGTACAGATGTGGTCCCTCACACACACACTTCATCGGTTATCTCCAGCAAAATCAAAAAGAAGTTAAAAAATCATTATCTTAAAAGAAGTACAAGTGAGCGAGTGAGAAGAAATCGCACAAACAAGGAGGATGCATAAAGTTTAAAGCTTGGAACTTAAAAGCAGAACCAGCGATTCGACAAAAAAAAAAAGCAGAACCAGCCAAAAATAGCAGAACCAGCGAAGGATAGCAGAACATACTTTTTAGCCTGAGAGTGTAATTTGTATGGTGTGACTCGATCGAAGTGTGCTAGTTTGCTAGAGGAGAGCCAACGTCGAAAGTACTTTTGAAATTAGGGGAAGGGTTTTGCATTGCAATACTTAGATATCAGACTTCAGAGAAAGAGCGTCAAGGTCGAGTGAGAAACTGAGCTTGAGAAATAAATTTGGGGCTTTTTTTTTTAAAGTTAGAGGAGTATATTTGGGCCGTTCGGCTTTTTAAAACCCGCCCCCGTTCCCGGGTCATCTCCGGCTCCCGGCCCAAATGCCGGTCTAAAACGGTCGGAAACAGCCTGAATGGCAGAATGGCTGAACCACTTTGAACGAACCGAAAGCCACTCCGGTCACCAGTCCGACCGGTCTGACCGTCCGGTCCGGTCCGATTTTCACAACATTGACTGCAACAATAACTTCATCATCACTGTTTTCATCTCTTTCAACCAAATTTACATTTGGCTTTAGAGGATTTTCATCTCTTTTACGTTTTTCAATTTTTGCCTTTTTCCTAACTAAGCGGCAAAGTGACCTGGCTTGCCACAGAAATAACAATTGCCTTTCTTCTTGAATTTGAGGTTAGAATATTGGGCTTGTAATCAAACTTCTTTTTGTGATGGTGTTTAGAGTCATACCTCTTGTTATGCAGCTTTGCTTCCACTAAATTTGCCTTTATAGTCATTTGCTTTCCCTTTGCTGCTTGGATCGCTTTTCTGTTGGTATCTTCAATAATGATGTGCGTAATCAAATTTGTCAATGACAACTATTTCTGTTTATGCTTTAATTGTTATTTGTAATCATTCCATGTTTCTGGCAGCTTTTCAATTAGGACTCCTGCCACAAATTCATCTGGCAAATTGATCTTTTCAGCCCAGAGTACTTTCTTCAAGCAGTTTATGATACTCTTTGATTTATAGTTTGATATCTTTATCCTCAACCATTTCCCATATGTAGAAATTCCCCACAATGAACTTTTGTTTTTCAACGTCTTCAGCAGTGCATTTCAGGATAAGTAACTCCCAAATCTTTCGTGCCAACTTGTAGATACAATAAACATTGAACAGATCATTAGACAGAGTACTTATAAGGGTCTGTTTGCAAACCTTATTTGCATATGTCCAAGAATCCTTCATGGCCTAGTCAAATTCTGATGAAGGTTATGGTTGATCAAGAGCAACAACCACCCCATGCATATCAAGAACAGATTAAACTCATTCCTACCAATGCCTAAAATTTTTTCCATCAAAGACGTTAATCTTGGAGGTGTTGGGAAAAGGCCTCGGAATTGGCACTACAAAAGGCTTCACCAGTGGATTGGAATTAGCATCATGATTCTCAAGGACATTGTTGGCATTGTCGTTTTCGATATTCGCAAGTGGAACTAACACTTAAGTTTGTAGTCAAAAACACAACAGCAACCTGGTACAATAAAAACAGACGATCTGAGTTGCGTCAAATGACACTGTCCTTAAGAGTTATTCTGTGACCATCGATAGAGAGGAAGCGGCACTCCCCAGGATAAAACAGACCCTTCGTGATTTGTATCAAGGAAACAGAACTGGCAAAAGGTATTGGCAATAGCAGGGCACAAATGCAAAGAAAGATGAAGTAGAAGGGAGAGTTTTTTCATACGTTCCGATTGCTCCATCTCTCGCCTATTTATAGTCACGAATCTAAGGGCAAAGAAGCACACACACACCGGAAAACACATCCCTTGGAGACCGAGGAGACACACTGAACAGAATGAATCTCTTGGCCAAACGTTTGACTATTGGCAATTTTTTGGTCTTGAAGGGAAACGATTTTTGAAGCATCCAAAACAAGGTTTTACCGATAAGTCTCAAAATAAATAAAAATATTTTTACATGTCCCAAAAAAATTTCACAAAAAGTGCCACTACCACGTTTAACTCCCGTGTAGAGGTGAAATCGTCGGATTTCAACTACGTTTGCCTTTTAGTAGCCCGTTGTTGTCCACACGAGCCTACCACTCTTCTAGGCCTCTTTACAAGCCCAAGATAGTGTAGTGATATACATAGGCTTATGTTCTCTTACTCCCAAGTAATGTGGGGCTTGTTTCTTTGACACACCCACTAAAATATTCATATTTTACAACAGGCTGTTATGCTTCACTGACGCTAAGGTTGACAGCAATGGTGATGGTGGAAGTGATCATCGCCGGTGACAAAGATGAAGGTGAAGATAATCGAAAGTGATAGATGATGGTCAGGTCCGCAACGCTCTCTTCTGGTCTGTGATATATCGCGGCTGTATCGAGCTTGAAGGAGAAGGTCTGAAATTCACACCTAATGTGTTTTGGTCAGGGACTAAATTGTAATTTAAAACGTTTGTAGAGGGACTAAACTACAACTTTAGAACGTCTTTGGGGCTAAACTGTAATGTTTGTAATTTGAACCCAAATTTCCATTTTCAGATTTGGTCCAATTTCTTCAAGCACGGACAATCAAAAACAATTAAACTAACATTAAAATAGTTTTGAGTGCTTTGTCAAATATGACATCTGTGAGCCAAGCAATTTCTTATGGTGTTGGTGGAAACTTTAGTGAAACATCAATCATGGACACAGCAACGTTATGGAAAGGAAAAGAGGTTGAGTACAGTAAGATTCTTGGACCAGTGAAAACCATTGATCTCTCTTGCAATCACTTAACAGGAGAAATCCCAAGTGGCATAACTACACTTGTGGCATTAGTTTCCCTAAATTTGTCAAGAAACAATTTGAAAGGACCCATTCCTATCAAAATAGGTCAAATGGGAAGCTTGGAATCACTCTATTTGTTAAACAACTCTCCTTCTGGTGAAATTCCAATGAGCTTCTCAAATTTGAGTTTTCTCAGTTTCTTGAACTTATTCTTCAACAATTTAGCAGGAAAAATTCCAACTGCAACCCAACTTCAAACCTTCAATGCTTCTAGTTTTATGGAAAACCAGGGGCTTTGTGGCCCACCACTTACAGAAGGATGTCTGAATCCCAATAATCCACAGAGCATTGATGCAGATGGAGGCGACAATCTCATAAGTTTTGGGTTTTATGTGAGCATGGCTCTTGGATTCACTGTCAGAATTTGGGGAGTTTGTGGGACTTTAATTCTCAAAAGTTCATGGAGGCATTCCTTTTTTCTCTTCTTCACAAGCATAAACAACTGGATCTATGCTCAAGTTGCTATTCTGAAGGCAAAGATAAAGAGAAGATTCCAAAACCAATAGGTAAACATTTTTATTATATAATTTTGATACTCTGGCTATATGATTCATTATCTGGTTATATGATCAATATTGAGAAACTGTTTACTATGTTAAGCTCAAAGTTTATACTCCCTCTTGTCCTTAATATAGAACCTAGTTGGAGAATTGGTCTTGGTCCTTAATATAAGAGTTAATTGACTTTTTTGGGGAGATTAAAGAAGCTAAATAAGCTACTTAATCATAGCATATGTTGTGTATCATTGACTATATATTAGTTTATAAGTGAGACAAATTAGTTTGGAGAAAAATGATATACAAATCCTTTAATGTAACTCGTTTAGCTTCCTTAACTTCTCCAAAAAAAAAAAATCAACTGGGTCTTTTATTAAAGACTTGAAGTAGTATATATTTTTCATATTTGTTTTTCTAATTTAACCCTATTGATGTTTCCTCAACAATAATCAAGGAGGAGAAGGATGGAAGGAATTAAGGAAGATGATTATGATAAGAAAATACATATCATATTAACTAAAGGATGGAAGGAATTAAGGAAGATGATTATGATAAGAAAATACATATCATATTAACTAACTTAACTAACTTCTTTATTCTAATCAAATTAAATAAATATGTCTTATATTAAGAGCTGGAGGGAGTATAGTTTTATTCAAAAAAATTCTTAAAGCTAAATTTTTTCCCTCTCGATGTCATGTGAATATAAAGTTATTGCAACCCTCCTAATCTAGTTAAAGAGAATATACCTTGTAATAAATCATTGAATTGTTGTCAGGGGAAAGCCATTTTGAATGTGCTTATACTTTCCTTCAATTTTTCCTTGTTCAATAGCTAATGCTGCTATTGAACAAGGGTCAAAATAGCTAATGCTGCTAACAGAACAAAGTTAAAAGAATTTAATAAAGAGGAAAAAAAAGTACATATACCAAATTAAAAATTGAAGGAAAATATAGGCACCTGTAAAATGGTTTTCCCTCGTTAGTACATGACACATGTATGCCTGCCTATATATAATATACATTTTGTATAATTCAAGAACATGTGATAACTTTGCTTGATTATGTAGCTTGTTGGAGAAAGTAGCAGAAATTCTCATCTTGTTGGCTAGATTTCGACTATTGGGATGGTGAATGAACAAGACTTTATCTGTTATTATAATTTCCTGTTTTTGTTCAGATTTCTTTCTCTTTATGTTTTGGTGTAAGATGAAAGCTAGGTCACTGGCCGGCTGTTGTCAATTTAGTTCCTTGATCCTTATTGATAGTGTTTTGCAAATAAAGTGAGTATTCCAAATGTTCAATAACGTTGTTGGGCCAAAGATTTTTTCTTTCGCCCTATTTTCAGGATAGTCACTATCAAAAGCATTCCTTCCGGTCTTAAATATAAGACAGGGTTGACTTTTTTTGGAGAAATTAAGGAAGTTAAATAAGTTACTTAATCATATCATATGTTATGTATCTTTAGATTATATATCAGTTTATTAGCCAAACTAATTAGCTTAGAGAAAAGAATATAAATATAAATACTCTAAAGTAATTTAATTAGCTTCCTTAATCTCTCCAAAAAAGTCAACTTTATCTTATATTTAGGACCAGATGAAGTACTACTTTGCAAAAGGATAAATTCTAGTTCGAAGAATATTTCATAAGGAGCAGTGTGGTGATGGAAATTAAGTTTTGAAATGAAAGGAACAAGAAGTACATGTTTCTTAATACTTTGAGAGCTAAGTTGTAAATCAATGCATATCAATTAATTAATCAATCAATTCACTGTATCCTTAAAAACGTATGATACCCAATTTGATGAAAAAACAGGTCGATTTAGATCCATTGATCAATAAATGCACAATATTAATAATTATTTTGAAATATTTTTTATTTCCTGAATTTATGTTGGGTCATATCTAATTAATTAAGCAATCATATTTGAAAATCATTACCCTGGAGTTGGTAAGCAATATTTATTTATTAGTGAATCTTTATAAAAGAAGTTTGAAGTCATCCCATATTTAAACCTTACAGATAAATAAAATTTAATAGGAACATACATACGAGAATATACTGTAACGAGCACAAGTCCTTAAGAGAACCACACTTTCAAAAGTTAGCCATTCTGGATGGGCAACCCAAGGCCCTATAAGGCTGTTCATTCAAGGAAACTCACATGATGTGAGACCTGACACACACACGTGTCAACACAGTAGCACTGCATATACTTGACCGTAGTTTTGCATGCATCAACGAATTAAGCGTCAATGGCAGATTGGTGAGCATTTTCAAGCAAGTGATCTAACTCTTTGGCAAATTTCTCCATGCTTTCTTGTGGCAAGCAAACAGGTACCATTCTACCTTCCTGGCCTTTAGTATTGGTATATCCAACGTAAAAAGTGAAACCTTGAAACGTCCCAAGTCCACTCAAAGCAGGGCCAGCATAAACAGCCTTGCCCCATCCAAAATCAACATCTTTGAATCCAAGACGTGAGAAATCTGCAACAATAAACGATCTCACTGTTGTGAAACTTGGTCGTCCTCTTGTAACCAACAGATCAGCCACAGAGCGAAAATACTCGCCATTCACTACATCCTTTGCCTTTCTAACCAACTCCAAACCATACTCTAACGGACTCTCACACAGCTCTCCGGCGGTAGAAACCGCTGTAGGAAACACGACGGCGTTCCCGTAGAAACCTTTTGGTAATGGAGGGTTGAATCTATCGCGTCCCATACGCGCATTAGCAAGGAACATGAGACGAACATCGTCTTGTGGGTCTAATTCTAAAGCTTTTGTACGACAATGCCAGAGGCATGCAGTGACAAGATCAAATGATGTTGATTGGGTGAGGTTTTTGGGGAGTAATTTACGGAGGGATGAGACTTCGGTTGGTCCAAAGAAGAAAGATCGATGAACAAGGTTTGTAGAAGGAATAGGGTTTCCGACAACTTCATCGTACTCATGATGAGTGCAAGTAATGTTTGGTGAGTTTCTTGCGTTTAGACGTTCTCTGTGCCACACAGGTTGAATCGAAGGTTCGGTTGCTCCTTTGGCTATTTCGGCGAGGGCATTTATGAATTGGGCAATACCAGGACCATCGCTCATGCTATGATTCATGCGAAGACCAAAGAGGAAACCACCACACTTGAGACGTGTTACCTATAATTTATGGAGATAGGTCATCTATCAGTATAGCAAAATTCATTATACACCCAATGCTAATATGAGCGGCCTTTAATTAATTTGATTCTAACTATAAGGTTTCATTCCTTCTTATTTGTCATATTCATCAATGTTTCTTTCCTATAACTCCCCTTTTTTTATTGAGGATTTTTATCACTACATGTTACTCTCTCTTATCCTTGATGTAAAACCTAATTGGGGAATTGATCTTAATGCTAAATAGTAAAACTATTTTTCATATATGTCAATATTTTTCTAATTTATCCCTGTTTTCTTAATGATAATCAAGTAAAAGAGAGATGAGGGGAATTAAGGAAGATAACTAAGGTGTTTTAAAAAAAAATATCATATTAACTTACTTCTTTAATTTAATTATATTAGGTAAATAGATCTTACATTAAGGACAGAATAAAATAAATATTAATCCTGGAATGGTGGTTGAAAATGTATTGCAAAAATTCACTTTATATTACTCCATTAGGTCCTAAATATAGGAGCTATTTGTAGGGGTGCTTTGGTCTTCTATGTAAGAGGCAGGACCTCCTACATGTTTCATAAGTACATGTTCTATATATCTAAATCGTTAATTTTTTTTTTTTTTGCAACCTAATATCTCTAACTAATTAACTATAAAAATTTCTAAACAATTAAACAAGCTCCTCTAAATAATAAATTTTGAATTATCGAGAGTAATTTTGATATTTTACAATAAATAAATGATTTTAGCTAGTTTAATTAATTTATGTAAAATTATTATTAAGTGCTTAATTACATATAATAAGAACCAAAGAGACTAATTAATTCTTTTAAACAAATTCACATTCATTCCACGTACTAAAGAGATTTTTATTTTCCAATACAAATAATTAAAAGAGTTAATTTAAAGAAATCGTGCAACAGACATTTATGATAAATAACTAACAACTAATTTTGTTAACCTTTGTAAATAAGTTATTTTGTTCCAACATTTAGGACCAAAGGGCAATTACAAATAACCAACTTGCCAACCTTTTTAAGATTTCTACTATTTAGTTAAGAGGTTATATATAATGTTTAGAGCAAGAGGATGAAGTATATGCTTTCGAAAACGGCAAAAAAAAAATAGAGAAGTGTATATGAGACCTGAATAAGCAAGATGGGAGAGTGAAGGTTTCCATCTGAACCAGGGGGAGAGTAAAGAAGCTCTTCAAAGCATGGAAATGGAGGATGAAGATCAACACCAAACTGTTGAAGGGTAACGTCAGCATCAGCCTCAATGAACATAACACCTTCTTCATTACAATCCACCATAAGCTTACGACCTTCACCTTCCCTGAGTCTTCCAGCAAAAGGATAATAAAACACAAGAGCTTGAGCCAATGCTTCTCTGATCACTTTGACTGGGTCCTTCCCTGCCATGGAAGGTTCAGAGCGATAAAAGTGTATGAATGGAGTTTGGGCTCGTAAACCAGCTTGGTCATCGATGTCTGAAAGAAGCTTCACTTCATGAGGAGTTGGCTTCGCCGGAGTTATAAGCTCCGGTTGCCTCCTCCTCATGGTGAAGACGAGATCGGAAGGAGTTTGTAGCGCCATTATATTAATAAGCTGATCTCAAAACCCAAGTGGGGAATTTGAAAGAAGATATGTAGACGATGAGCATATAGTATTAGGAGCTTTATGCTTCAGTTGGAGGGTTTGTTTATGAATATATATGCTAGTCCAACTTGTTTTTTTGAAAGGTCTAGGTCAATTGGTTTTTCTATTACATCTAAGGTAGTAACAACCAGACAAGTTATTAAATCGGTAGAAGCAATAGATAAGAGTCCTGGTCGAGGTTAAGCCGGATCACACCGTTGATTATTAAAACAGTGTAATTTAATTATTATGTATAAAAATATTCATATATATATGTAGGAGTAATATTTAAATAACAAAAGGAATTAAATAACTAAATAAAACATTATTCATGCATAAATCACAAATAATCTAACAAAACAAAGTTACTAAAATATAAATACGATAAGTTGCTATTTTTTCTTTTTATAACTCAAAACTACATTGTTTAAGGCTCAGCAAGGGGAAAATTTTCATATGAAATTCAACTTGATCGATCCATCCGAACCATTGGATTGACCAGGTATTCCCAATTTAGTTGATTAACTAAATTATCAAAAATGGAAGTTAAGACATTTAACCATCTTAAATTTTTTTTTTAAATTTACCCTTATTTAATAATGAGTATTAAAAAAATGTTATATATTTTCTCACCTACATTTTTAATAGGGTACAATTGAAAAGCAGTAACTAACGATTTTAAGGGTAAAACTTTATGACCAAAAATTTTTAACAAACTAAACTTATAGCAAAGAACAAAGTGGTATATCACACTTGTAATTGGGACGGCTCCATATCCCCATAAAAAGAGAGAGGATAAGAACAAAACTATGAAAAAAGAAAGAAGACCTGAGGACTAATTATTAAAGGAGACGACAAATTTACCAATTACCATATCTATGCGAATCTGGAAACTGAGTGATTTCTGGTTCTTGGATAGAAGCATGCATGAGACTGATTATACCCAAATTACAAACTAACCCCAAAAAATTTAAAAAAAAAAATTAAAAAAAATACACAAATTACGATGCATTAATGATTAATATCATCTTGTGCATGTGAATCTTTTGCGTGGGTTAAGCTTCATTTGTTTTGTTAAGGTTTAAAGGGAGAAATTACGGCTTAATTTTAAAAAAACTTATCGATAAACAAATTATCTACCAAAAATAACATGCATTTAAATTTAAATTTATCGTGGATTACTAATGATTGATGAGTATTGAACAATTTTAATAACAAGGTTTTGAAAGCTGCCTTTGTGTATAGCTATGTTCCACGGACAGACAAATGAATAATAGTAAGTCTCAAAAATTTGATTCATAATATTTCGAAAATAATTAATTATTCAAAAGATCGATCAAATATCTTAAGAATAGATATATCGATATTGGTTGGCTTGTTACGCAGTTGTTTTTGTTTAAAAAACAAGGGGCTGCTAAAACAAGAAGCTGGTTTTTCTAATTTTCTTTTTGCTAAAGCACAAGTTGTATTCCTCCAAAGAAAGGCTGCACGTGGTGGTGTACTAAGCAAGCAACTCGGCTGCGAGGACCATTAAGTCAAAAAAGATAACTGGATTTTTTTACTTTAATAATGGAGATTGGAGAGTCAGCATCAAGCAAATTGAACAAGTTAAACCGTTGAAAATTTAGGCATGATACTACAAAACTTCATAACTTAACAGAAAATATGACTAGGGGGGATGATTCTTTTCTTTTCTTTTTTTTTTTAAATCCTTTGGACCACCAAGTGTATGGGGTTTTTTTGGATCTTATTATCAAATATCCGAGCAACCGACTAGATCGAGGCTTTTCAACCAGGATGTGCCTCTTCGAGGGGTCTTTTTTGAATAAGAAGGAATTTGAACTCAGTTCACCTGCTTTGTAGTCTAACTAGTTCACCATTAGACTAAGTACCCTTGAGTACTAGGGGGAATGATTTTTAGCTATTATTAACTCTGATACATAATATAAGAGCTATATAACCAATATGTAGATATTTAGAAAACTAGTTTTACATAATAAGTGTTGGTTATTGTTAAAATACTCCATTTAATCTTGTGCATATGAAGTACCCCCTTAATATTTAAGATTAAAGTAAACATCTTGTTTAGCTCTTATATTAAATATCAGAATGAGTATAATATTAATTTAATAGTAGTGAGGTTCCAAAAAAATTTTATTGAAAGTAACTTACAAATATTAATTAAGATATATAGTTTCAAATATGGAATGGAAGTCTTTGTTGCGTATTACGCATGTAAAAAAGTAACTAATATAAAGGGAGAAATACCTAAATACTTGTCTAGGAGTCATCAATCAGCCAGCTACGATTAAAATTATATGAGTTATTGTGTTTTAATTGGATAGAGTACAAATTACGTGTCACTCATTGAGTATATAAGTATTTCTCTAAGAACCAGACAAAATATCATTCTATATATATACACTCCATTCATTATTTCTAAGTATAGGAATCAAATAATAAATTAATGTGGATTAAAAAAAATTAGTGAAGTTACTAATTTATTAAAAAAATGAAAATTGGTTTTTGGTAAATACCCCTTATTTAAAATTATCATTATTGAATGGCATCTTTTGATCAACAATATATTTAAAGTTTTGGTTATTAATAAAGTATAATGATGTCGCACAATCCAAGCAATCAACCCCACATAGTGAAATAAAGCTTCTTATTGTTTTTAGGATAAGATACAAATTTACCAAAAAAAAATGCATTTAGGAACATTGTTACCGCCAAAGTTTTTTGAGTTCAAAATTGCTTGAAAGTTTTAAAATAGATCAATGTTGCCTCTTATCATTAATAATGTAAACGGTCAACGCCAATTTTTTTAACAGTCAATGTTAGTTTTTTTATTGTTTAACAATAAGGTAATATTGCTATGTTTTAAAATTTCCTATGTGACATTTTTTCCACAAAAACTTTTAGGATAATATTGATCTTCATGAAAATTTGAGGAAAAATTTGCTATAGCACACTTCATTTTTCAGATTTTATATAAAAACACATGAAACTCACTTAATAAGAGACGTAAATAAAAATATCCCAACATATATAGCTTAACTAGTCCGGGATTGTCCCCCTTTTTTTTTTAACAATTTAAACACACTACACCCATTTTTGGCCATTTGGGGTATAAAACCCACAACGTTTCAATGAGGAGTGTGGGGTATCATATATTAGTTAAATCATAAACTCTAAACCCTATTTTAATATAAGTCGTAGTTAATTGTATGAATTAGTTACGTTTGACATTATATAAAAAATGAACAAGAAGAAGAAAGTAGAGAGATGACGGAGAAAAACTCACGCCGAAGACAAATGGAAGAAAGAGAAACAAATAAATATTACCCATGCGTTTAAGAATTGGATCGAACCAGACGGTCCGACCAGTTGGATCGTTGGCCGATCAAAAGGCCGGGTCGGTTTTTTGCGTTGGCCCGTTTACGCTAGGGAACCGCTTTTGGACCGGGAGCCGTTATAGGATTGGAACTCGAAACAGGTTTTTAAGAACCGGCCATCCCAATAGCTTATTTTACTGAAAAAAATCCATAAATTTTTTTTTTATGATGGAAAATGGAAAGTCTACAAAGAAAAAAAAAAGATTAAACTCTAAAGTAAAGAAAAGGACAAAACAGCCAAAAAAAGGATCTACTTTCTGACTTTCACTGTAGACAAACAAACAGATCCTTATCCAGGTTTATATGTTCTCAATTAAAGTTGGGAATCAGGGCTGACCCTTGAAGGGTCAGAGCTTAAAAAGGCCAGCCCTTTTAGGCCCAGGGTAATAAAAATTGCTATTTTCAAAGCCTAGCCCAAAAGCATAAGGGTTAGAGCCGGCCCGCAGGGTCTGAAGATATTTTCACAAGATTGAATAAATTTTATTTTTTTCAGTTTTTTTTTTTAAAAAATTACAATAATGGAATTCCTAATTTAACACATAAATATTGTCAAAATTAGAGTGTAAACAGTATGCATCATGTGATAAACAAACACGGTCGTTAAGTCATAATCAAAGGTAAAATATTGTCTATATACCACAATTACAAATAATTAATGAGAAGACTTAAAAAAATTAAAAATACTTCTTTTAAATATGTCTTCAAAAGTATAAGTAGTCAATAAAATAAACAACATAAGATATAAATAAAACAATCACAAGAAAAGAAGTCAAAAAATCAAAATTGGTAAGAATACTTATGAAATAAAAAATATTTTTTATAAGTTTTAAATTTTTAGGATTATTAATACAAGATATTCTTATGAAACTTAATTCTAAAAAAGGTAATATCAACTAAATATTTGCAACATCATTAACAAAATATAAGAAAATCAATAATAATATTATCATATAAATAATTTTTAAAAAAACATACAGGGCCTAAAGGACCGACCCGTGACCCTACTGGGCCGGCCCTTTTAGGTCCACTTTCATTTTTGAGGTAAAAATCTGAGGCTCGACTCTTGTAAATTCAGGGCCTAAAAGGGCCGGCCTGACGGGCTTAGCCCGTTTTCCTGGCTCTATTCTCAATATTCTCAAATGGCTCATAAACCGTGAAATGGCTCAATATAGAAAAACACAGGTTTATATTGTTTAATCTTATATCTGTATTATGTGCATCTTTTTATTCTCAAATGGCATATATGTTCTCATTCTTCTCAAATGACTCATAAATCTACATTCTCTTGTTTGTTATTTTAAAAAGGTTAATATATTTCATATATATATATATTTGCTGGGCAGCAGGATAGATAAGTGCTTCAAGTCTGTCTTAGAGTTAGATGTACATGTTTAGAATTGTTTGAAAAAAGAACATATCAATTGAGTTATTTTATTTTAAACTTAGCTTGTCAATTGAGTTATTTTATTTAAATAATTTTATACTAGAAGATCATATCAACATAATCAGATTTGTATAACCCTTGAGTGGTGGATATTTTAAGCACTTATCATGATGGGTGAAAATTGATGAGGTTTTTAAATAATGTTTTGTGACTTTACTAACTTCATATGAAATTAGACTAATTAATGACTAATTATTATAATATATATATATATAATATTTTTAAATTTAATTATTACGTCACCGATCCAGTTAAATGGATCAACCATTCCAACCAGTTAAACCTTGACTCATTGACCTTTCCGACTCAACATCCTATCCGACTTTTAAATTATTACCTACTGGATTAGCTTCTTTCTAATTAAAGTCTAAACCTTGTTGTTGTCATTCTCTTTGTCGGACTCCTTGGAAAAAAGTGGTCATAGGCCACGTGAAGGTTGCATAGAGACTAAGGAAGATGTTTTATTTGTGTTTTTAAACTCACTTTTTTACTATTATAATTTTATTATAAATAAGTTATTCTCCACTCAAGTATGCAACATCGAAGACTTCACAGAGGACACCCGACATGTGTTATGAAATATTAAAATATTTTAATACTATAATTCAAAATGTATCTTTAATATTTTAAATAAATTACTCTATAGTATTTATATTTATCTTTTTTTATGACAAACTAATTTTTCTAACTTATAAATTAATATATAACCAAATTAAATTATACATATCATATATTATGATTAACTAACTTATTAGGTTTATTTAATCTTTCTCAAAAAAGTTAACTGGGTCTTATATTAAGGACTGAATATGGTATAAAACTAAATCTTTTTTTATTAAACCAGTGTAATTTGAATCATGACCCGTTAATCTTTATGGTTCAATGTCCGGTCCAACTTTTAAAATATTGATATATATTTATATATATATATATATATATATATAAGAAAATATGAAAAGAAGCCTTCATAATTACCAACTTGATCTTGTTGGTTGGACAAAAGAAAATGCAACATGAATGAACCACCTAAGCATCTTACAAAACTAAATGCTTATTTTTCGTTTCTCTTATAGTAATGCTTGTTTTGACTCTACAACTATCAATATATTAACAATAAGCCGTAGCAAGATAATTTATTTTATTTTTTGATTTGTCTTAAAAATCACGACGACGTATACCGCATATTTTGCTCTTCATTTAAAAAATGAAGAAAATTTTTCATTCGCGCCAACTTGATCGGTATCTTCGGAATTCGGATAAACATGCATAAGCCACCGAAACATCTGGCAAAGGTGTCAGATGTGGAAAAAACTCGTTTGTCGTTTCAACTAGTTATTGCTTGTTTTGTTTCTACAACTATCATTATATTATATAAAATATAAATTTTATGATGATAGAATATATTAATTATAAATAATAACAATGTAATTCAATGTATAATAATAACTTAATAAGCCCCACCAAACTCATCATTTTGTTCATGCAACATCCCAAATTTCGGTCACCAAAATTTCCTTATATTCAAGAAAATAAAATAGTGAATCAAAGAGCACATGAAATGACAAAACCAAGAAATTAGGGATTTCACACGACATAATTATGCTTAGAACACAAATGGTAAACATTTGAATTTGCTGTCAGTGAGTTTCCTTGTGCAGCAGTCTTGTTGTGTGACATTTTTAAATAGGCAAATGATGTCCAAAAATTGTGAATTTTACAGAATGAAAGTAGACATCCTAAGCTTTAATTTAATAGGTATATGAATTATTAGAGATGTACACAAAGATTTATGTATTTTTTAAGTTTACCCAATTAAACTAGTCAACATTCATGGCAACAACCAAAGACAAAAATTTTGGGAAGTGTGAGCTTCCAGTTAGCTAAAGGCTATATTTTTTCTTGAAATTAGACTCAATAAGAGTCATATAGCCTTTGGAATTACTCCAATTGAAGTTCTACAAAAAAAGTTGCAATTTTTTTTAATTTGGTTAGAAAATCTGTCAAAATTGCCAATTGTTATAAATTTGGAAAAAATGAATGTAATAACAATTATGTAAATTGTGGAATAAAGAAAATAGGAGGAAAAATATTTACTTGGATCATAAATATGCCAAGTGTCATAATTTCAAATAAAAGAAATAAATAAGAATTTATTCTAAATATAAGCATGTGGGAATTTTCAATAAAAATTACATATTGTGTAATAATGTGAGATAATTGTTGGAAGCCCAATTGTTGCATAGAGGACCTCTTCTAGGGGTAACTTGGGCTGATTAAGGGGAGGAGGAAATTGGTCAAAGTCCATGAGAAAATATGACTTAAGTTGTTAGAAATAAGATCAAATAAAAGTTGTCATAAAAATATGATTAAAAAATTATATTCTAAAAGAAAGAGAAAATGAGATATTTTATTAGAAAGCTTTATCATCTCTTCCTCATCCATTTTACACGACCAAGCATAGAATATAGAGAGAGAGCGAGAGCTTAAGAACTTGGAGTTTTAGAGAGAATGAGGAGTAAAATCAAAGGTAAAGTCTTGTAGTTTCATGTGATTTTACCTTCCAACTTGTATAATCTCTTCTCTAATCTCTTATTCTTAATGAAATTCATGAGTAGCCAACCAAAATCTTCAAGGAAAGAGAGAGAGAGGTGACACCTAGTGAGAGAAAGAGTGGAATCAAGAGATAACTTCCATAATCTCCTTCTCTTTGATGTTGTGATGGTGTTGTTGTTGATTTAGTTGTTATTTGTGGTTGGTTTGTTGAATTTGTAAATTTGGGAAATGGAAACTCTAAGGGGTTATGTTGCCCAAATTTCCTTGAATCTTATATATTAGGTGTTTAAATGGTTAATCAAGTGGAGTGAAATGGAAAGGAACAAGCTTTTGAAGTTGAAAATCAAAAATAACAATTTTCTTCTTTTTGGTGCATAGTTTCGGCCAAGGCTGGAAATGAGAGCTAGGGCTGGAATTTCATCAATCTGACGGTTCCAGTGTGTTCAAGAGGGAAAATTATGTAGGGTTGATGTTAAACATTTTTTCAGAAAAGCTCTAAAAAGTGAAATTACGAAAATACCCCTAAAACCAAAAATAGGGGCTGTCAAAGGTAAATTGTCATTTGACAGTGATTTTGTGAAAATCGAGGTCAAAAATGGATTCTACACAGAAAATTGTGTAGAAATAGCCCTGGTCAAAATTTTTGGAAAAGTACAAATGGATCGAATACAAAGGGGCTTAGATCGGGTCCCCAAAGGTAAAATAGTTAAAATGTGATTTTAAGTCAAGATAACTAACACATTGAATTTAGAGTGACTTATGAATGAGTAATACCTCATTTATCCTAGACTTGGAATTTTAGGATATACCGATAGCCCAAGCCGAACATACAGTTGAGGATAAACAAACAGGCAAGGAAAGGGTAATTCTAAATAATAACCTATCTCTCATATACTATTTAAGTATATACTTGCTTTGTGTATACCATATTCTGTGATATAAATAGTGAACACACACAATACCCAGTTGTGGTCTAAGACCCAGCTGTGGTACACTGACACGTAAGGTGCAGACACAGTGTCATGGTTCTGTTACATGATTTGGTGCACGGCATATTTATTTATGACATTTTATATGATTGATAGTATATTACTACTGAGATTCTCTTGAATCTCACCCTTTCCATACAAATATGTAGTTTTGTGCAGCAGGCAGCAACTCAAAGGTCAATATCGAAATTTCCAGCAACTGAAGGTTTCAGACAAGGTCAGCAGAGACTGTTGGCTATCTGAAAACTTATTATTATTTTTAAGGTCTGTAATTTATTGTACGAGACCTTATTTAGAAATTCATGTATATTGTATCAATAATATCAATATATTTATGTTATGTCTATTGTGCCCACCAAACCACGTATTAATATAAAATATATCCCGCTGCAAGTTAAAATACCGTTCATATATAAAATATAAATGAAGAAAAGTTGTCATTCTCACCAACTTGATCTTACCCAAAAAAAAATTAATGAATGCACTCACGATCAAACAACTCATTTATCATTTATATTCAAGTTTCGAATTTATATCTACGTGCTCGTTATTACCATGACCTTTTTGGTTATCTTGTTCTTGATAGGACAGCCCAATACACAAAACTTCTTCTAAGTGCTGGGGAGGGGCAACAAGCAAAGTTGCTTTTAAAATTTTTATACGTGACTTCTAGATTACATGATAGTAATTTTACCGTTGTTGCAATGCTCATCTTTTTGTACTCATAAAGCTTGTTAAAATTTACCTTTTCATGAAAAAAAAAAACAACAAGAAAATCATCAAACCACTCAGTAAAATTCAGAATATGACAACACATTCTCATGAAAAAAAAAATTTGCCAAAGAATAATTTTCCAATGCAGATTAATTTTCACAAATATAAGAAAAACCTTTTTCATGAAAAGTGAATATATCTAGTTGTTATCATAACTTTCTGTTACTTGTTTTTCATGAAGGCCATCAGCATATATGAGGCTTGTTTTGATTAACATTGGTAAAAGTAACTTTTGTTCTATCTAACTTTTGTAAAATGATGTTAGAGTGAAAATCCATTAGTGTAATGTGACTTTATGCTTGAATAAACTTTTATAAAAAAAAAACTCAGTTTGAGAAAAACTTGTTTAGATTATATAATGAAAGTTCGGTTTTAGAATTAATGTTTGAATATGAAGAAAATTCAAAATCCAAAAGTCAAAAAAAGTATCCAACAAGCTGTTGGTTGAAATAGTAAGCAACCCCTACTATAGATTCGCATATATACAACGATTAATAAATAACGGTTACAATAAATAAATGTTATCTATGTCAAGATGGAGGTCTTGCGAGAATATATTATGCTAAAACTTAATGGTTAAATATGCACACTATTATATATTGAGAAGTGGAATTCGCAAAAACAAAAACACATTAGTCATTAACCGTCATATATTTAGTAACAAACATTATGGTTCTTACAAACAAACCAGCATGTAACACATACACACAATTTGTCTTCCAAACTAATGTTAGCGAAAACAAAAACATAACGATTGTAATTAACTATCATGCATTTAATGACAAAAATAACAATTATTATGAAATAACCATCATGTAATGCTTAACAATGATTTATGTCTGCCAACCTTATATCAAGAAAAACAAAAATATAAGGGTTATAACAATTGACCATAAAGTATAAATAACAAAAACAATGTTTCATAAGAAACAACGATCATATAAAAAATAAATCTAAAAAGTACATTTTCATAACTTCGTTCAGTCCGACCTAAGTACTACTTTTCATCTCCGTTTACCATTTTTATGAAGCTCTCCATTTCCTCATCTCTCACATGACCACACTCGTAATCTCCCCAACTACTTCAAGAGCAACAACTTCTCCAGCTTCATTTGATGGCTTCCTCGACACTAATTTTCTTCTTTGTGCTTGTTGACTTTTTCATACTTGTTGCCATCTTGATCTATGCTCATCATGTTTATATACGTGTTCATCGAGTCCAAATCTATGTTTTTCATATCCAGATCACGCTATCTCAAGCTCTCATTCAGTTGTCACCCATATCTACGCTTGTCTGCGCCGCTACCAAATTTATTCTAAGATAATGCATCAAATTCATTTCTCTTTCTATTTTAATTTTATCAAATATATCATTGCTATCTAAATCTGGCAAACTTCAATGTATTATTTGATTTAATATTTTCTACTCTTCTACTATTTTTATTGTTGGATGGTTTGTTACGCTCTTACTAGATATGCTTTTTTTTGTATTTTTTTCAAAGTTATCTTCTTCTATTTTATTATGAGATTTCATAAATCGTGGCTTCTCTTCTGAGATTTTATGATATCTAGATATCAAAATCTTTGTAAAAGAAGCCGTTCTAAAAAATAAAATTTAAAAAAAAAATCAGAAAAATCTATATCTCAAAATCACTTCTTCATTGCGATTTTGAAATCAAAATTTTTCTTATTTTTTAATTTTTAATTTATTTTTTAGATTGGTTGTCTATTCAATCCAGTCTAGAAAGTGTTAAACTTTTTAAACCATTCAATATGAAACCTAATCTAAAACTAGCCTAAATGGTTATTTTTAATCGGTCTAAAAAGTCTTTTTTCTAACCGTGACATGTGGAATTTATATTTAAAAGTATGTAAAAAGCTTTCGCTATGTGCAACAGCCTTCCATGGACACTTTCATATATAACGTGTGCAACTTTTCTTTTTTTGTAGTACCTCCGGTCTTAAATATAGGACAAAATTTGTAATGTAATTTTGCATTACAAACTTTATCTTATATTTAGGACCGGAGGGAGTATAATATACCTTTAAATGCATGCAAAAATCTTCCATGGACTTTTTGCTATAACAGCCCCCCTTTTTTTTCATTCTAACTCAGTGAAGTCCAGAAAGCTAACACACCATGAATTATCATTACAACTTCCGCTCACAAAATTATCACTAAAACTTGTATCTCAAGTCACGATTATATGCAAATACAAAGATCAGGCAAATAATTTGACCAACGATTTAATCTTATACGCTTTCATGTCCCAATATCATATTCAATTCTATAATACTCCTCTAGTCCTTAATATAAAGCCTATTTATTCAATTTAAAGAGACTAAGAAAATTAAATAAATTATTTAATTATAATGTATGTGACATTATCTCTTTAAAATATTTCTATGAAATATTAGATTATATATCAGTTTATAAATTAGATAAATTATTATGAAGAAAATTAGTAAATATAGAGTTAAAAAAAGTCTAACATTAAGCACCAGATTTCTATATTTAGTGGAAAGTATACTTTTAATCATTAAATAAGTTTGCATGAGGTATACTTTTTGTCCCTTATTTTAAAGTATACTTTTGATCCTATAATTATAACATCATTAATGTTGCTAACAGAAAACACTCACGTAGCAAACTCAAGTTATGAATGTGTAATCTTTAGTGATGATAGTATAATTAAATGCTATTCATCTTAAATTTAAAATATATGTAAATTGAAAAATATATCAGAATCTAATGAAGCAGTCAATATCAAAATCTCGATTGTATTAAAAAAAATTATTTTAATAATCAAAATATCCAATCCTTAATTTCATTTGCAACGATTTGTTGGTTTATTTTAGCTTAATAATCTAAATATATTATATTACAAAATTAAAATCTAAATATACTTTGTCAGCTACATAGTCATCACTTAAGTTTACTGCGTTAACATTTTCCATTAGCAACATAAACAGTGTTAGAAATATAGGATCAAAAGTATACTTTATATAGTTAAAAGACTAAAAATATACCCTATATAAAATTCAAATGACTAAAAGTATACTCTAACACCAAACTCCTACATTTAATACCAGAGAAGTAATACGTTGGAGTAATACATTATTCAACATGCAGCTTGCCTGCCGTTGTTAAAACACTATAAATAAACTTTACAAATGCTCTAATAATAATCATATATGGAACTTGCTAAACATCAAGGTTTTAAAATCTGAACCGGCCGGTCTGACCCGAAAACCAACGAACCAGTCGACAAACCGATTCATTTCGGGCACCAACCTGGTTCACTATTTTTTTTTTTTTTCCAAAAATTGATTTTTTTTTTTTTTATTTTCTTTAGAATTTCATATTAATAACCTTAAAATCTTCAATTTCTCACCGATTTGGACTTGGATTAGCTCTAATTTGACTCCGATCTGACCCACTAACCCGTAACCCAATACACTGACCGATTCGGGTTTCAGAACCTTGCTAAATATAGTTAGAAAATTTTCTACCTTGAGAACAATGTCAAATTTTCTGCCATTTGAGACACCAAAATCTCATGAAGCATTCTTTAAATAAAATATATATAAAAGGATATGTTAAAGATTACTGACTAAAAATTACAGAATTACAAAACCATTTGAGACACGTGTGCCTCATCAGTATCGTCCTCTTCTTTGATTGCGTCAATATGTTTGTCCGGATCCGCGCCTTCCAGCAATTGCTGATTGCTTTCTGTAATGCTTTCATCACTCTGTATCAAGGAAACCTGATCTACAAAACGAGAATTTCTTTTGTAATTCCAAACAAGCATGGAAATGTAATCCTGATGTGAAACAAGGCCTTGTTCCTTTATGCAACTCCTTTGTTCCTCCAAAGTCTTCGGATCCTCGAGCTTTATATATTCCAGCAACGCCTTTTCATGGTCCGGTATCCAATTAGCTGGAAATGGAGTGTAGTCTGTCTCAGGAACAAGAGACATCCTAGTATATTGGAGGCCATCAATTGATTCAGCAAGACCCATCCTCAGCAAATTATGGTACTCAGGAGACTGGCCTTTTCTCTCCTTTAATGGACGGCTCAAATTTCGAGAACCAATCTTGTACACTTTTGCTCGTGAACGGAGCTTGTATTTTGCGGCATATAGCTTTGCGAGAGAACCTCGTACTATGTAAGAGCAAAAGTTAACGACTTTTTTCCTATTGTCTGCAAACCTGTACCATTCAACCATGGTTGACAAAAACTTGTTCATTTGAGCATTGGTATGAGCTTGAGTGGCATGGAACATCCTAAAACAAGGCTGTGGATCTGGATCTCTATCTCCCTTCAGAAAGTTCAATTTTCTGAATTGCTTAACGCATTGCTTTAAACTTGCAGTGACCGATAAAAGTGTTCCTACACCCTTTTCGCTGATGATCTTGCCACCAGTTGCAGTGTATCGAAGGGTTGGATAGACCACCCTCCTGCATAATACATGATCAAGAAACATTATACCTTTAGTTATATGTTCAATAGGGAGGGTCTCATTATCAAGCTTAAGCATATACTTCTGATCACAAAACTCGATCAATTGCTTTCTCAGTGTTGCAGCGTCTGCTCTTGGACCCCGAACACCGATTAAGATATGCCCTCCATAACGAATATAATCCATCTTACGGGTTTTATCAGGTCCACTTGTGGGCACAAATTCCGGCCAGGATGTGTTTCCTTGCTCTGCTTCACTTTCAGGACTGTTCCATATGACATCACTCTTTGATGGACGATAAAACTCTTTGATCTTCCCTTCCATCCAGCGGTCCAACTCATCGAAGCAAATATTGGCCAACAGAGGACTAAGAATTCCACAATGGCCCCAATTTGGAATTTTCTCTGCCTCCTCAGGGGCAAATCCAAAAAACGTTTCTAACCAATAGGGATCAGGCTTGGGCTCATCTTCTGCTAGAACCCTTTTCTTCTGGTACTTTCTCTTCTTTTTCTTCTTCTTCTCTCCATCATCAACTTTACTGGTGATGACTGGTGTTGACAATGCTGTTTTCACTAGATCAACAATCTTTTTATCTCTCACATCTCTCATTAAAGCATTTATCACTAACCCTACCTTCATTCCATCCAAAATTGTACTCAAATCACCCTTTATATACCACAAGTAGCCAGCAAAATTCCTCCTAATTACCCTCAAGACTGTGTGTGCAGTCCTTCCTGGTCTATATGCAAATGATTTCTGTGAAAACCGAGCTTCATAAATTGGCTCCAAAATCATAAGCAAAACCTCCTGAACAATTTTGTCTTGAAATGGTGCTGGCTGCGTAGTTGTTAAAATTGCTTTAATCTTTCTCTTTGACAAGGACTGATAATCAGTTTTATCCCTAGGAGATTTTATAAAGAAGTCCAACCGAGCTCCCCATTTGAACCTGTTATCAAGAACAGCATTTCTAAGTGCCAACAAGTCTTCCAGAGCCGACCTTTGCACATCACTACGAGGGAGATAAGCACCTGTCTCGTCAGCACAAACCTTCTGGTAAGCCAATACCCACAATTCAAACCGACGAAGATACGAGGTCAAGTTGGTCACAACCCTATCAGGTTCACGGTAATTCTCAATCCACATTTGACAACAAACTGAAACACCATCCTCCTTCATCAAAGTGGAGGGATCATTAGGATCTGGTGCATGTGGGCGCATTGGAGTAAAGGAAGGCGACCTATAGTTGGCAAAACCATTGGCTATATGATTTCTGCAACTAGGTTGAGAAAATATCCAAGCGGAGTTGCAAAGTGTCCGTAAAATATTGGAATTTGAGATTAATTGGTGACGAAAGATGGCTATTCGTTGATGCATCTGGCTTTTACAATAGCTCAGCTACTTCAGGTCGTTGTTTGTTTACAATGAAGAAAATCATAGAGAAGATCCACAGTTCTCACTTGCAATCCAACCATCGCTCTTCAACTGAGGATGAAATCACAGGATCAATGAAAAAGATTAGATATTAAACATAATCCCACAACGGGAATTGAAACTCATGAATTAAACTTGTGGCTTTCAAAGAAAGGTAAAAAATACAGTAGAAATTAGAAATTCAAATGGCAAATTTCAAAAGCTCAAAATGTCAAAACAGACCCCCGCTCTATCATATACATCAAAATCATATATATTAATGTATATGATTTATCCAAAGTGAAATACGTCTTACAAATTGGGAAGGCATTAATTAAAGAAAGAGCACAAGAAAAGGAAAGATTCTAAATAAGAAACAACTCAAGGCTACTTCTAGATGACTGATAAAACTTTTACCAACACAAGGAGCGACAGTGGGATTAAGCCAAGGTGACTAGGTGAGGAGGCCCTCCTAACACTCTGTCCCAGCTATTTCCATGGCTCCCTATTCCCAATAACGGGGGAAAATTTTCCCCATCCCTATTCCATGCAATCAAGGTGGAACCAACAGAGTGGCCAAAAGCAATCAAAAGAATTACAAACCTATGCAATATCCCATATTTTAGGGAAAGCATAATGACAAAGATGAACTACACATTCCAAAAACACAATCAGAGTTCTTTCTTTCATTTGGCAAAAGCCTTTGACAATAACTTTTGCATACTACAATAGTACAGTTTTGAATGCATATGCTGTTGTTGACCTTGAAGGCCATGACTGAGTTGTTTATATCGCCTCATGACAAGTTCAGAGTTTAGCTTTCAGCAAAACCTTGTCAAAATCCCAGAAAGGAATGGAAAACCTAGAAGTAAAATAAATATTGGGATGCTTGTGAGTCCAGGAACCACTCATATGCCAAAGCCCCAAGTATCAGTGTCAGATACACATTAGACAGTGAGCTGCTTTGGATAGGCTCAAGCTTAGATTCATATGTGGGAACTTTGAAAATACGTTCTATTCTTGTATTCCAAAAATTAGACAAAAGCCTTTCATACAGAAGCCACCATAGGCTTGGAAGGTGGAATACAAAAACATTTGAAAATTTATAAATGACAATTCTACACAACCTTTTTATATGCATCTAGACAGCTAAAATACCACAGCAAACAAAACAAATATAGTAACGTGCATTACCACAATATGATGCCTTGAGCATATTCTGAATATCTTTTATAGGGCAATTGCCTGACTGTTTTAAATAGAAATGTTATAGCATTTAGAATAGACAGTAGCCAGGAAGTTTAAAAGCAATTCTCATATCCATTACTTTTCTTAACCTCTCAGCATCTCCAAACCTTCCAACACCAGCAAGAGTATTGGACATAAGAACATAATCCCCAGGATATTCTCTCTCCACCTCCAGTATTTTCCTCATCACCCTCTGACTAACTTCAACATGTCCATGAAAATTGCAAGCACCTAGAAGTGTCCGCCAAATCACAACATTGGCAACCTCATGAGGTACCTGCAAAGCAATCCTTTCAGCTTCTTCCAGCCTACCTGCCCTTCCAAGCATATCTATTAGACAGCCATAGTGCTTGGTATCTGGAACAAGTTGACAATCATTAACCATTTTATGGAAAAACTTGAGTCCCTCCTCAACCAATCCTCCATGACTACACGCATTTAAAACACTCAAAAATGTCACATGATTTGGCTTCATCCCAGCCTTTTCCATGGTTTCAAAATACTTGACAGCCTCTCTTCCGAGACCATGCATTGCAAAACCTGAGATCACTGATGTCCATGATACCAAATTTTTCCTGTGAGCAGATATCTCCTGAAAGAATCTGCTTGCACTTGCTATGCACCCACATTTTGCATAAGAGTCTATCAGTGAATTCATGATGCGTATATTAGAGGCATTGAAGCCTCTCTTTTCTGCATAGCCATGGACTAATTGACAAATCACAATGAACCCAAGATTTGAAATGGCTGGAAGAATGGTCAGAAGAGTCACTTCAGTTGGTTTTATGCCATCACAAACAACCATTTCCCTAAACATAGTAAATGCTTTAATAGGCTTATTCATGCGTGTGAATCCATCCATAATAATTGTCCAGGAGACAACACTCCGAACTGGCATTTTATTAAACAATGACAAGGCAAGGTCAAACTCACCGCATTTAATCAATCCAGTAATGTAAACATTCCAGGTAACAGTATTTCTTTCAGGCATTTTGTCAAACACTTGTTCAGCTTCCATTAGGAGACCCCAGGTTGAGTACATATGAAGTAAAGCAGTTTGTACATATAAGTGAAACTGAAAACCAACTTTGAATATGACAGAATGAATCTGGATCCCAAGGTGAATGCATTTTGAATTGGCACAGGCATTACAGAGGAAAGCATAAGTGTGGCTGTCAAAGGAACAATACGTCAGAAATGCTTGGCAGTTTAGGGAAGATATACCAAACCTAACAGCTTCTTCAGGAAAGACGCCAAGAGAGTAACAGCGAATCAGAGTGTTGAAGAGAAGCAAACAGGAAGAGGTGCAATAAAAAGGGTACACAAGCAACCCAGAGGTGATGATACAAGAGTGGACCTGCTGGGCAGCTTGGCGGTTTGATGGGTCTTTGAGTAGAAGAGAAACCAACTGCTGCGGATGCCTAGCTTGGGGGAACACACTGAATTCAGAATAAGGATGGCGATGAAGAATTTGGTGAGACCTGGCTGCTAAACAAGCTGACACAGGGTTCCTCCCCTTCAAATTTGACAGAGGAAAGAATGGTCACAAAGACTGAGTTTAACTAAGATTAATTTTGTTGATAATTGATAATTAAGGAGAAACTAAAGCAAAAGTAAACAGTTGCCAACCTAATTCTGATATATACAAAGGCCATAGAACTTTTACCAAGGTAAAAAACCCAGCTTAGCTATACTAGCGAAACAATAGACATCAACACCAACCAGAGTGTTCACAATCATCTAAACTAAAATTCCGTAAAACCACAGCTATAATATATTCATGTACTAGAATGATGAACCCTGTAATCTCTATTTCCAACAATTGCTAGTCCACAATCAGGGAAGAACCGAAACGGGAAAAAGTCTCTGGCATCAGAGTTGGGCACGCATCATACACCCAATAGAAAATCCTTTCATAAATTTGCAAAAGTACTCAATAAAACACAGCATTTTCAAATGAAATAGAACAATTTCATGGAAAGCTTACCGCAATAGGGATACGGCTGGATAAATGATTGCTTAGCCTCTTATTTCCACCGGGCTTTCGATGTATCCGTTGCTGAAGGAGGGAAGCCAGTGAAGCTCGCATCTGCTTGGTGGTCTCTGGAACCTCTGCATTTTGGGCATCAAAGCTTTGCCATTGATGGAGGTAAGAAGAAGTGAAATCGGATATGGCCAATTACCAATGTCTCTGCTCTGCACTGCGTATCGTCCTAGTTTTCGAGACAATTTCTACCCTCAACACCACAGTTACTTCGAACCATAAACCTGCAGGACTTGTACCAACGAAAAAATCTTACTTTTTTCACACTTCCATATTAGAAAAAATTAATCCTGTGGTCCCTATAATTTAAGATAATTTTCAATTTGATCATATAGTTTCAAAATTTTCAAATTGCTCTGCAAAACATTGATCAGTAGGGATGGAAAGGGTGACATTTAACCACTTAAGGAATAAGAAATCAGTGGGTATGGAAGAATGGAACCATACCTCTCTCTCTCTCTCTAGATGATTATGCACTTATGCAGATATTGGCGACGGTGGAAGACGGCGAAGAGGACCACAGGGGGCAACGGTGAAGAAGACTTCGACGAGCTCGATGGGCGACGGGTGAAGGATGAGGCCACTCTGTAACGACTTATCGCGAGCAGTACAAGGACGGAGAGATGCGTGAAGGACGAGAACGGCAGGCAGCAACGCCGGCGAGGATGAGGTTGACGACTGAAGAACAGCAATGAGGAACAGAGAGAACGGCGGCTTTAGTGCTTGAGTACTAGGGAGTAGGGTCCTGAAATTTCACCAGGAAGATAAGGCGCATGGCCTGCGAGATGTTTACGGTTTATGTAAAAAATAAAGGAAAAATTACAGTAGGTGCCAAATAAAAGAAAAAATGAAAATATATTCCTTAAAATCTCAAAATAAAAATACGATCTCATTGACAATTTCATATGTAGATCATTGACAACACCAAAAATATTATTGACAAATTCTTAGGATCATTTTTTTATTTTGAAATTTCAAAAAACTATTTTTTTTTATTTTTTTTCTTACTTGAAATCTGTAATTTTCCCAAAAATTAAATCATCACAATTCAAAACTATTAAAACTACTGGCCAAAATAAAACTATTAAAACTAATATAAATTAAATATTGCTAACTTCCAATTCTAAATATAAGCTCGGTTGACTTTTTTAGAAAGATTAATAAAACTAATTAAATTACTTTAAAGTAATTATATTTTTTCTCTAAACTAATTTATCTAACTTATAAATTGATATAGAATCTAATGATATATAATACATGATATGATTAAATTACTTATTAAACTTCCTTAACCTCTTCAAAAAAAGTCAACTGAGTTTTATATTTAGGATTAAATGAGTATATACTATATATTTTATTTATTTATTATTTTTTTACAATGTATTATAGGTGTAATTATACATTTATTAATTATTATATTATACAATTATCTTATTCTTAATATAAAACACAATTAACTAATATGTTTAAACGAAGAAAGTTAGTTAAATTACTTAATATGATATTTTTTTCTAAAAATCCTTAATTATCTTCCTTAATTCCCCCAATTTTTCCCCAACTTAATTATTGTTAGATTGATTGCACAATGAAAAGATTAGACCAAACCAAAGCCCAACCCAAAGTTTGGTGTGTTTTCATGGACGGATTAGGTTTGGCAATTCGTGCTCCTATTTGGTCCAGTGGAAACTCAAGGTCGAGCTTGACTGGACTTGGTTTATCGAACTGGTGAATTGGTCCAGATAGTCTAGGGCCACCAATCCTTTTTTTTTTTCATTTTTCTCCATGAGAAGTTAAGAATTAAACCCAATAAATACAATTAAGATAATAAAAATATTTACAATTATATAAAAATCATCTCAAAACAATAAAAATTAATCATAAATCCTTAAAAAAATTCCAACAACATAGAATTAAAAAGGGTTAATGTGTAAATCAACTTCAGAAGTATTCAGAAAATCTCAATGATACCTTAAGAGTTTTTTTTTTTTTTTTTTTTTTGCCAATGATGCCTTAAGAGTTTGTTATATCTCAATGTCACCCCAAAAGTCTAAAAAAGTAGCAATATCACCTCTCATTTAACAACCCAAACATTTGACCATTAGTTGATCATATTTTAATAACGTAGCTTGTCAATGTTGCATCCACCTCTCTTTTTATATGAGACATGTGGGTGGGGTGGTCCATGTGGCATTCTTTGAAAAAATCTTATTTAAATCCGACTAAAATGTTATATTTCAAATTCAGAACTACACTTTTAACAAATTCTTAATCAAACTAAGAGACTTAATGAGGAATTTTAGAATCTTGCTAAACAACCCTAATGCTCCTATATAATTAATTAAAAAGGTAAATTGAAGGCCGAGGATAACTTGGCGCAATTTGAATGGCATTAACCCCTTTATATTGTTGACCAAATGTCCCTCTTTCCTTTTCAATTCAAATTGAAGCGAGGAGCATCACTAGTTTTTTTTTTTTTTTTTTTGTGACAATAGGCAGACACGGCCTTTGGCCCCCAAATCCGGACTCCCCCAGTATCCAGGGCCTTTTCTTGAGTTTTTGGCTTTCTAACACTGGACCAGGTAACCCCAGACAACCGACTAATCCGGAGGGGGAGACATTTTTTTAGACACACCTTTGTAAGGTGCTTTGCACCAAGGGTAGGTTCCCCCTCCTAACAAGTGCTTCTCCCAGGTTCGAACTCTCATCCGCTTAGGGAAGTATCAATTGCCTTACCACTACACCCATCAACTGTTGGTATCACTAGTTCACAACAACAATAAAGAAAGAAGTTCAATTTATTTAATGAACTAAATAATGTATTTTCACTGAGATCCTATATAATAACCCTATATCTTTTATCGAATGCATATGAGTTTAAAAAAAAAAAAAAAAGTCTCCATGAATTAAGAACTACAGATTGAAAATTGGAAGAGAGAGTTTCTTTTCCCCTTTTTCATTCCATGAAAACAAATGAAAAGTGTTAACAAGGACAATCAGTTTACAATCCCGTCTGCCTTCTATTTTCTTAGCAACTATAGTGGCGTATTTCGGTTATTTAACATGATTTTAAAATCTTTAATTAGGTCTCCTTACTAACTTGGTTAAGAATTTATTAAAAGTATATATTTGAATTTGGATTATGGCATTTTAGTTGGATTTAAATAAGATTTTCCCAAATTCTTTTCACTTCCTTTTTGTTCCTCCACAGCACTGTTCACCTACTCCATGCTGGAGCAAACACAATGCCAGAAATCCTCACTAGAATCTCCAACCATCACCTCCTTCTTCATCCACTTCGTTTTAGAGCCTTCCCTCCACTCCTTCATCCAAGCATCGACTTCTGGAGCCTTCCCTCCACTACTTCATCCACTCACTTTCTTTCACGCTCGAAGTCTTTCCTTCTCCTCTAACCACCGTCATTGGTCTCAACAATATCCATAGATATATTTTTCACTTCTGAAATTTTTATCTTCTTCACCCTAATGTCTAAAATCTTCTTATTCTTCTTGTTTGAATAGGTTTTGAACTTTTGTGATTGCTTTTACTTGATTTTTCTCCTTCCTTGATCGTTTTTCTGGGTTTTACGTTATCCATTGGTGCTTGAAGATGATTTCTTATTTGTATTTGATTTTTTATTATTTGCTTGAAGTCTAAAGTTAGATCGTTTTTTGGGTTAGAGATTTCTGATTTGGCATGAAGTCTGATAATTTTCCAAAATTGATTTTGGCTTTTGATTCTTAATTTTGTTTCTTTATCCTAGATTTTTTCAACTCTGATTTTTTAAAGTTTTCTTTCTATTGTTGGGAAGACCCTGATGAGATGCAAAGCAAAACAATTAAGGTGGGAATGAGTAGGATTTATTTAGTGCATGTTTGGGAGAGCTTAAATTTAAAAAATAAGTCCTTATTACGTAAGCCGAGAAAAAACTTCTCTCACATACTCACCTCGTATACCGTGAATCACGAATTATAAGCACTTATTGCCCAAAAATAAGCTCTTTCAAACACACAAGTGTGTTTGGTTGGGCTTATTTTTTGACAATAAATCCTTATTACGTAAGTCGAGATAAAACCCCTCTCATATATATACCTCGTATACTGTAAACCACAATTTATAAGCATTTATTGCCTAAAAATAAGTTATTCTAAATGAGTACTTAAACAAATCGGCTCCATTTAATTTAGGATCAATATTACTATATTTTAAAACTTTTGGTCTAACATTTAGACCAAAAAATTTTAAGGTATCATTTGAGATTTTTTGAATACTTTCAAAATGGATTTACATTTCAACTCAATAAAAAATAAAATAAAATATCTAAATTACAAAATATTAAAATTAAAATGTACGTAAAACCCAAACATTATACAAGCTCAATTTTAATTGTTTTTAGCCTAGGTGATCAATGGCACTGGGGCGTATTAGATATGTACACTTGAATCGATATTTCAGTTCAGTGTAAATTGACTTGTAAGCTAACTAAGGAAAAAAATCAGTAACACAGTAAGACAGTAACATTAAAATTAAGAAAATGTCTCAACCTCTTAAAATGGGTTGGGGGACACAGTAACTTAAACTGCAAAATTGCATCCAGGTTAATTATTAATTATTAAAACAAAACAGAAAGACCTCTATATTACCAATCTCTCCATCTCTTTTCCCAGGATCTTACTTCTCATCAAGCTCCCAATGGTATTCGTCATCATCTTTACCTCCTCCCACCGATCCCCATCGGCCAGCTTCTTGTACAAATAACTCTCAAACGACATGCGTTGCACGTACTCATCCCCACAAAGCTCCACCAGAGCCTCCCTGCACGCGTTATTACCGTAAAATACCCTCTGAAGCAGATCGAGAAACCTAAATGTGCTAATATACTTCGCATCCCACTCCTTCAGATACTCCCTCCTCAAATCACCCTCGTCGATCATCTTCATCCCACCCTCTGATGCCTTTACGACGGCGTTTCCACACATCCTTCCTGACTTTGCAGCGAAGTATATTCCTTCCCCTGAACACTTGGTTACGTACCCAGCAGCGTCACCTACGAGTGCCACGCGTCCTCTGACCCGAACCGGACGAGGGTGTTCGGGTATCGGGTGGGCCTCCACTTTGATCACTTTTCCACCGTTGATCTTAGGCTTGACTCTTTCTCTGATTCCTCTTTGGTATAACTTAATGTCCTGTTTTAGACACACTGTACCGGTGCCCACTGCCACGTGGTCGCATTTCGGGAAAACCCATGCGTAGAAGTCTGGCGAGACATCGCTCCCAACGTACATCTCGGCGAGATTCTCGTAATATTCCATTTTCTCGTCTGGTAATTTGATTCTCTCCTGGAAGGCGATGGCGCAAGTGTAGCTCCCAGCGTCGATTGATTTGGCCACTCGGCTGTTGGCGCCGTCGGCACCGATCACGACGTCGACGGCAATAGATCGCCGGGAGTTGTTCTTGGCGGTGTAGTGAACGATGTAGGGTGAGATTGGTGAGGTTGGGACTTCGAGATTTGTGACGAGGCCAGCGATGAGATTCGCGCCGGCGGATTGTGCTCGTGACCGGAGGAAAGAATCGAGAACCTCACGGCGGAGCATGGCGATGAACTCGTGAGACTTCAAGGTCTTGCCGAAATCGACGGCTATGTTGGAAGGGGAGAAGATCTTGACGCGATTAACTTGTCGATCGATGAGCTCGAGTGGGATGTTGAACTCCTCGAGCATGCAGAGCGGGATGGCGCCGCCACATGGCTTGGCAACCGACGGCGGGTTGCGTTCGAAGAGGAAGGTCTCAATGCCGCCGGCCGATAAGGCCTCAGCGGCGGAGGAACCCGCGGGGCCGCCACCAATCACGGCGGCTCGGAGCTTTCGGCCGGCGATAGCTGAGGTACTGGATTTGGAGGCCGAGATTTTGAAGGAACGGAAATGGGGTTTAAATTCTGGGCTTGGTTTTTTAGTGGAGAATGAAGGCAAAAAGGTGCATTGAAGATGGTAAATCTGAGCAGCCATGGAAAATTTTTGAGGCTGCAATTTAGGGTTTTAGTTAACTAAACTAATCAATGCCAAAGAGGAACCACAAGCTGGAATGAGCTATAAACTAATCCATTAGTGAGGTTTAATTGGGTTGCTGAAAAGGCAAAAGATAATTATATTTTACTTTGTTTTGTGAGACAATTACTATTAAACCACATTAAGCCAAAGGTCCAACTTGAAATTAAAGAATTCGCACTTCAGTGCAGTACTAGCTCTCAGAAAAGACGAGAATCAGCACTGTGATTAGAGCCGGAAAAATGGGTCGAGCCCGTCGGGCCGGCCCTTTTAGATCCTAGCCCTTTAAGGATCGAGCTTGTAAATTGTAGCCTCAAAAAGAAGTCGGGCCTAAAAGGACCGGCCTTGTAGGGCCTCGGGTTTAAAAGGGCCGGTCCTATAGGGCCTCGGGCTGGCCCTTTAAGCCGGTTTATTTTTTATTTTTTTTATTTAGACAGGAACTATGTTACATTTTTGAATTGCCTTATTGAATCTATATGTCACTATATCCTTATATTGTATAGAGTATGATTTTTGAGTATATTGTTTTATCTAATTGAATCATATAGTGATTTTTGAGTATATTATTTTGCCTATTTAGAATAAAATCATATTATATACTATTATGCCTGATAGAGTATGATTTTTTATAGAGGTTGTGATTATTTGACTACTTGAACCTACTGCTCAAAGTGAAACACAATCAAATGTCTTTGAAATTGATAATAGTGGCGAAGAAGGTGAAAATGATAGTCGTCATACTCATGTTGTTTAGAGCTTAGAGTATTGAGCTTCTTGCCTTCTTATACTATGGCCTTTGTGTGAGTTATTTATGGACATGATTTTACCTTTGATTATACATTAGTAACTGTGTTTATTTGTTGCAAGAGATGTGTTATTTAAACCTTAATGTTGACAACATTTATGTATTAAATTAGAATTTTAATTGTTGTTATTTATTAATGGGAAAATTCCAGATAAATACCTTTTGAATTATCAAAACCCCCAAAAGTCTATTAACACTTCAAAAAGACTTAAAGGTACCAAGTACCAAATTGGGTTTTTCAAGTTTTGACACATTTACCATTTTACCCCTCAAATTTTTTTTTTTTAAATAACAGTGGTGCCCCCGCCGGAGCACCACCGCCGGCCGCCGCCGCCACCCCGGTGGCCGGCCGCCCAGGACCCCTGACGGCCGGAGCTCCGGTCGCCGGTGGGAGGAGCTCCGGCCGGTGGAAGTTTTTTTGGTGGAGAGGGGGGTTTTTTCTTTTTTTGAAAAAAAGTTTCAGAAATGGCAAGGGGTGGGATCGAACCCATCCCACCCCTTTACATGGCAAGCATGGTGGCCACTAGGCCACCAAAGCTTCTTTGTTATATATGTGCATTATTAAATATATATAATATAATTAAACGTGTAGTAGCTTTGACAAAGTCAGTAATGGCGTTGACAAATTCAATAATGGAAATAACAAGATTCGTAATGGTATTGACAAAACCGTTTGCTGTTTCATGTTTTTATCAGCATTTTTGCACAAAACGTTTTTGTCAAAACCATTACAATTCTTGTCAAAATCATTACTAAACTTGTCAATCTCATTACTAAATTTGTTAAAATCCTTTTATTTATATTATGAATATTTTCATAATGGAATTGTCAAAACTATTACAATTCTTGTCAATCTCATTACTAAACTTGTCAATCTCATTACTGAACTTGTCAATCTCATTACTGAATTTGTTAAAATTATTTTATTTATATTATTTAACAAGTTTATTTATATTAACAAGTTTAGTAATGACATTTTCAAGAATTGTAATGGTTTTGACAATCTCATTATGAGATTCCATTATGAAAACATTCATAATATAAATAAAATAATTTTAACAAATTCAGTAATGAGATTGACAAGTTCAGTAATGAGATTGACAAGTTTAGTAATGAGATTGACAAGAATTGTAATAGTTTTGACAATTCCATTATGAAAATATTCATAATATAAATAAAAGGATTTTAACAAATTTAGTAATGAGATTGACAAGTTCAGTAATGAGATTGACAAGTTTAGTAATGAGATTGACAAGAATTATAATAGTTTTGACAATTCCATTATGAAAATATTCATAATATAAATAAAAGGATTTTAACAAATTTAGTAATGAGATTGACAAGTTTAGTAATGATTTTGACAAGAATTGTAATGGTTTTGACAAAAACGTTTTGTGCAAAAATGCTGATGAAAACATGAAACAGCAAACGGTTTTGTCAATACCATTACGAATCTTGTTATTTCCATTATTGAATTTGTCAACGCCATTACTGACTTTGTCAAAGCTACTACACGTTTAATTATATTATATATATTTAATAATGCACATATATAACAAAGAAGCTTTGGTGGCCTAGTGGCCACCATGCTTGCCATGTAAAGGGGTGGGATGGGTTTGATCCCACCCCTTGCCATTTCTGAAACTTTTTTTCAAAAAAAAAAAACCCCCTCTCCACCAAAAAAACTTCCACCGGCCGGAGCTCCTCCCACCGGCGACCGGAGCTCCGGCCGTCAGGGGTCCTGGGCGGCCGGCCACCGGGGTGGCGGCGGCGGCGGCCGGCGGTGGTGCTCCGGCGGGGGCACCACTGTTATTTAAAAAAAAAATTTGAGGGGTAAAATGGTAAATGTGTCAAAACTTGAAAAACCCAATTTGGTACTTGGTACCTTTAAGTCTTTTTGAAGTGTTAATAGATTTTTGGGGGTTTTGATAATTCAAAAGGTATTTATCTGGAATTTTCCCATTATTAATTATATCTCTTTGGAAAAAATAGTTAAATATTATGAAAAGAACTTTCCGGCCCTGCGGGCCGGCCCTGGCCCTGATGCTCTTGAGCCGGGCTTTAAAAAACTGTAATATTTATGACCCCGAGCCTTTTAGGGCCAGCCTTATTAGGCCCTAATATATTAAGGACCGGCTCTAATTCCCAACTCTAACTGTGATATGTCCTACGGGCTATTTTAATATTCATGCGAAGCCACACTTTTCTGAACACACCTTTTTGAGATTATTCCCCATGAGACAGGGGAAACACCAAATAGTAAAGCTTTTCTTCACAGATCTAAATTGGTTAAAGGACTTCCTTGGTGGAGGAAGGGAGGCTAAATTTGAAAATGTGGCAAGGAAACCAAGTTCCGTAACATAAAAGCTGCATACACAAAACAAACTGAGAAGGAAATTTTAAAGTTATTTTGAAAAAGAAAAAAGAGGGGATGGGAAGATACGATCTACTATCATACAAAATTTAGATTTACATTAGAAGAAAAGGAAGTGGGTATGCTCTGATTTCTCAAGCAAGATGCTTCAGAACTCGGTGACTAATTCATGGATAGTGAAAGGGTGGCAAAGGCCAGAGAAGGGATGGCCAGACCAGGCTGCATTGGCTAGGATGGAATTCACTGCATATGTGGGGCTGAGCAAATCCCACCAAATATGAGTTGAAGCTTGGTCACAGGCCGTGTCCATGGAGATACACCCAATCGTAGCATTGTACAAGCCAAGTCCACAACATGCATTTCTTGTGTCCTTAAAACCTGTACACATCGGATAGAGAAATTTATAATTTATTTCCACCCTGTCATGCTGATTAATATATCGATATATTGTGATAAAAACAAAAATGTTTTGACTTTGGAGAATTCTTGTAAATCTACTATTCATCGACCTGAATTCAAACCTTGAACATTGTACTGGAGTAATGTTAGTTTCACACACTAAGGAAATCAGAAATGTATGATAGGTTTGTAACCTCTGACAATGATATTAAATCTACAAATGCTTCAGATAAGACTTTGAACATCATGGGTAATAATATAGTGCACTGCTATTGAAAGATCTTAATCTGCGAAGGACAGATGCTATCGTAGGCATAGTACTCGTATTCGTCAAGACTGGTAACATGTCATAGAAAATCACAGATGCGTTATCCTAAATATTGTTTTCTTAAAAAAACAATAAACAAATAAGAAAAATATTAAATTTTGTCATCAATGAGGTTCGTTTGAATTTTTTTACTCTGCTTCACAGTTTTCTTCATCTAATTTTGCCGGCCGTCAAGGTCCTCCAAAACTAAAGATGCATGAATTCGTAACTCAAGTAACATGGCTGTATTCTGCAGACAGACAACTCAAGATCTATTTTCTAGTCTAGCATTAAATCTCTGCATCTCTGACCAATATAGTTCATTTTTAAGACAAAATTTATACTAACTGTGAAAAAAGAAAATATACCATAATGATTTCGCTTGTTCAAGATCTCCATCAGTCCTTCGTATAGATCACAGAACACAATTTGGGCATCTGTGAACTCCTTATTAAGCTCCTCTACACGCTTAGCAAGCAATTCATTATATTCCAAGACCAGCTTATTGGCATGATTCACACAACCCTTGCCCTGATCATCTTTTCCTGATGATACCTTATTGCAAGTCCAGGCCACACGTGGGGTGAATCCCACAGGTAGTATTCCCAAGCATATGATCTTCCTTGCATTTACATCATAAAGATACTTCATAGCATTTGTCATTTGATTGACCAAAACGGTGGCAAAGTCATGGAAACTGTGATTGAACGTTTTGCTGGAGATGTCACGGAGGAGGAGATCAGTATAATCTTCTTTGCCAAAAGAGAGGATGAAGATGGAAGACTTTGTGAATTGAAGAGCGGTGTTCTCTGTAAGATGAAGCTGCAACAACTGTAAAGTCTCAGAAACTTGACGGAGTTGTTGAGTTAGAGACTGGTGGCTCTGTCTGCCTCTTCTGCTCATTATTGTTGCCTGTGTTGATCCAAAGTTGAGGCCTCTAATCACCTCATTCACAGACCCATTTTGACTATAAAACGGACGGGTTAATGGCAATCCCATTTTTCCCCCTGCAAAAAGGGTTCATCAGAAGAGAGACTGTTGTATATATAATAATGTATCAGTGGTTAATGAACAAGCCACTGAAAAATCATCACCGTGATTGTTTCATGCAGTAATATGATCTATTAACACACCATTAATTTGGCAATTCTCTATTGACTAGTTACACTCTACAAGCAACATAAATTCTCATGTACATATAAAATATTAAGTGGACACAAAATTGGCGAATAGAAAATCATTACTGAGAGTGTAGCGACTGAAGGAATTCATTGATACACGTTTAAACACTGTATCCAGTTAAGTACATACTAGATTTTAGTACAAGTGAGCGTGGAAGAATTTTACTACTACTAAGCCTTTGTTCGAAAAGCTAACTACGGTCCCATGCAAGTAGGGATCAGTAGGAAATGGAATTAGTAGATTCGGAAAAGAGAATTTTCATTGCCCGAGTGAATCTTGTTCATATATTCAACTAATGGTCATAGAGTGCGCGTAAATTCATCGAACAGAAGATCATCACTCACAATGAGTTGCTTAAGATCTCATCGTGTTAACTTCAAATAACTGGCAAAATGGAGGTTTCTTTGATCAAGATTTCCTATATATGGATTAAAAAATACATATCCAAGCAGGTAAAACTTCCCAATTTCGTCAAGAAATTCAGATGCAGAGTATACAGGTTCAAGAAAAAGAAACAAGAAATAGGAAGAAGACAGATAAAAAGAAAACTACCGAGTAATTGAGGAAGAAGAGAGGCATCGGAGCGATCACAGGGATAAAGAGAGAAACGAGAATGAAGCAAGGGATAGAACAGAGTGTTGTTTCCGCAATCAACGGAAGAATCACCCAACACATACAATGCCGAGAGTTTCTTCGAGTCGATTCTCGAACTGGTGGTGAATGTATTTGCCAATCGGCCGTGAACTGGTAGGCTAAGTGAATTGATTAGCAGAACGATGGTAGGAAGAAGAGAAGGAATCGAAAACCATCTCATTCTTTTTTCGTTTTCGTTCCTGTTTTTCTTTTCGCACTCGAATTGCGTTCTCTTCTGTTCAAGTTTCAAGAACTCGTCAATGACTCTGAAACCATTTGAACCAGAAGAGTATGAAATTATGGAGTTAATTGCATGCTTAATTAAGAAGAGTGAACTTGTCCTGCTTCTTATTTATTTGATTATAAGTAAAAATTGGCCTAAATAAATAAATAAATAAAAATAAAGCTTGCAATTTGGCAAAATTATCAGTTTTGAAATATAACGGATATTAAATTGAATTTTATCGGAATAAAACCTGTCATAATAGTCGTTGCGTTTGGCAACAGACAGTCAAACATTATCACCAAATAAAATTATGATAGAAATTCTTGTCTCTGTTTTTTTAATCAAATAGAAATTCCTGTCAAGGCCTTCTATTCTAGACAATCAATAAAAGTCAGGGCAATAATAATCAACAAAAGTTATGGGCAATCATTTCGTTATGTGAGGATATATCTCTCAAAGCCTGTATTTACACATGGTCAATTATATGTTGCACTGTCAAAAGTTAGAAGTATAGATAGGTTAAAAATTTACAGGACAAACAATGGACATGATGCTCGAAGGACTACAACAAATATAGTTTAGAAATGTTTTAGTAGTTTAGAAATGATGTAGGACAAGATGCACGGGGAAGGAATTGCTCGTTTCATTAAAAAAAACTGGCACATTACAAACTTAATAATTCCAAAAACTATCCAAATCGATAACTGACAAGCACTAAAGACAGACCCCAAAATGAACACTAAATTTCAAACATAAAAACAAACAAAACAAGCTACTCCCTACATTTCCCAACCATTGTCCATCTTTGGCTAGGATTGTTGCCAAAGGAGAAGGGGGTTGCAACACCCAATCTTTCGAGCACTTCTCCAACATAGCTGTCCGAGCACCCCAATTGGCGACTTGGTCGCTTCTTCTTAGAATCCAATCATAGAGAATATCTCCAAGAGTTTTACCCAGATTAGAAATTTCCTCAACAACATTCAAGCTCTCACACTCAGGCCAAGATTCAATATTATTTACTACTTGAATAAGTGAAAGACAATATGATTTAATCCTCACATATCTAAATCCATTTAGCACATACCACTTTATTCCCTGCAACATGGCACGAGCCTTAGCCATGAAAGGTGAAATTGCCTCCACCATCATTCCCTGGATGCATAAGCAAAGTCAGGAAATCAGGCCGAACCTATTGGGCCAGCCCGTTTATGCCTGAACTCGTCAAGGGCCGGGTTTATGATTTAGAGCCTCTATAATGAGTCAGGCCCAAAAGGACCAGCCCTGAAACCCGTTTAATTTTTAAAAAAATAAAATAATATATATAATATCATTATATCAAATTATCAATATGAGGGACACCTAAGTACCTAATAAAGTATTAATAATAGGCTAACACTTATTAAATAGTTTGATTTACTTGGTTTTCTACAATGGTTTGTTCATTTAAACTTTAAAAAAATAGGCTAATTTGAACATTAGATAATTATTTTAACTAGAAATTTATGAGTTTTACAACTAATGTATCTCAATTCAAAGAAAAATAATAACTAAATTGTAAAACTTGAAAGTGAATTTTATTTAAATTAAAATAAGTTTAGACCTGAGTCTGTAAAAAGTCGACCCTGTAGAATCACAGGCTTTATAAATTAGAGGTTTTATAGGAGTCGGCTCTAAACGGGCTGTAGGCCTGATACCGTGAAGGACGAACCCTTATTTCCAACTATATGCATAAGTACTCACCACCACTGTTCCCAGCCACAAAACCCATCCCAGCCACACTTTGACTGCTATTATAAGCCCCAGCACTCCATATCACACTATACCGTAACATCAAAGCTTATTTGACTACCTCCCATCAATTGGCCTTGTTCCTTCACTACTGGTTCTAACACAAGTCACTTTCAAATCCGAAGCTAAGGTACAGCATTTAGCATACCAACTGTGTTTTGGGAACAAATTCAATTTTGACGCTATTTAAATGTGTTTCATTTCTGCCCTCCTTCCTAACATCTAACATGTACCATAAATAACTAGAGATGAAATTGGAAAATAGTATTTTTTTGCCCAAAAAAATTGAAAAATAGTATTTAATAACTCTATTATTCATATTATGGACTGATAATTTCTTCTAAAAGTAACCCTATATTTTCAACGGAAGAAACATTATACATATAGCATAGATATAATGCATATTTGGATTAACGATAGAAGTTGTTTTTCCAACGTGATTTACATTTTACGAGGTAGGTATATGAAAAAAGTTTTATCTCCAGTTACAAACATATTTTGTAAACGTAATCTCAATCAGGCTTATAGATGTCAAAGATCAAAATATTTGCATCAAGTTTAATAACGTACACACCCATGTCTCATGCAAATGAGATAAACTAAATCGCCCACGTTTTCGTTTTTGCCAAAACATAATGCTCATTCAACATGATCAAAATATCTGCGTTAGTTTTAATAATGTACGCACAACTTTAGGAACTTAAATCTCATCGGAAAATCCGACTTGTCCCTTAAGCAATGGTGAATACCCCTATCTGTTTTCTTCTTTCTGATTACTCAAAAATGACGCACTGTAGAAGAGGTAGATACTGAGACATACATGATGCATCAATCAGGTTACACTCATGCGAAAAGGCCATAGCCTCAGAGAAACTATCACTTCACAAACTTACAGGATCGAAATCTAGTTACAACTACTACTAAATCAAATATTCTATCCATCAATCTGCATTAAAACTAAGTGAGAATAGAAAAAACGCTTCATGCTGTTAGAATCTATGCCTTCAGCTTTCCACTCACCCCACGCTTATTAGGCCAAATGCCATTCCCTGAATTCTTCTTGGCTGCTGCTACTGAACATTGATCATTTCTGCCACTTTTATTGCTCACCTCAGCTTGCAGCTTTTGTCGCCGCATTCTGTTTTCCAATCGCATCCCTCTTAAAGCATGAACTCTGCGCTCAATTTCCAAAGCTTGTGTGAAATTCCAGATCCTAACAACACCCTCCTCACCTCCGCAGACAATACGGTCAGCACCTACATCAACTGAGAAAAGATTGCTCTTAAATCCATGTAGCATCCTCTGTGGGGGTTCTACTGTACTCTGGTGCAGATGCTTTGCCCTTGTACCTCGCTTCCCCGGAGCATGCTTGCTAGTTCGCAGCAGCTTTCTCACGTCAATAAGAGCCAACTTGCCATCACTAGATGCTGAAACAAGCCAGGGAAACTCAAAGGCAAGGGAATACACAGGACCATTGTGAGGAATCCATGTAGCAATTTTCCAAGCTTTGGTTTCATCATGATCATTCATGATCTCGTACATGTGGATCGCACCATCATCCCCTCCAGTAAAGAGGAAGTCACCCGTATGGCTTCGTGCCAAAGCATAAGTGTTACCAACATGAGCATTATGAATAATGGTCATCAAAGTTCCATTATTAGTATCCCAAACATACACATCTGGACCTGATGAACTGGCTACTGTAGTATCATGGGGAACAAGACCCCAGACCCAATCACTGTGCCTCAGCACCTGTGTGCACTTCAGAGAATAACGATCCCAAAGTTGAACAGTCATGTCCCAAGAACCACTGTAGATCCTAGTCAAATCTAAAGCAAGTGAAGTTATTGGACCGTCATGTCCCCAAAGTCGAAACTCAGTATTCTGGTTCTGTGTGCTTCTAAGCTCAAATAGATGGGGGGATCCTTCAACTTCCCTCCAACAGTGAATGAACCCATCAGTACCCCCAGCAATTAGCAATCTTCTATCTGCTGCAACAGCACGAATGGTACAGCCAAGGGGTCTTGATGATGCAATAGATAATCCATCCTCCATGTCCCACATCCTCACAACTGAATCATATCCTGAGGTAAATATAAGCTTTGCAGAAGCCAGCAGGAAAACAGTCCGAACCGCCTCAGTATGACCATACAACACATCAATGCTATAACGTCCCATAAAAGTCTTACTCCTAAACTCCCTTTCCACAAAAAGCTCCCTCCATGACTTCTCATCTGTAACTCCTGAATCCAGAACTGCGGGAACTGATGGAAGTCCCCACCTCTCACAATAGAATTCCTTCCAAGCATGGTGTTCAAATGCAAGTCTATGGAAAATTGTGGAGACACAAGACACAATACCAAGCTCTTTAGGATCAAGGTAATTCAGAATTTCAGAAATCAAGGCCAGAGGAAGATCATTTAATGACCGACAATAGTCAACAACAACATCACTATGATATGAGGTTATAATTCCTTTCTTGGAATGAAACTTCGATACTCTTTTAGAATTGTCAGTCCTCACATATTTAGGTTTGCTATTACCAGGTTTTGCAGTCCCTTCACTCTCGGTTTTGTTAGTATGCGGATTTGACTCAGCTATCTCAATGCCGGGATCTAACACAAGTTCTACCAATCTTTTTGAAACTTCGGTACTCTGTGGGCATTCAAATGCCATAAAAATATGGGACCCTACACTTCGATTCAAGGTTTGAAAGATCAAACCCAAAAATGAAAGAAGATAAAAAAAATTACCAGGCCGAAACCGATGGAAAGAATTTGGAGAAAAAATCAAACGCAAGGAAACCGAAATTCAATTAAGACCAAGCACCGACAAGAAACCCTAGAAAATAGCCCCGATTTTCGCAGATACAACAAGAAACTCTAGGAATGAGTCAGGAATTTTCCTAAATTTTTTGACGAAAAATTAATCAATGAAGAGCAATTGAAAGGTTAATGTGATCTCAGTCGAACGAACTAATTCAGGAAAAGAGAAGGAAAACGAGGAAATTAAAAAGCAGATGAAATAGATTGAATGATTAATATACCTGAAAGAGGCGAAGCAAAGGAAGACTAAGAGAACAGGGAAGAACGACGAGAGAGAATCGAGAGGCGAAGGGATCCTAAAACTGCGAGAAGGGTCAGGGAACAGAAAAAGGGAAAAACGAGAGAGTCGTGTAAGGTCCAAGGCGCTAGATCAAGATCCTCCAGCACCGGCTTTGCTTATTATTAGCCTTTCATTTAAAACCTAAAAAATATAATGGTACTATAATCATAAATGTATGAAGTTTATGTGCAATTAATTACTTATAAAATGTTTTTTCGGAGTTCTTTAATCTGGGAACCATTGCGATCTCATAAAAAAATTAAAATTTATTAGGGGTAATTTTTCAAGAAAATGCCCTTCTTGAGTAAAATTTTCTTAAAATATTCTTTTAAGATAATTTTTTTTATTGCCCTGAGTAAAATGCCTTAAAGCTCGTTTGATATGTTGGAATTGATTTTGATTGAAATGAAAATGAATATAAAAATGAGGTTTAAAAGTATATTTGGTATGTTATAGAAATGATATCTAATTTTAATACTGGGAAAACGGGCCAGGGCTGGCCGGTGACGAGCTCAGGCCTGAGTCCAAAAAAAAACAGTGAAATCAGCGGACCGGCCTGTTTAGGTGAAGCCCCTTTGGTTTCAAGCCCGTTTAGCTTTTTTTTTTTTTTATATTCTCTTAAAGACTAAAATACCTAATTTAAAACATAAATATCATCAAAACTAATTTAAAATATAAATATTATTCAAGTTTAATGAAACACAAACACTAATATTTAAGTCCAAACCATAATTAATGTCAACAACCAATCAAACAAGTCCACAACCACAATCAAACAAGTTCACAAGCTTCAAATGTCAGTAATAATAGAACACCTAATTTGGATTTTGGCGTACACATTCAAAAAAAGAAAAAAGAAAATCAGAGAAGAAAAGCTTCAAATGAGGTATGAATCAATGTGAGAGCGTCTCTAATACGAGGGTTAGATTAGGTTAACTCTGTCATCTGACCAATGCTTACTGTCTGCTGCCTGCTACCTGCTACCTACTGCCCTGTGACCAGTTAAAAAAAAGTTAAACGAGCCTAAAAGGGCTGACTCTACAGGGCTACAAGGCCGGCCCTTAGGCCCACCTCCTTTTGGAGACTTTAAATTATAAACCCGGCCCTTGACGGGTTTGGGCCTAAATGAACCGACCTGATTTTTTGGCTCTACCTAATTTTTGGGTGAAAAGACTAAAATGCCCTTCTTCTTTTTTTTTTAAAAAAAATCCCAAACTAGCTTCGTCTTCTTCGAAACTCTACCAGTTGCACTGTTCAAACCTTCATCACTTCAAGATTCAAACCTTCATCCTACATAAAACTTCTAATCACCACCACAAGATTCAACCTTTCATCACCTAAAAAACCAACTTCCATGAGGAATTGGGTCATCACCATCATCCATCTTCTCAATACTCTCGTTAGATCCATCATCAGCCGTTAAGCCATAGGTTCGTCTGCTCCGCCGCCTCATCACTGCTTCGTCCTCGTCCTCGCCGTCACAGAGCGGAATGGTGGGAGATCAATGAGTGTGGGATCAGCCAACAATGGAGGTGGGCAGGCAAAACGATGAGAAACTCATTGACAGTGGGTGAGAAGCTTGCAAACGGTGGGGTTGAGGAGCTCGCCGACGACATTGGAAAGCCACTCACTGCGATGGGGGTTGGACGGCAAAGGCTAAATAAGGGGTAAAAAATTAAAAATGAATTTTAGAAAGTGGAATTATAAATCTTGAAGTATGATGATGGAAGCCATTTTCAGATATTTTGGTAATTGGAAGTCATTTTCATCATATCAAATAAACCATCTAATGAAAATTAATTCCATTTTTATTTCCATTTTCATGAACCATACCCCATAATTCCACAGTACAAAAAAGGGCATATCTTGAGTGAAATCCTCATTATTTTCAAGAAAATGCCTTACTCTTGAGTGAAATTCCCATAAAATATTTTTTAAGATAATTTTTTTATTTCTAAGATGTGAAACTATTTTTATAAATTACAGGTAAAAAGTTATTTTTATAAATTCAAATTAATTGTAAAATAGTTTTCTCTCTCATTTTTCCAATTATTCGAGGCCTTGTGACATTTTTATAATTAATTGGGTCATTATTAATCAAAATTCTAATAATTATTTAAAATTCATTTTTTTAGGCAAATTTTGGACCTGGCTTCTCTCACTTTGTTTTGCTATTTGCTGTCGTCTTTTTCCCCTTCATGATCATTAAATCAAAATCTAATAGTACATATCTAATATTTTATAAAAATATTATTATAATGGAGAGAAAAATGAGAATGAAATAGATAAAAGGATGAGAAGGAAATATTAAATGTGAATCATAAGATTTTGATCCAATAGTGATGATGTTAGAATTACAAGCACAATGGAAATTTAAAATTGCAAAAGTTTATCAATCCCAATTGCTGATCTATTAACGGCATTTAAATTAAATTAGAAAGAATCGTATCTTTTATGTGTTTTAGGCTTTTTGATCTCTAGGAGCCAGCACCTCAGATCAGCTCCCTCTACCAGTATCCACACGAATACGACTTTAACATGGATTATGTGCTAGCACCTCCAATATCACCCTAAGGTCTTTCTTGCGGCTCCTTATTTCTCATCTGTCCTCGAATTATACTGCCCTTTCGTTTTATAACTAATAAGGGCTATATTGGATCTTTCAAAATTAATATTAATTCACTTTGAAATCAATTAACACTTAATTGGTTTGATGAATTAGTTAAATAAATTTGATTTAATTAAATCTGTCCAACAGTTTTAATTTAATTTATTTATTTAATCCAAATAAAGAGCTAATGGAATTAGATTTAATTTATCTTTTATAAATTAAATCTGAAATATTATATCTCTATTAATGTTAATAATTTAATTTATCAAATAAAATTAAATATGAAACTAACACTATATAATAATATTATTATTATTCTTTTCACGACTTTTATATCATATATGTATATAATTCGTCCACCCTAGATTAAATATTGTATTCATTGAATCTTAGACACATCTCAGATTCAATGAATCTGGACATTATAGCTCGTGTTGGACTATTTTTGTGTGCGACCCTGTCAGCTCATATGAAGTTGGCAATAGGCCAATAACTGTACTAACCCACATTCAAATGAGGATCATTAACACGATGTAACCTGTCATATAACCATGTCACGTCCCTTTTGTCACACGATATTTCAGTCAAGGATGAGGCACGAATAATGTCATTTTTCTGTTCCTGACCATTACTTTCCCGATTTCTAAGTAATTTGACAATAGAAATGGAAACTCTTTTCCATCATAGTTTGACTATACATTTCTTAGACTCATTTATTGAAGGGCTTAGTCATATCTCTCTATTAATGTGAGGGACAAATCTTATCTTAACCATTCACATTACTCTACATGAAAACCACAAATCTCGATTGTAGCCTTTATCATCACCTCGTTAAAGGTGACTTTTGACTAGATCAAAACTTAACAACTCTCATATAGGAATCTATGATGATTTTAGGTCGGAAGACATAGTGACGTGGTTATACATGAGATAAGCTTATGACTTGATCTATGCAGCTATCTCATAGCGAGGTGTTTCAACACCTTGTACTCTCATAAGTGCTTAAGACTTTAATTTGTATTTTCATACCTTATCAAAATCATACTGATCTCACTTCATCTTTGCTCTCACATAGTTGACTGACCATGGACATTTAGGACAATCTTTATGATTTATCCAAAGATATAGTTATCACAGTGAACATGCGAATAATGTAAAAACAAAATGGAGAAATTCATTAAAGAATAATGTTTAAGGTATAATGATTGATCCCTAGGACATATTTTCCAATAGATGAAAGGGGAAAAAGGATGGTAGCAAATGGAAAAAGAAAAATAGAGAAGCCATATCCACATTTTTGTCATTTATACCTCAATTTTATGGGGGATATGGTTTAGAGAATCATTCTCAATCTTGCTAGGTCTTTGAGGATTTTTCTTGAAGTTCTGAACATAATTTTTAAAATTGTAATTCATACTCGTAATTTTTTTTTTTAAAAAAAATACATTTTGCCTTAAGCCTAGACGGTAGTTATACAATGTTACATTAGTACGTCTATTTTTTATTTTTTCCATGGCTAACTTTTAATCGTGTATTTAGACTTTATTCAGAAAGGGGTGGTACAGGGAGTTTAACTACAATCATACATTTACAAGAAATAATCATATATCATAATATATATATATATATATATATATATATATGTATATATAAAGTAAAGATGTATATATAAAGTAAAGAGTAATACTCCTCCGATCCGTAATATTCCCTCCAGTGTTAATTATAGGACATATTTACCTACTTTTGGAATAATTAAGGATAATAGTTAAATTATTTAATCATATTTATTTTTCCTAAAATGTCCTTATTTAAAAATTAAAATTTAAAAAAGCAGTAAAATTGAGGTGTATATGGCATTAATGAATTGCAAGCATTACTCACTTTATATAATGCATAGGTGTATTCTTAAATTATTATTGAGAAAGTATCAATAGGGGTATTTTGGGAAGAAATTGATAAAAATTAAAAATTTATCTTATAATTAGGACCAAAATCAATTCTTAAATGTTATCCTATAATTAGGACTATAACATCTAATTAGGCAAAGGAAGGGAAATGATGACGAAAGAGGAGAGGGGGATCCATTTTGCTTGGGTCGGGTAGAAATGAATCCATGGGGTTTTTGGGGAATGTTTTTTTAAATAGAGAGAGATGGCGATTCGCAGGCCGGGAACACTGGTGGAATGATAATATGGGCTGACAATGCCTGTTATGACCCAAACCCATAATCGTTTTGATGCACTCAGAAAAGTCCTTTTTGAGTTTGAGGCTTCGGACCAAGAGTAAGAGCAGACAATGGAGGTGGATATAACCAAAACAAAAACAAAAGAAAAGAGGCATAATGGGAGTTGGTCCAAGTGGAAAGCGCGGCTTGATTCTGTTTAAACAAGATCTCGGGTTTGAATCTTGTGTATACAGAAAATTTCTATTGGGAGACTTTCCCACTATAGCCAAATATGCGATATGGGTTGAATTCGGATATATTCGAATAGAAAAAAAAGAAAAAAAGAAAAAGAGGCACGCCCACGCTACATTTTCCCGCCATCATCAAAAAGCACAACAGCCTCTTCGATTCTGACAAATGAAAACCTAACAGTGTCTTGTTGGAGCGTTTCTTCTCGATCCCCACCGTTGCTCTCTTTGTGCCGATTTTCGAACTGCTTATTGCCTTCTTGTTCTCCATTCTTCTTCAACATTTTCAGACCTGCAGTAGCTCTTCAATGCTAGGTTTGTCACCGGCTCGTTGCTGCTTTATGCTTTTACTTCTCTTCCTTATTCTGCTCTGCCCGTCTGTGTTTCACTTCTATTCGACATATTTTTTTTCCCTTCATTGGGCTTACTGATTTATGATGGAGTGTTTTGAGCTTTACCTTAATTTTAGCTTCGAAATTATTTGAGGCCTTTTACAACATGGATTTTCTGATTATAGGCTTATGTCTTGAAAATTATAGATGGTGGTTTTTTTTTCCAATTATGACCTGAAAATTATAATAGTGGGATTTCTGACTTGAAAACTTCAGGCTTATGACTTGTATTATATTTAGTGTCAAATTTCTTATTATTTGCGAAGAACCAGGAATAGAAGGCAATGAATAAAATTCTAACCTCTGGGCAGCAATTTTGTCTCATTTTAGAATCTAAATAGCCAAGCAAGACCAAAATAAGTTACAGGGAAAACATTCTGATTTGTAACGAAGATTTGACTAGATGCTTGTGGCGTTAGTTATACCAAAGATTTGATCTTTGTTTTGACTTTCACTATTCTTTCAACTTCAACAAGTTATTGGCATATTTGCTTCATATTATCTAATTATCTAATTCAATTATATAGTCTAACCAAAAAAAAAAAGGGGGAAAAATTGAAGTTTAGAATCAGTCTGCAATTTTTTTTCTCCCAGAGATTTAGCGGCTTCAAAATTTGGCAAAAAAAGTTGGTTGAAGTTACATAACAATCAAGTAAAAGATATAACAACATCATGAATCTATATATAATGTGTATTTTCTCTTTTTCCAGTTTCTCATTTCTTTTTCTCCTTTTCTACTTAAGTACTTTACTTAAGAAGAATCACTTTACTGAGCACAAAAATATTTTGATTGTGAAAAAAGATTCGGCTTGGCTCTTAATTTTTTTCTGTGACATAAAATCTCTTGCAAATGAAAAATATGATTATGAAGAGAAGTGAAACTCATGTAAAAGGGATACAGAATCTGAGATTGTTAAATATGGCTTGAGTGAATTTGCTTAGAACCCATCAACTCAATCATGGGGGGCTGAGGCACTAGTGTGGGATGTCAAGGTTGGATCCTTACATTTTGTGGATTGTTAATATGTTATTATTGATTTGTTGTCAAACTTGAAATGTTGCATGCAACTTTTTATTATTACCTCTGAAATTTTGAAGGTTTCCAGCAATCTCAAGCTCTAAACTCCTTATTTTGATGAGTTTGTACTAGGGATTTTGAAGTAAATGAGTGAACAATCATGTCTCTAAAACCCTGATCTCATCTTGGGCTTTCTTATATCCCTGGAGAAACATGACGGAGTTAAGCTGGAAGCATCATACCATAATTCAAGCTTTGTTGTCTCGTGGGCCGTTGAAGGAAAAGGACTTTAACTCTATGTTCAATGGCCTCACAGGGAAAAACCCAGGTTCTAAAAATTTGATTTCTTCCTCTGTAAATCTTAGAAGCTTGATTATCTGAGCCCACATATTCATTTTTCTGGACTTAAGTGTTTTGCATCTGTAATTTAATTCAATTTATGTTTTTGACTCTCGATAGGGGAGTCCAGTTTCAAAATTCTTCGCAATGGATACTTCCCTTAAATTAAGGTTTTGGACATCCAGGAGGGAATTTTGTTTTGATTGGTATTATGGCATAAGAGCTTATCATAGTTATGGTGATAACTGCAATTTCTCCTTTAGAGATTATTTGGTTTGAGTCTCCCATTGCTTGTGTAAAGTTTATTGGTAGGCCCTCCTCTCCAATATTGGGGCAGATTTTGGGGGAGGGGTATTTTTGGTAATATTCTGACCAATATACCCATGGTTTGTTTTAATATCCCCAAATTACCCTCCTTGCCAAACCACAAAAATAAACCTCATACTCAATTCCTCATCACACACTTAGCTACCGTCTTTGGTTCTCTCACTCGCTCCTGTGTTGGCCTCATGTACTTGCCCTCCTGCCATCAGCTCACCGTCATTAAATAAAATACTCTTGATGCTTATTTGGAGAGGGTTAAGAGAAAAAGAAACGTTAATTTATATAAAATCCAAACCAACAATGCAGCATGATTTGAAAATTTGGGTGTGGGTGGGTTAGGATGGTTTCAAAATCATCCTGATCAATCCACCTACCACTCTGGAACCATACTTCTAATCAAGCCCTTAGAAATGTTCTTTGTCATTTTTATTTTACTTTCAATGAAGCTTTGCATGATAAGTTCTGAACATCAAATCTGATACAGCATGATAAGCATTAATGGCTCAACTGTTGAAGTGATGCAACTGGAAATGAGCTGAGAAATGTATAATTGCAAAGAACTTTTATTTCATGACTGAGAAAAGGTTTGTTTCATGTATTCCTTTTGAAGGTTTTAGTCAAGTTGTTGATTGTAGTTGTCATAATTGATGATACAGGCACTGATCAGCATGCACTGCAACAGTATCTTCTGAAGATAAACAAAGCACTTTCTTTTGTTCATTTAGAGATGCGTCGCTGCATGGATCAATATGATGGTCAGGTTTATTATGGAGTGGTCAATACTGTTTCAGATGAACAATCCAAGTTGGGGACAAAGTATACAGTTCCACAAATTGCTTTCTACAAGGCTGTTGTAAGTATTGCTGCATGTGATTCTGTTTTTCTTTTCATTTGCTGCATGTGGAAAAAAGTATTCATATCTACTAACTGCTTTGTTAAGGCCATTGCTTCAGATGAACAATCTAAGCAGGGAATAATGTGTGAGATTCTGAAATTTGTTGAGGATTATGAATGGTCTGGTAATAACTAGGGATATTAATTTTAAAATGTGTACTGCGATGTTTTATGGAATTTTTCTCGTAGTATGATTATAGGGTAATATGACATTCATACAGTTCAAAGCTGCTTTCTGTATTTTAGGGAAAGTTTGATGCTTGTAGTGAGTGCAGCCTATATAGGAATATAACATCCTCATGTACACTTTTCAGGAGGGAGGCTGGGGGAAAATGTTCTTAGGCATTTGATAACTCACTGATAAAGAGTTAGAAGCCCAGGAGAATGTCCAATTATAAGAAATACTGTTTATTCATTCATATCCCTGTATTCAGAATAACTAGGATATTTATAAAAAAACATTACAATTGAAATAACAGACTCTTCCTAATAATTCGTTATTTAAATGAAAACAGATTCAACAAACTTTCAAATTCAAAATTCAAATAATTAAATAATAATTAATTTTGACGCTTTTGATAAGTCAAACGATATCTATCAGCATTCAACAGTCTTTATCTTATTACCGCATTCTCATTTCTTTTTTCTTCCAAATCTTGTTATTCAAAAATTGATGAACTCACACCTAAAAGGAAGAGTTATAATCAAAAACTATATGCTGCGCCTTCTAAAATAGGCAGATTTAGGAATGAAAGCAATCTTCATCCTGCATTGCCAAATCATTTTCCATTGATCTTTATGCAAACTGACCACAATATATGCATGGAATGTTTGCTTGCATGCATCTGTTTCAACAGTAGAAGGTCCTTTTTCCCTTTTAATTTCTTATTTATTTTTGAAGAAATCAAGGATAGCGCATGTTCTTTATTGAAGTGTCTGTTTTTTATGAGAATTCAGGAAAATAATCCGTAATTAAAATTTGATTCACAGCAATTCATCTCACACGGCTTTTTTGCTTCTCTCTCCCTCCCTCTCCCTCCATTTGTGCTAATGTACAGTGTATCCTTGCCCATCTGACAATAGAATGGGTGATTATATATGCAAAATTTTTGCCCCCATGATACCATCATTTTTTGCAGATTAATAATTTCACCCCTAATATTATGGCATGTGATACAATATTTTATTGGCTTATCTTAATGTCAAATGACAGATTGAAGCAATAGTGCAAGACGCTACAGCTCAAGGTGTTGTCTCCAACATTGATGCCCTGAATTTTAAACTGGATAGTCAGGTTATACATTTTCACTTGTCCGCATTTTTCTGCCTATAAATAATTGACACTTGTTTTAATTTATTGGTGGTTGCTGCCCTAATATGATCAAGTGTGGAAAAAGTTGTTTAAAATAAAGTTTTTAAAAAGAGCACTAGCAACTGGATAAAACTCAAGAACCCAATTTCTTGGTTTGCACATCTATGTTTACTGGCCTGCACTTTGCTGTGTGACCGAACTGTCCTTGTTTAGGTAGCTGAACCTTTCAAATATCTCTGCGTAGAATATTTATATTTTTCCCTTTTTAGTTCATTGCTGTTGTCTTTATTTTGGAAATTAAGAACGTAATTGATTATGGGTGCACTAAACGGCACTCCACATTAAAGTTTCTACTTCGGCTAATATCTGAAGTAATGAGTTTCAACTCTCTTAGTTGAAATTGTTCATTTCTACGTGAGGTTTTGTAGTAATATTTGATCATGATAATTTTTTGTTTCCGGGCAACCATATACATATGTCATCGGATATTGCTGCCTGAAAAGTTGTCTGATGAAACTTGTACCTATACATTTATTGTTTGGAAAAATTGATGGAAAGATGATCAAGTTTTTATGTCCTTTACTCAAATAGGAAGTGTCTTGGTATATCTGATGAAACATAGACAATAGTTTAAGGTACTGCAAAGTTAACTACTCTATTGTGCTTTACAATTTTATGGTTTGAGTATGTTCAGGTTCCAGTTGCATCAGAATCTCAAGGTGGCCAGCATCAAGTCCCGTCGGCATTGAAGTATTTCTCAATGTCTCAGAAGGCAAAAACTCTCGATGAACTTGTGAAGGACCAGTGGCTCAATTTGACAGCAGATGGTAATATTACACTTGGTGTGAAGTCATTTCTTGATCTCCGGAGTTGGTTCCGAAATAACGAAGTTCCATCATGTCATGTGTGCAATGAAGCTGGAGTGAAGGTTGTTCCTATTGCATTGCTTCAAAATCTTTTTTGGTTAATGTTTAGATTATTCTGAATAATCAGTGGGGATTTTCTATTTTCTTTTCCCCTTATTCATGGGCTTTTATACTTATAATAGAATACTCTATTCGATCCTAAATATAAGTTATAATTTAATTTATTTGTTTCATTTTTACTTCCAATTAATTACGTCTCTGTCATCTCGTTTCCCACTCATTCTGTATCTCACTTACCTTCTCCATAAATAAGGGTATATTTAAAAAAGAAAATTACATTTCTTACATATCTGTTGCCTTTAATCAATTTTAACCAACTTTTTAATCTAAGTAATTCAATTATCTGTAACTTTCCTATAGGACCGGATGGACTAGTTGACTAACCAGCTGTCTTGTTTGCCCTGAGAACAAGAAATGAATATCACTAGATATTTTGATTGTGTCTGAAGTAGCAGGACTGTAAATAATTTATCTGATTAATAGTATTTCAGTCTGGAATTCCGTTCATTTTCCGTTTTACAGGCAGAATTATGTCAAAATGAAGCTTGTACAGTTCGAATTCATCTCTATTGCCTGAAGCAACTTTTCGCTCGAAAACAGGTATAACTCTTGTTGCATATTTTCTAGTTTATAAGTCACTCTTAACATGTTTTACCAGAATTAAGAAAGACATTAAAACTCATTAACTCTATTTTAAAATTTAATAACATTTTGACTTTACCCCTATTTAATAAATATTCTACTCTACAAATACACAATTTACACAATAATAAATAAAATGTAAAATTATACATTTATGTGAAAAATTTAATGATCTGACTTATAAATAAAAGGAAAACCTTTCCTCTCTCTTCCTTTTAAGTAGTATAGGACTCAAGAAGAGTATGTCTTCCTACATATAGAAAATGGAGTATTTCTCTGGTTATGACTTGTAACTGGTTACCAGAGAGGGAAGGTTTGTCCAAGCTGTGGCAACCACTGGCAACATACAGTACCCAAGGAAGAAGCTACCCAGATTGAAGACGACAATGACGTACCGAGAGCAAGCCAACCAGCAACTGGTTTGAGAGGGAAAAAGCGTGAAAACAATAGGATTGTTGGGGAAGCTGATGTTGCAGGCGGCAATGATGGGGATGAGCAAAATGAAGGAACAGGAAGCCAACATGGTACTGCAGGGCTTGCGGCACAAAAGAGGCGAAAAACAAATAGAATCAATGATGCAGATGATATGATTGGATCTGGTGTGTCTCAATCTTCATCATCTACTTCTGACTTTAGAAGAGTAACTCGAAGGTCTGCTCGTCTATTGTAAATACTGGCTCACCCTTTTGACATGTATATTTTGTTGCTGACAACTGCCCCCATTTAGGTCAACGGTGGTGGAGAATTGATTTTGCGCTTTGTGAGATAAAAATGTGAGTGTAGTTTTGTCTCATAAAGTGCAAAATTATCTTAGATATTGCTCCCAAACAAGCTGTTGACATATTCTGATTTTTTCAACTGTGTCATGGAGATGCTCCCTTAATTAATTTGCAGTGAATGCCATACGTTGAAAGTGAGGATGAATGAAACTGAAATACTTCCTTTGGTCCATTTTATAAAATGTTCTCTAGAAGGAAATTTTGGTCCCTTTTATCGGAAGTTTTGATTGTTTCAATGAGCATTAAGTATTTTTTTTCCACATATGCTCATATTTAATAAGGGTAGTGTGAGAGAGTATGATGTTGGAGTTGTGTGACCAATGAGGGTAATATTGGGATTTACTTGAATATTACAACTAATTTAATGATTGTAGCTTTTTTTATTGTTATGTGTGAATTAGTTAGAAACATCTTATGTGAAACTGTACATCACTAACCAAACCATGAGTTCACTTGTTAGAACTTCTGACTGAGTAAAGAAGTATGAGAAAATTCATACAACCGAAGCAAAGTGGTTGGGGGAGTTCATTTCTCACGGAACAATATTATGAGAAATTCTCACGAACAAGAAGCCGTAAGAAAAGTTCTAATAATTTTACCAAATTAATTTAGAATTTAATTTCTCACGGATTATAAGTATTGAGAACTTCTTACGGTTAAAAAAGTGAGAAAAATCTTAATAACCAAAGCCAAATGAATGGGAATTGAAGATCATTGCTAACCAAAAGATATTGTAAACTTGTTTGAATTGATGATTGTATAAGTATTTTTATGATAATTGTAAGAAAAAAAAGATATTTAATATTATAAACAAGTGAAAAAAATTAAGTTAGAAAATGCGGTGCAGAAATAAACAATTTGATCAAAAAATATTATTCTCTCCGGTCCTAATTATAAGATAAAGTTGATTTTTTTGGAGAAATTAAGGAAGCCAATTAAATTACTTTAGAGTGTTTATATTTTTAGTATTCTTAGATTATATGTTAGTTTATTAGTCAAATTAATTAGTTTGGAGAAAAAAAATAAAAATATGAATACTCTAAAGTAATTTAATTGACTTCCTTAATTTCTCCAAAAAAAGTCAACTTTATCTTATAATTAGAACTGGAGGGAGTACATAACTAATTTGATCACATTTTCTATACAAGTTGGCCTCTAATCATATCACCAACGCCAATCAGTAAGCCACAAAATGTGGCTTATGGTAAAGGCTGTGACTTTGTGAGAACTTCTCATAGACAAGGAACCGTGGAAAAATTCTAATAACATCCTTGTTTCGATGAAATAAATATGTGAAAAGAATTTTAGTTTGTAAGGCCTAAAAGTTTTCTTTTTTCAGAGCATCCAAACACTCCCTGGAGCAAAATAATTTAGAAGTTCATTTCTTATGAATAAAATATTGTGAGAATTCTTCAGTGAGGATGAAGCCATAAGAAATTCTCGCAGAATATTTTTGTGAGAAAAATACGTCGCTAAAATGCACCAATGCTCTCATGGATTTTTCTCATGGGTGAAAATTTGTTCACCTGCATATTTAAGAAATGTTCACATGCTTTTAGAACAATTTTATGTTCTGAAAAAATTAAAAAAAAATATTTGAAAATATATATTTGGTTACGTATGTTGAAAAACAAAAAGAATTAAAGGTTGTTTTTGGGAACAAAAAAAGGTTAGATACCCATAGCTTCTTTGTGACTCCCAAGTAAAAACTGCCCCTTAATCATACCTCCTTTTTTTTTTTTGCCTACACCTTAATCATACCTCATATATAGTCCAAATAGTTATTTTCTTGTTGTAAGGATTATCTTTTAGAAAATAGTTTCTGGAGAATAGATTTTGAGAAAAAAATGATTTTGATAAAATGAGAGTGTTTGGATATTGTGGTCAAAATATTTTTTTTTTATGGTGTGAGGCCCATATAATCAAAAAGGATCAATGTGAGAGAGAGAGAGTGGGGCCCACATAAAGAAAAATGACTAATGAGAGAGAGAGGATGAGGTCCACACAAAGAAAATAAATAAATAAATAAATAATTTTTCCCAAAACCTAGGTTTTGAGGTTAAAACCTCAAAATCCATGTCTGGAAAAATTTTGAGTGTTCGTTAACCAAACCTAGGTTTTGATTCAATTGCCAAATACACACTAAACAATTTAGCTTAATACTAGTCTGTACAATTTGATCCAATTTTAACTTTAGTCTTTGTAATTTCAAATTGTGATAAGGATTTGGTCTCAGTTATATCAGAATTTAGATAAAGTTCTTGTGAAACTATAAAAACAAAAAACAACGATATAAAGCTATATGATATAAAACCAAAATTTAATCAACAAGCAACAATAGCATTAACCCAACAATTTAATAATAACTAGAAAAATAAAAATTGTGTCATTATTCCCGTGAAAATTCTCTACATTTATATTGGGCCTTTTTTTTTTTTTTTTTTTGAATTAAATGGACAGGCGGCAGCACTACCAGCCATTATTGGCGTCTCCAATATCGTGTATGTTTGGGAACATTTATGTTTTGAATATAAGTGTTTATTACGTAAGTCGAGATAAAACTTTTCTCACATACTTACCTCGTATACAGTGAATCACGATTTATAAGCACTTATTACCAAAAAAATAAGCTATTTCAAACGAACACATCATTTGCCGCAGTTAATGCTGTGACCGTCTCTATCCGTTAGGGGCCTCTAATGTGCCCCTTGACCTCCTCTAATGTCCTTTAAAATTTTCTAAACTCCCAAATTTTTTATTCTTATTTTTTATGATAATAATGTTTTATATAAAATGATTAACATTTTGATATCTTATTACTATAAAATTATATTAATATTTTTATTATTTTTCAAAAAAAGAGAGAGCATAATTTTAGATTATTTTTTCTTTGAAAAATTATAAGTTAAAAACTGTAATATTTAATGCTCAGAAGATATTAAAATGTCACTTATAATATAATGATCACAAAAAATAAGAAGAGAACAAAACATTTGGGAATTTGGGAAGTTGGGGCATTACAAAGAGTATTAGAAAGAGTCACATTAGAGGGCTAAATCCAATCTCTGCACACTTTATTTATTTATTTTTTGCCATCTCTACACAGTTTATTTAAGGAAAAATTTTAAGAAAATATCATTTAAACTTCAAAATCCTAAATCAGTTATTTGACAAAAACTTGAGTGATCAATCCTATTATTATTTTTGTCAATTTCATTACTATTATTGTCAATAAAACCAATTTAATTAGGATCTTGAAGTTTAAGGGGTATTTTTTTGAGGTTTTCCCTTTATTAAACGCACGACATTTCTTTTCTTTTCTTTTTTTCTTTTTGCCTTCGAACACACCATTTCATCAGCAATTCCAACCCTGAAAAAAGAAAGATGATGGTATTCTTTCTTTTTCAGTACGTGTATCAATAATCTCAGATTTATCTCAACTAAAAATTACTCTCACAGTTGATGAATAGATATAAATCTCAGTCCATGCGTATGCGTACTTAATTACACATGTATATTTGAAACTTGGAAAGCTGTCCGCCCTGTAAATTCTGAACAAATAGATTTTCACAACAAATATGAAATCCAAAAGGATACAAAGAACTTGAAAAACAAAAAAACGTCAAAGAGATATTACATTGGAGTAATCATCAAAATCATCAAAATTATTATCCTCAACCCTTTTCAAAAGCCTGAGCAAACTCTCAGTCGCCAAAATAGCCTTAGGATTCACATCATGCAAAGCCCTCGCATACAAACACCTACAAGCTTCACTTGCAGCGTGAAACAGTTCCTTCTCCTTACAATTGTTCGGACCCATCAAACAATGTCCCACAATCCTCAAAACTGGTTGTAATAATTCCCATGGCAGAGGAATCCTCCCTTCCTTCTTCTTCATCATCTTCTCTTCCTCTGTTACAATCGTCTCTGTTTCTTCTTCTTCTTCTTCTCCGTCGTCTCCTACCTCCTCGTCTTCATCTTCCTCATCGTTCGGCTTATGTTCGGGTTCAGACCCGAATCCCTTGTACATGTCTCCATCTTGACCAGCCCAGATCTTGCAGAACTCGCAAAGTTCGATTTTTGATTTGATGGGCATCTGGGAAATCTTGCTGAAGTATAATTCTAATGTGACGCCGACGATCCTGGCTCTCCGGGTGGACCGTACAGTGCCGTGGGGTTCGAGGGAGTGGGATACGACGGCGAGGTCGAGGTTTGTGGCGTTGTTCTTGACGGTGGATTTGGATTCATTATGGTATATGCTTGGGTGGGACAAGTCCGGGATCGTGACGGTGACGGCTTGGCCGTCTCGGGAATTGGTCTCGGAGGCGTAGAGGGCTAAGAGGACGGCCTCGAAGCCTGCCTGAGGTTTCCTGTGGACGGTACGGGAGTGGTAGATGCCGGTGATGATGGGGAGGAAGCGGAGGACGACGAGCTGGAGTTCAGGGACGCAGGATTGGAAGGTGTCGTAGAGCCAGCGGCAGAGGTGGTTGTCGCCGGAGCCGGAGTTGGGTTGCCGGAGGAGGGCGGAGATGTGGGAGGAGACGGTAGGGTCGTGGAGGAGAGAGAGAGCGGGGTTGGTGGAGGAGGAGAGGGAGCTAGGGATGGAGGGGACGATGGAGGAGAGAGATTGGATGGCTGATTGGGCTTTACCAACGGCGTCCGGTGAGGGAGTGTCGGCGGCGACAGCAGCGGCGTCCTCGTCGGACATTGGATGCTTCAGAGAGAGAGGAATGGCGAAGCGTTTTTTCGATTCAAAGTGAAAGAGAATAATTTGTGATTTGTGTGATGCAAGGAGGGAGAGGAATGCGTAAATGTGGGAGAGAGTATAGGATCATAGTTTATTTTGTTGCTTCCACATGTGAGAAATCATTATGCACAATCACCACGTGATTTTCAAATTTTAAAGGGAAATTCATTTAAAAAATGAGGAATGTGAGATGCTGGGGCTAGGCTCTCATGAGATGAGAGAGGGAGGGCAATTAATCCTTTATTTTTATATTTTGGATAATTATAATTTTTATGTCATATATATCTCTAATAAATATTATTTCTTTAACCCTTCACCCTATTTTTCTAAATTTTTTATCATTTAGCATCATTTTAATATTCATATATTTTCATGAAGGGCTTAGGGGCTCAAATATACTCTATGAGTATTAGCGAACGGGCACCTCTCACCATAAAGTCCCCTGGTGCACACAAAAATGAACAGATGTCAACGTACAGTGTCATTTGAGCACTTTTTGAATCTTCAAACGTACTTTTACACTAAGGAATTTTATGTTTTGATGAAGAGAAAGGTTAGCGAAAAATAAATAGAAATGAATAGTAATAAGAAAAGTTTTCAAAAATACTAAAACGATTTACTATTTTGAGAGTTTTCCTTTATTATAGTATTCGTTTTCCCCTAGTCATGTACCCATTTGTCAATACTTAGATAGATTTGTAGCTTATTCTTCTAGTAATATTTATAAAGCAAAGAGAAGAATTTTTTTTTTATCTTATTTATAAGTCATATCATTAATTTTTTTATATCAATTTACTCCCTTAGATATTTAATATAAAACCTTTTTACCTAATTTTATTAGATTAAGGAAGTTAGTTAATATGACATGCCTTTTTTAAAATACCTTAATCATTTTTCTCAATCCTCTTATTTAGAGTCGGAAAAATGGGCCGAGCCCGTCGGGCCGGCCCTTTCAAGTCCCTGACTCTTTAAGGGCCGGGCTTGTAAATTGCAGCCTCAAAAGGAAGTTGGGCCTAAAAGGGTCGGCCCTGTAGGGCCTCGGGCTTAAAAGGGCCGACCCTAAAGGGCTTCAGGTTGGCCCTTTAGGCCCGTTTATTTTTTATTTTTTTACTTAGAAAGGAACCATGTTACATTTTTGAATTACCTTATTGAATATATAAGTCACTCTATCCTCATATTGTATAGAGTATGATTTTTAAGTATATTGTTTTATCTAATTGAATCATATTGTGATTTTTGAGTATATTGTTCTGCCTATTTAGACTAAAATCATATTATATACCATTCTGCCAGATAGAGTATGATTTTTGATGGAGGTTGTGATTATTTGACTATTTGAACTTACTGCTTGTAACTCAAATATTCACTTAAGTGTGTGTATATCATTCATGTATAAGGGTATTTATATACAAAGTAGGAGCCTCAAAATTAATGGCTCATTATGATGATATTGATACTATAATCCCTAATTTAGTGGGATACTAACTATCCCTGATTATGTGGGATATCTACATTATTTCCTAACACTGCTCAAAGTGAAACACAATCAAATATCCTTGAAATTGATGATAGTGGCGAAGAAGGTGAAAATGATAGTCGTCATATTCATGTTGTTTAGAGGTTAGAGTATTTAGCTTATTAACTTCTTATACTTTGGCATTTGTGTGAGTTATTTATGGACATGATTTTACTTTTGATTATACATTAGTAACTGTGTTTGTTTGTTGCAAAAGACGTGTTATTTAAACCTTAATGTTGACAACATTTATATATTAAATTAGAACTTTAATCGTTGTTATTTACTAATTATATCTCTCTGGGGAAAATACGGAGGAAAAATAGTTAAATATTGTGAAAAGGATTTCCCGGCCCTGCAGGGCCGGTCCTGGCCCTGATGCTCTTGGATCGGGCCTTGAAAAACTGCAATTTTTCTGACCCCGAACCCTTTAGGGCCGGCCCTGTTAGGCCTTGGCCCATCAAGGGCCGGCCCTGATTCCGAGCTCTACTCTTATTCCCTCTCATTGATTATTATTAAGAGAATATCAATAGTGGTAAATTAAAAAAAGATTGATGAATATAAAAAATGTATTATATTTTGAGAACAAGATCAACTCTCCCAATATACTCTTTATTAAGGACGAGGGGAGTATAATTTTACACTTTATTTATTATTGTGTTAAATTTATTCTTATAAGGTATACTATATATTAAATAGGGATAAAGTTATAAAGTTGAATTTTGGGGTAGAGTTAATAAAATTTAAGGCTTTTTTTTTTATGTGAAAAATACTGAAAGTAATTTATAAATATTACTAGAAGAGTAACATTTATAAATGAAATTTAATTAATTAAAATGCCAAACCCAATTCAACGACAATAAGAGGCTATCCACTAGGCGGAATAAAGCTCAGTTCAAATAAAATAAAATATATCAACCTGCTTTAAAAATTTTTAAAAAAAGATATCTAACTACTTTATTCATAGAACTTACATTTAAAAATTAGCCTATAATAATTGTGAAGTGATCTAATTAGTAAGGACACAATTCATATGTGTATTTGAATCTCGGTGTTAATCATTTTTGTCCATAATTTATAATTTATAAGTTATTTTAATTTTATTGAATCTTTAAATCTAAACTTCAAAAACGAAGTTTAGAAACTGAAGCCATATATCTTATGGCAAACTTACACACAATGTAATGAATAGAAAAATAGATCATATTATTTGCATAAAAATAACATTTTATTCATTTCAATAATGTTATATACAATTTTCTTTCTGAGATACATAGAAATAATCTGTGTACATTTCAATCTCTTTACAAACTTTACATGTTATATATCTAAGTAAATGCATATATTTTTTTTTTAAATACAGGACAATAAAATACACACTGAGCTCCTTTTAGCTTTTGAGGATAACATTGCACAATACAACTATTGAATTTTTAACTTTCGAGGGCAGCATTGTGGAGGACGGCATAGATTTTACATGTTTTGCCTTATTTGCTTCAATGGACACTTTTTAGACATTTTGCTTACCTCAAAGGGAAACTTTTGAGAGAATGGCACCTGCTTAGCTTCAATCCTCTACCTGAAACTGGAACATATGCGTATTAAAATATTAAGGGATAATTACATTTAAGTTTTACATAAGAGAAATAAATGAAGAAATTATCTCTAAAATTGTTAATGACAAATCTAGGGGCGCTCATCGATAAATCAATGAGCGTCCACTGATAATTTCAGGGATTATTTTTTTATTTTTTCTCTTGTATGAGATCTGAATGTAATTGTCCCAACTATTAATTACACCATTTTTTTTGGCCAAACTAGCTAAATGAATTAAATATATTCATTGATCGTTGATCGATAACAATATTGCATGCCATTGTACTTCAAACTTGTCTTAGTAACAAATGTCTGAATTGTTAGGCATTGATAGAAGTTCCTTTGCAATGCCAATGCCTATAAAGAAATAGGCTAGAACACGTGGGACAACAGTAAATATTTGTAACAAGGGGAAAATTTTTACCCATTACCGTATAAGTGCGTGTTCACCTACCTCAAAACCATAGTTTCAGAATCATTTTTTTATAAATCGAGATAAAACTTCTATCACATATTTACCTCCTAAACTGTAAAAGCTATTCTCCAAAAGCTAATCCAAATATATAATAATACTAATAATTGCAAGGGATATGGGCAACAATCAACACATAATGAGATACTTTCAAGCCCTCAAACTCAATTAACCTCTGCAGCAAACTGGAACTAGATGTTCTCAAACACAATAATAGTTAAAACCGAAGTAGACCAAAAAAATGTCGATTTTCAGCGGATTTGGCTCACATCCTTTTGTCCTAGAAATAAGGATGGTCTTTTTCTGATGTGGGTCGTTGGATCAAGATCTCAACAGTTCAGATTTAATGTATTATAAAAACATTATTTTTATAAAATAATAAAAATAAAAAGATGCAAGCCGGTTCCATTTTCAGCTCCAAAAGAATCCATTAGGCAGCAGCAACACAAACCCAGAAACTGATATTCCTTTCAGCCCAGAAACTCACAAATTCAACCCAAGCGATCCAAAAAGACAGATTAGCAAAGACGTAATGTGCAGATAAAAGATGCCAACAATTTGAAACTCGTTAATTTAATCCGGCGAAGAATGTCGCTAATTAAGCAAAGCTATGCCATGGTAAATGAAATTAAAAAAAAAAAAAAAAATTCGCCAGCAATTTTGAGCAAGTGATCAACTTTGTAAGAAGGCACACGAAGAGGGAGATTGAACTTGATATATTTTTGCACCTGCAAAATATTAATACTCTATAAGATTTCATATATAAAAAACTGACAGTACTTAAATTTAAGACCTTATGTATTCACTCTTTCCTTTAACGTTAAATATAAAATTCACTTTGTAGTTCAATTTATTCATCAACATAAGTTTTATATTAAGCACCAAAGGAAATATTTATTTTTGGAGTTTTTGAAGTTAGACTCACCAACATAGTATATATCAATTTTAGCCCATGCACCCTCAATCATTTTGATTTAGAAGACTTTTTTTTAATAGTTTCATATTTCATAATATAAGGTTTTTTGTAGAAAAACTATTAATCAATACTTTGATTCCAAAATACTCACTAACCTATATATGATGTGTTGGAGTTGGCAAAATGTTAACTTGTTTTAAAACGAGTTTGTAACCTAACTCACTAAACCTGCAACTACTATTTCCAACCAACCTTAAAAACATTTTATTCCATCTTTAACATATAAGTTTTGTTTTATATCTTCTCTTTATTTTAATTCTTTATAGAAGATAAACAATTTTTTCAGCACTCACCCCATGAAAATTTCGTGGAGATTCTTTCATTTTTTAAATTTTATAAATAAAGTAAATTTTGAAAACCTAAAGGATCAAATAGTAAGTTTAAATACTAATATTGAGACTAATTAATCCATACTAAGTTAGCATGAATGGCCTCAACAAACCTAATTAAAAGGTGTGCGCTCTTTGCTTCGTATAATATCCTTTCTATTAACAAATGAGGATATTCCTAGTTATGCTAAAAACTGTGACGTGGTGAAAATTTGCCTGTATTAGTAAATGGAAAGTGATTCGTTAAAACTATTTTTAAAATCTGCAGCAAGTGATGGTGCCAAAAAGACTTCTGGCCATTTGGTTTGTGCACTGTGCATTTAACCAAGTAGTCGGAGGTTCGAATTGGCAGGAAGAAGAAAGAATAAAAGGGAAAATACACCCATTTGATGAGGTATTTCAAAATAACTCCCATTTTGTTGCGAATTCGTTTCTCCTACAGTTTACCACATAAAGCCCCACTATTGTCTAACACCTTTGGCAAATATTGACACCCAAATGCTTTTCATGTCTTTTGAAGATTGGAGTCAACATGAGCAATAACCATTTGATTCGATATAGATAACTCTAACACCTTATATTAAATCTGCTATATTTCTAACATTGACTGGGTATTGCACAAAAAAATCCAAATTGATTATAAAAAGGGTTATAAGTTCAGAAACTAAAATTAGCATCATACACAGACAAATTAACAAACACAGAACTTGAATTAATGAGTCAAACAAAACACAATGATCTGAGATTGTATTTGAGGATGCCTCTTTTAAGGGGCAAATTCAAAGCTTCGTCGCACTTGCTTACACCAAAGAGAAAGTGAGAAGAAAAGTGATGGGTTGGAAGCACAATATCTTTAAGAACTCTTCTTCCTTTCCTTCATCTAATGGCAAGTCAAATTGCCATGTGATGTTGTCACAGATCATTTTTTATATCTGGAAGTATTATGCACTTCAGTAAATATCGCCCTATCAAATTGCATTCGATTCTTCCTCTTTTTTGCCCATTTGTACTGTGAGTTTGGTTTTGCCCCTGCTTATATCCCTTGCAACCCGATCATGCACTAATTTCCTCCGTCTAATGTATTCATAAGCTCTTTGATTTGTGACTATAAATGCATATGGAAGCGCCGCTTCATTAAAGTCACATAATTCTATTAGAACTGTATTGTGTGGCATCATCTTTGCCAATGCCTACACTTGACAGTATTGGCAATTCAGAATAAAAACTATGAGCCATCATCAGTAGAGAACCTAAAATTCAAAAATTTTATTCTTAGCACCCATTTATTCCCTAATATCTGCCATCTTGGGAACCAATTTCTTGTGATCTTCCAAGAGACCCACCAACTGAGAAACAATCAGTTCGAGCCATTTTTTGGCTTCTGCTCTTTGGTCATGGACCTGATCCACTGCAATTTCACATGTTTCTAGCCTTTACACCATCTCTACCATCTCTTTTTCTACTGCCAAGACATCAAGCGTATTAGAGCCAGATATTTTGGCCCGAACTGATTTGATCCACTCCTCGTCAAACCCAAGGATAGCTTCCCCTGAGTCTGCCTCCAGAATCGATCTATTTGATGCAGTAATGTCATAGAGAGAGTCTTGGTGGTGAAGATGATCAAACTATCAACAAGCGCTTGATAGGAAAATGATATGGTTCGATTAATGGGTTGTTCGCAAGGTAGCCTTAGTTGTGGATGCGGATCCAGCACATCGGCTAGCAAAGCAGGTTTGCCTTAAGCTTGTTTCAACACCACTAGTTGAAACATTTCACAAATCCCAAATTCGAGCTTTTGGCATATCCAAGAATGTTAAGAGACGATTCAATGAAAATCATGGAATGAAGTCTGCCATTGGAGCCATATTCAGAAGCAAATTCATGAAATGAAGCTACTCTGAGAAGGATATCCACATCAATAATATTTCCAAAACTACCAATTTCAAGGAACGCCAACTAGTGAAATCTATTTAAAGTACTAATAACCAGTAAATCTTATAGCAAAGCTGAATGAAAAAAGGAGCCACAAGTAGAGGAGATTTAAAAAAAATGGATCACACTAAGCAAAACAAAGCGCAGTGTGAAGAGAAGAACATCAAGCAAGCAATGTTTCCCAAGCAATGGCTCATGTGGCCTATATCCTTCAAACAACAGAGATCTCACAGGAGCGGGTTAATCTATAGGCGGCAACAAAAAGGATGACGCATGTGATCCATTTTTTTTAAAGGGAATCCTTTGCATGGACTATAAAGCAGTTGCTACGATCGGAGGCGCTGCGACTAGGGTCAGAGATCCGTCTGGGAAGAGACTCACTAGACCTGAACATGACGTCGATTCTCTAGAGAAGAATACAGAGAACAGAGAGTATTAGCACTTCTCAGCAAAAGTGAGAGAATTCGAGCAGAGAGTGTTAGCACTTAGCAGTAAAAGAGCGAGAATTCTGGGTGGTATTCAACGATTGGTCGCCTGTGATTTTAAATGAATGGAAGGAGCTTGAGTTTGTGAGATGTGGATCGATTTGCCCGTTGAATCTATAATGCACGCCTCTCTTCTGGATGGAGAGAGAGAGAGAGAGAGAGAGAGAGAGAGAGAGAGAGAGAGAGGTGTTTTTGAAATTTGAAATTGAAAACTTCTAGTTTTCAGGATCTACAATATGAATATGTGAGGAGAAGAATTTTATTTTAGTTTGTGAAAAAATGCTTTTAAATCATGGTTTCGTGGTGTACCAAACACTCACATTTTATAATGGGCCAGCACAAGAATATGAGTTCGGGAAGAAGCAAACGGTAAGAAAATAAAATAAAAGATGAAAATAGTAGTAATACGATAAAAGAATACATTAATTAAATATACATCACTGAAGAAATATTTTCTTTAAAACATAGTGACGCGATTACAACAAAGGACGTACTATAATGAGGAAGATTAAGTACAAGTGGCATGAAAATTTGACAGAATTAGAGAATAAAATTTGACAAAGGTATATTTGGGAAGCCACTAAAATCATGGTTTTAAAATTCTTTTTATAATTTTTTATAAAATCGCTTTCACATACTTACCTCGTAAATCATAAAAACATTTTTAAAAAGCTAAAACAAATAGGCACCGAATTCCACTCTGTAAATGCATTTTTACATGGGTTTATTTAATCATTTTTTAAAAAATACCCAAGCATGTGAAGGTTTTTTTTTTCTTCGGTGTAGTTACTTGCAACATTGTTTAAGTTATAATTGAGTTATTATGATTATATTATTATTTTTTGTTGGAGCAAATATGTTTATATTCAATTTAATGGGCATAAAAAAATAACTTGAATCATCAATATCAATATATATAAGATATGCTCCCCAAGCTGCCTCCTAAAACGACTTATCATTGCCTCCAGGCACAAATTACTATTCATAAGCTGGATCAACCTAAAATGTAATAATTTATTCTTTATTGGGCTGCGCAAGAGCCACTCCACATATGAATTTTGAAATTTTCCTTCCATATGGATCTGTGCATGGGCTTTTCCACTAGATGCACATCGCATTATTGTTCGTTTGGAATAATTTATTTTTGAGTAATAAGTGTTTATAAATCGTGATTCACGATATAAGAGGTAAGTATGTGAGAGGATTTTTATCTCGATTTACATAATAAATGTTTATTTGAACAAAATAAGCCCAACCAAACACTCACTTAATGGATGGGAAACAAATAAGATCTATTTTCTTGACAATGTTTAGATGGCAAAGGGGTAGGGGACATCCGAGATTATCATGAAGTAGGTAAAGTCAGTAAAGCTGATGGCAGAGTGAGGGTGATTTGTCTCTGCTTTCTTTTTCCTTCCTTGATTGTCTTTCTCCCTCTTTCGGTTCAAATTTCAAATTCTCATCTTTCTCGGCCTAATTGAATATTGACCCCTTGTCTTTCTTCTTCATCCGTTTCTTTTCCTCTTTCTTCTTCACTAGTTTCTTCTTTTCCTTCCTATATGCTCTTCATCCTCTTCTTCTTCAGGCTCTTCTTCATCTTTGTCGATCTTCAATGTTTATTGCATCAACAGAGGACTTAATTACGTCATTGTCTGAAAAATGCTGTAGGAGTCTCGTGTATGGTAGTGAAATTTACATTGGGTGACCTATTGAGCTTTTGAACCCTATACAGATGGGATTTTTAGTTGGGGTCAGACCTGTCCAAATTTTTGTTTCCAAACCACGTAAGGCTTATGTGTTATATATATAACTGTTCTTCAAGAAAGAGTTTTTGTCAATTGCATGTTACACTCCTCTTCCTTCTTAATGTAAGAATTGTGTAATCCTAACTATTTCTGCCATGAGTTATCACTAAGTAATGTCAATATAAGTTTCGTGAATAAGGTTTTGGTTGATGTAAAATGGATGCGGTAAAGTTTGTTGCTGTAAATGCTTCAAATTCAAATAAAGTCACTTTTGCTATGTTGTCTTCCCTTTCTTTTTAGTTGATTCCAAATTATATGAAGTTCCAATCAGGAACATGCCAAATTATACTACTCTCATATACAACTCATTAGAATTTTTTGAAAAAAAAAGGGAAATCAAATTATGTAGTTTTCATTTCCTTGATATCATGGTATGCTTGGTATAGTATGCAGGTTAAGATTTAGAAAGACTGAAGTGAGACTATAGATTATTGGCATAGTGTGCATGTTACAGAAAATTGTATGCCCTTATTGTATGCTGTGTTGTCTCTTTGTGATAGATGTTAATCAAATAACTATGTCAAATTCTACATTGGGATATAATAGGCATACAATATCTGCATTACTTCAAAGAATAATCTGAGGTACAATAATGTCTTATAATTAGTCAAAAGAGCCTTCTTTGATTGTGGAAGCTTTCTTCTCAATGTACCTTTGTTTCCATTATAATAATGCCCCACTCCTATTTCTTAAGAATTTGTGATATGATCGAACAAAAGCAGCTCAATTCATGGAGGGTGCTTAGTCAATATAAAAATCATTTTTATTGGTTTATGTTTCTTTGGATAAATGCTACAGGTAGTCCAATTTTTTACCAAGAGAAATTATAAAATTGTGCTTGAAAAGAGAAGCAGATTCGGTCACAAAAAAAAAAAAAAAAATAAAGAAAAGAGAAGCAGAGCTAAGGGGAAGGCAATAATATATACACATAATCTGCAGATATTGTACCACACTATGGGCAGATTTGCAAATTTACTTTTATTTATCTACAGATATTGGTACCACACTACTGTTGATATGCAGATATTGGTACCACACTATATTAACTTCTATGACTTTTCAATCACCGGGTAGTGGCCATTTTGTCCTACCAAGATTCAATCAGGTGCGGTCAAGGGTGAGAAGATTGTATGAGTTTTTATTGTTGTGATTCTTAGTAAAACCATACACTTTAGCACAAGATTTTTTTTTTTTTAAATTTGTTCCTATTTTTAGTACTTTCAATTTTGAGGCCAAATTCTGAACATCTCCTTTTAAATCAGGCTTCTAATGGAATTGTATGCTTTGTAATGTTTAGAGTGAAGGTTATTATATAAGATTTTGTACTCTTTTGAGGCTGACATGTCCATTTGCATATTGATATAGGTACCTGTTTTAAATTGTTTGAGAGAGAAGTTTAATTACTACAACTAACTGATAATAAGTTGAAATTGTTTTAGCTCATCATAATTGTTTATAATCTGATCAAAACACTTGTGTAGTTTATGTTGCATCTTTTTGTTTCTGAAACAGAACTGAAAGGGGCACTGGTACTGATAAACTTGTTGTTTTGACTTACATCTTTATCTTTTACATCCCTTATGAAGTCAGATTTCTATTGTCTTATTTCAAAAGATTACTTTGGTGTTTATTTTTATTGGTAGTTGTGATAAAGTGAAATTGTTTCTTTCTTTCTTTTTTTTAAAAATAAAGGTCACTAAAGTGGTTTCTTTTTTCACGTCAGCCTTCACATACCAGCAGAAAAAAGCAACAGATGTTACCAATAAAATGGCAAAGTAATGTAATAAGTTACTCAATGCTTCAGTATTCTTGCAGCTTAAATTCAAAATTCAAAATTCAAAATGATATATGGCTTACAAACTTAATCAGGACCCACCCTATACGAGTAGCTCATTACATGCCAAACACCATGAGACTGCGAGCGTTCTCTTTTCTAATTTTAGCCTTCAAGTTGCAGAGGGCAGAAGATATAGACCTTAACAATGGAGAGATAAAGCGACTGAGTCATATAATTATAAAATTCCCTTAAAATTTCAAAATCATAACATTGGGTGAGCTACACACAAGTGTTTGGTGGGGATTCGGTAGAAAGGGAAAGGGGAAGGGGAAGGGAAAGGGATGATAATAGCGGGAAAAAGGAGAGAAAATGAATGATTTTTGAGTATTCCAAATCTAATACTCCCTCCCGTCCTAATTATAAGATAAAGTTGATTTTTTTGAAGAAATTAAAAAAGCCAATTAAATCACTTTATAATATTTATATTTTTATTTTTTTCTTCAAACTAATTAATTTGACTAATAAACTGATATAAAATCTAAAGATCCTAAAAATATAAATACTCTAAAGTGATTTAATTGGCTTGCTTAATTTCTCCAAAAAAAATCAATTTTATCTTATAATTAAAACCAGAGGAAGTACTTAGTATAGATAGTTTACAGGCCGTGTATAAAAATAAAATAAAATATACAGGTTTATGAGACATAAAGGCGGGGTTTGAGGTTACCTTTATTTTGTGAGTTGTTAGAATTGCAGACAAGACATTTGAGATGAGTGTGTAAACAGCGGAGGTGATTTGTATGTTTTGGTGCTGCTGCACATATATATACATATGTAGTATAATGTAAACGTTAAAATGCTATTAATATCTGGGTTTTTCATTAGGAAATTTATGTTGCTTTTAATAGAGCATTTAGCTTAAATGATATATACTTTATTTAATGTTTGTTTGGGATAGCTTAATTTTAGCTTATAAGTGATTTTTAATCGTGATTTACATTATACGAGGTAAGTATGTGAGAAAAATTTTATTTCAATTTATGTACCAAACACTTATAAACGCTTTTTAAGCTATTCCAAACAAACACTTACTTACTTTTGAACTTGATCCATTGTGATAACGGTTTACTAATAGAGGGTGGTTAGCTACCCATACACTTCCTAAAAGTAATGACAGGCATAAACTTTCATAGCCAAATAACATATATGAAGCCTTTCTCATGTGCGTCATTCAATTTTACCAATTTTAAAGTTGGATGAAGAAAAATTTAAGGTTGCAAATTAAGAAATAATTAGAAAAAGATAATTCAATATGTAAAAGCTATAATTAAACTTTGATTATGAATGATTTGGTTGTTGATTAATATATTTCTTTTACGTGTCATATAGGTTAATGGCCATAGTATTCTTTGTTGTCTTTCATTAAATATTACTTTCAATAAATTATTTTGTATTACATAAAATTCCCCTTCAATTTAGTTTAATTGTCGTAACATTATTTTTCATTGTTCCAAAAAAATTAAGCAGTTGTTTAATTGTTTATTTAGTTATACTTATTTGATTAAATGGTGAAAGGGAAGAGGCATAGAAATAAATTATAAATAAATTATTTATAAAATAGACGTGTGGCATTAATAATATAATTGTTCTATAAGGACAAACACCCTTTTGCACTGGGTGCACAAGCTAGTTATAAGAATCATGCAATAATAATCCCTATCAAGTTGGGACATAACATAAGTGTCTGGCAAAGAGAGAAAAAAAAAGTTGGGACGTAAGTCTTAAATCTATGATATGCAGTTTTACCATGATCATCAACGCAACAAATGTACTCTTCAGACTTAACGGCTAAAACAATTTACAGAAATTGGCAATAAGCATTAAAAAACCTAAAATCCAAAAGGTCTATCCTTGGATTTCAGTAACTCCGTAATTTCTGCCATCCTGAGAACCAATTTCTTGCGATTTTCCAACAGACCAGACAATTGAGAATCAATTGCTTCAAGCCATTCAGCTCTTTGCTTACGAACACCTTCCAACGCAATTTCACGTGCTTCCAGCCTCGCCTCCATGTCTACAATCTCCCTTTTTGCCGCCAAAACATCAAGCTTGTCAGATCCAGAAATTTTGGCCGAACTGATTCAATCCACTCGTCGTCGAACCCTAGAATCGTTGCTTCCCCTAAATTATCCTCCAGAATCGATCTATCTGAGGCTGTAATGGTACAGGAAGTCTTGGTGGTGAGCATGACCAAATATCAACAAGCACTCGGTAGGACAAAGCTATGATTCGATTGGTGCGTCGTTCTCGAGGTAGCCTTAGCCGTGGATATCGCTCGAGCGCATTGGCGAGCAGAGCAGTTTCACCTTCTTTCAACTCCACCCGCTGGAAAATTTCACCAATCTCTAATGTAGGAGATGAGGAGCCAGCAACACCAATTTGTGGTTCTGGCATATCCGACAAAGTTAAGAGATGGTTCAATGGAAAACATGAAATTGCTACGCAAAGAATGACAGTTACGACGATGAAGAGGAGGGATCACATCAGCGATAATCCTATTGTCCTTTGTAGGGTTGGGCGAACAACTCTGAGAGTGTGTTGACAGGTTTGCTTTTGTAGTCTTCTCTGCTTTATGTCCCTTTAGAACACTTGTATTTCTTGTTTCTTTCTTAGTCTACATAGAACAAAATGAAAAATTAGTTGTAGTTGATTTTATGCACTTTTAAAATGTACTGTTGTTTACAACTAGATCAAGCTTAGTAGAAATGTAATTTCTCTTACGAATTCTGAGTCAAACAAAATTGACTTTGATGATGTCCCTGAAGCAGAAAGCTCTACAGAAATATGATCCTTTGAAGCTTCTTTAGGACTCTAAAAAACAGTAACATAACAGCAAATTGTCAAATTGTCAAATTGCAGAGTCATTAATTAGCATATCTATGTTTTCTGAGTGATTGTTTATCATCTCGTTTATAATGATTGATAAGCAAAAGTCAAATAATGTCTTCAAATCTTCAGTTCCTATGTTAATTAGGGAAGGGTTATGAACAACTTACCTGTGCGTTTTCTATTTCTAAGAGACAGAATTGCTTCTTTGAACCTAAATCAATTGATTTCTTTGCTATTATGACTTCCTCTATTGCATAATTCTGTTGAGGTCCTTGTTCCAATTTTCCTTCTTTTTTTTTTTTGCCAACAGTTCCAATTTTCCTTCAATACTTGGAGTAACCTGGACAATAGAAAAAATTTTTAGTTTCATTGTTGTTGCATTTGCCGAAAAGAAAATGCTAAAGTTCTGCAGTACTATGTGGATAATAAAATAACATACATTAGTTCATGAGAAACTTTTATTTCATTTTCTACATCTCCAAGTGCTTTTTGTTGGTCTTTAATGTTTTGTTTGCTTGTTTGTAGTTAATTGATCATGAAAAAAAATACTAAATATGAAGTACCACAAAAGATTAATCTTAACCTTTTTATCCATTTTCATATATTATTAAAAATTATTTAAAAAAAAACAATTTCTTGTGAAGAATAGACACTAATTTCAAGAATAATTACAACTACTTCTGGCCCTATCTATAAGATTTGAGTATTATCAAAAGATAGAATTTATCTGAAAAATTAACTTCAATATATCACAGAATTTATTTTTGTTGACTAATTAATTTAAATATATAAATAAAAGAATAAAAAAAAGTTGAGAAAAGATCCGTGGTATAGATTTGTTGGCATTGACCCACAGAGCAGTGATGAATGGTTGGTTTTTTAACTTTGAATTGTAAAGTATTTTTTGGCATATATAAGCTGAAAAATGAATCTAGTAGACTTACTTGGCCAGGTGGATCTGATTCTAAGCCTTTTGCTTGTGAATAAATCGGGGGAGTACTTATTTTTTCTTTCATAGTTGTAGTGTCTTCTGGAATACTTTCAATAATACTCTGTAGACGTACAAGAATATATGTAAATATTTGGTCTTAATTAAAATCCTTAGTGTTTCAATATTTTGTGAAAGAATTGACTATGCATCAGTTGTCATTTTTTCCAATTCCTGCTGTTGAGTCATGATTATTTTACTTCTTAACTCCATCTTCTTCAAATCCTTAAACAAACCGTGAATGTAGAAAAAGGTACAAGTTAAGCAATTTAACTAGCATATTCCTAATGCTCCCTCCGGCCCTTGATATAAGACATATTTGGGATGTTGATTTTGGTCCTAAATATAAGACATGATTTTCATATTTGTCAATCTTTTCTTAATTTACTCCTATTGATCCTTCCTCAACAATAATCAAGAAGGAGAGGGAAGGTGGGAATTGAGGAAGATGACTAGGGTGTTTTAGAAAATACATGTCATATTGACTAACCTAACTAACTTCCTTAATCTAATCAAATTAGGTAAATATGTCTTATACTAAGAATTGGAGGGGGAGTATTATATTAGAAAAGGACATACCACACTAATCAATCCAAGACTTCAAGTGCTTGTTGTGCAGTTACTGAATGTTCGCTAATTCAAAAACCTATATGTGAGCTTCAACTTGTATAATCACTTTCATGTTAATAATAGATAGAGATTGGAGATGTGATTTTGATCACCTCTAACTTTGATGAAGTTGTAGCCATTGATAACCCTAAAGTAAGAAGCATTCCAACAGCTTCTTTCTCTGTTTCTGAGCTCTGAGCAACATCAAAATGATAAAGTTTGTTTAAGTGAACAACTTCACTAATTCATAGAAGGGAAAATATAACTCCAGTCCTTAGACTTTCTCTCAATTATCGATTTGGTCTTGGAACTTTGATTTAGAACAACTAGGTCTTTGAAATTTATTGAGTTAAGAAATTATAAGAACTAAGTTGTTTTGAGTAAAAAACAAGAAAACCTATAAGAACTGACTTGTTTTGAGTCAATAAATTATATGGAATGACTTATTTTGAGTTAGTTCAAATATTGAATCAATAATTAAGGAAAAGTTCAGGGACTAAAAGTTATATTTTCCTTTCATAGCTTTTGAAGATGAATTGGCTGGTTTGAAATATTAAAAGTGTAAGCCATCGAATATATTTTCTTTCAAGATGCCATTTGGATCACCTTTGAATTTGATGAAGCTAAAGTTGAAGCGGAAGCGGTGGCTATTCCTACAACTTCGTTCCCTCGTTCTAAGCTCTGAAATAACACCAAAAGATAAAATTTGTTTAATAAAGTAACTTTTTCAATTCATTTAATCTATCTTTCCATTTTCTAATTGAGTCCTTTTCTAGTAACATTTAGGGTCCGTTTGGTTTGATCCCATTACACCCTGTGCAATACGATACAATGGTAATGCAATGCAATATTACTTACAGGGCTAGTGTTTGGTTTGATTTTTAAGCAAGGTGCAATGACTTAATGTTTTAACAATTTTTTGAAATTAATATATTACACAAAGTCTATTTTACCCATAATATAATCTTTGTAGAAAAAATAGGTAAGAGCCATCGTGCTGACTCGTCATAATTGTCACGCTGTCTTGCCGAGGATCGTCCAATGGTAATGGTTGTGGTAGCAGGGGTGGAGGAGGAGGTGATAGCGGCAACGGTGGGGGTGGCGGTTGTAGCAGTGGAGGAGGAGGAGGTAGTGGCGGTAGTAGGGGGTGGAGGAGGAGGTAGTAGTGGCGGTAGTCGGTGGAGGTGATAGTCGGGGGGGGGGGGGGGGGGGATGGCGGGGGCGGCAGAGGAGGTAGTGGCGGCGGGGACAATGGTGGGGGTGGCGGCTGCATCAGTGCAGGAGGAGGAGGTAGTGGCGGCGACAATGGGTGGAGGTGATGGCGGTGGAGGAGGAGAAGGAGGTAGTGGCGGTTGTGGCAAGTGAAATGAAATAAATGAAACAAAGACACCTAAATTAAAGGGTAGATTGGACTTTTTCAACCATGTAATGGGATGGTAATGAGGATTCATAGGGGCGGAGGTATGAATGAGGATTACCAATTTTTTGGTAATCATCATTACCATGGTAAACCCTGTTACCATGCTAAAGAGTAACCAAACACTCTTTTCTTGGTAATACAATCATGATTCCTATTGCAGGCATTCAATGGGGTTGAACCAAATGGGCTTTTAGATATATGAGCCAAAGAAAGTTTGAGATAAGATAAATGGTATATATTTGTTGGTATTGAGTATTGACTTGTTGAAACTCATGAGAAAAAGCAAAGATCTTCTAGCATACTTCCATACCTATGAGAATAATTAAGCTAAGAATAATGAACTTACATGATAAAAACCTTTGTTGGAATTTGTTGGTGTTAGCCCTTCCTTTGATCCGTCATGCTCTTGAAAGCTTTGTTCAACTGCTTCCTTCATAATGGGAATCTAATTAAACAAAAGAAAGCTTTAACTAATTTTGGATTTCCAGTTAAATTTTGTAGTTATATAACATTTGTTCACAACTGAAAAGTATACGTTTGTTTGATGGGGGACTTCAATTTTACTTGTTGCTTCTCTAGAATTGAGTTGATCTGCCCAATTTTGTTCAGTCCTTGGTTGTTGTCCATTGATCAACTGCTATACCAAGTATAAATATATATAAGATTTAGTCTTACATACCTTATAGTTAATTTAATCCATATTCAAATTCATTTAGAATATCATAATAAACTTGCACTTGCAAGTTCATGTTATGGGATATATAAAGAAGTTAGAGATTCCATTTTGATCACCTCAAAATCAGGTGAAGTTGTAGCTGGTAACTTTAAAGCAGGATTACTTTACCATCTTCCTTGTCTATTTCTTTATAAGTCTGAATAAAACCAAAAGGTATAACTAAATTAAATGTTTAAAAATAGGCTATAAATTAAATTGAACATATTGAACTTACCAATTCAGATGTACCAGATTGTGAGCCACTCACTTGTGAATAAATTGAGGGAGTGACAATTGAAGATTTAATAATTGCACGGTCTTTTGGAAAGCTTTCCCCAATACTCTGCAAAAGTACCAAAAGATCTGTAAGTATCAAGTTGTTCAATTATAATCCCTGGATTCTTTAATATTTTATTGAAGAGTTCAAGTATACAACAATCGTCATTTCTCCTAGTTCCTGCTGGTATGGCATGGTTGTTTCACTTCTTGATCCTGCCTTCATCAAATCCTAAACCAAGCAATGAATGTAGAAAAAATGTACAAGTTGAAGCCATTCAATTAGCATATTCCTAATCCTTTATTAAATAAGGGGATAAGATACTAATCAATAACCGATGATAACTCTTCTTGGAGATCGAGGAGTGATTAATGCTACTGGTGAGTTCCTAGGTGCTAAATCAGCTAACAGAGTTGCTACTACTACATCCTTTGAGGTAGGGCCTTCTTGAATGCGTTCTTTCAACATCGCATCAATGCTCTGAAACACAAGAGATCATATATTTTATTGATATCACTTCACAGCCACAAGTCTTCTATGTTATAACGCACATAATCATCAAATGGCGTGTTGGTTTTTTGAGGAGCATTGGTGGTTGATTTTGTTTCTCCAAGACGCCGTGGTTGGAGCCGCACAGTTGATTCCCTCATTATATGTCCATCCTCCAACTCCTAGTTAAAATATTGAATAATTACCACAAGAGCATTAGTATTTGGCTATTTTGTATTTTGGATGCAAGTTTTTGTTATATTGAAATATTAAATAATTACCATAAGACTATTAGCCTATGGCTAATTTGTATTTTGGATGCAACATTTATAATATTAAATTTTGAGATATTCTTTTTAGTTGTTATTTACCCGCTAAAGTTTCTGATCCTTGTTTCTCTAATGCTAGAGTACGATTTGATGTCTTGAACTTCCGTATTCTTTCGTCCTCTACATTATCAAAAGATACATGTTATTTATGGTTAAAGACCATAAATACCAATTATTAGTTTCCCTTTTTTTGATGTTCACATAAGTCTTAATCTTTTAACAAGTCAACAGCATATCTCTGATATTTTTAATGTGTTTTCAAAATCTTTACTAGCATTAAATTTCTAGGTGAGTTGAAGTTGTTATCTTACCTTCATCAGATGTTGTAGCATGTTATTTAATATTTATTGTGAATAATCTTAGCCATTTGACATATTACTTTGTTCTATATGCTAAATCAGCTGACAGAGTTGCTACTACTACATCCTCTAATTGAGAGATATTCTTCTTAATAGTGATTTAGCTGTTGAAGTTTCTGATGCTTGTTTCTCGAATGCGAGAGTGGGATTTTTGGCTTGAACTTCCATTTTCTTCTTTACTCTACAGCATTAGAAGATACAATTTTTTCATACATTTGTTTCTCTTGTTTTGTTGTTTACACAAGTCTGAATCTTTTAAAAACTCTACGGCATATCACATTTCAAAATTTTTCTACCTTTAGATTTCTAAATGAGTTGAACTTGTTATCTTAGCTTCATCAGAAGTTGTAGCATGTTAATTAAATATTTATTTTTATATATTATATGGTACCAAACGATGACTGACAAAATAATCTTAGCCATCTGACATATTCATTTGTTCTATTAGGTGCCTCCAATAAAAAATTCATGGTGCCTTTTTACCAACGTGAAAGCTTGGTATATATATGTGATTCCTCAGCTATCAAATTTCTGTTTAAGATTCCAACTAGTATGTAGTAATAAAATCTCTTTACTAATAATATTGCCTAGAGCCTGTGCAAACTACTGGAACTGCATTGTTCAAATATAAGGACACGCATGCATGATTCCTTCTGTGAATGCAGAATCAAATAATGATGGTACCGTTGCTGATTTTGAAACGGGAACTTCTTCAATAATGCCTTTCATTGCTTCCTTAAAATTCTGTTCAACACCACAAGTAATAACTAAGTTAGATGCATAAAAAGTTTCTTAAAAAGTTAAATTCAGTAGCAAAAGAGAAGACAAGTTCAAAATCCCTTATCCCAACATTTATATCCAAGTTGCGAGAAGTGAATGGGTTTTGCTTGGTCTTGTAATGGCTAGCTAGTCTAACTTACCTTTGTTAAGTTTGGTGAAGCACTTGTAGCCAGCTCGTGTTTCTATTTCTTGTTCCAATTTGGCTTCTCCTATATCTTGAAATTTGACACTCGAAATTCTCACAATGTTTTAGAACAATAGTCATTCTTTGAATCCTAACTTTCAGAAGACAATGAGTTTTGGACTGAAACTTGTTGCATATAAAACTAGACTCAAGAGGCATTTCAATGATATAAAGATCACACTCAACAAAGGTCAGCTGGAAGATATATGAATTTCATAATTGCACAATCATATAAAGGTGCTGCTCCTGACCAGCTGCTATGAATTTGACGATAACTTTTAGAATTTGAATTGATTCTTTTTGCATTTGAATGTAGACTTCAAGAGCTTTCTAATGATGGGTTATTTGGCATATTTGGATTCAAAATGAGTTTATCACTAGCAAATATGACTTCCAGTGATGCATTGTTCACTTTGAAGATCATAAATCACTAGAGTGACCACTTGAGTGATGATCACTACCACATCACCACAATGATCCTTCGTAGTGATGTTCTTCCGAGTTTTTAATCACCTTCTTAGACTTCCTGATTTTTTTCCAAACTCATATAAATCTTGATTATATCATTCCTAACCATTACTAATCAAGTTCATATGAAGATTATAGGTGATTAAACTTGGATCAAGCTTCAATGGCCAAAAGGCAAATCTTTTTAGGACTTCCAACGGCTGCTTTCTACTCAATGGGAAGAAGGATGCTCAATGGTCATCAAGCTACATCAACAAATAGAAAAGCACTCAAAGAGGATGAAAAGGAGCAACTACACCAAAATGCTAAAATCATGAATCACCCACTTCAACCCAAATACTCTCTATTTTTTAGCTTTGATATCATTTACTTTAGAGAGGGAGATTATTTATATTGTGCTTCAGTGTTCATCTTAATTCACTTCTAAAAGTGAATTTCATTGTAATTAATTCTTCATCATCAAGGTTGCATCCTTATGGTGTGTAAGGGGGATTAACTCAGTGAGAGATTTGTAAAAGGCTTCACAAGTGCTCGGCTAAACTTGTGGGATTGTAGAGGCTTCTCTTGTACCCAAATTAAACAAGAAGCTAGTGAATTGAAAATCTCAAGTGGAGTTTGGGGACTAGAAGTAGGTCATAAAGGATTAAGCTGAACTAGCATAAATCATAATTTGCATATTCTCTTCCCATATCTCTTATAATTTTAGCATATTTAATCTAAATAATCAACTGTGAAGCTATGATTCATTATCTTCATGCTTGTTGTTTTCACTAAAAAGCAAAAAGATTTTGAATGTTCTTAAATTTTTATCTTACATCCAATTCACACTCCCTCTTGGGTGATAGCCACTTCTAACAGTATATAATTTGTTTAATTTAGTAGAAAATAAAATATGAGAGTTGAAATTATTTAAAAAGAGGAAATAACTAAGCATTATCAAGAAGGAGATAAATAAAGATACACCTATAGAGAATCTATGATATTCTCCAACTATAAAGATATGCTTACAGGGAATTTATAATATTCTTAATACTAACAATAATAGAGTTCCAAGGCCTAACTCAATCAAACATATGAATTAGAATTAAATTTAACTCAATAAATTATTTGATCTAAAAGTGACACAATATCAGAAAAATTTTGGATTTGCTTCCCATAACATGAAAGAACATGAGAGAGGTGGGAACAAAATTGCCACCTTACTACTTATACACTCACATGAGGGACTGATAATAGAGATCCCTTTTCAACCATATGGGGACCAAACATCCACTGAGAAACCTTCACGAGTATCACGTATTGATAATGTATTTGCGTAAATATTTTTATAGGTGTCCAATGAATGAGATTTCCTCCCTTTCTTTAAATAAATGCTGCTTAAACCTTTTTAGGTCCTAATTTCTCATTTAATGTAAAGAATAACTAAGCTAAAAGATGAGAATTTTAAATAGGAGATTTTGAAGGAGAATGATGACACATGTCCTTCATGCATATGACAAGAATAGATTAGAAACAATGTCGGCGAACGGAGTGGTAGTATTTATATGCCTGGTCATGCAATAGCCTGAGGAAGGTTGATGTTGAAGGAGAGGAATAAAGTACGATTACTCACATAGTATATGTGTGGTGATATCATGAGCTGAAGACATTAAATTGAACCTTCCAAAAGTGATGTTGTGAAGTAGGCACAAAAGAGCTCAACACCATGCAGAATTTATGAAAAGAACAAAGGAAGTAAATAAAGAGGGGAAAGAGGCTCCAAGCGGCAAAGCCAACTAAGGGTTTGTTTGGTTGGAGGGGAGGGGATGGGAGGGGATGAAAAATAAGCTCCTCCCCTTGTTTGGTTTGAAAAATTGGAGAGAGGTGTTCCAAAGGAGGGGCTCCCAATCCCTCCCATCCCCTCATTTTTGCTCTCCCCAAATTAGGGGGTTTTGGAGGGGATGGATAATGAGCCCCTCCCATTCCATCCCCTCCCTTTAAACCAAACAGGCCCTAAGGGTGAGAGATGGAGAATAAGTTTTGGAATCGGGGGTTTTTTAGAAGTTTAAATCTCAAGATTTTATTGTTGTTTAAATGGATCTCTTAGGTAATTCTATAAAATAATTTCTGATATATTGAGATTCATTAATATTCACTATATGAGATTCCTTAATATTTACTAATTAAATATCTTCTTATGCACTAATTTATTTTAAATGTTTATATTTGAAAATATTTCTAGATTATGTCAGTTGATTAAGTGATCAACTAAAAGATATCTTTAATAAAATTTAAGTTATTATTATTGAAAGAGTCTATTGGATACTAGAAAGCTCCTATCACATATGAGATATATATTGTAAAAGCTCTAAAATACTACTCACTACTACAAAAATAGAAAATACTAGTACATGTTTTGTGGCACTTCTTTATAGCTTCTTCTGGAAATTATTTTTAAAAAAATTGGTACGTTGTGGTACTTTCTTAGGTAAGCGTTATAGTTGCTTAGTGGCCTTATATGACGCTTGCTTGACCAAGCGCCACCTAAGGTGGTTTGTTTTAAAAATCTAAAGTAGTAGTTGTGGCACTTGCTTAAGGAAGTGTTGCAGTTGCAATGCACTTTCTGTGGCACTTGGCATAGTAAGTGCCACACAAAGTAATATTTTTTAAAAAGTTTTTTTTTCAAACCCTTCTCTCTCCCACGATTTACTTCCATCACCTTTATCCTTTTGATCCGCACTCCTCATCGTACACGTGCCATCACTCCTTATTCTTAGTTCTCACATTTCCTCCTTCTCAACTTTTTGTCACTCATCACCGTCCCTACTTCGATTGGCACTTCCTGCTCATTCCTTTGTTCCATCACTTCTCATATTTCCTCCTCCTCCTCTTTTCATTTTCAGCATTTCCTCCTCATTTCTTTGGTCTCATTTCTTGCACCAAACTGACCCCACTCCTCCTCTCTTTTGATCTCATTTTATCCTCCTTATAGTTTCATTTTATCTTGTAAGTACGTACCCACTCACTTTTCCTTATATATATATGTATATATTTTAAAGCTATGTATAGCACATTGTCTTCTTAACCACTCTTTTTCTTTTTTTTAAACATGCATGCAACTTTGTCTTTCTCCTTTTCCTTTATTAATTTTTTCCCATATGTTGTGCTTGAGGTTCCGACTCACTCTATTCAAACTTCCTATACACTGTAAGTTTTTAAATTTTTGAGCTTACAAATCTAATTTTATTAGTAGTTAATAGTTTAATTTGCTCAATGTCTTTTATATTTAATTTATTGTAAAATCTGAAAAAATTATTCTCATTTTTATATGCTTAAAAATAAATTAGATAAAATTAAATGTTATTGTATATAGGTTCAATGTGAAGATATACACTACAAAAAAAACGTGATTTGGTAGAGGTTAAAAATGGGTATTAGTAGCGGTTTTGACCACTACAAACAACATTAGTAGCGGTTAGAAAAACCGCTACTAAATCGTATGTTGCAAGAGGTTTTGTAGCAGTTATATAAAACCACTACTCAAGGAAAATAACCGCTACATCATGTATGATTAGCGGTTAAATTAAGTTTGACCACATCAAGAAGCTTTCCATAGTAAGGGACGCCTCCGAACTGCATGTTGGCGTCACTCCTGCTCACATAACTCCTTGTCCCAAATGTGCCATAAACACCTGAATTCTGAGTTTGCAATCCTTGATCCCGTGAAACCATGCAAAACTTAAAACCATTGACATTGTATGTTGTAAATCTTTTTGCATGATTAAGAGGGCCGATTGAGAGAGCTCTAAAATCTGGTGAGTGTGGGTTGTGGTCATTTAGTATTCTGCGCGCAAACCAGCTCGGGAATTCTCTGTGGACCCTCCTATCAACTTCTGAGGATGTTTGTGTACGGATCCTGAGTTGACGCCTAACATGACTTCTGAATTCCCTACAATTAATAATAGAAAGGCGACAGTGAAATAAAAGTGAGAAATGTTATGAAAGATATAGAATAACATGTGAGTGTACAATTTTTACTGTGTGAAAGGTTTAAATTGAGTGCAATTAATCAAGACATGTCTATGTGCTTGCAACTTCTCAGTTGCTGTTAGTTTGAAGTTCTCAGTTGCTCCAACTGGTTTACCAACACGAGGGATAAATTCTTCTAATGTCGGCGCAGGTTCGGGACAATCGTCAACATGAGGTGGGCGGTTGAAAGCTGTCTCAAGATCATTAAAGTACCTTGAATAAAAATACAACACCTCATCCCCTATATAGCCTTCAGCCATAGAACTTTTTGGCCACGTCTTATTCCTTACGTAAGATTTTAATTTCCCAAGGAATCTACGAAGTAAATAAGAGAAAATTGATACTAAATGCTGAAAAGGACGACTAGTAAACATTAAATATGGAGAATAAAGCACATATTTAAAATGAGTACCTCTCAATCGGATACATCCATCGATATTGTATTGGTCCATCGAGCTTTGTTTCATGAACGAGGTGGACTGTAAGGTGAACCATCACAGTAAAAAAGGATGGAGGAAAGATCATCTCCAAATGACAAAGCGTAAGAATGATTTTGGACTGCAGCTGATCGAGCTCCTCAACAATCAAAACCTTAGAACACAACTTCTGAAAGAAAGAATAAAGTTCCACCAAAACGATGGAAACATTAGGAGGAAGTGCATTCTTTATAGCCAGAGGGAGTAACTGCTGCATAAGAACATGTGAGTCATGACTCTTCAGGCCAGCAACATTTCGAGCCTGCAAGTCAACACATCTAGAAATGTTGCTTGAATACCCATCAGGAACTTTTAATTTCTTCAACGTCGCAAGGAAGACTTCCTTGTTTGGTTTTGTGAGGGTAAACTTTGTCGGCTGAAATTTGTCATGCTCATCTAGCCAAGCATCTTCACGAACTCCTATGTCGCGTAAATCTTTCCTTGCTTGAAGGTGATCTTTTGTCATGCCGGGTTCGTTAAGCAACGTATATAGCACATTGTCGCAAACGTTCTTTTCAATGTGCATGGCATCAAGACTGTGGCGAAGTAAATTAGATCTCCATTATGGAAGAGTGAATAAAATACTTATCTTCTTCAATTGCTGCGGCGCCGAAGTCCTGTGCGTCTTTTGGCGAGTTTGTGCTGAATCGTCGCTTTTTCCAAACTCGAAGTCAACATGCTCAAGCTGTTGTAAGATATCTGTACCGGACAAAGTCTGAGGTGGTCCTCTTTTTTTGGTTTTCCATTGAAGCAATTTCGTTGCAATATGAACTTATGCGTTCCATCGAGAAACCTCCGATGCCCCATAAAGCACAACTTTCGGCTGTGGGGAAGGCACACTGTGTTAGAGTCAAAATTGCAAGCTGGACACGCCGACCCAGTATGCACATTCCAACCAGATAATTTGCCAAGGCCAGGAAAGTCACTAATTGTCCACATCAAAGCTGCACGCAAGTTGAACAAAGTCTTGCCGTAAGCGTCGTACGTCTCCATGCCGACATTCCACAAGTCAAGCAATTCCACAATAAGCGGTTGGAGATACACATCAATGTCATTGCCCGGTGCCTTTTCACCTGGAATGATCATAGACATAATGAACGAGCTTTGTTTCATACACATCCAGGGGGTAAGTTGTAGGGAACTAAGACTACCGGCCAAATACTGTAACTTGTGCTAAGATTCCCGAAAGGATTGAAACCGTCGGTTGCCAACGCAAGCCAAACATTTTTGGGGTCAGTCGCGAAATCTGGAAAGTTGTTGTCAAACGTTTTCCAAGCGTCTGCATCCCAGGAATGTCTTAATTTACCGTCTTCATTCTTATCAACGGCATGCCACCTCATCGCTCCACAGTTTTAGACGACATAAATAATATTTATAGGCGAGGTTTCAAAGGGAAGTACCTGAGAATATTTATAGGTTTCTTCTTCTGCTTTTTCCCCTTCCGAATTGTCTTGTACCTCGATATGTGACATCTCTTACAAGTCTCCCTGCTGGAATCATCTCCCGAATACAGCATACATTTGTTGGGGCATGCATTAATCTTTTGATAGTTTAACCCTAACATGTTGATAACCTTCTTGGCCTCGTAGAATGTTGTGGGAATCTCAGCGTTAGGGAATGCATCTTGTAATAATTCGAGCAACATCGACATTCCCTTATCTGTGATTCCACACAAGCACTTGATATGATACAATTTGATCAAGAAAGATAATTTAGAATATTTTTGATAACCTTGATATAAAAGACGATCTGCTTCATCCATCAAGCTGAAAAAATCTCGAGCTGCTTCATTCCTCATAAACACCGGCTAGAACTGTGCACTTCTTCGTTGAAGTTGTCGCCTTGAAATCTAAATGCATCACGCACAACATCATTAACAGGATCATCTTCATCTAGTTGAACGCCTACTTGAGAACTTTGAGGAAGAGCATCATCATATCTAATACTGGCCTTCTCACCATGAACTGCCCAGAACGTATAGTCCTCAGGGAAAGGCTTCAGAAGCAAATGTTCCTTCACAACATTTCTTGTATGCCACTTCTTGAACTTGCATTTTCGACCTGGACAGACGATCTTGCCGTTATAGCTGGCGTGAGTGAATACGAAATCCAAGAAATTGTTTAATCTATACAAATATTCTGAAGAATTGCACGGCAACCTGATCCATGACTTATCCATAGCTACTAGTGAGAGAGAAGAAAGAGAAGAATATGAGTTAATAGAGAATGATGAATGTCTGGAACCTTATATTCTGAAATTCCAACGTTTAAAATTTTGTAGCGGTTGAAAAACCGCTACAGTACTACAAATTTGTAGCGGTTATATGTATAAAACTGCTACTAATGTTCAAGCCGTTGGAATTTTGCACAAAGTGGTGGGAAATTCAAAATTTAAAAGTTGAGTTTTTGTAGCAGTTATATGTATCAAACCGCTACTAATATTAAAGCCGTTGGAAATCAAATGGAAAAAATAGTTTTAAATTTGTAGCTGTTATACATACATAACAGCTACAAATTTGCACAAAGGAGACAAATTTTTTTTAAAAAATCAAATGTTGAGTATTTGTAGAGGTTTTTACTGTTAAACCGCTACAAATATGTAACGTTATTTATAAATATAAAAAAAATTATATGTATGTTTGTAGCGGTTTCTCCAAGACCCCTGCTACAAATATAACAAAATTTTATTTGTGGCGGTTATTTATTGTAAAACCGCTACAAATATATACATAATTTATTTTTTTTAAGGTTTAGAAATATAAATAATATTGTTGCAATTAATTCACAAATTCAACAATGCGGTCTAAGAATATAAATATAATTATGGTAAACATAATAAGAATTTAAGTTCTGAAATACAAAATTATATATATTTATTTACAAATGTTTCAACAACAAATAAAAAAAGATGTCCTAAACTAAGTAGCTAGGGGCTGATCATCTGGTGCTCCCTCAGGTGAGGCTCCATCAGGTGTTGCTAGATCGGGCCGCTGGGCAGAGTGAACCGTACCATCATTATCAGCAGGAGGAGGAGGCTGCACAATGAACCGAGGGACAGGCGGAATTTGTGGATACTGCTCGTTCGGGAACAGGCGACTCCATCCGCGCTCGAGCATGCTGTTTGTGATATCACGCCATTGCATTTGCTGAGCGTAGATCAAATCAGCATGCTCTTGCATCTGTCGCATCTGCTGCAGCTGCAGCTGCTGAGCCACTGCAGCCTGTGTCGGCTCCAAATCTGACCGCAGCTGCTCAACAGACTCATACCTCAGACGTCTGACCCCTCTAGAGCTGCCAGCCTCAGAGGTGGCGCTCCTGCCGTAAACCATGGTAGGTTTGGCGCCTATCCCCATCACCCGAACATGTTCGGGGTGCTCAGCCTGAGCCAGACCCGCCTTCAAAGGAGCCGTCGGGTCCACTGACCCTTGTGACTCCTCGGCCTGGGTCTCTCACAGCTCAACCTGCGACTGCTGCATCCGCTCCTGCCATTTTATGAAATAATTACTAATTATCATTTTTCATTATTATGTTGGTTTTATAAAAATTATAATAATAAAATTACTTACAATGGTCGCCTCTGCTTGCTGAGAGGTAGGAGTCCCGTCACGGTGTTTGTGTGTGATTGCGTACAACTCCCCATAGTCCGTCTGACAGTTCTCCTGTTGTGCCTTCCTCTCCTAAAACAATTACATAATTCAATTACCAGCTCACTGTAGGTGATAGCAAAGGTCTTCGATCTTGCTGTGTGGTGGATCGTCTGCTGCCCACGGATCCTGGTGTTCCTCTGAGAAAGTGCCTGGAAAAAAAACAATATTAAATGTATTAAAACAATATAAAAAATTTAAAATTAATTAAATTTAAATTATAATTTAATAATTAATAATTACAAAATTATATATAAATAATCTAATAGATACATTACCGCCCCTCAGCGCTCCTCCTGAACTGGACGAAACTTGCCCAGTCGTTCGGCGGCACGTCGTCTAGGACGCTCTCGATCAGCTGCTCTAAAGGTATCGTCCCGTCCTTATCCACCCTGTGGAAGAGACCGTTCCTCCTGTTTCTCCAGCCGTCACCCATCTTCACGAGGGTGTACCTCTTCCGGTTGGCCCGGACGGCAAACCGTATCTGCAAAAAAATTATTTAAATATCAATAATTAAAAAAATCATATTAAAAAATATTAATTAAATATAATTAATTACAAAAAATATTAATTAAATACTATTAATTACTTGAACCACCTCCTCCCAAGCCTGGTCCTTCAGCCCCTTCGGAACGTGCCTCCACGTTTTGAAGTGCGGGGGGAACCGCATCCAATTCGCGTCCAGGTCATTCAGGAAACGGTTGAATAGGTGACCCCCATTATCGATGGGCTGGTTTGTGCCCTCATCCCATGGCACTATAACTCGCAATGTCCGGTCCATGCTGTTCAAACCGGCCACGTCCAGCTTCCTCGTCGACACGTTCCCCTGCTCATCTGCACAATTTATCGCACGTTAGATAAATTGTAATTCAAATTTAACATTTCAAATTTAAATAAAAAATTTATTAAATAAAAAAAATTATTTACCTTGGACCTGCACCTCAAACCCAGTGGACTGCGAAGACGACCCTCGTGGGTTGTTCTGCTCTCAAGCCTCCTCCTCATCAAGGAACTGCTCCATCTCCCTGAGCCCAATCAGGATCTCAAAGTCCTCCTCGTCGTAGTCCTCGACGCTGATATCTGCCTCCCCAAACTCAGGCACCTCTGGTGCGGTCATCTCCTGTGGGATCGTCTGCGGTGCCTGTGGTAGGGCCGACTCCTATGGGGGGATGGGCTGAAATGTCGCGGTCGCCCTCCCTCCGCGTTACCCCCTCCATCTGCCCCCCTGCTCTGCTGCTGCTACCCCACAAAATCGGTCTGGGGACCTCAGATGCCTTCCCCTATCCTCTTTTGAAGCCATATCAATTGTAAAAATTTAAAAAAAAAATTTTAGTCACATTATTATGCAAAAATATAATAAAAATACAAATACAAATAAAATATGTCTTATCTCCTTACCTCAAGTACAAATACCAAGAAATACTGCAGCAAAAACTCTTTCACAGACGTTTGAATGCTCAAATCTAAAGAAAACACTAAGAGAAACTTCAGGAAACAAAATGAGCAAACGAAGAAATGAAGGAGGGAGGGGAGTTTAAATAGGCGGAACATTTGTAGCGGTTATTTCAATAACCGCTACATAAACCGCTACAAATCACTAGGGGCGGCTAAACTTTTTAGCGGTTCTAAGATAACTGCTACAAAGTACAAAAACCTTTGAAGTTCTGTAGCGGTTAAGGTATAGAACCGCTACAAATTTGGGGACCTTTGAAATTCTGTAGAGTTACAACCTAATAACCGCTATAAAATACGTGACGTTTGGAAATTGTAGCGGTTTTATTAGTCAAACTACTACAAATAATCGCTACACTGTTGGCGCGTCATGGTCGCGCAATGTGGCACGGAAACTTTAGTGGTTATTATTTATTAACCGCTACATTAAACCGCTACAAGTTTTGACGAGAAATTCGTGCCATATTTGTAGCGGTTTTCCCTAGGTAACTGTTACAAAAAACGCAACCAATTTGTCAGCCACTTGGCACGTAGCTTGCTGCTACAAATTTGTAGCGATTTAGGTTAAAACCGCTACAAATGTTAATATTTGTAGCGGGTAATTATAACCGCTACAATGTCACCGCTACAAAATACTTTTTTTTGTAGTGATGTAGTAGTTATAATTTTTAGTTGTTGTAGTAATTGTTAACATATATGAGTTGCCTAAGTGAAATAATTATTTATTTTTAACACTTTTATTTTACTTAGTAGTGATTTTGTTAATTAGTTATTTGTTAATTTATATCATTTTGGAATTATTTGATTATGGTTTGTTTTTCTTCATTTTGTTGTAGATATGAAAATGTGTTTAAAGTGTGCTGTTAACTATAATTATAGGGTTCTAAAAAATATAAAAAAATTATTTTTTTAAAAAATAATACTTCCTGTAGCACTTCTTTAGAAAAGTGCCACAAAAACCAAATATATATATATATAGACTTCCTGTGGTGCTTCCTTGAGGAATGACCATAGGAAGTGTTTTTTTAATATATATATATATATATATATATGGAAGCGCTACAGCTTCTTTTAGTAGTAATGAGATATTTGGCGCTTTCTAAGTACTACAGTTAGTTTAAAAATAAGCGTCACAGCTACCCTTTTTTGTAGTAGTGACTCTAAAATTTTCTCTAAATTTAGATTTTCTTAAAACCTTTACTTTTAAGATATCCTTTATATATATAGATATATTTTTTTTTTGGGTTATCACAGAAATAAAGGCAATTTCGTGTGTGTGTGAATTAATATTTAGTATTCACTATATTCAATTTTAATACATTAAAGCTTCTAATAATTTTAAGTTATAAATAGTATTGTTTATCTCAAACAATAAAACATATATTAGGACTCTTATTCTAGTTTGTCTCCTAAATGGCCAGTTTACATATAAGCAAGGGGTTTTGTGGCTCATTCAAGTATCTCTTAAATTTGACGTAGCGGATTTGTTCTTCAGTAAGTTCAATGTGCATAAGTTCCTTATTATAAGAATTATTGAAAAAAACAAGAAGTAGAAGAAGCTAGTTTACCTAAATAGTAAATATTTGGCTAACAAAAGGATATAGATGTGTTAAATGCTCGGATAGATATTTGTTATCTATAATATTCTTGTTATTATTATTTAACAATAGCTGCCTATTTTTTTAATGACTTTTATGTTCAAACTAAGGTCTAAGATAAGAATATTAGGCACAAAGTCTAACGCACTCATTGTCATTACAATCTTTCTTTTTTTTTGCTCAAAAGGTACTTCTATTAATATTGCAAAAGCATATCTAATACAATAAAAGAAGTTAATCCCAAAAATAACAACATACACTACTACAAAAAACGTTTTTAGTGTCTCTTTTTTAGGCCTTTTAACGTCTGAAAATAAGGGGACGTCTATATGAGCGACGTAGTAAAAAATAACAATAACGTCCGTAGATAAAAGGACGTCTAAAGTCTGAACTTTAGACGTCCCCATTTTAAAAAGGGACGTCTAAAGTGCTACGCTGACACTTTAGATGTCCCCACTTTAAAATGGGGACGTCTAAAGTGGGACTTTAGACGTCCCCATTTTAAAGTGGGGATGTCTAAAGTGTCACTGTAGCACTTTAGACGTCCCCAGTTTAAATTGGGGACTTCTAAAGTAGGGTTTTAGAAGTCCCCAATTTAAACTGGAGACGTCTAAAGTGTTTTTTTTTAAAAAAAATTGTTTATATTACAGATCTGGACTAAATAGTATTTAAAATCAGAAATCATAGATCATCGTTAATAAAATTACAGATCTAGTATCTGAAATCCAAAATCTACACAATAATAACTCCAAAGCTGAAATCTCATAGGCAGAAGATGAAAATAATAAGAGGAATTAGTTACAAAAAATCTATCTCCTTCTATTATTCAAATTTATTGTCTCATAATAATGAACAAAGAAGAGCGATAGGGAGAGATGAACCTCGTTTTCTCAGCAAGAACGTAGCCATGAAGCATGTTTCAGAGTTTTGATCTACAAGCCATAACAATACAAGTTAGAAGATAAAATAGAAGGGAAACCCAAAGAAAAAAGAGAAAGAGGATAAAATAACAAAAGATGGTAAGAAAGCATAACAGATCTTGTGGTGAAAAAGAGAGAGAGAAAGGAAGAAGCAAGAGTTAAAGAGCATATAAAGAAGAAGATGCAAGAGTTAAAATGCGTGGTGGCAATGACTCTTCTTGTGTTTGAAGCGATGTGAAGAGAAAGATGAGTGTAAAACTAGTATAAAGCTGACAAATAAAGACTGTCAGAAAAAATTTGAATTGCTTTTTACATCCCCAATTTAATTTAGGGACGTCTAAAATTATTCAGTTTTTTTTTAATTTTAGACATGACTTTAGACGTCCCTATTTAAATTAGGGACGTCTAAAGTCAAATTTTTTTTTTTAATGAGGGACACCCTTTGGCGTCCCTTATATATATATATATATCGGGAAACCAAAGGGCATCCCTATTATTAGGGGCGCCATTTTGGCGTCCCTAATATTATCAGGGATGCCAAAATGGCGTCCTTGATGTATCAACAGGGACGCCCTTTGGCGTCCCCATATTTACATGAGGGACGCCAAAGGGCGTCCCTCATTTAAAAAAAATTTAAAAAGCTTTAGACGTCCCTAATATATATAGGGATGTCTAAAGTGTAACTTTACAGGCTTTAGACGTCCCTATTTGAATTGGGGACGTCTAAAGTAATTTTTTTTTTACTTTAGACGTCCCCAATTCAAATAGGGACGTCTAAAGCCTGTAAAGTCATACTTTAGACGTCCCTATTTGAATTGGGGACGTCTAAAGCTATTCAATTCTCACCTATAATTACAAAAATGCCACCGTCGTTATTTTTTACGTCCCTTTTTTAAAAAGGGACGTCTTTTAAGGACGTAAAATTCATATTCTGTAGTAGTGAGAAAATTAACATGACAAACCAAACAAACAAAGTCTAAATGCAAAATAAAAATAGTTACCACCGATTCAAGAGGTGGAATAGAAGTACCATCAGCACCTTCATAGGCCTCCTAGGCATCCTAGGTTAAAAGTGATATCAAAGAAGGTGTTGGTTCAAATACCCACCCTATAGGACACACCCCCTTATAAGCATCAGCTGCAAGTAAATCAGCTACACGGTTACCTCGTCTTGGGGTAAATGACAGAGAGAACCCAACCTCAGAAGAAAGAAGGCATATGATGTCCTGAACAATACTTCTGCTCCTCCAGTCAAACAAATCTGGTGCTTTAGTAACAACACGAGTGAGCAAGGGAAGGCAATCAGTTTCAAAAACAGCTTTTTTATGTCCCAAGTGTTAGAATCGGTAGGCACAGCGGAAGAATTTTAAAAAATTTCACCTATCCTAATCGAGGATCTATCAACGGCGTTTAAACCAAGTTGGAAGGATTCATACCTTTTTGATGATTCAAAGTTTTCATGATCTCTAAGAGCCAACACGTCAGGTCTGCTCCCTCTACCGGTATCCACATGAATGCTCTCCAACAGAGACTGCGTGCTAGCGCCTCTAATGTCTCCTAGGGTTTCACTTGCGGCTCTCAATTCTCATGTGCATATCAATATATCTGCTCTATCAAGTTTATAACCTATGAGGGCTATTTTCAAATTTCAAAATTAATCATCACTAATTTTGAAATTAATTAACAATTAATTATCTTGATGAGCTAATTAAATAAATTCAGTTTAAATTAAATCTGTCCAACAGTTTTAATTTAACCTATTTATTTAATCCAAATAAAGAGCCATTAGATTTAATTTATCTTCATAAATTAAATCTGAGATACTATATCTCTATCATGTTAGTTATTAAATTTAATATATCTTAATAAATTAAATTTAAAACTAACACAATAGAATAATATCATAATATATATATATATATAAGATATATATTTCAAAAAAATATATATCTATATAATATTATTAATGAATTTTATATTATATATATATAAATATAAAATTCGTGCACCCTAAATTAAACATTATGTCGTGTTGGGCCATTCTTGTGTGCGACCCTGTAGGCCCATATGAAGTTGGCAGTGGGCCAATAACTATACTAACCCAAAAGTCGCAAGCGACCTCTAGCAAGACATTACGACTACCCAATTCATATGAGGATCGTTATCATGATGCAACCTGTCATACAACCATGTCACGTTCCTTTTGTCACATGATATATCGATCAAGGATAAGGCATGGATAATGTCATCCTCTTGTTCCTGACCATTACTTTCTCGATTCCTGAGTAGCCTGATAACAGAGATAGAAACTCCTTTCATCATAGTATGGCCATACATTTCTCAGACTCACTCATCGAGGGGCCCAGTAATATCTCTCTACTAATGTGAGGGACAAATTCCATCTTGATCATTCATATTCCTCTGCATGAAAAACCACCAAGCCCGATCGTAGCCTTTATCATCACCCGGTCAAAAGTGACTTTTGACTAGTTCAAAGCTTAGCAACTCTCATGTACGAATCCATGATAACCTCAGGTCTAAGGGCATTGTGACGTGGTTATACATAAGAAAAGCTTATGACTTGATCCATGTAGCTTTCTCATAGTGGGTCAGTCCAGCACCTTGTACTCTTACAAGTGCCTAAGACTTTGATTCGTATCTCCATATCTTATCAAAGTCATACTAATCTTGTTTCATCTCTGCTCCCGCATAGATGACCGGCCAGAGACATTTTAGGTCTATCTTTATGAATTATCCAAGGATACAATTATCACAGTTAACATGCAAATAATATGATAACAGAATGGAGAAATTTCATTAAAATAATAATTTTTAAAGTACAATGATTGGCCCTTAGGGCACAATTTCCAACATCCTCCCACTTGCCCTAGGTGCAATCATTAATTTGCCTAATTCCCATTGCCCTAACATGACGCTCATGCTTTGCCTGTGCAAGTGGCTTAGTAAGAGGATCAGCAACATTATCTTCTTCTGCTACTTTGCATATCTTTATATCACCTCTATCATTGATTTCTCTAATAAGATGAAATCGCCTGAGTATATGCTTGGACCTTTGATGTGACCTAGTCTCCTTAGCTTGTGCAATAGCACTGCTATTGTCACAGAATAAATCTATTAGATTTGAGATGGTAGGCACCACCCCTAGTTCAGTAATGAACTTTCTGATCCAAACGACTTCTTTAGCTGCATCTGATGCTGCTATATACTCAGCTTCTATTGCAGAATCTGCTATAGTGCTCTGGTTGGAGCTCTTCCAGCTTATTGCTCTACCATTCAGGAGGAATACATATCCAGATTGTGATTTAAGTTCGTCTTGGTCAGTTTGAAAACTTGCATCTGTGTATCCGGTTACGCAGAGCTCATCATCCAATCCACCATAGACCAAAAATAAGTCCTTAATCCTTCTTAAGTACTTTAGGATATTCTTGACGGCAGTTCAATGACCCTCACAGGATCTTGTTGGTATCTGCTGGTCATACTTAAGGCAAACGAGACATCCGGTCGAGTATATAACATGACATACATGATGGATCCAATGGCCGAGGCATATAGAACCTTACTCATGCGATCTCGCTGATCAGGTGTACTAGGACACAGATCCTTGCTAAGATGGATGCCATGAGACATGGGCATGTAACCCCTTTTTGAATCCTGTATACTGAACCTATGCAGTATCTTGTCTATGTATGTGCTCTGACTTAAGCCTATTAGTCTTTTGGATCTATCCCTATAGATCATAATCCCTAGGATATAGGTAGCTTCACCTAAGTCTTTCATTGAAAAGGACTTTCCTAACCAAGACTTGACACTCTGCAAGGTAGGAATATCATTTCCAATGAGTAGGATGTCATTTACATAAAGCACTAGAAATACAACTATGCTCCTACTAACCTTCTTGTAAACACAAGGTTTATCGATGTTTTAAATGAATCCAAACTCTTTGACTACTTCATCAAAATGATGATTCCAGCTCCGAGATGCTTGCTTCAATCCATAAATGGATTTTGAAGCTTGCAAATTTTACCAGAGTCCTCTGGACGCACAAAACCTTCAGGTTGTGTCATGTACACATCCTCAAGCAACTTTCCATTAAGGAAGGTTGTTTTGACATCCATCTGCTATATTTCATAGTCATAATATGCTGCAATGACAAGAAGGATTCTGATTGATTTGGCCATTGCAACTGGGGAAAAGGTTTCATCATAGTTTACACCATGAGTTTGAGTGAATCCTTTTGCAACCAGTCGTGCCCTGAAGACATTTACATTGCCATCCATGTCAGTTTTCTCCTTGAAAACCCATTTGCACCCAATGGTTTTTACACCTTCAGGTGGATCGACTAAGGTCTATACCTGATTGTCGTACATGGATTGCATTTCAGACTTCATGGCATTTAGCCATTTCTCAGAGTTTGGTCCCACTGTGGCTTCTCGATAGGTGGTGGGCTCATTTTGCTTAATGAGCAACACATCACGGCCTTCAGTAATCAGAAATCCATATCTCTGAGGTTGATGCCGTGTCCTATCAGATCTTCATGGACCTTGTGTTACTTGAGGAGGCTCAGCAACTTGTTGTGAGTCTTCTCTAATTTCTATATGTGGTTCTGTACTATCTTGTGACTCTCGAATTTCTTTGAGATGTACTTCGCTCCCACTGGTTGTTTTAGAGACAAACTCTCTTTCTAGAAACTTGCCATTTCGAATAACAAACACTTTGTTATTGGTGGGATTGTAGACATAGTATCCTTTCGTTTCTTTAGGATACCCCACGAAAAGGCACTTTATGGATCTAGGCGCTAATTTATCAAAGGCTTGTTGCTTAACATATACCTCACATCCCCAGATCTTGAGAAAAGATAAACTTGGTTTCTTTCCAGTCCATATCTCATATGGTGTTTTTTCAATTGCCTTAGATGGAACACGATTTAGTGTGAATGCAGCTGTCTCTAGGGCACGTCCCCAAAAGGACGGTGGAAGATCTGTTTGACTCATCATAGATCGAACCATATCTAATGGTGTTCGATTCCTCCGTTCAGAAACGCCATTCCATTATGAGATTATCTCACAACTCCTAAGATGGTCAATGAATTCTTGGCTCAAATATTCACCACCTCGATTAGATCGAAGTGCTTTAATTGTTTTACCAAGTTGGTTTTGTACTTCATTTTGGAATATTTTGAACATTTCAAAAGATTCAGATTTATGTTTCATTAGATAGATATAGCCATATCTACTAAAGTCATCTATAAATGTAATGAAGTAGACATAACCTCCTCTGGCAGCTATATTTAATGGTCCACATACATCTGTACGTATGAGGCCCAATAATTCCGTGGCCCTCTCACTGTGCCCAGTAAAAGGTGCTTTAGTCATCTTTCCTAATAAGCAAGATTTGCATGTATCATATGATTCAAAATCAAATGAGTTTAGAAATCCATCTTGATGGAGTTTAGAAATGCGTTTCTCATTTATGTAGCCTAGACGACAATGCCATAGGCAGGTCGGATTCAAATCGTTTGATTTTATCCTCTTAGTAGTTACGTTATAGATATTCCCATTATTAGGATGTTCCAAATTTAATATATAATGATCAACATGCAAATTACCATGAGCATAGAAAATGTCATTACGATAAATATAACATTTACCATTCCTAGTAATGGAAGTATAACCTTCCTTATGCAAATAAGAAAGAGAAACAATGTTACTACTCAAAGCAGGAACATAATAGTAATTGTTTAAAACTAACAAAAGCCCACTGGGCAGAACTAATTCATAAGTGCCTACGGCTAAAGCAGCAACTCTTGCTCTATTTCTAACTCATAGGTCCACCTCGCCCTTCTTCAGCTTTCTACTGCCCTTTAGACCCTGCACATTTGTACAAATGTGAGAACCACATGCAGTATCTAATACCCATGTAGAGGAAGTAGAAAAATGAATGTCTATAACATAAATACCTGAAGCGATAGCGTAGCTATCCTTCTTGTTCTTTTTCAGATCTTCCAGGTAGAGTTTGCAATTCCTCTTCCAATGACCGGGTTCATTGCAGAAGTAGCAGACTCCTTCCTTTGGAGGCTTTGCCTTCTTGGGTGTAGGCTTGGTTTCGGGCTTGTTTGACTCTTTGGTCTTACCACCTGAGCCATTACCCTTCCATTTGCCCTTCCCTTTCCTTTTCATACCCTTTCCTTTCTAAACCATCAAAACTGTGCTAGGCTTTTTCTTAATGCTTTGCTCAGTAGTTTTGAGCATCCCATGCAGCTCAGAAATTGATTTCTCCATGTTGTTCATGTTGTAGTTCATAACAAAATGGTCATAACTCTCCGAGAGTGAGTTGAGGATCAAATCCGTAGCTAACTCCTGGCTCATGGGAAATCCAAGCCTCTCAAGGTGATCAATTTAGCCTTTCATCTTTAACACATGAGTACTAACTGATGCACCTTCAGCCATTTTGCAGGAATGTAAGGCCTTTGTGGTCTCATACCTTTCTTGCCTTGCCTGTTGCTGGAAAATTTCCTTGAGATGTACAATCAACTCATGAGCCTCCATGAGTTCCAGATCTCTTTGGAGCTCTGGAACCATAGTGGCAAGCATCAGGCAACCTACATCCACAAAGTCATCCTTATGCTTTGTGTAAGCATCTCTCTGAGCTCTTGGAGCATTGGCTGCAGGCTCCTCAGGAATGGGTTGATCTAGGACATAAGCCTTTCTTTCTTGCTTGAAAACAATTCTCAAGTTCCTGAACCAGTCAAGAAAGTTTGTCCCATTGAGTTTGTCCTTCTCAAGGACCGATCGCAACGAAAGTGTAGCAGTATTACTAGTCGACATGATTCTACAATTAAAATATGCAAAGTTAGTTAGTAATCTCCCACTAAATTAACAACCCTCAATATAATAATTAGTGGGCTAAGATCCATAGTTGGCTTAAACTTAAGTCCGCTTTGGCAAGACACTTAAATTCAAGTTATTTAGGTAGGTAACCTATTTACCAATTACATCACATGTAACTCTTAGATCTTTATGGGATTTAATCATCATATGATCCGGCATGTTTAACTCCATCTAATGCCTTGAGATTCAAAACCGTTTTGTTAATCTCAATTAAGTTAAAACAATAATGAATATTATGAGCAGCACCATTACTCAAGCTTGTCTCATCAAGATAACTCAAGTGCATCCACTTTGGTGGTTTCCACAATTGAGCGATCTAGGTTTTGACAAGTATTCATTAATTGATGGCATTATGACTTAAGATTTGATTCAGAGGGCTTAATTAATTAGTTTTGTTTATATGGATGCAATCGTGATCGTATCTCATACAGATAAATACATATAAACGTAAAAGTAATCATGCAATGATCTTATTAAAAGCATAATTTAAACGTGACACAACATGGCTTACCTAACCTAAAATCCTCCTAAGCCAATGAGAGGACTTCTCTAAATAAAAAAGAAATACATTGAGAGAAACCTCGTTTAAACATTCGAGGGGAGTGAGATGAGAAGAGAATGTACATCAAGAGTATTTAGAGAAAGGCACGGCTCGCAGGCCGTATTTAAATATTACAAACCTTTGTAAAATTCTAAAGCCATGTTGTTCACCTTACCCAAACAAGTATAAATAATAAACCACAACAAGAATTCATACAATATGAAAAGCAATAAGTGTCGTGATCAGATTATATTGCGCTACGCAGAGGTGGTCACGCCGGTTAGCGGGCGGGGTCAAGGGGGGTAGCCCTTGCGGGGTTGCAAGGGGCAGCGCCCCTGGAGCTTTTGTAAAAGGCACATTCCTTTTAAAAGAAATATTTGAAAATTTTTAAATTTTTAAATTTCAGACCCAATTTTTCAAAACTAAAACAACAATGGCCCAGAACGCTTCTGATCCAGATTGTCTTCCCCATAGTTCGGATTCCTATTACCTGAATAGATATCTGAACCTAGACCCGATTTGATTGCCGCCAACAACGATCTCAGGTACCCTACCCAATTACATGCTTGTTCAAAATGAAAATCACATACATGTTTCAAGATATACATGTTCGGAATCGATTTCATGCTTGTTCCAAAATGAGAATCACATATATGTTTCAAAACCGAAAACGAAACAATTTCAAGATTCAATTTAAACGAAAATGAAAATCAACGGAATTACAAGATCACATCTTTCTAAATAATTTCGTTTCTTATTAACCAAATCACATGCATATTCGAGTGTTTCTTATAAACATACGTACACATCCCATATATATCACATGTATAAGAATCATAAACACAATTTAAACGCACAATTGATCTGGCTTTGATACCACTGTTAGAATCGGTAGGCACAGCGGAAGAATTTTAAAAAATTTCACCGATCCTAATCGAGGATCTATCAACTGTGTTTAAACCAAGTTGGAAGGATTCATACCTTTTTGATGATTCAAAGTTTTCACGATCTTTAGGAGCCAACACGTCAGGTCCGCTCCCTCTACCAGTATCCACACGAATGCTCTCCAACTGAGACTGCGTGCTAGCGCCTCTAATGTCTCCTAGGGTTTCACTTGCGGCTCTCAATTCTCATGTGCATATCAATATATCTGCTCTATCAAGTTTATAACCTATGAGGGCTATTTTCAAATTTCAAAATTAATCATCATTAATTTCAAAATTAATTAATAATTAATTATCTTGATGAGCTAATTAAATAAATTCAGTTTAAATTAAATCTGTCCAACAGTTTTAATTTAACCTATTTATTTAATCTAATTAAAGATCCAATAGATTTAATTTATCTTCATAAATTAAATCTGAGATACTATATCTCTATCATGTTAGTTATTAAATTTAATATATCTTAATAAATTAAATTTAAAACTAACACAATAGAATAATATAATATATATATATATAAGATATATATTTCGAAAATATATATATCTATATAATATTATTAATGAATTTATATTATATATATATAAATATAAAGTTCGTGCACCCCAAATTAAACATTATGACATGTTGGGCCATTCTTGTGTGCGACCCTGTAGGCCCATATGAAGTTGGCAGTGGGCCAATAACTATACTAACCCAAAAGTCGCAAGCGGCCTCTAGCAAGACATTACGACTACCCAATTCATATGAGGATCGTTATCACGATACAACCTGTCATACAACCATATCACGTCCCTTTTGTCACACGATATATCGATCAAGGATAAGGCATGGATAATGTCATCCTCTTGTTCCTGACCATTACTTTCTCGATTCCTGAGTAGCCTGATAACAGAGACAGAAGCTCCTTTCATCATAGTATGGCCATACATTTCTCAGACTCACTCATCGAGGGGCCCAGTAATATCTCTCTACTAATGTGAGGGATAAATTCCATCTTGATCATTCATATTCCTCTGCATGAAAAACTACCAAGCCCGATCATAGCCTTTATCATCACCCGGTCAAAAGTGACTTTTGACTAGTTCAAAGCTTAGCAACTCTCATGTAGGAATCCATGATGACCTCAGGTCTAAGGGCATTGTGACGTAGTTATATATGAGAAAAGCTTATGACTTGATCCATGTAGCTTTCTCATAGTGGGTCGGTCCAGCACCTTGTACTCTTACAAGTACCTAAGACTTTGATTCGTATCTCCATATCTTATCAAAGTCATACTGATCTTGTTTCATCTCTGCTCCCACATAGATAACCGACCAGGGACATTTTAGGACAATCTTTATGAATTATCCAAGGATACAATTATCACAGTTAACATGCAAATAATATGATAACAGAATGGAGAAATTTCATTAAAATAATAATGTTCAAAGTACAATGATTGGCCCTTAGGGCACAATTTCCAACACCAAGTCCATAGCTAACAATAATGCCCTTTTTAATGGCAAAGCTTCAGTCATGAATGCAGAGATAGATTTCAATTTATCCACTTAACCCCACTTAAACTGTCCAAGGTTGTCTCGGCATATCACCCCAATAGTAGCATCTTCATTACCAGGTTTGAATGGCCCATCACAATTTACTTTCAAGTTACCTGTAGAGGGAGGGATCCAATTAATAGTGGAATGATTAGTATACCTCAGTGACTCCGTCCCCAAGTTCAATTTATCACAAGTATTCCAATATTCAAAGTTGCTCTTCATAGCCATTTCAATAACAACAGAGGGGTTGGGTTCTTTATGGTTAAATACCTTTTCATTTCATTGCTTCCATATGAACCACAAGATCCAATAGATTAAAGAAATATCCTGCTTCTTCAACAACTCCGTGCCTATCATATGTATCCACCAGGAAGTAAAATTGGACACATTAGATGCATCAATTCTAGCAGATAGCGTGCAGCCAAACGAAATACACTTGCTCTATGGGCAATGAAAAAATAAGTGCTCAATAGTTTCCTCTGTCAATTCACAAATATGGCATTGACTAACCATGGATTTTTTCCTTTTAAAGAGAGTTGTATTAGTAGCAATAGCATTGCTAAGAACCTGCCAAATAAACTGTTGTACTCTTGGGATAACTTTAATTTTCCAAATCACTTTCCAGCAGGTTGTGGAAATGACTGTAGAGGAGCCAGCTTTAGTGGTATGGGCAGAGGTCATTTCCTTCCCCTGGTGGTACCCCAACTTCACCTAGTACTCTCCATTTCAAGCTTTGGTCCACACCAGTTTGTCTTTCAATCCATTGGATGGGATAGGGATTTCATGTATGGCACACTTGACTTCTTCTGTCAGATATTGGTTTATGAGAGTAAGATCCCATTCACCATTAACAATTAAGTCTCAAACTCTTCCATGTGTGACATAAATATCATCATTGTTGGTTGGTTTCTCTAGTAAATTAATACTTGGTATCCAGTTGTCTTCCTATATTCTGATTAAAGAACCATCACCAACATCGCATCGAAGGTCCTTTTTAAGATAATCTCTCCCATCAATAATACCAGACCAGCACCATGAAACCTTATACCCTTTGTGAGCATCAATGAACTCAACCTTGGGAAAATACACACTTTTCAACACCCTAACCCATAAATCATTTGGTCTTACCATTAATCTCCATGCTGTTTTAGCCAGAAGTGCATCATTCATAATAGTAAGATCACAAAAACCCATGCCACCATTACTCTTTCCAGTAGTAAGAATCTCCCAAGCTTTCCAGTGGGTTTTGCCTCAAAGGCCTTACCCTCCCGCCAAAAATTACCAATAAGGCTATTTATCTCCCTGCATGTTTTCAGAGGGAACTTAAAATAATTCATAGGATAAATTGGGATTGCCTGGAGAACTGCTTTAATCATAACCTCTCTTCCAGCATAGGATAAAAGAGAATGCCCCCATCCCTGAATTTTACTTGCTACTCATGCCTTGATGTATGCTACTGCCTGATGTTTTGTCTTTCCCCAGACACTCGGAATACCAAGATATTTTCCTGGATCCTTAGTTGCAAGAATGCCTAGAGTGTTACTAACCATAGTTCTAACTTCTTCTGGAGTATTGGCAGAGAAGAAAATACTGGATTTATCAAGGTTAGCCACCTGACCAGAAGCAATACAGTACATATTGAGGATATTTGCAAGATAAGTACAGTTTCTCTGACTAGCATACATATATAATAGGGCATCGTCAGCAAAGAAGCTATGAGTAAGCATAGGACATGCAAGACTCAATTTGACTCCCTTAATATGTCTTTCATGTTGGCTCTTACTAATCATGATGGAAAGTACCTCAGCAACCAAAATAAATAGGTAGGCGAGAGAGGGTCCCCCTGACGTAGGCCCCTACCAGGGGAGAAAGAGCTCACATTTTCTCTAGAAATGATATGTTCAATCTAACTTAGCTCACACACTTCATAATAAGAGATACCCACTTATTACAAAACCCATATTGCAAAAGAACACGTTCTAGGAAATCCCACTCGACCTGGTCATATGCCTTGCTCATGTCCATTTTAAGGGCAAATTCATACTTACCCCCAGATTTCTTACGACGAAGATAATGATAGACCTCATGAGCAATAATAATATTATCATGGATACAGCGACCAGGTATAAATGCACTTTGATTCTGAGATATGCAAGCATCAAGAACCAGGCGCATTCTGTTGGCTATGAGCTTTGAAATGATCTTATATGAGAAATTACACAACCTAATAGGTTGGAAGTGAGACATATGTTCAGGTTTCTCAGTTTTGGGGATAAGTGTAATTTTGGTCTCGTTAATCCCATTCAGCATAGATTTTCTTGAAAAAAAATCTTGAACCATAGTACAGATAGAATCACCAATTTCAGACTAAGCAGAATGTAAAATTTACTTGAGAAACCATCAGGCCCTGGTGCCTTTGAGCTCCCAAGGCTAAAAGCAGCAGCTTTAATTTCCTCTTTTGAAATAGGCATCATAAGACCCTGGTTCATATCAGCTGAGATTTTAGAATGAATGAAACCCAAGACTGCATCCGTTGCTCGTGAACCAGATGTAGCAAAAAGATTTTGGAAAAAACTAGCATTGTTATGTGTAGTTGCATGTTTCTCCATTATCCAATTGCCATAGTCATCTTTAATGCATAAGATACTATTCCTCTGTCTCCGCTTAATCGTAGAAAGATGAAAGAATCAGGAGTTTTTGTCACCAGCTTCTAGCCAATTAATACATGAACGTGGCCACCAGAATTGCTCTTCCAAATCTAGAATTTTCTCAAGTGCCATTTTGTCACCAACACGAGGTGACTTGGTCCGTTCCAATATGGTAAAAGTAACCATATAACATAAATGGACTAGACCAGACCAGGCTAACTATTCAGGTTGGACCAGGTTCATAACCAAGGGATCAGTCCATATGGTCTTGTCGGGTCTGGCACGAGTCATTTATTTGGAAACAAAGTTGAGTGGCTGAACTTATGACTCAAGTCCACCCTCACTTCTCATTCTCATCCACGTGACCCAACCCAAATAGAAGCCCTAGCACATATAAGCAGCCTCCCTTATGTCTTCACCCTCAATCCTCGCAAGGTCGACTCAAATCCTCCCACAACATTTCTCCTTCATTCCTGCCACGGTGTTGCTCTCTCAGGTCCTTTCACGGCATCACTACCTTGAGTCTTCCCATGTAGTCACTCCCTCCGATCCTCCACTTAGTGTTGCTGCTGTATGTTGGTCCTCCTTTTAGAGTTGTTCCCACTGGTTTTCTTCTCAATCGGCGTCCCTCCCTCTAATACTTGTTCTGGTTTTCTCTTGAGTTTTTCTTAGCAAGGGCAACATGTTTTTTTGAGTTAATCAAGGGGGAGATGTAAAATCGTTTCCTTAAAACAATAACTAACTAAATGTTTGATCAAATCATTCATTAAAACATTATCATGCACACAGTTGGGCTTTGAAATTCACAAGGCCCAAAATAACTATTTTCTATTAAGCCCAAACTCTTTAACTAAATAATGTTGCATCATATATCAAAATATCCATATTAGACCAAGTTGTGGATCCATAAGATCAAAACAAGTCATAAGGCCTCTAGGCCACCCAAAATCATCAAGAGTAATCCAGTCACAGGGAAATCAAAAGTATATAATTAATGCATCAAATCTCCAAACAAATCAGAGTATGCAAGATGAACTATAACGAGGCAATATCCAACAATCCAACATATACCAGAAAGATGGAAACACTACTATTAGCAAAAGTAGCTTAAGCTTCTGGAGTCTTCCCTAATAGACTCATATGAAAACTATTACCTGGAAAAATATTAAATCAATAGGGTGAGGCAAAAGCCTCAGCAACCAACAATCAATCTCATCAGACATATGAGCAAGTGCTCATGAGTTGTCAAGTGAGATAGTTATAAAATCATAGCATTACTAAAAATATCACATGGCTACACACACACACACAGAGATATATATATATATATATATATATATATATATATATATATATCAATTCACAATATCATAATCTCATTATCATATTAATCATATGAATGCACAAAAATCAATACATAAGAATTTATTTTCTGTCCTCCCTTATCTCCTCTCTGCCTTATTTTCTCTTATTGAACCCATGTGCTAGTACTCACTCATATGACTGGTAGTTCAACTCAACAAGCTCACCGATAAAGTGATATGGACAAGTCAAATTCCACAGAGTACAAGACCGGACCATGGGTTCCCCCTCTAATATATTTGTGCGGGTGTCAAGGCCCTACTAGACACAAATAAGTCAAAGGGCTTACCAGTGTGCACCTGAAAACCCACCCCCTTATTTCCTCTTTTTGTACAAGAATTCACCCCCTTATTTCCTCTTTGAATAACCTCCCATCAAATCCACATCCACCATCCCCTCTCATATCAATACTCAATAGATATAATCACACTGAATTATCACATGCCATTATCAATTGACAAGTTATCAAGAGAATCTTTCTGATCTCATAAATCAACACCAACTCATATAATATAATATCACTAGTCATTTCTCAATGAAAATAAGTCACACAAGGCAATTTCATTAACAATATAGTTTCATAGTCCATATCACATGCCAATAGCAAATTTATAGTTCTATAAAGTTAAAAATCACTCACAAACATCATACAAGCATGTACAAGAAGAGAAAAGTAGTTACCTCTCACTAAAGCAAATTATTACAACAATGCTCCTAATCCAAGAGCTAAAACACATGTCATAATCAGTTTACAATAATCAATTTACTACACATTAATAACTCTTTGAGTTTTTTGAACATTCAACTTAATTAAATAAATTCTATAAATTCAAAGTTTTGAATTAATTAGTCAAAAATTCCAATTATTTATTTTAATCGTAATTCAAATATTTTTCTTGACCCAACAATTCATTTAAGTCATTGATTATTATCAATTTCATTCCATTACATAAAATCTCCAATTTAAAGTTTAGAGCATAAAATTGTTAAATTAGAAATCTTCATTTTAATAAAAAATTTAAACCAATTAAAACTTTAAAAGTACATCCAATAATCCAAATAAACCATTTAAGCCAAATTTAATTGGTTAAAAATGTCCAATATAGAATTATTTATAGGCTAATAATATAGAAAATTCATTATAAAATCTTATACTAAATAAATAATAAAAGTAATATGATTAAAATTAGCTAATAAAACTCAAAAATTGTCCAAAACCCTAACCCTAAAATATTGTCTAATTAGCATTAAATTATAATTAAAAGAAAGAAAAAATTATTTAGAACAATTTTCATGAAAGAAATTTTACAGTTAGAAGTGATTTTGCTTATTAAAATGACCCAAATAGATTGCCATAAGATATGACAAACAGACAAACAATGCCGGACTCAACCCCTCGATTACTGTAGCGGCACTCTAGCGATTTAAATTGGTGGGTGGGGTATTAATAAAACCCCGCCACGTGACTCTCTAATGGGGCCACGTGCCCCATTAATTTTTTTAATATATATATACACACACAAAAAATAGCGACGGTTTAATTATTGATGGGTGGGGTATTTATAAAGGGAAAATACCAGTTAGGTCCCAAGGTACAGATTTAATCCCAAAAAAGTCCCTTTGCAAATTCCAATGTCAGAAAAGTCCCTAGGGACTTTTCTGACAGCAATTCCCTTTGAGAAATGACTAAAATAGCCCCCACTCAAATTTTAAAAAATGAGGTCATCGTCAAGCGGCTCTGCTTCTCGTTCTTTTTGAAAATAGCCCCCACTGAAAGCCCCCACTGAAAGCTTGAGGTTCATTTTGAAAAGAAGAAACAGGGTTCGAAATCGCGCCTCTGCTTCTCGTTCTTCTCGTTCCTCCGTCTTCACCATGGTTCATCGTCAAGCGTCGGGGGGCTTCGACGCCGCGTCGCTGTCGTGCGCGTTGGTGTGGGTGAGTGCGCCGTACCCTAAGCGTGCAGCGCAGTCCGTCGCGAAGCAGCTGGTGTTCGTGGGCTCCTCTGGCGTCGGCCGGTGTTGCAGTGGCAAAGAATCCGGTGCCCGTCCAACAACGTCAGCCGCATCGCTCCAACACCCAGCATCCCTCGAGTGCTCCTCTGACGGTCAGTCGTCCGCCCCTTTACTGTGTGGTTTTTTTTTTTGTGAAATGGCACCAAAAATTGTTGTTGCGGTGCTGCTGCTCTTGGACTCTCCAATGGCCATTCTCTTTCATTCTGTACTTGTGAGTTCCGCATTTCTTGTTGTGCTCTCTGTCTGCGTGTCCTTTGTGTTTTTCGCTTTCATTCATATAAATTTTGTTTTACTGGCCAGTTGCTTTCGCGGACCTAGCGGTTAAAATATGTCTCTGTGGTGTCTTTATTTCTTTTCCCTACTTGCTCTAATTTGGCTTGAAAGAAGTAAGATATTTGGCAAAATACAACATCCGCTAGTGGCTTTGATGCATTACGACTTTTTGACACTGTTCGTTTCTTTTCTTGGCTACCAAACAAAGGAAACGCCTCTGTGGTTGGGGTTCTATAATGACTGCGTTTATTCTATTCTGTTTGGTCTATTTATGTATATGCATGAGTATAACTTCAAAATTTATGCTGTTCCAAGATAGATGTGAATTTTGAATAGACCAGAAAATAATTGCCACTAGTTTGGGATTGGGGGAAAGTATTGATTCTTGGAATTTAGTTGGGAAAATACATTGGTTAAGGAAGGTGCTTGTCGGGTTTAAATTTGTTCTTTTTATGTGTGGTGCTGGTATGTGATGGCTGAATCAGTGTTGTTGTTTTGGGGGTATGGATGTTTGTTTATGAGTAATGTTGAAGGCCAGGGAATGTTTTATAATGTGGTTTGGTGATAATGTGTTGCTCTAGCATTGGGTTTGAGGTCAGAATCAATGGGTATGAGGCTAATAATGTGCTTCTCTATAATTGGTGCATTTGGAAGTTAGTTACTGTTAAAAATTGATGTCCTATTAATGCTTCAGTTTGTGTTGCTTATTACTGTTTTTGAGTGGTTCCAATAGAAGAATGGGAAGTATAGGAAGTAAAGTTGGGTCTAGGTACAACATACACCATTGTACGAATTGGTACTTGTCAGTATAGAATAGTTAGCAACCGTTGATATGAAAAATTGTTTGTTGTGTGTGATGAGTTGCAGAAGAAAGTTTTGTTCATGACCTTATGCTTCATTGTTGATTTATATGACTTAGTGATTGATATATATATATATATATATATATTGGGTAGATGACTGTGTTCTGTACATTGCTGATGTGGAATTGCAATTAACTTCGTAAATTAGTTGTTTGTTATATACAAATGATTGGTTAATGTCTTATGTTTTTGGTGGTGTGTGAATAAAGTAGTAATTACAGTCAAGGTTAAGCAAAAAATGGCAAAGAAGAAAGAAAGGAAAGATGGAGAGGGAGAGAGGGGGAAAAAGTTTCAGGGTATATATTGTTTACACAAGATTATTTTAAGAACAAGAAAAACAAGAAGGAGGAGTGCAAGCGTTTAAAAGAGGAGACACAGTCTATGAAAGAAGCTTGGGACGCATTGAAAGATGAGGAGAAGGAGGCATATAAGGTGAGGGCAAAGAATTTAAGGAGTGAGGCTAAAGGGACAAAATACATGGTTCCATTCTTGACCCGATGTGCTCCTAATCAATTTATGAAAGTGTGCAACATTGTGAAAAATAGAGAAGATAAGATGGAAAGGCTAAAGAAAATCGGATTTGACAAGTTAGTTCACATAAGCTGCTCACAAATCCCCCGAGATCTATGTGGTCAGTTGATGTCTGCATTTGACCCTCCAACAAACAATGTTTTGATTCGAGGGAGGTCATTGAACATCCGCCGGGAAGATGTTCAACAATTGATGGGGTTACCGTGTGAGGGGGGGACATTGAGGAAAAAGTCAACAAAGAAGAAGAAGGTTTTGAACAATTGAAGACATTGTACGGGACAGTGCCTTACAAGACCATTAGAAAATGGCTAATTGAGAGAGGCGAGGATCCGGAATTCGAATTCCTCTTTGTTATGTATGCGTTGGGAACTCTCTTGTGTCCCGGGTTGGGTATAAAAGTGACTGATAGAGTGTTGAAAGTGATGGCGGCGACAAAAGGAGGTCTTGGGAAGTACGATTGGTCGAGTTTTGTGTTGATTGAATTATCAAATTCTATTGCACAGTACAAGAAGAAATTAGTGAAAGGGAAAGATGCAGGGAGGATCAATGTCGGGGGATGTATATATTTTCTAATGGTAAGTGCATGTTTGATCTATGTAACGTTTATTGGCTTTTTTAATTAGTTGTATATCGTTGCATTACATGTTGAATTTGCTGCTGTTAAGTTGTAATTTAATTTCTGTACAGGTGTTTTGCTTGCAACATTTTCCCCTAGGCCAACTACATGCCTCTACAAGTGAAAATGCGCTTGCATTTTGGAATGACAACAACGTAAAGAGTAGAGTGCAGACAGAGAAGGAAAGCAACCAAGGGTTGCTACATTCAGTCAGTAATGTAGTTGGATCAGCCTCTTTTGAATTGCATGAACAAACCATGCTAACACACCCGGTAAGATGTGAAATCTGATGTCACAACAACATTCAGTTGAAAGTATTGACTTAAGTTTTTGTGATGTCTAATTTGTAGGAAATCAAGAGAACATATGATCGAATTATGTCAAGGGTGGTGTCAATAGTGCAAGAGGAACTTCTTTCCCTTCAAGCGAGGCTCTTAGGCGGGGGAGAAATGGATGAAGGGGATGAAAAGGTGCAAGACATTAAATCTTCATCTGAAAGTGAAGATGATGAACATGTTGAGGGGGGTGACATAAGAAAAAGAGAAGACGATGAGGAGTAGTCTATAAGTGCAGACGAAGGGTCAGAGGAAGAAGTAGGAGGTGTACATGGTATGGGAGATAAGGAGGAAGTGGAATCGAAAGGAAAGGAACAGGCACAATTGAGGAAATCTACAAGGGTTAAGAAACCTGCTATTGGGTCTCCTTGGGTGACAACAATGGCTAAGAAGTGAAGTGAAGATGAGAAGGATAAGGAAGTTTTATATCAAATGTGCACTACACGATGTAAATCACCAGAGGATGAGGAGTAAGTAATCACACTTCTGCAATCTCAACTTACATGAATCATAGTCAACTGACTTTGTGTGCTTGTTTGTGTATTAGGGAGTTTGTAGACATGTATGACTATTTCTTGACCCGCGGTGAACTATATTGCCTTCGTCCAAGGGGTTGGATTAGTAACAGGGTAAGTTAATTGAACAATTAACTCATACTATGTTCATTGAATTTTGTGAATTGCTGACTCTTTTTTTAATGGTGCATAGTTTATGACCATGGTTGCGAGGATGTTAGTGGGGGATCAAGTACACAATAGCAGCCGGGTGACCAGACACATATTTTCCGCAGAATTGATGCAAAAAATGGCAGCGGATCCTAACAAGTGGTCATTGGAATCACATGATACGGAGATCTTGCCTGAACATATTGGTTACAACATTGGCGATTGCGACTTGATTTTTGCTCCTACCCTGCGCTTGGATCATTGGTTTTGTTATGTCTTGGAGACGAAGACAATGCGGTTTTATGTGCTGGACTCATTGGTTGACCAATTAACATATGCAAGGGCACAAAAGGTAGAAGAAGATGCAACAAAACCGAAGAGAATGAGCAAAAGCCAAAAAGAAGATATTCGAGCCAAAGAACGTCTCGCACAGCAGTGTGTAAGTGCTTGTTTCTCAAATGGTTTGTGTGCATTCGTCATTGTTGTTTTCTGACATAACTTCTTTTTCGTACAACTTCCAGAGAGATTGCATTGTTAACATACTTCGTCGAGTAAAACCCGAAGTATATGACAAAGGGAAGGAAATACCAAAGGAAGTTACTTGGGCAAAAGTGCATGTCCAAGCTGATACGTTAGTGTTGTTTTTGTTCCGCCTACTCTTTCAACTATTGCTTTTTTTGACCCATTCGGTTGTTATAACATGGGAATGGTGTATGTGGCTTTTTGTTTTGCAGCGATTCGTGTGGTGTTCATGTTCTGTCATGGTTACATAGCTGGGATGGCTCTACACATGACAAGGCGGGGTACACTATGCCTAAGCTTGGTGATCATCAGATTCGGCAAGTGAAGGTAGATTGTTTATGGTGGCTAGTTTCACATGAACAGAACAAACACACTCAAAAGGTGTTATCCCTTGTCAACGGAAGTCAACAAATGAAGAGGAAGAAAGTGTGTAGCATTTGACGTAGTTTTTTGTGAAAATGGCTACTTAGAGTGTTCTGTAGTTGATATTTTGTATGAATGCCAACTTGCTGCAAAAGGCACTAACGTATAGTTAGTTTACACCATCATCAATTATTTTGGTGACATAATGATTTAACTTTACAACATGTACATATCAAATGCTTGACTAGGTCCCCAAACAGGTTATTTTGCTCAGGTTATTTTGCTCAGCTTATATGAACATGTACATATCAGTTATTTTGCTCAGGTTATTTTGCTCAGCTTATATGAACATGTTCATATCAGTTATTTTGCTCAGGTTGTTGGACATGTCATTTGAACAAGTGTTTGCTGTTTTTAAGTTTACAACACATGTTGCTACGTTTACAACACGTTAAGCTCATTTTACAAGTTTGTGCAACGTTTACAAAATGTTCTGTTATATTTACAACATATTCAGTTATATTAACTACGTCATAAGCGGAGTTTACAACTTGGGAGAAAGAAAGTGTAAATGGTTTATGTTACAACACTTGTTTCTACGTTTATAACACCTTTAGCTCTTTTTACAAGTTCTTCAGCTACGTTTACAACACCTTAAGCTCATTTTACAAGTTTGTTCAACGTTTACAATATGTTCTGCTATATTTACAACGTCATAAGCGGCGTTTAAAACTTGGGAGAACGAAAGCGCAGATGGTTTATGTTACAACACTTGTTGCTACGTTTACAACACCTTTAGCTTGTTTTGCAAGTTCTTCAGCTACGTTTACAACCACTCCCACCAGGGACACCAAGGGCAGTAGCTTGTGCAACAAGCCAACACTTAGGCTCCACTTTCTTCTATCATCGTTTACAAGATGATCTGCAATATTTACAACATCTTAAGCTATATTAACAACGTCATAAGCGGCGTTTACAACTTGGGAGAAAGAAAGCGCAGATGGTTTATGTTACAACACTTGTTGCTACGCTTACAACACCTTTAGCTGGTTTTACAAGTTCTTCAGCTACGTTTACAACCACTCCCCCCAGGGACACCAAGGGCAGTAGCTTGTGCAACAAGCCAACACTTAGGCTCCACTTTCTTCTATCATCGTTTACAAGATGATCTGCAATATTTACAACATCTTCAGCTATATTAACAACGTAATAAGCGGCGTTTACAACTAGCAAATTTTGACAGTGTAATTTTGGACACTCTCACAGTGTCTTACCATCAGCTGAACCCAGTCATGTAGCGATCTGCATAATATTCTTAAGCTAACATACATAACATCATGTAGCCTTGTGCACAAGCTATTATGTACGTATGTTTTCACAACAAAAAAAGTTGTTTTCACAAGGTCATTGCCCAACCCTCTTATGGTTGTACAATTTCATGTGCCTCCTGTCACAACAACATAGCATTAACTTAAACAAAATAATACATGTACTGTCACAACAGAATAGCTTATCATTTCCATAGATATTAAGACAATAAAATATTAAGTACTATGAGTAAGTACCTTTTGTTCACTTACTCATTGCACTTAATATGATATACTAATTACATAGATACACCAAGTTGGGGATGCATTCAACAAGCAAAAGGGGTGAGGGTCTATATATACATCACCAGAAAGTTACTATCAAAATAATCTACATTTATGTAAATGTTTTTAGGATGGATTTGGATTTCTACAAGTTTTGATTGTGTGCCCAGCCTCATTGCATCTCCCACAATGATATATCTTTTTGTTTTGAAATTGAGATTCCCTTCTTTTCCTTTTCGGTCTCCCTGGTGGCCTTGAAGTGATTGGAGGGTCTAAGAATGTCTGTGTTAGCATATGCGTCACCGTTGGAGACTCAACCCATGGACAATCATGAGTTGCGACTGGCCTCATGGAACTTTCATATATTTTTCTCTGTGCTTCCAGTTTGAACCAGTCATCTACAAATGTGTAGACATTACCACTAAGTACCTTAATAGCTGCACATGCATGGGCGCAAGGCACTCCACTCATTTGCCATGCTAGACACGTGCATTTTCTTTCACCAAAATCTACATTCACAAAAATGATGGCATCTCCACATCTACTTCGAACCGAGAACTGATTGTCTCCATAATATGATGCTTCCATATTTTCAGCATGTTTAATTGTTACAGCAATTTTTCTTCAATTCTTGGTCCCAATGCATTTTTCCAACTACCCATGGCCATCTTGCTTGCAATCAATTTTCGAGCCAATTTCTCCCGATGTTCATGAATTAAAACTGACACGGTGTGCTTCCTTTCTGTTAACATCCATACATTAAACGACTCTGCAAGATTACTTGTTATGTTGTCCCACCTTTTGAAAGGAAACTTGCTTAGAGCCCATTTCTCAACATCCCCATGATTCTCCACCCAATTTGCCAATTGTGGATTGAACAATCTTAATGCACCCATTGCACTAGTGAAGTCTTCATCCAACCTTGCATATGCAATTGCATCAAGAAGAAGGAGTGCATTCTCCTTGCTATTCGCCGATGTTCGTGTCCGACCTCTATTAATTCGTAGGAACTCGGCACTATAATTTTCCTTCACATGCCGGTAGCAAAAAGCATGTCTCTCACTGCCAAATATTTCTTTTACAGCACCAATAATCGCATTATTGCGATCTGAGACAATTGTTACCAACATTGAGGCAGTAATGTCTTTCACGTTCGATAGAAACCAAGACCATTCATCATACGTCTCACCACTCACAATGGCATATGCTAGGGGAAACATCTGGTTGTCTGCATCGTATGCACTAGCTGACAACATTGTTCCCTTATAAGGGCCACTTAGATGACAACCATCTACATACAGTATGGGCCGACAACCTCCTAAAAACCCTTTAATAGAACAACCGTAAGCAATAAATACCCTATGAAATCTATTGTTCGATGAGGCTGCCCATTTTGCAACTGTGTCCGGGTCACTCTCGATTAGTCTGTCACATATCCAAGGAATTACCATGTAAGAGTCTTCTACTCGACCATGTAATTCCCTTACCGCTCTTTCTTTTGCCCTATATGCTTGACGGTAGTTCAGCCGCACCCCATACTCTCTGTACATGTCTGATTGAATGACGTTAGCAGTCTTATCAATATTGGACCTCAAACCATCCATTACGATTGATGATGTCAAGCTCGACCTATGTGGATGCAAAACTATTAGGCTATCTTGTGCTTGGTGAACGTGTTCACTTTTGAGTGTTCTAATGGTTAAAAACTCTGTATCTTGATGCTCTCCTGATGAATATGCACCTATGTACCAAGGACAACCTTCAACCTTGCACTTCACAATTATCTTGTGTTGATTGTTCTTCACAAATTGGTATGCAAACTTATGAGCAATACTATATTTGTATAACGTTTGACGAAGGCTCACAGCATTCGGAAAAATCTGTCCTGCTCCAATAATCAAATCCCTCCATTTTCCATGATTCATTTCTGGTATAGGGGTTGGCACCATTTGCGTAGCACAAGTCAATAATGGGGTCACTTGACCTTCAATTAACAAACAATGTGGGGATGTACACATTCCTCCTTCACCTCCAAACAAATGATTAATCCTGCAAGAAATTACAAGTTTTAGTGCTCTTGCACATATTCACGTTGGAAGAAATTACTTTTCTTAGGACAAATAAACTTACACTTCTTGCTCTTCCATTTGACTGTTCATTGCTGGTTCTGTACTGTCATTATCACCATCCTCTTCAATATACACTTGACCATATTGTTCATTATATTTGATTAGATGATACACCCCTTCGTCATCCACAAGATCCACAAATGTTGACGTATCAAGGGCAACTTTGAACTTCATTTGCATTTCATTCCTTTCTTTTCCCATTATGGATGATATGATTCTTTGCAACTCCTCATATGTTGTGCCTTCCTTTACGCATCTTGTTCTTACTAAACCACCAACATGTTGCATTTCATCTTCTCCACCATTTAAAAACTTCCCCCCACATGAAAGAAACAAAATAAATTCTTCCCCGAACAACTTCCCATCTTTCATGTCAATCTGCAACACAAATTTCGTATTATCAACTTCCAAAGCAATATTTACAACTTCATACGCACATATTAACAACACATTAACTACATGTTTAATTCCTGCACATATGCTTTTTTTAATAACAACAAACACACTAAACACAAGGCCAAACCTCTGTTCTCTTCTCCAAAAATAGACCACAGCTACGGTACGTATTTACAACTTTCACAGCAATATTTACAACTTCATATGCACATATTAACAACAAGTTAACTACACATTTTATTCCTTCACATATGCTTTTTCTAATAACACCAAACACACTAAAAATAAGGCAAAACCCCTGTTCTCTTCCCAAAAAACAAAACACAGCTACGGTACGTATTTACAACTTCCATAGCAATATTTACAACTTCATATGCACACATTAACAACACGTTAACTACACTTTTTTTTCCTACACATGTGCTTTTTCTAACAACACCAAACACACTAAAAACAGGGTCAAACCTCTGTTTGCTTCACCAAAAACAGAGCACACCTACGGTACATATTAAGAACTTCCATAGCTATATTTACAACTTCATATGCACAAATTTACAACAATTTTTTTTGTTCATTTCAGCGTTTTTCCAGCAAAGAATACCAACTTCATTCATCATTCTCACTTTAAACACAACAGCTCCTCTGTTACCATGCCATAAAAACAGAGCACTCTAACATAAACCCAACCCACCCAAGGTGAAATCCCAACTTCAATGATCAAGCTCATTTGTCTACCAAATTCTTAGCTTTTCTTCTCTACCACCTACCACTTACTCCATTTTTTAGCTCAAGATCCAACCTTTCACCAAACCCTCACTCTCAACGAAGTATGATACACACAAAAAGAAACAAAATTTTTGAGAGTTCGTTTCTCTACGTTGCTGCACGTACTTGGACGATGAAGAAGACGAGATTCCCAAGAACATTAACGCCACTTTGTATCCCTTCAATGTTACACCTCCTACGCCCTTCGTCCGTGTGCGTTTTTCTGTTTTCCTTAATGTCTTGATCACTAATACAGTAATACGAGCTTCACTCATCTCTCCTCTGTGCGTTTTTTTTTAAATTTGAGTGGGGGCTATTTTAGTCATTTCTCAAAGGGAATTGCTGTCAGAAAAGTCCCTAGGGACTTTTCTGACATTGGAATTTGCAAAGAGACTTTTTTGGGATTAAATCTGTATCTTGGGACCTAACTGGTATTTTTCCATTTATAAAACCCCACCACGTGACTCTCTAATGGGGCCGCGTGCCCCATTAATTTTTGTTTTGATACATATATACACACAGTGGCGACGGTTTAATTATTGATGGGTGGGGTATTTATAAAACCCCACCACGTGACTCTCTAATTAGGCCACGTGCCCCATTAGTTTTTTTAATATATATACATATACTCCCTTAGATATTATTTATAAGAAATTTTTTTTATTGATTGTATAAAACGAACTAATAGTTAAAAATAATAAATGTTTCAAAAATACCATGCTTTTTTCATATATGCCCCTCTTTAAAAGAGTATAGGAGAGACAATATATAAAAAGTATGAGAAATAATAAGTATAAAATATGAGAGAGAATGAACATTTAATAAGGTTAAAATATGAAAAAAAAAAAAGAGAATTACACTAAGGTCCCATGGAAGAAAAGAAATGAAAAAATAGTCCCAATAGATTGCAAAATGAAAAAATGGTCCCATGGAGTTGTTAATACAGACTCCTGGAGTTATTAACGAGTTGTCAATACATGCTCATGGAGTTGTTAATGGGACCATTTTTTCATTTTGCAATCTATAGGGACCATTTCTTCATTTTTTTCCTTGTTTGGGACCTCATTGTAATTCTCCAAAAAAAAAAAGCTTACATTTTTAGATAAACAGTTAAAGTTGCTTATAAAAGAGATCAACCCTATGAAAGAGAAAGTTCTTATAAATAGGACCAGAGGGAGTATATAAGTGTAGGATGATTTCTTTCTTTGTTTTTTTTTTCACTTCTTCTTTTTTTTTTTTTCAGAAAACCTTAATGGGATTGCACTGTATATGTTATTTTTTTTCATATTATTTTTACTTCCTCTCTTCTCTGCTTTTTCTGTTTTATTAACAATAACAAAAATAATAAACTGTTATTATTATTATTTCTACATTTCTATTCCACTATTTTTTTACCATCATAAATCAAATTTTAATTAAATCCTTTTTATTTCAATAATTACATCATAAATCTATTTATTATGATTATTATTTTTTAATTGTAATTAATCTAAATATAAAAATTAGGATGTTACAGGTAGGTTTGAAGGCTCCATTACATCATATAAGCTGATAAGGAATGCTTTTTGGTTTCCTTTTGATTTTCTTGAGTTTTCTTTTTCATTTAATCAAGTGTATATTGCTTTTTGGTTTTCGTTTTTGATTTTGCTTGAGTTCACGTTTTGCTTTAGTCAAGTGTATTTTTGGTGTAACCAAGTGTATATGTGCCTTTGATATGAACTTATAATAAATTATGAACAAATTAGAGATCTTGGACTACCTAGACTAGTCCACCAGTCCAGAGATCAAGTCTGATCCTCTCTGAGTTCAAGATATTACTAAATCATACTAGATCATGGGCTGCTTTTTTCAGCCTGAGGCTTGTAACATCCTAATTTTTTATTTTTAGAATTTATTTAATTTAATATTGATAAAGAATTACTCCATGATAAATGGTATTTATCATATAATTATTGGAATAAAAAGTTTTTATTAAAAATATTATTTATCATAATAAAATAAATTATTGAGTAAAAATAATAATATAAATAAAAATAAATTTTAATATAAAAAATATAGAGATTTGAAAAGAAAAAAACAGAAAGAGAGAGAGAGAGAGGGAGGAAGTGATTTTAAAGAAGAAAGAAAAAAGAAATGAAAAAAAAAAAAATTATACCAAGGGGCAAGTAGCCCCTTAGTAGTCACGTGGTGGGGGAATATATCTAACCCCCACCCATCATCTAATCAGCTACAGTAACTGCGGCGAAGCAATGGGAGAGGTGAGTTCGGGTTTCTGTCCAGCGGCGCGGCTATGAATTTCAGATTTTTTTTTTGGGGGACAAAGCTATTAATTTCAGATTTAAGGCTTTTCATTTAGAATCATTTACGTGATAAAAATCATCTTCTCTTCAAACTTTCTTCATAAAAATTGTCCTTATGAAAATTATTCTACTTATTTTTATATTTTTAATGATATTACCGATATATTGATAGGAAGAAATTTTGGGGTTTGGGCTTTTGGTGAGTTAGAGTTTTTACAATAGATAACTGTAGAAATATAGAGGGAGGTAAATTGTTAATTTTAATATGTTTGAATTTGTTGTAATAATTTAAAATTAATTTTCTATTTAAAGAGTTTAAGATTTATTTTCTATATGGTATTTTTAATCGATTAAATTTAAGTTAAACAACTTATTTTGGTTATTGGAGGTATTAATATTATTGAAGTTTTAATTGATTTAGGTTGTTGGATAAATTGAAGAATTATAATTTAACAATTTTATGTTTAAAAACTCTAAACTTTAAATTGGGAATTTTGTACAATTAATTGGAACTGGTGCTAACTTGTAATTCCAATGGGTTGTTTAGGTAAGAAAAATGTTTGAATAAAGTGTAAAACAAATAATTGAGATTAGAGTGTGAAATTATAATTTTGGGTAATTAATTAAAAAATTTAAAATTATAAAATTACACTACTACAGATTTGTGCATCTATAATGCTAAATACATAATGGTTATAGCTAATAAACATCATATATATCGAGGTGGAGGCCGCGTAAAGATATATAACGCTTAAAAGTAACAGTCACTTATGCGCACCGTTATGTATTGTGAGGCGGAATTCATGAAAACACACAGATAACGATTATAGTTAATAACAGTAATTTATTTAGTGACAAAAGTGATGGTTCTTTCGAAACAACCATTATGTAAAACTTACAAATGATTCATCTTCCAACCCTACATCAGTGAAAACACAAACATAATGGTTATATCCATTAAACAAAAAGTATAAACGACAAAAACGATATTTCATAATAAACAACCATCATGTAACGAACAAATCTAAAAGGCGCCTTTTCAAAACCTCGTTCAATCCGATACCAAGTACTAGTTCTCTTAAGTTAAATACTTTAGAGCGAAGTAGCTATTCCTTTTGTTATTAGTATTTTTCTAAAACGTACATATAACCTCGTTCTTCTCTATATCATCATGGTCAGATGCCAAAGAGTTCTTTTCATTCGCCCTTCCTCCTCTACAAGCTCCTCCTCCTCTAATGAAGGCTTTGCTGTAGATGTTGGCCAACCTTGACTGTTCCACAAGGTGTCTTACTAGACATGTCCATAGTCTGAACAGGAAGTTAGGCCTCATTCTTCATCACAATCATGTTATATATGATCACTTCCAGTTAGACCCTTCATCTCCTTTCTCAGACAAGATCAAATCCATCCGCCTTGACCATCTCAATAACCAAGGTGACGGCATGAAGGAAGATCCCAAGCAATAGTACATGAGGTTTTTAGGGGGATACATTCATCAAGAGGGATCCAGATAGAAATGACACTTACTTCTTTGTGCCTTACATTCAAGGTATGAATATCATTAACTCTACTTACATTGGTTTTTATTTATTTTGTAATTGTCCTGATGATGTGATCTATTATTTTACTTAGGAATCACTAGATGCTCATAGTCTTAAATCCAATGTGCAAAAGGATTTGGTAATATGATTCTATGAGCGAGGTTCTAGATGGAAACCATACATGCATGAGACATTCAACTAATATGTTATTTATTCATCATCTCTTATAATTCAGTTCATCTTACATGTTTTTATACATATAATTTTATATTATATCTTCTTAGAACGATCTACAATTACCGCACTCAAAATGGTCTCGAGAACACCAAGTATAAGCTCACTGATGGCACCTATAGATGCGCCTTTCAATGACTATATCCGAAGGTATATATATTATTCACCAATGACTATAATATTAATAAATTGATGAAATATACAATATAGTGTGTGTGTGTGTGTGTGTGTGTGTGTGTGACCGACTGATAAATTTTTCTTCTCATTTCTTCATAGTGCCCTGGGTACTGTGTGATATAGTACATGAAGGACATCATCACACATAGTCCTAAAAATATTGATACAAATAAGGTATATTATATACTCAATTAATTTATATCTACATTCGGTTAACTATATATTACAATATCTAATTTCCATTTATTATTTCCTTTTGCACTCAGCATTTTAATGCCTCCTTATATCCCGCATGATGTTTAGCTACTCACAAATGAAAGAAGTGGTTGAAGAGTTGGTGACATCTATGGGAGAGTAAACATATAGAATAACTATAAATTTCTAGATACTGATGATTTGTTTATTTTAAAGTTTTGGTTTTAATAGTACATACATATACATGAATGACTGTAAATATATTTTGATTTATTGTATTATTATGTATATGAATGAATGTAAATATATATTATGATTCGTTCTACACAAATGTATATATGTAGGGGGAACATCGAAAAGCAGAACCCCCCACCCCCTCCCCCCAATTTTTTGAAAAAAAATAGCTTCGATAAATAACAATTGTTATCTAACAACTGTTATTTATGTCAACATATATAATGATTGTTAAAGCAGAACTGTTATGCATGATGCAAGTATTACTATATATTATAATAGTTGTTTACGTGTGCCCGTTAATTATTATAACAGTGCCTCACCAAACCTCAATACACAAGAGGTATTATATTATAACCATTATAATATGTCCTGAATAAATAACGGTTTGGAACCATAGTATATCTATGCTGAGCTCTTATACCGCCTGTATATATGATGGTTTAGAATTGTGATGTATGATATTTAATAACTCTCATATATCGCGATTTTTGTAATAGAATTAAGTTAATTGTTTAATTTGTGTATTAAATTTGTATTTACATTATTGTGTAGATTGATTTGTGAACGAATTGTGAATGGTGCCTTTATTTCTTGAGGCTTATAAGGTTTAATGGGGAATTGAGGTAACCATGATTAATTTATTTTATATGCTTGTTCTAGACTATAAGGTATTTTCTAAACCTTACCTTGTTTATGAAATTTAGGCGTGATTTGGAAAATCCTATGTACTTTTGTATATGAACTTAGTTCTGTGAAGCAGTGTACTTAATTGTAATGTATATATGAGTTTGTGATGCTTGTGCTGATGAATGTAATGTGATAAAAAGTATTTAACATGTTGTATTAATGTGAAAGGTTTCTTTTTTTGAAAAATATGTATACATATTATGTTCATTGTTTTGGGGATATTTTGGGACTATGTGGTAGGGGTTATAGAGAATCTGTGTACCCATAAGCTCTCTCATTTCTTACCCTGATTCTAGTTGAGTGTTTTGGGCGGATACCTCTCTATTACAGTATATCAGTGGTGGCATAGGAGGGGGCAATTGCAATACCTCAAATTTTGAAACTTGAGGCTAGAGAATAAGCCTGAGATAAGTGGACTGCTAAGCCCCGGTTTAGCAAAATCCCAAATTGTGATTAAGGGTTAATGACTCCCAAAAGTGGATGTCATTAGTGATAAATGAACCCTTTTGGAGAATATGATATGAACCATGATTCGTATGCGTTGTGAGCAGCGCCGAAACCCTGTATTTAAGTTTAATTATGGATTAACCTCTAAATTGACTTAAAATAGAGGGGAGGGCGCATTGTGAAAGAAAATGAATGAGAAATGTATTTGATGGTGATTCAAGAGGAATTGTCATAATCAGGGCAAAACAGTAAAGTTACCGACCAGTTGATCGGTTACCGAAGAGGAAACTCTTTGGTAACTTCAAGATCAATGGTTAGGATTGATTTGTGTTGAGATCAAAGGGTGGAATCCAATGTGGATGTGCCTATGTGAACTCATGGTTGATGGAGCAAGATGTTGACATATGGCAAGTTGTGAGCCATATATCTTGGTCAATTTGTCAACTCATTTTCCCTTTCTCCTCTTCCTTTTTGGTCAGCCTAATAAGGCTTTTAGTGGCCAAAAACTGACCTTCTTCTTCATTATCTCATCATTCTCTCTCTCTCTCTCTCTCTCTTCCATGGACGCAAACTTGGGGGGAGGAAAGAGAAAGAAACAAGGTGAGTTTTGGCTTGTGTAATGGCCTCTAATGGTTAAAACCTCTTCACTAATCTTGATCATGTTGATGAGAGCTTCATCTCTATGGTTTTAGATTCTTGATTGGAGGTGTTTGATGGCTTAAGCAAAAGTGGAAAGATGAAGAATCAAGGAAATTGGTTTGGGAAAGAGGAAGAGGTGAGTATTTGAAGCCTTTTGATCTAAGTTTTGTGAATTATGGTTGAGTATTGTGATTTGTAGAATTTGCCCTGATTTTGTGATGAATTTCTTGTGGTTTGGATTAGATGAATTGGGTTGTGTTTTATGTTGGAAATGGTGCCATGTTGTGGTATTTGGTCATTGGAATTGATTTGGGAACTTGAATTGGAAGAGTTGTAATGTTGTGGTTTGAAATGTGATATTGTGTGACATGTTGCAATTCATTGTGAAACATGTCAATATAATGTGAATTTGGTTGATTTGGTATTTCCAATGGATTCCTTGTGTAAATTTGTGTGGGAATGGTGTTTGATGTGAAATGGGACCATTGGAAGCCAATTGTGCAAAACTTGAAAAACTGTCAATTGGAAGTTCTGTTCTGGGCAGTTTGGTGTTGTGGACGTTTTGACTAGGCAAATGATGTCAGAAAATTATGAAACTTTCCAGTCATAAATTTCACATCCCAAGCTTCAAAATGAACACATAATTTGTTCCATTTCGTTTTGGAAACTTGGAGTTATAGCTGTCCAAAGTTTGAGGTCGAAAATGGATTCTGTTTTGGGACAGTTTTGAGTTTTGGGGAATTCTGTGTTTGTGTGGTGATTTCTAGTAAAAGCCAATATTTTTCCTGTGTATAGGACTTGAATAGCTTTAATTTGGCTGTGGGATCACCTCATTTCGATTTTTGTGGAATTAGTTATGATTTTTGGAAGTTCAGCCAAGAAACTGGATTTTCTTGGCCGCGGCCAGCGGATTCTGGGCCACGGCCCAAATGTTTCTGGGCAGTTTCTGGCCGTGGCCAGTGGATTTGTGGGCCGCGGCCAACCCCCAAAAATCAGCATTTTGGACTTTTAAAAGGTGATCTTTGGTTAAGTGTTTCCCAAGCCTTTAGGCATATGTTTGGGCTTTGATTAGCCACCTAAAGGTGTTAAATGATAACCAACATTAAGTGTTTGAGAGTTAAGGAATTGGAAAAGGGATTAACCCTATGTCCTTGTTTGGTTATAGGGTTTGATGTTCACCCTGATTGTGGTTCGATGTTCGTTTTGATCGTGAGCAGCCGGTGTTGGAGTTTACGTGGAAAGAGTGTAGGGAACATATCTCTTCTGCTTGTATTTGATATATGTGTTAATGTGTAGGTGCATGTCTTAGCTTTGCATAATTGTGTGTAATTTGAAGCTATGTTTCAATTTATGCTATGGCCATAGGTATATTGTTCGAAGCATTGAGCTTGCAAATTGTCATTGTGTTATCATGAATTGTGTGATGCAAGCATGTCATGCATTAAACATTTATCGTACATGCATATTGATATTGTTATCCTACTGAGATTCTCTCGAATCTCACCTTCCCCTACTAACCTTTCAGACAGGGTAGTAGATTGAGGATGGAGCATGCAGCCAAGGGCGATGAGGACTTCCTTCAGTAGTCGTTTTGGTAGTTGGTTATCATCCCAGATGGGATATTTGTATTTGGATGTGTATATAAGTATGTGAATGAAGATTCGATTATGTGTATGAGTAAGATTTGTGTAATCCCCATATGAGGGCTTGTATGGGCGAATATGCCCTGTAAGGCTTTGAGTTAATAAATGGAATCCGGAGTTACCGGAATTATTTCATTGCGTACTCTGATATATTAAATGTGATTTATCTTTGTGTAGTAATTGTATTCGGAATGTGAATGTAAGACCAGGTTATAAATGATTCTGAAAGTTATTTGTGAAAACCCCGTCTGGTAGATGAGATTGTAAAATGTTATTTGTTTCTTATTGGTCTCTATTTCACTTTAATCGTGTATTTCGGATATAATTACGGCAGGGGGTTACAGCAATATTCTTGAAGTGACTAGCTAACTTTTGGTAGGATATACTAGCACTGATAGGTTGCACCACATCCAACGAGACAATAAGGTGGAGTATGGTAGATGGGTGAGATGATTTTTAATTGTGTGTGCGCAAGCGCGCGCGCGCGCACCTATTATTGTATATTATTTGTTGAAGATTGTTAGATTGATATTTATATATAAAATTATAAAATTGCTTTTCTCACTTGCATTCTTATCCTGCATTTGTTGTAAATTTATTTTGGTTACTAGGGCTTTATGTCTTAACCTGTTTTTGTTAATATTTTTCTGGAAAGCCCTCTATTTTTAGATAAGGGTGAAGGAAAGGAAACAGAGGCATAGGCGTTGATAGCCATATAGTTCTCTTATTTCTGTTGGTTTGTATTGGTTATTATATTATCATCTAGAGCCCACATCCTCATATTATTATGAACTATGTTTTTGGTAATTGTGAAAATTTTATTGGGCCTGAGACCTTAACTTTTTCACTTAATGATTTTGTGGATCAACTACATTATTATTATGTTCTATTGTATTAAAGACTTTTATGCTGAAGGGTTCAATGACACGTTATGGTATGGACTAGTGGGTTGGATTTCTAACCCCTATTCTGATTGTGCACTATATACGTTTTTCTTGTCTTGGACCAAAAGTAAATAAGGTGCTCTCTGACTTGTGATAATTAGCTTGGAGTAATACCATTCTAAGTTTAATTTTGTTTTAATTTAGTGTGATTGTTTGATTGTCAGTGTTATTGGTTTAGTGTGATTGTTTGATTGTTAGTGTTATTGTCAGTGTTTAGTGTGATTGTTTGATTCTAAGTTCTATTTTTTTTACTACTTTCAAATGGTTCATGTTAAAATTCGTTGAAATCTCTAAAACTCTATTGTGGTTGTTTTTTTGTCTATCATTTTGCTGTTGGATATAGGGTACTACAAATGTTGAGATATATATGGATCATAGCTGGATAAAAGCTAAACGAATGAGTGTTGAATATGATAATGGGGTGAGGGGTTTTTTAGACTTCGCTAGAAGAAATGTCAATGATGGTAGTGGGAATTTTTATTGCCCTTGTATAGTATGTTTGAATGAGAAGCGACTAAGTGCTGCAGATATATATACACATTTAATTTATGAAGGATTTTGTAAGAGTTATACAGTATGGGTATGGCATGATAAAGAATTAGAAATGCCAAGTTCATCTGAATAGGTCTATTTGTACATCTTGAATAATGTTGATGAAGTTCAAGATTACATTAATGCTCATAAAAAAATTGTCCTAAAAGAAAATAGTCGAATGATCGAACAAAGGTTAATTAGGGAACATAACAAAACTTTTGCACATTGGTTCAAATAAAAGGTTGGCGGAGAAGAATGTGTTTCTGATATAATTAAATGGTTAGCACGTGGTCCTGAGGTTGATGTTATAACTTGGACTTCATTTGTGATCAATGGTTATACATTTTGCACGAAGTCCCTTGATGATAGGAGCACCGTCCAAAACAGTGGGGTTATGTTAGTGGTTGAATCTATGCACTTCTTTAGTTCGAAAGATAAGAACCCTAGATTGGTAGCAATACCTTATTATGGGGTTATTGAAGAGATTTGGGTGGTTGATTATGTTAAAATTAAATTTCCCATTTTCAAATTCAAGTGGGTTGATGTCAACAATGGTGTGATGATTGATAAGTTGGGATTTACATTGGTTGATCTGATTAGTAGAAGTTTTGGAGATGAACCTTTTATTATGGCATATCAAGCAAAACAATTGTTCTATATTACCGGTCAGGAAAATAAAATGTGGTTTGTAGCTCTCCAAGGAAAAAAGGTTGTTGACATTAATCAGGAAAGTCATTCAATGAATGATCTTCTTAAGACTCCTTCTTTTTCTAGGGGTCTACTAGAATTGAACGAAGAAGATGAAGCATATAATGAACATGGCACAAGAAACGATCATCATGAAGGGATATGGGAGGATATCCTTTTATAAAACTACTTTGAAGGTTAGTTAGCTAAAATAATTATCATGTATATTGTTATTGGTATATATAAAACTACTTTTTTTGTTGTCGTCACAAGAAAATAAAGCAAATGAGGTGTCTTAGCTGGGACTGAGCTCAACCTATGTGCATATTAGGTCACAATGGAGAAATAAACACTCTTAGAGGCAACGTGAACTGGTATGCTATGAAGTAATGTTGTTACAAACTTGTACTGTTTTATTATTTAGAAACTAGAAGAATAACTATTTTTTGCATGCATATTTAAATTCATATAGGATGAAGGTGTTGGAAATTGTGTCCAAAGGGCCAATCATTGTACTTTGAACATTATTAATTTAATAAAATTTCTCCATTCTGTTATCATATTATTTGCATGTTAACTGTGATAATTGTATCCTTGGATAATTTATAAAGATTGTCCTAAAATGTCTCTGGTTTGTCATCTATGCGGGAGCAGAGATGAAACAAGATCAGTATGACTTTGATAAGATATGGAGATACGATTCAAAGTCTTAGGCACTTGTAAGAGTACAAGGCGCTGGACCGACCCACTATGAGAAAGCTACATGGATCAAGTCATAAGCTTTTCTCATGTATAACCACGTCACAATGCCCTTTGACCTGAGGTTATCATGGATTCCTACATGAGAGTTGCTAAGCTTTGAACTAGTCAAAAGTCACCTTTGACCGGGTGATGACAAAGGCTATAATCGGGTTTGGTGGTTTTTCATGCAGAGGAATATGAATGATCAAGATGGAATTTGTCCCTCACATTAGTAGAGAGATATTACTGGGCCCCTCAATCAGTAAGTCTGAGAAATGTATAGCCATACTACAATGGAAAGGAGTTTCCATTTCTATTGTCAGACTACTCAAGAATCGAGAAAGTAATAGTCAGGAATAAGAGGATGACATTATCCATGCCTCATCTTTGACCGATATATCGTGCGACAAAAGGGACGTGACATGGTTGTATGACAGGTTGTATCGTGTTAACGATCCTCATATGAATTGGGTAGTCGAGATGTCTTGCTAGAGGCCGCTTGCAACTTGTGGGTTAGTGCAGTTATTGGCCCACTGCCAACTTCATATGGGTCTATAGGGTCGCACACAAGAATGGCCCAACACGAGATAATGTTTAATTAGGGTAGACGAATTTTATATTTATATATATATGTATATATGTAATATAAAAATTCGTTAATAATATTATATAGATATGTATTTTTGAAATACATATTATATATATATATGTGTATATATATTATATGATATTATTATATTGTGTTAGTTTTAAATTTAATTTATTAAGATAAATTAAATCTAATAACTAACATGATAGAGATATGGTATCTTAATTTATGAAGATAACTTAAATCTATTGGCTCTTTATTTGGATTAAATAAATAGATTAAATTAAAACTGTTGGATAGATTTAATTTAATATGAATTTATTTAATTAGCTCATCAAGATAATTAATAGTTAATTAATTTTGAAATTAATGATGATTAATTTTGAAATTTGAAAATAGCCCTCATATGTTATAAACTTGATAGAGCAGATACACTGAGATACACATTAGAATTGAGAGCCGCAAGGGCAACCCTAGGAGACATTAGAGGTGCTAGCATGCAGTCTCGGTTGGAGAGCATTCGTGTGGATACCGGTAGAGGGAGCGGACCTGACGTGTTGGCTCCTAAAGATCGTGAAAACCCTAAATCATAAAAAGGTATGAATCCTTCCAACTTGGTTTAAACGCCGTTGATAGATCCTCGATTAGGATCGGTAAAATTTTTAAAAATCTTCCGCTGTGCCTGCCGATTCTACTAGAAGGCACGTGAGGGCCTACTCAAATGCAAAGAGCGAGCTTAATTTGTCTAAGTCTGAGTTAAAGGGTCTCTTGCCTATTGTTGATGCTTTTTATTTCAAGGCCTATTGTTGATGCTAATTTATCTGATTCAGGTGGTTCTAATTTGTAATTTCCATCTATGCTACTGCATGTATATCAACAGATATGGGTCAATCTATGTTCACTTGCGTTTTGGATTGTCATGTATGTGATTTGTATAAAATGTTTGTTAAAATATGTAAGAGAAGAATTTATTTAGATGTCGTTGAAATGGCTGCTTGCTGAGTGAAATGTAAAACATGGGAAATGGCTTGTTAGGTAAATCTTTTAAACGGAACAATTTTTTTAAAAAAAAAACTTTTTAGACCGGTTTTAAATAGAACCGGTCTTACAATTATAACTTTTAAGACCGGTTATCTCTAAAACCGGTCTAAAAATAATTATTTTAAGATCGGAAACTTTTTAGACTGGTTTCTTCGATAACCGGTCTAAAGATAATTATTTTAAGATCGGTTTCATAAATAACCAGTTTTAAAATTTTTTTTAAGACCGGTTTTATAACTGGTCTAAAAAGTAATAGATTTTTAAGACCGGTTGTATCAAGACAGAATCCGAAATCGGTCTAAAATATTTTTTTTAATCGGTCTTAAAATTGATTTTTTCACTAGTGTGCGGGGTTCAATGCTTTCGATAATTAAATGAAAAAAGAGGGTCTTGGTGTTCTTCTTTTCCCATTAGCGCCGACGACAATTGTGAAGGAAACAGATGAAGAGGATAATATTTTATATCAAGAAGATGTTTTGATTATTTGATTGTAATTTGCTATGGCTCCATTTTCTTCTCACGTATTTTTTTATTTTTTTGACCTGGTTCTTCTCACGTATTGATGGGATACAAAGAGATTATATTCTGTATTGTCATCGATAACGCCAAATCAATGCAACAAATTAGGGGAGATCGATTGTAAAGGTATTAGCTGTGACGTGTCTTTGTGTCTTTTTCACCTTAGGCTTGATCAACGGCGAGGATCAGGGAAATGGAGGGAAAAAGAAATTGAGAGGCCCTGACAACGGGAAAAGTAAAAGGAGGTGAATCTAGCTATCATACGACATTTGATATTAAATATAAAAATTAAATAATTAATTTATAAATATTAAGAAATTTAATTATTTGTAATAAATGTATATATATTTTCCTAAAATATATTCTTTAATGATGTGCATTAAAGCTACTCTTGATGGAAATCCTCTTCATATGTGCAATATCTATTGAGATATTTTGAGAAAACAATTACATAGTATAAATTTGTAAGACAAAGTTGAGTGTTGATACCAAAATAAATTTTTTGCCTAAATCTTATATTTAGGACTGATGGTAGATGGTAGTATCTTTTTTTAAGTTAAAATATAAAAACATTACATCAAACAATTAAAATGTAAGCATGTTTTGTTAGTATTTAATAGCATAGTGACTATTAAAATTTAGAGAGTTAAAATTTTCTGTTAAGAGATTAATAATGTTAAGATTTGTAGACTAAAAATAACTTTGAAAAGTTAAGAAATTAAGTTCAAATTCAATGTAAACTTGAGAAACATACCTATATTTTACTCCGTATGTCCTTCTCTTTTAAATTGAGGATCTGAGAGGCTCCATTAGACTTCAACAGTTCAGCTATTTTCCATAAAGGAAAAAGGCCAAAATAACCTCATTTAGCCTTTACATCTTGCTCACTACTAGAGATAGAGACAAAAAGAGACACTACCGAACACATCACATTCTAATGGCCCTCATCAGTATCTTCACCAGCTCCAGAATGGCAGCCATTGTTGCTGCTTTAATAATCGCAGCAACATATCACAGCACTACATCAGCTAAGGCTCCTCCGTCTCCTCCGGGTCCCGGCATATCTCCGGCACCGGCAAAGGCGATTACAGAATGCTTTAGAGCCTTAGTGAACACGTCAGATTGCCTAAGCTATGTGAAATCTGAAAGTAACCTCACAAAACCAGAGAAAGGATGCTGCCCAGAGATGGCAGGGCTAGTGGAGAGCAACCCCATATGCTTGTGTGAGCTGTTGGGGCATCCTGAAGCTCTTGGTTTCGCCATTGATGTTCATAAAGCTCTCAACCTTCCTTCTCTTTGTGGACTATCTTCTTCTGCTCCTAATAGCACCTCCTGCTCAGGTAATTAATTACTCACACTTCATTCATTTTCTCCGACGAGTTTTAAGTTTGTTCGATCTGTTTCCGTCAGGACTGGTTATTTAGTCATAGTTTATTATTGATATATGCAGATCAAATAATCACGGTGTCCTTTTTCCTCTCAAAATTATTTTCTTTAATAAAGCCTACGTTGATGTATGTGCAGAATTCACCGTCTTCAATATTAGTGTATTTTTTTTTTTCGGTCAAAAACAAAATATTAGAGTATTTTTATAATATGCTTGTTATCTTCACCGTCTTCAATATTAGTGTATTTTTATAATTATGCTTGTTATCCCCCCCCCCCAAAAGCACCCAAAAAAAAAAAACTTAATGTTACTCATCTCATATTTTATAATAAAAAAAGAAAATCAGTGAAAAGATTTTGTTTAAAAATTTTATTAGTGAAAATGTTGACATGGATTTGAGTATTAGTACTTTGTATGTGTAAACATATATTACATCATTCTGACCAATAAAATTGAGTTTTTCTTTTAACTTTAATTTGTGCAAGGTCATTATAAGATTTAATTGACATGGGATTTTTATACAATGTTTTTATGTTGTTTTTATGTCCTTCTAGCCGACACTTAATTTTCACTACTGCATGTAGTGATGACATTTTGAGTGAAAATACATATAAAACAAAAACATGTTTGACATGAGAAAGATATAAGATGTCATTATTTATGATTGGCATCATAGGAATTTTTGGGAGAGCTTTACATGATTCGTATACTAAGTTTACATGATTTACGCAAAATTTAAAACTCAGTCATCATTTGTATACTAATGTTAGTAAAAAATTTGATTATTATCAAAAATTTAAATATGCAATTTCAAGTGTGAGTGAATGTTTATTAAATATTTTACTGTTCTGCGTTTGTTCCAGCTGCGGGAGTGCCAGTGTCGCTGGCTCCAATAAGTCAAGATGCCTTGTCTCCGAGTAAGACAATGAAATATTTCCATTATTATCAATATTATTATTATCACTGTTTTTCTTTTGAAAAAGTACTCATTATTGTTAACCCTTTTCGATATCATGCTCTTCTTTTGTTGGTCCCCACCATGTGCCATGCTTGTTAAATGAGTTGCTTCTTTTATTTTTCAATTGATTACACTCACATGGAGCTAGTTAGGTAAATTTACTGTTTATGTTTATTTATCAACAGCTCTACTCTAAGGCCCCGTTTGGCACGCAAAATTGATTTTGACGGAAATGGAAATGAGGTTTAAAAGTATGTTTGATATGTCATGGAAATGAGATATAATTTTTGTATGAAAATACCAAAATACCCCCTAAATTAAAAAATAAAAGAATCTTCCATAAAATCCTATCACCACGGAAACAATGAAGCTCAACAAGCCTCTACTCATCACCATCGCAAATCAATAAGCTTATCAATCAGTTGAGCTTGATGAAGCTCCAGAAGCCTCCACTCTTCGCCAAGGACCCATCTTCACTGTCGATTGAAGCTCGTAACAGATCTGGAAGAGGAGACTCAAAATCGTTGTAAATCTAGAAGTTTACTGCCGTCACGGATCTGTGCTCACTTGCACAGGTCGCCGTCGTTGGTCTAGGGTTGAAGATGAAGGTCATCCATGGTTCATCAATGGAGGTCAAGCAAAAGATGAAGACGACGATGTCGAAAAAGGCCGATGGTGGGTGTGGTGAGTGGAGAAGAAGGTCGATGGTGGGTGGGGAAGAAGTTCACCGGCGGTGGCGGTGGTTGGAGAAGAAGGTGGCTGGTGGGTGGGGAAGAAGGTCCCCGCCATCTGTGAAGATGAATGATGATGTAATGGGTTGGGAGGTGACGAAAGAGGAGAGGGGCAAAAATGATTTTTCTAGGTGGAATTGACAAATCCTAGCTTTTGGTATGGAAATCATTTCCATCAATCTTGATGGAATTGACCTCCACATGGAAATGATTTCCATGTTCCTAGATTTGTACCAAACATGATAAAAATATGGAATTGGCCTCCAATTCCATTTCCATGAGCCCAATTCCAGTATACCAAATGGGCCTTAAGTAATTAATATTGAATATCCTGGATTCCTGACAAACAAAAGAAATAAACATTTCATGCTTATGTATAACGAAGAATGTAGAAGAAAATGACTTATTGTGTGTTATATTAAAAGTGACTGCAGTTATTTTGAGTTATCCATAATATTTTTTTAAAAAAGAAAGCTCTTTTTTCAAGAACTTCCATGAGAATCAGCCGATTTAATGCCCTTGCCTTTTAACTGCCATTAAATTGTAGGTAATCAAATAACAGATGGATCAGCACCAGGCCCCTCAATAGAGGAATCTACTTCGAGTTATCTTCCAAACCAAGACGACGAAGATGCAGCTTCCAGTATTATCAAAGACTCAACTTTCCATTTCATATTAAGCTTGGCCACTGCCGTCATCTTCATATTAAATTATGATTTTTAAACATTATTCATTATGTTCTTATAATGTCATTTTCGGATTCAGGATTTTAATTGATTAATGATAGTTAAAAGGGAAATTTTCACCTAGCCCCAACTGTAGCTAAATATTTTCCAAAAGCCTCCATAACTTTCAATTGTAGGTCTTACAAATTAATTTTACGAGAGAATTGACAAAAAATGACCCTCCTAAATAAATTAGGCATTTCAATTTTAGGTCTCACAAATTAGCTCATTTGTCTTACGAATTCACATATATAACTTGTCAAGAGTCACCCTTATCCAGTGAAGTCCCTCTTTCATTTTAAATAGCACAAATGTTATTCTTATTTCAATTGCAAGTCTTGCAAATTAGCTTAGTTGTGTTGTAAATTTTGCACTGCATCTTGTAAAACGTCACACTTGTTTTGTGGATACCCTCTTGTCTCATAAATATCACTGGTGTCATTAGGATTTCAATTATAGTTCTTGCAAATGGGCTCATTTGTCTTGTAAATCTGCACATCCATCTTGTAAAGAGTTATACTTGTCTTGTAAATTCCCTCTCATCTTGTAAATAGAAAAAGTGTCAGTCATTTTATGAGGAGAGTCAATTTTTTGTCCATTCCCTCCTGAAATTAATTTCATTGTCCTTATAAAACTACAATGATGTTTTCAGCAAGTTTTGAGGGCTTTTGGGAAATATTTAGCTACAGTGGGTGTTAGGTAAAATTTTCCCTAATACAAATCTTAATGAATTTATTAAGATGATAAACATAATGACAAGAAAGAGGTTTTGTATTTCAAAGGTGTTAAATTTAAATTTTGAAATGTTAACACATTATTTGTAACAAGTCAAAGATAGGGATTTTATAAAATTAGTAACTTAAATATATAGGGAGAAATACTTGCATACTATGAATTCCACGTTATCTAAACTCTGTCCAATGAAAACATAACAACTTAGATAATTTTAATCCTAGTTGGCTGATGACTCATGAAAAAATTCAAATTTTATCTTATTTTTAAGAAAAACATCTTAATTTGAAGAAAAAAACTAAAACAAAATTATCAACAAATATTTTTCTTAAAGACAAGATTAAATTTGAATTTTTTTCAGATAAGTTATCAACCAACTAGGATTAAAATGATATAATTTGTTATGTTTTCATTGGACAAAATTCTGATAATGTGATACTCTTAGAGTGTGTAAGTATTTGTCCATATATAGGATGTCATATAGGACGCCACATGTATTCTATTCATATGATGTAGCAACATCAGTTAAAAAGATAATAGTTAGTTAATAAAAAGGGATTTATGATAAAAAAATAATAAAATGTTAGGAGTTAAATTTAAACTTTGAAATTTCAATGAGTTATGCACAACTAACTTAAAATTAAGGAGGTTTTGTGGCCTATAATTATAAATGATTATTGGTTCGTTATTGAAAATTATATTTTGTTTATCCTAAACTAAAGTCAAATTAATGTGTTGATTTGTGAATATCATTTCTCACAAGTACTTTGAAGTAATTGATTATTCTAGTTACTAATACCAATAACGAATATAATATTTAGGGTGAAGGTGCAATTTTAATAATAAAGTTGCGCCTTTCATATGGTCAAATGGAGAAAAGGTAGGAGTAAAATGTGTGGGATCCATTTACACTAAAGTAACGGTTGTTTGCCTCAAATTAATGGTTTTGGTAAAATTGCCCTTATTTATAATGTTTATGTGTACTTTAGCACTCAAAAAAACTTAATGGTGTGCTAAATACCCTTAACATAAAACTTTATTGTTAAAATTGCACATTCACTCTCATATTCAAGACAATTAATCAAAATGTGGGTGCGAGTTTGCTACGATATGCACATTTAATTATTTTTAGTCTCTTGTTAGTACACGCGGTATATAGGATCATATAATTTTTTTTTTTGATCAAATAGGATCATATGAAATTTGCCATATGTATGATAAAACCAAAACCAATCACCTAACATGTTGACAAATAATAACTTATGGTTATGATGGCCAGCACACATTTTTATTTGAAATATATAATAAATAAAAAAGAAGTAATAATTCGGTTTAACTCAAGAAATTGATAATAAATAAAATAGCTTAAGAATTCATCAACCAAATAATAGTCATATGAGGAAGACTAGGAAAGTTGACTTCATAATAAAATAGAATTGCAGCAAAAAACAAAAAAAAAAAAAAAGAAAAGAAAATTTTATGATAACAGATCTACAACTTTGTCAAACTCCTTAACATTTCGATATACTCAGAGTGATAAAGGTATAGTTTCACAAGCATACAGAAATATCACAAATATACTGATATTAAGTACATATTTACATACATGAGTATTCCCCACAAGGTTTGAAAGTATATATACACAATTTCCCAAAATATATATAAAAAATAAACTAATATAACCAAACAGTTTCGATCTCAGGATCCGCACACCTCAACTGCCCGTGTTTACTGTTTTGCCCTTGGAGTCACTAGCTTCTACTGGAATATTTATTTATTTGAAAAAGGGTGAGATTCAAAATAATCCCAGTAGACAGTAGTAACATATTATCATTCATATAAAATGAGAAATTAGATATGTCATGCTCCATGTTATGCAACAAATTAATAATAAAACCACGGCATGTATACATGAGTAAGGGGCTCAATCCCCCACTATCCGTACACCTCGGTTGGATTATTACTCAACAACTAGGTAAAAGTGCCTACTCGCACTATTGCCCCTTCTTGGCGAACTACCCCTTCTTGGCAGAATCATGTTAATTAATTAAATTACAGAAGATGGCATACACAAACATACCATGGCATAATGTTAAACATTGGCATAATGTATAAAAGATAGAGTTACTACCTTGTATCTCTTTTTGCGACAGAAAATAGTTCCTGATTTAGTCCGGCTCGGGCGTAACCGACTGATCCTAAAAATTCAAGTTTATAAGAATTAGGTTAAAACTTATTCATGTACTACCTTAAACTCTTCCAATTCACTTTTGTTGGTTATATTAGTCTAAAACTGCAAAATTACCAAAATGCCCCTGGGGACTCGGTTCAAGCCCCTTTGTATCCGGTCCGATTGCATTTTTTCAGAAATTTTGACATAGGCTATTCCTACACATTTTTGCTTGTAGAATCCATTTTTGACTTCATTTTTAGTAAAATCACTACCAAATGATAGGTTTGCCCTTGATAGCCCCTAATTAGGGTTTTAGGGGTATTTTCGTAATTTTACTTTCTAAGGCTTTTCTCACAAAGTGGTCAACATCAACCTTGCACAATTTTCCCTCTTGAACACAATGAAACCATCAGATTGATGAAATTCCAGCCCTAACCCCTCTAACTCCAACTAGCCAAAACTCATACCCACAAAAAGGGAAAATATGATTTTTGAATTCCAACTCCAAAATTTACTCCTTTTCACTCCTAATCACTTATTAAGCCATTTAAACACATACTAAACAAGATTTAAGGAAATTTGGGCAGCATAACCCCTTAGGGTTTCCACTTTCCAAATTTACAAAAATCAACCAATCAATCACAAACCAAACCAAGAACAACAATAAACCAAGAGATTTGATGTTCTTGAGGTTACCTTTGGTTTTTGAACTTTCTCTCTCAAAACCGTCCTCCCTCTCTCCCCTTAACTTTGAGAGTTTGCTTGCTACACCATGATTTTCATTAAGATTAAGAGGTTAGAAGAGCTATTTCACAAGTTAGAGGAGCTAAAACACTTAAAATCACAAAATTTACCTTTAGATTTTCTCCTCATTCACAAAATTTACCTTTAGATTTTCTCCTCATTCTCTTTAAAACTCAAAGTTTCCTAAGGCCTGTGTCTCTGTGTGTGTGTGTGTGTGTGTGTGTGTGTGTGTGTGTGTGTGTGTGTGTGTGTGTGTGAAGAGGACAAGAGGTTAGAAGAGCTATTTCACAAGTTAGACGAGCTAAAACACTTAAAATCACAAACTTTACCTTTAGATTTTCTCCTCATTCTCTTTAAAACTCAAAGTTTCCTAAGGTCTGTGTGTGTGCGCGCGCTCTCAAAGTTTGTGTGTGTGTGTGTGTGTGTGTGTGTGTAACCCCCTGCCATAATTAATATCCGGATTACTTAATAAACGTGAAATAGAGACCAATAGACCAAAACAACATTTATAAACCCATCAACCAGACAGGGTTTTCACAATCACGTTTCTAAATCATTTAAAACACGGTCTCACATTCACACTCCGAATATAATTACTATGCGAAGATAAATTACATTTATACAATTATCAGAGTACGCAATACAATTTCCCGACAATTCCGGGATCATATCTTCGCTTAATAAACATAGGGCACGTTAGCCCGTACAACTCAAATAACAGGGATTACACAAATCACTTTCAATTACATTCTCAAATACTGATCCCGATATACAACTACATATTCTCAAGTACGCAATGATAACCAACACTAAGCTCTCACCCAGAAACGAGTCCTCTTCGCCCTTGGGTGCTTGCTTCATCCTCAATCTTCCTTCCCTGTCTAAAATGTTGATAGGGGAGGGTGAGATTCTGGGGAATCTCAGTAGGAAAACAAATACCACTATGCATGCAAGATAAGTATTTAATGCATGACATGCTTGCATCACAATATCTCATGTTCACATCATGATATATTCGCATGCTCAATGTTCACACAACATACTCATGGCCATAGTATAAATAGCAACAGAGCTACAATCATTCTCATATGTTTCACATAATCACGCAAGGCAATAACATGCATCAATACACAAATACAATTATCACTACATGCAGGAGAGGTAAGTTCCCTACTCTCTTATTCCACGTAAGCTCCAGCTCCGGCCGCTCACGATCAGGGTAATCATCAAGTCCTATAACCAAAATCAAGGACATAGGATTAATCCCTTTTCCAATTCCTTTACTTTTAGACAATCAAGTTGGTTATCATTACTGCCCTTTAAGTGCCCTCAAACACCTCAATCCATAGCTCTAAAGGGTTGGAAGACTATCCCCAAAGATCCCTTTTTGGAAGCACAAAACCGAGATTTTACACTGCTTCACTCGAGCACAGATGACCATGCTCGAGCACAGATTGTACGGACACTCGAGCACAAACGGCTTCACTCGAGTGATGGTACGGACATCACTCGGGCACAAGAGAAAGTGAGACAGAAAGCACATGCCCGAGAGCACAACTCTCACCTGAGGCACAGCTCACTCGAGCACGGATCCTCACTCGAGCACAAGGCCAAATGCCTTACTCGAGCACCCGCGAGAGAAATCCAGGAAGTGAGAACCCGAGAGCACCCAACGCTCTCCAAGACCGGGATCACTCAAGCACACACTCTCTCCCGCTGGCACACCCGCGAGCACACACCTCTCACCCGCGAGCACACCCGCGAGCACACACCTCTCACCCGCGAGCACACACGGCTCACTCGAGCAGATGCCCTCCACCCGCGAGTGAGAAGGCACACTCCTTGCACCTTGCCCGCGAGTGAGAAAACACACTCGTGCATTCTTCCCCGCGAGCATCCTCCCGAGAACAACCCTTCTCTCGAGAATCACTTCATCACTCGAGAAGACCATGCTCACTCGAGCATGTTCTTCGCTCACTCGAGCACAAATCGACGTGCTCGAGCAGTACTCATAGAAAACCCAGGTGCACCCGCAGCACAAAGGGAAAACTCACGCATCACTCGAGCACGTTCTTCCTCTGCTCGAGCAATGATCATCCCTCACTCGAGCACACCCCTGTCTGCTCGAGTGAATCTATCAGATTCCAGAAAACGCAGCAAAACTTACTACATTTCCTAACTCTTGCCCAATTGATCCAAATGGACCAAAAACCTCTACCAAAGCCACTCCCACACAAAATCACCCACTGAATTCAATGGAATCCATAGAATTACCAAATTCTCATTCCATTAACAAGCTTTGGTCTAGGGCATCATAATCATCATTTTCCAAATCACTACCCATAGAGAAGCTACAACCATCAAATTGAAGCTCTCAACTCAATGATCACATTTATGAAAAGGATTTGAGCAAAGGAAGCCATTTACTCACCTTTTCCCCAAGCTTTTCTTCTTCCTCTTCATGCCTCAAGTCGCCGGAAATGGTGGAGAAAGAGAAGAGAGAGAGCACGAGAGAGAGAGAAAAGAGAGAAGATGAAGATGATGATGTGTCATTCACCTATGACCCATCCAAGGGCTCTCCACATGCCACTTGTCACCATCTCCCTTCAACTCACATGGGCTCACATGCACACACATACACTTGATTATGCCTCTTGCCCACTACAAAATCAATCTTAACCATTGATCATGTTAATCATACATCTCATTTTCTCTTAGCTAGTAATTAATTCCTCTATTAACCACTAACTAATTCCCAACAATTTCACTCTTTCACTTTCCACTAATTATGGCATATTAATTATTATTGCCATAAAACACATAATTATTCTCAATAATTATCATTAGTCCTTAGATCGAAAATCGGGATGTTACTCTGTGTGTGTGTGTGTGTGTGTGTGTGTGTGTGTGTGTGTGTGTGTGTGTGTGTGTGTGTGTGTGTGTGTGTGTGTGTGTGTGTGTGTGTGTGTGTGTGTGTGTGTGTGTGTGTGTGTGTGTGTGTGTGTGTGTGTGTGTGTGTGTGTGTGTGTGTGTGTGTGTGTGTGTGTGTGTGTGTGTGTGTGTGTGTGTGTGTGTGTGTGTGTGTGTGTGTGTGTGTGTGTGTGTGTGTGTGTGTGTGTGTGTGTGTGTGTGTGTGTGTGTGTGTGTGTGTGTGTGTGTGTGTGTGTGTGTGTGTGTGTGTGTGTGTGTGTGTGTGTGTGTGTGTGTGTGTGTGTGTGTGTGTGATATCTTCATCTTTTCTCTAATGAACTATATTACCAAAAATAGAATTTTGTGACATAAGGGTGTACTTGGGCTTATCCTCTTGTGATGGTGCAATAACCTTTCCATTGCAATTGAATCAAATTTTCTCCTCCTTGCTTGGCCCAAGTTCACGCCTAAGGGTCCCCTTCTATGAGCCAATTGGGCTTCATTAAATTAGTCAAACTACATGTACATATATATCACATTTTAATTTAGTTAAGCATGTGCTCAACTTTAATCAATGTTGTTTAATTCCTTTGCCTTAAGATATTGACACTTAAGATATTGACACTTGACATGTTTATGATCCAAATAATTATTTTTCCCTCCTATTTCTTTATTTCACAATTTACACAATTGCCATTGCATTTTTCTTTTCAATTTAGCAACAGTTAGCAATTTTGGCAGATTTTCTGACCAAACTTTGAAAAATCATAACTTTATTTGTAGAACTTCAATTGAAATGATTCCAAAGGCTATGTAACTCTTATTGAGTCTAGTTTCAAGAAAAAATATAGCCTTTAGCCAACTGAAAGTTCACAATTCCCAAAATTTAAATCTTTGGACGCTATCCCAGAAAATAGCCAATTTCCTCGGGCTAACTTAAAAAATTCATAACTCTTTGTGTATAGCTCCAAATAATTACCATCACCTATCAAATTAAAACTTGGAATGTCTACTTTCACTCTGAAAAATTTCCCAATTTTTAGACATCATTTGTTCTTTCAAAACTAAATGACAAACTCACTGCCTCATAAGAAATTTTCATTAGCAGCATAATCAAATTTCCCGAAATTTACCCTTCTATTTCATTAAATGTCACAAATACTTATACAGCATATTAAGAAATAAAATTTGGAGTGTTAGAAACTTCATCTCATTATTCAGAGCAAAATTTATTATTTAGCTATTAACCATTCGATTCATTTCAATATGATGAAAAACAGAAAAAGAGGTGTTAAATTCAGGGTCCTAAAAGACAAATATCTTCCTGACATGATCCTCTTAATAACACAAGTTTCACTTGTTCAACAGAGGAATCTAATAAAACACCAGAATCAACTAGTACATTAATTAAGTAAAACTTTAGGACAAAATTTTTTCTTTTTCAGTAATTTTTTTAATTATAGTGACATTTGTTGCTAATTAATCCTTATAACTCTATTAGCTATTGAATTTGCTTTTTTTTTAGACCCAGGGTATCCACCGCCGATAGTAATGATTAATCCTCTCACACCGTAGACTTCCCAAAGGAGCCTTAGTGCTTGCCATGAGACCCTTTCCATATACACTGTCAGGAATCTAACCCTTAGCTAGATGCTTAAGGAACCCATCAAAGTGCCAACTGTACTAGGCCTCATAGTTATTAAATTTGCTTTTACCCAATCGTAACCAGACATATGAAGCTACAATAATATGAAAGGGATAGGAAAGAAAAAGATGCCCTGTCATATAAACACAATAATCATTCAACCAGTGAAGATATGATTCGTTACTTTTTCACTTAAAATATTTTATAAATTAAAAAACGCACACACATAAAAAAACTAGTATTTTTATTTTTTAAAATGAAAATCATTACTTATAATTATAATTATAAATATAAATATATCAAAATAAAAACAAACCTTCTCTTTATCGTAAATCATTGGATCACTCGTGTTATGTTGCATAAAAAACTCAATAAATTTGACAAATGATACAAAATGGGAAATAAAAACCTAACACTTGATCTAATATAAAATTTATTAAAGAATCATCATATTATTAAATAAATAACAAATAATATGAACACTTCATATTTCATACAAAAATTAAACTCATTGTTTAACAAGAGAAAGATGTGATGATATGATGGGCATTAGAGGAAAATCAAATGTTCTCTGCCCCACCCCTCTCTTCTTTATCTAGATCATTGTGTATGAATGGGGCAAAATTAAAGAACCCACTAATGCCTACGGAATCATTGGGTATAATAGAATTCAATGAATCAATTAGAGATTTTCCATTCGTATTGAGAAATTATCGACTGTAGGGCATTATAGGTAATTGATTTGTTTAAACTTCAAGCATGAGGCTTTGCCTTTGTAATTAAAACAAAATTATATACTCCTCTCGATCATAAAAAATATAGGAGCTAGTTACACGTTTTACTTTAATTTTAAATGTACGACATCAATTCCCTTTTATCTTCAACCTTTATAATTTATTTTCAAAGTATCTATTGATTTACACATATCAAATATCAAATGAGTTTCCATCAAGTGATAATTCTAATACAAATAATTAAAGAGATGTTTTAGAAAAATCAATATAATTTTTTATTCATAAAAAATTAATTTTATTAATTTTCTTAATATGTACAAATTCATTATCTAGTTGTATATCATGAAAATTTCTATAATTAAAATCACCACTTCTTTTAATAAAGTACCCCTCTGGTCTTTAATATAAGACATAGTTAACTAATTTAATTAGATTAAGGAAGTTTGTTAAGTTAGTTAATATGACATGTATGTTCTAAAATATCTTAGTCACCTTCCTTAATTCCCTCATTCCCTCCCCTCCTTAATTGTTGTTGATGGAGTATCAATAGGGGTAAGTTAGCAAAAGAATGAAAAATATAAAAAATTTATTTTATAATTAGGACTAAGATCAACTCTTCAAATATATCTTATATTAAAGATTGGAGGGAGTACTTATTATTAGTGCTCCTTTTTCTTTTGATAAAGTACTCTTCTTTTGGTCCGTCCCTACCGTGTGCCATTCAATTATTTAGTTTGGAGTATATACTCTTATCCTCCTCCTCCACCAACTCTCTTACTCCTTCATTTCTATATTTACGCTCTGACCATCTCATTTTCTTCGTGTCTTTGCCCTCTTTCTGTCAACACCCGTTTCCATTTCGATATATACAGAGTAATAGAGACCAAGTTTCACAGGTATACAGAAGAATACATATATATTGATAAAAGTATTTTTTTATAGTCCAAAGTCAACCATACAGAATGTGACAGTATATACCACTAATACAAAATATCCAAAAGTATTTTAGACATATATGTCTATATAGACTATCGATAACCACGAACTTTGTATTTGTCTCGAAACACATGCCAGTCACTTTCCTTGGTCTACATCCTTGCCTTTTGATCTACTGGCACCCGCTGAGATGTTTCATTTAGAAAAAGGGGTGAGATTCCGAAGAATCCCAGTAGAAACATGCTATCACTCATAGAAAATGCGAAAAATAAATATGATATGCGCCATATATGCACCAATTAATGAACAATATAAACATATCATCTGCATGTATATATAAGTAGGGCCTAGCCCTACTAATCTGCACCGGTTGGGTTCTCACCAACTCTATTGTAAGTGCCTCTGGCACTACTTGCCCCTCTCTGGGCAAAGCATGTTGATTAATAAAGTACATTTACAACAATGACATCCACACTATCATATAACTATGGCATGATGTATTAAGGATAATTTCCCTACCTCGAAGTTCTATCAACCCCTTTTTGTGTGCCTCGTGAAACGTGTCGACTTTCGGCTCCCGATTCGATCCTAAAATATTAAATGTACAAGAAATAGGTCATAACCTATCCAAGTATCATTTTAGACACTTCCATAGTGTTTCTTGCGGTTATATTAGCCTATGGTGAAATTTTACCAAAATGCCCACATGACCTCGGCCCGGCCCCGTTGTACCCGGCTCGATGGCACGTTTTTCCAAATTATTTAACTAGAGCTATCTTGACATATTTTATCCCAAGGAATCCATTTCCAGGCTCAAAATTACAAAATTCAATGACAAATTATTAAATTACCCTCGGCAGCCCTACTTTTAGGATTTTAGGGGTGTTTTCATAACTATACTTTTTCGGCATTTTCAGAAAAAGTGTCCAACTGCAACCCCACCTAATTTTCCCTCCTGAATCCAATAGAATCATCAAATCATTGAAAATCCAACTCTAAGACCCATTTACAACCCTGACTGAAATTTATGGGTCCTCCAGGAAAAATCGGGGTTTTACGATTTCGGCTCTGTGATTGCATTCCTTTATACTCCTAACCACTTTATTTACCATCTAATTGAGTTATAACAACCATTTGAGCTAAAATTGAGCAGCATAACCCTTACTCACACACATTTACAAAATTTAAAACCAATGGCAATCCGACAAAATTTCACCGATTAAATTGCCCGAAGGTTTGGAGGTTACCTTTCACTTCACTCTGGCTTCTCTCAACAAGGCTGAAACCCTAACTTTTACACACCCAAATATGAGCTTCCCAAACCTTAAACATATAGAAGAGTAGCTTAGGAAAGGAATTATACGTGTTAGGAACCGATTTACCGAAGAAATCACTTACCTTTGTAAGTTTTTCTTCTCTTTCTGTCTCTAGAATTTAACATTCTCTCTCACTAGTTTAGATCTATTAGGGCATGAAAATGAGCTGGAGGAAGATGATGGAAAAGTTTTTTTATTATATTATATGATTTTTTAATGATTTATGGAATTTCCAAAAATTCCAAAATCCATTTTATGCACATAAACCCTATGTACATGTAACCAAGCTCATTAAGTCCAACCAATATTTTCTTCCTCTTGAAACATGTAGGAGACACCTAGGGGCCCCTCCCTATGGTCTAATTAGCTTCACAACTTGTCCAAGTTATATACACACATGAAGTCTCAATTTTGGTCAAAATTGCACTTTTTGCTCAAAATTTTCATAAATTCATATTAAATTGACCAAAATATTCAAATGTATTTTTCATGTTTATTTTCCTTAATTAATTGAAATTAACTTCAATTAATCAGAAAATAATTCATTTTGTGATAATTTGGCAAAATTACAATTTTGCCATTGCCTTTCTAATCCAATTTCTTCTCTTATTTTTCTTTGGCCAATTTCCATCTATTTTTGGACCAAATATTTTTTCTAATATTCCTTCATTTTTGAACCTTAATATTGGCTTTTTAAATCACCCAAATTAATTCCATAATTATTTTTGCCCAATTTCCCCTGAAATGGAACATTTATAAATTCAAAAATTCCAAATTCATGAATATTCACCATTTTATTGAATTTCTCAAATATTTACAATATTTTTTGTGAATATAAAATTTGGGGTGTTACAGTTCTCCCTCACTTAAATAAATTTTGTCCCTGAAATTTGATACACCTATGCAACCATAAATTCCGGGTAACGCTTCCTTACACTTTCCTTTGTTTCCCACGTAGCCTCTATGGGCGATAACCCTTTCCAGACAATCTTGACGAATGGAATGCTCTTATTGCTGAGCTGCTTCGTCTATCGATCGATGATTTGGTCGGGCATGACTTCGTAAGTCAAATCTTCGCTCATTTCCACATCTTCATACTCTATTACATGTTTTGGAGCAGGTTGGTACTTTTTCAACTGGGAAACATGGAAAACATCGTGTAGCTTGCTCAAATTCGGTGACAAATATTGAATTTCTAATCTTCCCTTGGTCTAGGTTCTGCTGCATCTCTCACAGATTATCACTATGATCCTTGATCATTACATACCACTTATTATCGATAATGCACAGTTCAGTGTACCCTTAGGTACTCAATTTAGTTCAGTGTACTCGTAGGTACCATGTTCGATGTACCCAAAGGCACTATTCCTTAGTTTCGGTAAGTCCACCCCCTGTCGGTAAGCCCAATCCAGGCCCAAGGGACATGGTACTATTGGACACCAAAACGCTTGGTCATCCATCCTGAGATTTCCCTGGGTTGAGCACGCTTAACCTTTGTGTACCCATGGCCAAACGCAGATATTGGCTTCCACTGCTTCCACCACGGTTATCCCGTGACTACCCTCATCTCAAAAGACGTGCCGGCAATCTCCGGTCACCAAACTAGCTCGCGTAGGCCCCATATCACAGCCTAGTATACATGAAATCTCGCACTAACCCTCTGATATGCTTTCGGGAAGTCCAAAAGTTCGCCTTCAAGCCCCGCTCGACGATAAGGTTCTTCTGCCTGTTCCAGAATGCTGAGTCCAGGAGGAAGTACATTGTGGAAAGATCCCAGCACTCATCGGTCACCGTAACCCCTAACGGTATCTACAGTCGATACAGTGTCTCTACGCCGTCAAGGAATGCGAAATACCGGCCTCTTGGTGTATCGTGCTCTTGCAGTACTCTATGATATTGGCCTTAAGAAGGTAGAACAACTCCATATCTGGCTGTAAATCGTACGGCACATGTATCGGCTCTGCTTGAGACTCGTTGTCACTCAGCGTGTCCTCTGATACCACTGACATTACTCTGATACCACTGATATCATCCTGATACCTTTGATACCATTAATACCATCCTGATACCACTGATATTATCCTGATACCATTGATACCACGCTGATATCATCTCTAGGTGCACCAGTACCACCGATACTGCAATCTGGGTACTGATATCACCTCTGATACCCTGGATACCATCGTTACCGTTCCAAAATCGCTCAATCACGAACCTGCTCCCCTGGTATCCTTATCTCTACAGATTGCTGCTCCTCAGAAATGCTTTGACTAGGGGTACCCTAGTTCACCAACAAGAGTGATCCCTCTTGTTCCTCGCTCGAACTGCATAAACTAAAACCGCTCATGGTTCCTATCACTATGCAAACACATCGTAACAGTATACTATCCTGTTGTCAAAACTGCCACTCTGTTAGAATCACTTAAGTTCCTCCAGAACCGCTTTCAGCTCTGATACCAAAATGTCACACCCTCATCTTATTTTCACCTATTTTAGAGTATTTACGGAAAATGATACATAGTTCAATGTGCAACACAAGAATAGCATAGATATACTAATATTATGTGTACGATTACGAAAATTCCCCATAGAGGTTTGTACTTGATAATTACAATTAATGTAGCCTCATAGCGCTACGTGGGTGTCTAAAACCATCCCAGTGAAACGAAGACATCTTTCAGTCTTCGTTCCATCACTACAATCCCCTTCGTATGGTTCTCTTCATTGTTCTTAGCATATCTTCTGTCTTCTCCTGTCTAAATTGTTGGTAGGGGAGGGTGAGATTCTGGGGAATCTCAGTAAGAAAGCAATACCAATATGCATGTAAGATAAGTGCTTAATACATGACATGCTTGCCTTACATAACTCATGCCCATACAATGACATATCTGCGTGCTCAATATTTCAACCAACATACATATAGCCACAGCATAAATAGGAACAAAGCTTTAATTATTCATATATGTTTCACATAATCAAGCAAAGCAACAACATGCATCAATATACTGGCACAAAATCAAATACATGCAGGAGAGGTAAATTCCCTACCTTAATCGTCCTTCCTTAATCCTCGAATAACGTGCCTCGATTTGCGTGCCAATCCATCGGGCTCTCTACTTGGTCCTAAAACATCAAATGTATAGTTGAGACACTTCCATAGTGTTTTTGGTAGCTATATTAGTCTATGATGAAAATTTACCAAAATGCCCCCGGGACCCTTGCCTGGCCTAATGGCACGTTTTCCCAAAATTTTGATTGGGGCTATCCTGACGTATTTTCATCCAAGGAATCCATTTTCAGGCTCGAAATCACCTAATTCAGTGTCAAATTATGAAAATACACTTGACAGCCCTAATTTAGAGTTTTAAGGGCGTTTTCATAATTTTGTTTTTTCGGCCTTTTCCAAAAAAAGTGACCAACTGTAACCCCACCTATTTTTCGCCCATTGAATCCAATGAAACCATTTATTTCATGAAAATTCAGCTCCTCCCCTTGAAACAGTGCTAGCCAAAAGTTTCAAGAAAAATGGGGAAAAAACAAAGTTTTGTGTTTTAGCTTCCAAAACTTGTACTTTTCCACTTCTAATCCCTTATTAACTCATTTAAACACTTCTTAATCATGATTCAAGGAAATTTGGGCAGCATAACCCCTTAGGGTTGTGGCTTTTCCATTTTTCCAACTCAACCAAAATCACTAACTAACAACAAACTTCAAAACCAACTTCCTACAAGTATAGATTTAAGTTTGATGTAGTTACCTCTTAGGCTTCTTGGTTCCTCTCTCCCTATACGTCCTCTCTCTCTTCTCCTTGAACTAGGAATGAGTCTTGAAGATCATGATTTCATGAAGAATCAAGGTTTAGAGAAGGATTTCATGACAAAAATCACAAGAAAAGCTTAAGAAATCACTTCTTACCTTATATTTCTTCTTCCTTCTCTCTAAAGCTCTTAAGGTCTCCAAGCTCTCTCTCTCTCTCCCTCTCCCCCTTCTTTCTCTAGTGTTGGACGAAATGTTGCATGAAGAGGGAAGACACTACAAAAAAACACTTGATTTCCGACAGAATTTGTGACGTAATCAGCATTTCCGACGGAATGGATTCCGTCGACAATAATAGCGTCACAAAAAAATTTGTGACGGAATTTCAATTCCGTCGGAATCTGTTCCGTCACAAATTTCGAAGGAATCCAATTTTGTCGCAAATTTCTGACGGAATTCGTTTCCGTCACAATTTTTTAAAAAAAATAAATTTTTTTTAATTTTTTTAAATTTACAAATGCCACGTGTTTGCTCCTCAGAGCGCCACGTGTCCCTCTCCCCTGGCTGCAACGTGTCGCCTCCTCGTTCTGCCACATGTCGCCTCCTCATAATTCCTCCAAATGCCTTTCCTCCCGTTCGAACCCGCGACCTCAGGGTGCAGATGCCTTTGCGCCTGAGTCTTTGCCAGTTGCGCCGGAATAAACCTGTGTTATATTATTACATATTATTATATATATAATATTATCATATATATATATATATAAACATGCATACATATAATTAATTAATTATATACATATAATTAATTATTAATTAAATATAATATTATTAAAAATAATGAAAAAATTAATAAAAACGAAAAAATATTTATATATTTAAATTAAATAATTTTTTAATTAAAATTATTTAATAAATAATAATTTAATATTATAAATATTATTTTTAATATAAAATTATAAATATAATATTAAAAACATATATATTAATAAATAAAAAATATAATTTTAATAATTAAATTTAAATATAATTATTTAATAATTAATATTTTAATTTTATAAATATTATTTTTTAAAAAATTAATAATTTTTAATTTTTTAGACGGAATTTCCGACCGAATTTTCTGTCGGAAAACTTTGCGATGGAAATTTCCGTCGGAATTTGCCATAGAAAAAATTCTGTCGGAAAATTTTCGAAGACAAATTCCGAAGGAAATTTCCGTCGGAAAAATTTGCGACGGAATTTCCGTCGGAATTGGCCACGGAAAAAATTTCGTCATAAATCGGGTGTTTTTTTGTAGTGAGAGAATGTTTTTTAAAAAGAATATTGTTTTTCTAATAAGGCCAGATACATCATACATGTTAAGTATATGCTTTGATTGGTTCAATTTTAATTGCTGTTAATGTCATTTGCTTTATATATATATATATATATATATATATTCATTATCTTTCAGTTGCTATGGATGGTTTGATTATTGAAATTGAAAATAAAATGTGTTAACAATTGATTAATGGAATTAAAGATGCCAAGTGTCATGATCATATGAAGAGGGGATTAGATTATGATTTATGAAGATGAGCACATGTCCAATTGCATTAAAATAATGCTACATGAACATAGCAATCATGATTGGTGATGGTAAGGATTATCTTGAGTGCAAGGTTGGATGAACTTGAGTGCATGGTTGGGTATAAAGTTGGTTTAGTTGGAGGCCAACCAAAAAGAGGAAGTTAGTTCAAATCCAACTAGAAGCCTAATGGTATAGTTGGAAGAAGATGAGATCAATTGCCATGTGTCAATGCAAGTTTGCATCTTGAAATCAAATGGTGTAGGATGAAAGGAGAGATTTTGTGAAGCCATACTCCACCATTCTTATTGTCCTCTCACGTCAAGCAAGGGGGAAAAAGATGTGTTGAAGTGTAATTAAACTTTAGACCATATTGTATGTACATAAAAGTCAAGGAGTTGGTAACTTCGGAATTGAAATAATCATATAATTCAAAGGAAAATGAGTAGGACTTTTATGAAGCAAAATTGCTTCATCTTTCTCTTGTCTCCATTTCGTTCAAGCCACAAGAAAGGAAGAGAGAGTGTGAGTTCAAGAGGTCTCATGTGTTAGTGCAAGCGTTTCACCCAAGAGGGGGTGAATTGGGTGATACCAGACATTTCGTTGTGTATAAGAAAATTGACAGAATATTTAAAGCAGTTGAGAGCAAGGAGAAATATCACCGAAGTGTACACCAGGAGTTATATTGGTTCGGCCACAACCACTTTGACCTACGTCCAGTCCTCAGAGCCTCTCTGAGAGTTTCACTATATTCTCCAAGATTCAGTGGGTTCTTGGCACCTCAGTACACAGCAAGTTCCTTCACCTGGATACTCGCTCCCCCTTACACGTTGTAATCAAAGCCCCAACTCAAGGTTCCACAACCTTAAGTTGTCTCAAGAACAAATATTGAGTTTGTAATGAAAAACTCTCCCACAGAGCAAATATATAATCATTAAAGTACAATGAATGAATATAAGAAAACAAAGCACTAAGCGTGTGTTGATCAGTGTATGTTCGTGTGTTCTCAATTCTTGTTTTCTGCTCTTTGAATGCTCCATATATATAGATGATTTGTAGTATCCGTTGGAAGAAATTCAAACATGTCCGTTAGAGTCGCGCAGCAACGGTTGACCATTCTTCAAATTTGAAAACTATCCGTTTGCGGTAGGTAGCAGTAGGTGAGATCTCGAACACTTTATTTGACTTTGCTCTTCTTGTATGACCTCTTCATTGTTTCTTTGCAAATGTACTTAGGATACTAATGCAATGAAGAGTTAGTCATATAGATAATAAATCAATAAACATTCGATTAAAAACATAATTTCTGGACTGCCTTACTCGAGTGGCTACTCGAGTGATCATACTTGTTACTCAAGTAGTCCCTCGAGTAAACCTATCAAAAATATGGCAGCGAGTAATTCAACATTTTTCATAAGAAATTACTCGGGTAAGCAGGGGTGCAATACATCACAAACCTTGGAAATACCTGATTACTTGAGTGGCTACTCGAGTGGCCATGTCTTTACTTCACAAGTTACTCGGGTGCTGACTCTGATAATCTGATTACTCAAGAGGTTACTCGAGTGGCCATATGTTTTCTTCAGAAGTTACTCGAGTGCTCCCTCGAGTAGATTTCAAATAAGTTTGCAGATTACTCGATTATTCCCTCGAGTAATGTCATTCAAATCTTGGCCGAGAGTTTGCTGACCTAGTTACTCGAGTGATCCCTCAAGAATGTATCAAATAACTCTGCAGATTACTGGAGTGCTCCCTCGAGTTATGACTTTTTCTCACCTAGTTACTCGAGTGGCTACTCGAGTAAAGTGTTTCATTTCTTGGCCGAGAGCTACTGGAAGATTTTTGACCTGTTTACTCGAGTGGCTACTCGAGTTATGGTCTATATAACTCTGCAGATTACTTGAGTGGTCCCTCGAGTAACTTCTTCCAAATTTTGGCAGTGCTTATCTGGATGAAATTCTCCACGATTACTCGACTACTTACTCGAGTAATAGCTTCCCTTACTCAAGTAGTCACTCGAGTAAGCCATCACAGAATTTGCTCATTACTCCAGTACTTACTTCAAGTAATGCTTTGCCACTTTGTTCAAATTCATTTGTTTGTTATCAAATCCTTTTATATCATTGATCCAATCTTTGTTATCATCTAAACATATGGGATCTAACATCATGCTCTAGAGAGAAGGAAGAAAGGAAATCTTAATGTAAAAGTTGGTTTCTTAAGTAATTTCTTGTAGTATTCCATAGATCCTTCTCTAAACCTTGTTTCTTCATGGAATCCATGATTTTGAAGACACATTTTGAGCTCAATAAGAGAGAGAGGAGATTCCTAGAGAGAGGATTCAAGATCTCAATAGGTAACCTCACAAACCTTAGATCTAAACTAGTATGGTGTTGTTGTTAAGGTTTGTGTTTGGTTTTGGTGATTTTTGTCAAGTTTATAAATTTGGAAAGTCCTAACCCTAAGAGGAGGTGCTGTCCAAATTTAGTCTAATCATATTTAGAATGTGATTAAGTGGTTAAACAAGTGATTAAAGGTCATAAGGTGTTTTATGAATTGAAATCATAAAACTCCGTTTTCTCCAATTTTAAAAGAATTTCGTCCAGATCTATGGTGGACAGTGTTGGGACTGGATTTTGGGGTTTTTGATGATTCCATTGTGTTTATAATGGAAAATTGTGTAGGGTTCATGTTGGGTGCGAAGTGAGAAAATACCTAGAAAGTGAAATGACAAAAATAGCCTTAAAACCCTCACATTGGGGCTGCTAGGGGTAACTATGTAATCAAAGCTGGATTTTCATAAAATAGATTGTTCCATTGGATTCAGTGGGCAAAAATAGGTGGGGTTACAGTTGGTAACTTTTTCGGTAGAGGCCGAAAAAGCATAATTACGAAAACGCTCCTAAAATCCTTAAATCGGGGGCTGTCAAGGGTATTTTCGTAATTTTACAGTTAATTTGGTAATTTCGAGCCCGGAAATGGATTCTTTGGGTGAAAGTATGTCATAATAGCCTAGTAAATTTTTTGGAAAAACGTGCCATCGGGCTGGGTACGGCAGGGCCAGGCTTGGGTACGACAGGGCCAGGCTAGGGTCCCGGGGCATTTTGGTAAAATTTCACCATAGATTAATATAACCACCAGAAACACTATGGAAGTGTCTAAACTGTACATTTGACATTATAGGACCGAGTAGAGAGCCCGAGGGATTGGCAAGCAAATCGAGGCACGCTATTCGAGGATCAGGGAAGGGCGATTTGTCACGCCCTTATCTCAATTTCAACCTTTTTCAGAGTATTTACGAAAAACGATATGCGGTTCGGTAGGCAACACAGGAATAGCATAACTATACTGATAATATGTACATGATTACATAAATTCCCCATAGGGGTTTGTGCATGATAATTACAATTAGTGTAGCCGCACAGGGCTACTTGAGTGTCTAAACTCATCCCAGTGAAACGGAAACATATTCCTGACTTCGTTCCGCCACTGCAATCCTCTCGTTTACTTCTCTTCTTTGCTCTCAACATATCTTTTGTCTTCTCCTGTCTAAATTGTTGGTAGGGGAGGGTGAGATTCGAGAGAATCTCAGTAGGAAATATATATTATAATGCATGCATGATAGTGGTATGTGTATGACATGTTAGCTTTAACTAGATGTATGCCCCATAATGACATTTTTACATGCTCAATATTTCATGCAACAAGACTATAGCTACAACATAAATAGAAACAGAACTTCATTTATTCAAATATGTTCTACACAATCAAGTAAAGCAATCACATACATCACTACACAAACAAAGATATCAAATACATGCAAGTAAGGCAAGTCCCCTACCTTAACCCTTTTCCGTTAGGAAACGTGTGCCTCGATCTACGTGCAAACAGCTTGAGGCTCCATATTCGATCCTACAATGTCAAATGTCTTATTTAGACACTTCCATAGTGTTTCTAGGGGTTATATGAGTCTATCTTGACAAATTACTAAAATACCCCAGGGGACCGGGCCCGACCCCGCTGTACTCAATCCGACCATACTTCTCCCGAAATTCTAATCCAGGCTATCCTGACATATTTCTGCCCAAGGAATCCATTTCCAAACTTGGAATTACCAAATTCAATGTCAAATTACAAAAATACCCTTGACAACCCTACTTTAAGGGTTTCAGGGGCGTTTTCGTAATTATGCTTTTTCGGCCTTTTCTGAAAAAATGCCCAACTGTAACCCCACCTGATTTTCCCTCCTAAACTCAATGGAATCATCAAATCATTAAAAATTCAACTCTAAGGCCCATTTCTAGAGCTAGCTGAAACTTATAGGAATTCTAGGGAAAATTGGGGTTTCTCGGTTTCGGCTCCGTAAACACGTTCCTTTCTACTCCTAACCACTTTATTGACTATTCCATTAGGTTACAACTACCATTTAGTACCAATTTGGGCAGCATAACCTCTAGGCCAACCCATTTCCAAAAATTAAAACCAATGGTAATCCGGCGAAATTTCACAGATTAAATTGCCCACAGCAGCTAGAATAGTCCATATACGAAGGTTTAGAAGTTACCTCAACCTCCCACTAGCTTTTTCTCAAGGTGGCTGAAAGCCCTAGGTGCCAAACATCCAAATTTGAGCCTCCAAACCTTAAATCATATGCAAAGGAAGCTTAGGAATGGATTAGGAATCGATTTATCGAAGAAATCACTTACCTTTACAAGCTTTTTCCTCTCCTTCTCTCTCTAAAAATCCCAAATCTTCCCTCTCTCTAAAACTGAACTTCACGTCAGGTTATGAGGAGGAAGGAGATGAGAAATTGTTTTATATCGTTTTACTTTATTACACCATTTTTCCAAAATTCGGATTTTACAAAATTATGGCAGATTTCTGCCTAAACTTTGAAAAATCATAACTAATTTTATAAAAATTGAAATGAAGTGATTCCAAAGCCTATAGAACCCTTATTGAGTCTAGTTTCAAGGAAAAATATAGAATTTTGCTATATGGAATCACAAAATTCCCAGAATTTCAATCTTTGCATACTAATCCAGAAATTTCACAGTTTTCTGTGCTGACTTCAAAAATTCATATCTTCTTGTATATAGCTCTAATTGAGTCATATGACCTATGAAATTAAAGCTTAGGATATCTACTTTCATCCTATAAAATTTCATAATTTTTGCTCATCATTTGTTCATTCAAAAGCATATGAAAAGCTTACTATCTCATAGGAAATTTCACCGTAAGCATAATCACTTTCTTCAAAATTAACCATTTTACTTTCTTAATACCCAAAAGATATAAGAATCATTAGGGGATAAATTTTGGCTCCTAATAAATTGGGGCTTAGCAGTCCACTTAATTTAGGCTTATTCTCAAGCCTCTAATCCCAAATTTCGGGGTATTACACGATTAAGGTAGGGAACTTACCTCTCCTGCATGTATTTGATATTTTTGCTGGTGTATTGATGCATGTTATTGCTTTGCTTGATTTTGTGAAACATATATAAATAATTGAAGCTCTATTTCTGTTTATGCTATGGCCATACATATGTTGTTTGAAACATTGAGCATGCAGATATGTTATTGTGTGAGCATGAGTTATGTAATGCAAGCACGTCATGCATTAAGCACTTATTTTGCATGCATATTGGTATTGTTTTCCTACTGAGATTCCCCAGAATCTCACCCTCCCCTACCAACAATTTAGACAGGAGAAGACAGATGATATGCTGAGAACAATGTAGAGAATCGTACGAAAGGGATCGCAGTGGTGGAACGAAGATGAGAAGATGTATCTGTTTTACTAGGATGAGTTTAGACACCCACATAGTACTGCGGGTTACATTAATTGTAATTATCAAGTACGAACTCTTAAGGGGAATTTCCGTAATCATACAAGTAATATCAGTATATCTATGTTATTCTTGTGTTACCCATTGAACTGCGTATCGTTTTCCGCAAATACTCTGAAATAGGTGAAAATAAGATGAGGGTGTGACATTGTGCTTTAATTATTAATGCTTTGATTATTTAGACCAGATTTGTGAAAAATTTTCAGTTGACAAATTTTCCTTTAAAAAAGCCGGACAATCTTATATTAGATGGATATTGATGGTAATGCAATCTTCAATATCTTAATATTATACTTTTGCACCACTTCAAAATAAAGGAAGTTTGGCTAAGCAATCTCCAAATTTCTTAAGATTTGGACTTTTGTACCACTTCAAAATAAAGGAAATTTTGGCTATAGCAAAAGCAACTAGAGAGTGACGTTGATTAAATGTTTCTGTTCATCAATTATTCCGATTGTTGTGAGTTATGCGTTTCCTTTTCCTTTTTATTATTTGTGTTAAACAAATATTTTAAGATGCAAATTTTGAAAGCGATCGAGAAATGACAAGCGCATTATCAATTTGAGAGGTTATTTTAAACTTTAGAAGAATGCATGAGACTGATGCACAACATGTGGCTTGAATGTATTTATTTACAGAAAACTTATTTTTAAATTATAAAACATGCTGATCAATGCATTTTTTTTTCTGGGATCATTATTGATACTCATATGTTGCATTAATATGGATTTCAACTAGAGTTTAAATTATACTATCTTGGGTCCCTACTACATGAGTTAGATGGGGATGGATTTTATCTTAAATATAAAATTTTAATCTATTTTATCCAAGGTACTAAAAACCGGACCAGACATTGAACCGGTCGAGATACTGGGTCGTCAAGGATCAGTGGTTCAAACCGGGGTCAATCCGGGGGTCAGACCGGGAGTCAAACCGGGGTTAATTAAAAAATATATATAATTTAAATGTTCATGTATACCATTTAAAAAATTACATAAGAGTTTTTTTTTTTCCCAACTAATAGTCAAATATAACCTTGTGAACCTAATAGTCTAATACCCACAAAAGTATCATTAAGTATATAAGGATTTTACTCCAACCAATGCAAAACAGCAAAAATATTCCACAATACTTTTAAAAATCCTTGCAAATCAAAAAATTTCAAAGAAATAATTTTTAAAAAAAAAGACAAAATGATGTCATTTGGGATATAAAAAAGTTTTAAAAAAAATTAAAAAAAGGAGCAAACCAGTTCACCACGGGTCACCCTGGTTCACCCCGGGTCGGACCGGTTCAGACCGGGTCGACCGGGCCAGTTAGACCCCGGTTTTTTGACCTCAACCGGACTGGTCCGGCGATCGGTTCACCGGTTTCTGGTCTGAACCGGCCGGTTCGGTCCGGTTTTTAATACACTGATTTTATCTCCTATATTTATTATTTAAAATTTTCGAAACTAGTTTACCCCATTTATAAATAAAGTGATATATAATCTAGTGTTGCACAAAAATATTTTAGGCTTTTAGGGAAACTGTGTCATATTTGTTCAAATTAACTAAATTATTTTGTTTCCCTAATCTATCCAAATTAGTTAACTACAATAAATAGATGGTTGCACCTTGTAGTTATTCTGTCGATCTTCCATAATATGTTGTCTTAAACAATTTGTCATCATTTTGTTGTTTGAATTGCAGAGGAGGATAACAAGTTGAAAACACATATATTATCAGTGTTGCTCAAAAACTTCTGTGTTACCTGAGGACATAAAGGAGGTAATCATTTTGTTCTTCCTGTAATATAATCTCTTCGATCTCTTAATTTGTAGTGGTTGTCATGAGTATCATTGCTTGCATGCCTCTGCTATATATTATCTGTTTTGCAATCCAATATAGTCAATACTGATAACCGTGAGAATGATGCATGTGATAGTGATACTGTTGTGTTTCAAGAATTGCAGTAGGACCTAATTAATTTACCTTTAGTTGTAAATATTTTTAGTTTTTAATAATTTGAATCTTGCTCACTGCCCGGTAAAGTTTCTTTTACGGACTCACGTGCTGATTGCATGTGGCAAATGGGAGAGGAAAGAAGTTCTACCTGCTTGGATAGGAGAGAAATTGGGGGAGAAAGGAAAAGTGGGGAGGAAAATGCAATGGGTGCCACACTCTATTTTCCTCCCAAAATTTCTCTTCGCAAATGGAGAGATTTGGGGATAAAAATTGTATTGTCCAAGTTACCCTAGCATTCCTACACTACAGCCACGCCTCTAGAGTCGGGAATTCGGGCCGGCCTGTTTCGGCCTGAGCCGGTCAAAGGCCAAGCCTATGATTTAGAGGCTAAAAAAAGAAGCGGGCCTAAAAGGGCCGACCCTGTAGGGCGGGCCCTGCAGCCCTGAGGGCCGGCCCTTTTAGGCCCGTTTAATATTTTTTTAAAATAAATTAATAAATATAATATCATTATATCAAATTATCAATATGAGAGACACCTAAGTACCTAATAGAGTATTAATAATATGCAAACACTTATTAATTGGTTTGATTTATTTTATTTTCTACAATGGTTTATTAATTTAAACTTTAAAAAATAGGCTAATTTGGACATTAGATGATTATTTTAACTAAAAATTTATGAGTTTTAAAAATAATGTATCTCAATTTAAAGCAAAATAATAAATAAATTGTAAAAATTGAAAAAGGAATTTTTTTGAATTAAAATGAGTTTAAGCCCGTTTAAGCCCGAGTCCGTGAAGGGCCAGCCCTGTAGGGCCACGGGCCTAAAAAATATGGTACTTTTTAGCAAAAGGGCCTAAACTGGCCGGCCCGTTTAGGTCCGAGCCTATGAAGGACTGACCCATATTCCCGGCTCTACACGCCTCTAGTGGTTTGATGCTATGACCCTGAGTCGTTTCTTTTTTCTTTTTTTACATGATATTGAGTTCATTCCTGCATACTCTATTTACAAATAAATAAATAAATAATATTGAAAAAATAGTTTTATTAATTTCTGTATGTTTAATATTTTTTTTCAAAAATGTATTTAATTTTTTATATTACACTTTAATCTTTTCATTTTTATATTATATTTTTATTATTATATTTATCAATAATGTTGGATAGTGTAGAATTTATTTATGTTCTTTTATTATATTTAATTTTAAGTATAGTTATCCACTTTTTTATTTTTTCCTTAAATAATAACTTTTTTGTGATTTTTTTTATTTTAAAATATATATTTATCATTTTAAATTATTTTAAAATGATTCTTTCATTGTAATATTTAATTTAATTTTAAATCTAATTATTTTATTATATGCCTACATAAGGGTATTTTAATCATCAAATACTTGCTCATTTTCTTTCCTCCCAATTTTCTCTCACTCATCCAATTAAGCAGGAAGAGTGATTACACTTGCTCTTCTCTTCATTTTATCTCCTCCTATTTTCTTTCCTTTCAACTTTTCCTCTCATCCAAGTGGAGGGTAATTCTCTTTCCCTTTTAAATTTGTATCATTTAAATATATCCTTAGTCAGCTGAAAAAATTTCCTCTAATAATGTTTGTCATTGAAAAAATTTTAAAAAAACAAAAAGGTTGAAAAGGGATAGTTCGTACCTACTTTTTGTCAATATTTCAACAATTAATAAATTTTTTCTAAAGTTACAGACATATAAAAGTTTCATAATAATTTTTCAGGGTTAAAGGGTAAAAATGCCCATAAATTTTTATTCAATATGCCCCCAATACCATATATTTTTGAATGTGCAAAAATATTCATAAACTTTGCGTGTGTTTGTTTCGGCGATTTGGCAGGAAAATCGGCCTTGAACTTGGACTTGAACAGTGTTTTGATCAAAAATGGGTGTTTGTTTCAGCGATTGGTTTTAAGGTAAAAAAAGTCATAAGTTGGAAAAAGTCATAAACCTCAAAATGAAGCTTATGTGCCTGTGTGTGTATAAAAAAATATTGATAGGAGTATTTTCATATTTTTTAGGATCAATGAGGTACTCAAAATCACTTCTAATCACAAAACTTCTTTTATGAAAAATGTTCTAAATAATTTTCTCTTTCTTTAGATAGTAATCTTCTACTAATTAGAGAATACTTTGGGATAAGAGTTTAGACAAGTTTTGAGTTTTGTTAATATATGACTGTAGAAATGTAGAGAATAATTAATAATTAATTTTAATTATTTTATATTTATTATTTAGTTGTTTTATAATTTTATAATCAATTTTTTTTATAAACTTGTCATAAATTAGTTTCTATATAGTGTTTTTACCCATTAAATTTAGTTTAAATAATTTATTTGGATTATTGGAGGTATTATTGAGATTTTAATCGGTTTATTTTGTTAGATTTTGAGCTATGTGAAAATGAGTTAGGATTTAATATTTAAATTAGGGTTTGATATAATTTATAAGATTTAAGCTTGAGGTGCACAGTAGAAAAGACTTTTGGAGTGTACTAATTTAAATGAGAGTTTGATATAATTTTATTAAAATTATACCATTACCAAATTTTCAAAGTTAATTTTTGAGAAAATTTTGAAAAAAACCCCTCCGTGTGGATATCTTCCCAAGTCCCATTGGCAATTAAGTTGCTAATGAGGACTTTTTTCACAATTATCCTTTCATTTTTTCATTTTTCATAATTTTTTCATTTTTTTTCTCTTAATTAATACAAAAGTCATTTATGCAAAAATCAAACCAAACATCCTAACTTTTACATAAGTTACTTTAAGTTACTTATCCAATCATTAATCCAAACACTCATCATTTTACCCAATTTAACTTTTTTCCAATCTTAAAATTCCATAAATTTAAGTAAAAATAAGTTACTTATCCAATCACCAAAGCCAATACACCCTTTAAAAACAGGAGCAGAATTGCCATCACACTGTTAATAAGAGCTGACGTTCATTACTTCTTTCAAGTTGGTGTCCAGGTGTATTTACAATATAAAAGTACAAAAATGCCTTTGACTACAAAAACCCCTCCCCCTCAATATCATAGCCTGGAGTACGCACGAGAGCTTAGTTTCCATCTGCCTCTGCAACTCCAAATTAAGAGATAGCAGAAAAACAAAAGCATATTCTCATAAAAGCAATGATCAAGCCATATTTACAAAAACCCAAAACAGAAGCAATGATTAATGAGAAAAGGAGCAAAGCAATCAAAACATACACCAAAAAAAATAGGCTACAGTAATTGATGAACCTAGAAAATAGAAGAGGAAATAGAATTTGAGGAAAGAAGTTCAGACGCTATACTACCCACATATAAATTTCGGACATATCAATAACCCTACCTTCTTTGTGACTATCCTCCGACCAAGCGGCAGACTTTATTTATCGAACCATTTCGCAACATCGGACATGAGTCTGGTTCGGACGGGTTAGTCATCGGTCTCCAATGCTTGGATATAGCTCGCTAGCTACTGGCCACCGACGCTTGGATCTGGTTCACAACTGGCAACCGATGCTTGGATCTGTCAAACATGAGAGAGTGGCAATTGGAGAGAGATGAAGACCAGAGGGATCAAGAGCAAAAGAGGGACTGAGAGAGATGAAAAGAGAGTGATCGAGGAGAAAGAGGGATCCAGGGAGAGGGATCTGAGAGAGATGAAGGGCACAAGGATGAAGAGAGCAAGAGTGATCGGAAAGATGAAGAAGGGGTAGTAAGGGAGTAATCAATTTTTAGGAATTTTTAGTTTTTTAAGAAAATAATAAATTAATATTAATAGGTTGACATCTGGCGCATTTTCATACTTATTTTTTTTAACAGTCAACTAGGATATTATCAGGGCCACTTCTGCAACCACATCAGCATTTTTGGTCAAAAGCTCTTTCTCTAACTGGCAATTACCAAAGACTAACGTTACTGTTATTTTTACTCTCATTTTTAAAGTTTATAGGTATTTTTACATCTCAAGAAAGCATATAGTGCTGAGCGTACTTTGATAAAAAGTTCATAGGTATTCTTGTCCCTTAACTCTTTTTTCAAATATATAATGAATCCTTGTATTTATTATTAATTTTTTAAAAATAATTATAGTTTTAAGTACTCTTTGGCAATACTTTTCAGAATATGAATAACTATTACATAGTATATATGATTGTTTCGTTTTAGTCGTGTAAGTTTATAAAATTTCTTTTTATAGATTAAAAAATTGTCCAAGGTTTTCCTATTCATTGGCACCGTTAATTTGAGTATGTATGTAAATTTTAAAGTCAAATAAAAAAATTAAACTTCATCAAACCTACAAAACCAAGATTATTAACTATGTAGAGAGAACAACTTAATTGAAAAGTTTAAATGTAATTTCTTAACTATGTACAATAGATCTGTTCTTCTAATACATTGCGATAATTGATTTTAATATTTAAAATATTTCAATATTAAAATAAAATTAAGTAGCTAATAATCATAATATTAAGTTGAGTTTTCTTTTTCTAAAAAGTTGAATAATGACAAATGAAAATACTCTTAACTAATATGGTCTGATGTCCATTTTAGATGACGAGCATTTTAGAGAGTGTTGCAACTAATAACGCCCAGATATTGGTGGATAAAATTATCAAAGAAGTTACATATTTCCGCGATTTTGAGGATCACGTTTGCAACTTTGAGATAGAACACAACAATTTGGTTGCAAAACGAGACAAAGTGCGGAAAGATATTGAAGATGCCCGACGAAATGATGAGAATCAAATTGAAGATGACATTCGAAATTGGATCCAGGAAAGCTGATATTGTAATTCAAGAGCACACTAAAATCAAGCAAACATGGTCTTATGGTTGGTGTCCTTATTGGAAATACCGACAAGGGAAGATGTTGGCACAAAGGACGCCGGCAATTAAACCTACAATGTCAAGTATTATGGAAAAAGAGGTGAAATAGTGACTGTTTAATTTTGAATTACTTGCATAACACTACCAGTATATATATAGTAAATGCATAGTGAAATAAACAACCTACTAAGAAAAAATCACACCTCCCCAACCAAACACCCGAGAAAGGTAATGTTTATGAGATAATTCGTTTGACTTATTAGGACGTGTGATATTTGCTTTGCCTTCCCAGTTGTGCAATGTGTTTAATTTGATATAGCATCTGATCAACCAAGAAAGTTTTGGAAAAATGGCATATAGATAAGATAAAATGAGAAGAAAGTAAAAGGGAATAGTTTGTGGAATATGCAGAAGCAGGTTCCAAGTGAAAAAGTGTTAGAGGAGGAGGCAAAGAAATGGTGGACCGAAAAGTGTGGACACATTAAATGAGAAGGAAGTGACATGAAGATGCTGTGATGAACAGGAAAAATAAGAAGGATATGACAGCAAAGGTGAGGAGCGATGATTTAATGGGGGAAGGTGGCAAATGAAGAGTAGGGAAGCAACAATGTACAATAGGGAGTTATATAAAGAAGGGAAAAAGGTAGTGATATGTCTGCAATGAATTTGAGAGAACCGAGATCACAGTTAGTGGTGCTAGGTGCATTAAAAAACGTGGTACACCCATTAGATACGCAAAGAATGCAAGGGAAGGCAGGTAAAAACTTTTCATAAGTCATGGTTTGCATTGATATAGATGTATAGAAATATAGATATGTAGCAGCACTGCTTCATTGTATTCTTCTAGTAACTGATTATGATTATGATGTTAAAGTGAGGCCCATGAAGCAATGATTAGGTATTGAAAAAGCAAAACTATGGAACAGGAAAAGAAGCAAAACACTATAAAAGTCTTCCATATACAAGGGCAGGAGAGACATAATTGAACAATGAAGAAGTCATTAGATACCTTCTTATTCACTGTCTCCACCATTTCATGTAAGATATCCCACTCAATGATCTGCTGAAACAAATTTTCACCACAATTTTTGTTGAGAGTCTCCAATGGCTACAACAAATATTCCAACATAAAACAACTATATAAGGTAACCACTTCTTGTTACTTCATTCACAAAAAAAAAAATGAAATGAAAATTTTGAAAGTACTCCACACATAATATCTCAGAACTACAAAAGCTAAACAAATTATCAGAATTTTGCACAATACACAATAAAACGAATCAATACTGCCAAAATTTTCACCCTCTATATCAAGCACATAGGAAGCAACTGAATATTACCAGAAAAATATACAAAGATTAGGTAAGAATATAAATACTGACAGAAAGAGTCAGAAGTTGTATTTTGGGAATTTTAGTGCTCAAGCGCTTCTTGAGTATCTTTTTTTTTTTTTTGAATACAAAGGCAAGCATAGCTTGAAAAATAACAAGACCTAAGGGACAGGTCGTAAGGAATGATCAAGAGGTAAATCCCCGCATTCCAAGGCAAAAAGATGAAAGCATTCCATAGGGGAAATGCCTATCTCCATGTAGTCCTGACTGATCAAATGAGCCGTACGCGCCAAAAAATCAGCACAACGAGTACATTCCCTATGAGTATGGGAAATCTCTAAATCCCAGTCGGAATAGATGAGGGATCTGGTGACCGAAACAATATCATATAAAGGGTGTTCCACGCCGCAATTGGTAGATAGAAGGTAGATGGCCTGAAGAGAGTCTGTGAACATCCTGATTTTCTTGAGACCCAGCTGCTTACATAATTGGAGGCCGCTTTGGATTGCACGGATTTCTGCAGCAGTTGGGATAGCATTTCCCAACTTCCGTTGAAATCCACGTATCCAGTTACCCAGGCTATCACGGATAACACCTCCGCAGGCTGCCTGACCAGAACTGAAAGAAGAGCCGTCTACATTAATGCGGAAGAAGCTCTGAGCAGGGGGTTCCCAGCGGACGAGGCCTCTATCTGGGAGTTGGAAAATCTGGTGATAAAGATGCCCATTAAGTGCACTTTCTGATAGGTGGTATAGGCATCTGTGAACTATCTCCTTAGGGTTGACAGCTGAATCATCGAACGCTTTGCAACAACGGTTTTTCCAAAGGAGCCAGCACGTGGTGGAGAATACTCGTTGCCATGCCCATCTAGACATCCTCCTATTCCCTGGCGAGTTTTTTAAGTTCTAGAGAAGCCATTCCTGCAAATTACCAGAAAAAAACATAGTAGAGTATAGATTGTTAGTTAAAGAGACCCACACACGCTGGGCTTGCTCACAGTCTCTCAACACATGAAGGATACTCTCCTCACTATCACACTGGAAGGGGCAAGTGTTTAGAACGCTCGGATTGAGTCTCACTCTCCTCACATTAGTCGGGAGTCTATCATGGAAGACTTGCCACATAAAGAGTTTGACTCTTTCAGGAATTCCCCAGCGCCAAAGATCGCCCCAGTGACGTTGATTGCTCGTAGTCTGCCGGTGGTAGAGCCAGTCATAAGCTGATTTCACGCTAAAGAAACCGTCAGGAGCATTGCGCCAACAAAAGACGTCGTCCTCGGAGCCCGTTGGCGGGGTAGTCATCAATATTCTATCAACCACCCATCTCGGAAGAAAGGTTTCCCATTTTGCTCTATCCCAATTGCCCGATTGGGTTTTGAAGGAGCAAACTTGCGCCTCCATATCTATCAGATGCATATTCCTCTCAATGAAGAATAGTAGAGGCTTGTCGAATGGTCCCCAACACTCCTGCCACGCATTTGAGTTACCGCCTCTTAGTTTTTTGCCTAGGCCCCTTTTAAAGTCATCCCAGACAGCCACTATGCCACTCCAAACTGCTGATTGGTTGCGCCACTTGCGCACATGTGGAACCGAATCAGTGTTACAAGAGTACTTTGCGCGAAGACATTTCACCCATAAAGCGTCTGGTTTCATGATAAGGCTCCAACACAACTTCATTAGAAACACCTTGTTTTGGCATTGAAGATCTTTAATCCCTAAGCCACCATCACATTTTCTCTGCTTTAGAACATCCCAAGCAATCAGATGCATTTTTTTACTATCATCGTGCTGGTTCCAAAAGAAGTCTCTGCTTAGCTTTTCAATTGCTGAAAGCACTCCCTTTGGAACAAGAGTTGACTGCATCTGGTATTGCGGAATGGTAGATAAGACTGACTTGATGAGGACCGATCGACCAGCCATACTCAAGAACTTCCCCTTCCAGCTACTCAATTTAGTTCTCACCTTCTGGAGGAGCGGAGCAAAGGTCATTTTAACCATGCGTTTGTGCAAGAGAGGAACGCCTAGATACTTCCCAAGATCCACTGTGAGACCAACCCCCACAATCTGACTCAGCTCGTAAGCTCTGTTGAAGTGGACATTCCTAGACACAAACATTTTGGATTTGTTCAAGTTTATTTTGTGCCCACAAACCTGACAAAACAAATCCATAGCATTCTTCATTACTTCCAGCTGCTCTGTTGAAGCCTCACCAAAAAGGAGTAGGTCATCAGCAAAGAATAGATGCGAAATACGCGGTCCAGAAGAGCTCAGACGAAGAGGATGCCAGTTACCCATATCAACCTCGTGATGAATTAGCTGACCAAGTAATTCCATACACAGGACAAACAGGTACGGACTCAGAGGATCGCCCTGTCTCACACCCCTGGATGGGATAAATTTATGAGAGGGAGAACCATTCCAGATAATGCTCATGGAGGAAGTAGAAACACAATTCATTATCAGCTTGACAAGATCATCGCCAATCCTAAGACTGCGGAGGGTGAATTCCAAGAAGCGCCAGTCTAGCCTGTCGAATGCCTTTTCCATATCAACTTTGACAGCTATATAACCCCTATTGCCTCTCTTGTTCCTCATGGTATGGATAGCCTCCTGAGCTATGATGATGTTGTCAACTCCCTGTCTACCTGCAATAAAGCTACATTGGTTCTCAGCTACAAGATGACCCATGATTCCTTTGAAGCGATTGGCAATCACCTTGCTAACAATCTTGTAGCTTATGTTGCATAGGGAGATAGGCCGAAAATCTCTTAAAGATTCAGGTTGGTCAACCTTAGGAATTAGGATGATGTTCGTCTGGTTAATAGACTGCACTTCCTCCGGATTGTTAAAGATGTTGGTCACCAAGTCACAAATTTTTTGCCCAACCAGATTCCACTGGGATTGGAAGAAATGGGGGTTCAATCCATCAGGTCCCGGGGCTTTAAAAGCACCCATCTCAAAAGCTGCATTTTTTATCTCAATAGGAGATACCTGATACTGCAAGTGCTCAAGCTGAAAAGCTTCAAGTGGTGGGAATCTTGCCATCCAGGGCTGGGTGGGAGATGACATATTCTCTGAAGAATAAAGCCTCTGGAAGTAATCATGGGCCATATCACGCAGAAGATTTTTGTCAGAAATCCAGATCCCGTTATCATCTTTCAAAGCATCAATATTACTTCGTTTCCTCTTAGAAACGACACTGGCATGAAAATATTTTGTGTTTCTGTCTCCACCACCAAGCCACTTACACCTTGATTTCTGGAACCAGATCAACTCTTCTTGCAAAGCAATTTTTTGATACATGCCCCACAGCTGATTTTCAATCTTAAAGAGACCATCCTGACACCCCTCTCTGCTTCTAGCACGATCAATGCCCTCCAGTCTTCTAATGATCTCTCTCTTCTTCTTAGCAACATTCCCAACGACACGCTCATTCCACTCAGATGCATTCTTAGCAAACTGGGCTTGCCCTTGGATCCAATCCCTATCCAGCTAAGCTTCTTTAACCACATCATTGAATCCCTCTTCAATACACCAGGCCGCTTGATATTGGAACCTACCACCCTTAGTCCTGGAGGAGTTAGAGTAGCGGTCGGCTACAACAATAACCCGATGATCAGATTTGAACTTCAGATAGTGGAAAGCTTTGCCTTGAGGGTTAAGAATATCCCAGTTGAAATTGCAAAAAACCCAGTCAAGCCTTTCCTTGACCCCTGTTTTTTCCCAAGTAAATCTATCCCCCACGACAGGCACTCTCATAAGATTACAACGATCAATACAGTTCTGAAAGTCATGCATAGAGGAATGAATGGGAATAGCTCCACCTACTTTATCATTAGCAGAAAGAATAGCATTAAAATCACCTACAACCAGCCAGGGGATAGACACCGTTTGGTGAATAGCATGCAGAGATGACCATAAATCCCTCCTTTTCAACACACTAGTATCACCATAAATAAAAGTCACCAAAGAAGGATTCCTGTTACTCCTATCAGAAATTTTGCAATGGAGTAATTGAGTGGTTGAAGAAATATACTCAAGCTGAAAATCCCAGTTATTCCAGAGTACCCAAATACCACCTGCGTAGCCCGTGGCTTCAACTCTCAACCAATCGTTGAACCCCAATTTCCTAATAACCTGGTCAGCTCTACTCCCACTAATTCTAGGTTCCAATAAACACATAACATTAATATCATATTTCCTGACAACGTCCTTCAAAATACGAGGAAACGCGCTACCGCCCGCACCACGACAATTCCAAGAAGAAATAATCATAAAAGCACAAACAGAGGCGAAGGAACAAGACACTTACATGTCTGGAGGTTTACCTCCCATCATGACCACCACTTCAAGGTTAGAAACAGAATGCACCTCTGAGCTAGACTCTTGAATACCTTGCTTAGGGCTGGGCGGAGCTAACAGAGTGATTGGAGGCTAAGAAGAGCTGGCAGAAATAAGTAAACAACCTTAAGAATGACAACACATCCACGAATTATTTTTAAAGTAGAGGCATTTTAAAAATTGTAACAATCGTCTTAACTATTCATTGGTAAAAAATATATGACTGCTGATTTAAAAAATGATAGACTTAACCGTTCATACCTACTACAGCATAGAGCTGCTGAACCACCTACTTCCATAGCCATAATCTGACAAGGTACACCAAAATTATAGATATTAGCTACTGCACCACCTTAGACCGAGAATGCAATGTTTCCATGACCTTTTTGTAAGCACTGTTTGTTTCTCATTAAAGACCACTTTAGTTACTGCGCCACCAACTTCCATAGCCATAATGCTGAGAAGGTACACCAAAATGATAGATATTATAGCTTGTGCTGCATTGGACACAAATCAAGGAAAAAATATTGATCGGTACAAATAGAATGATAGGCATTAAAGAGCTACTCAGTTAAAATATTAAAGCCTGTTCTGCATTAGTCAGCAGTCAGCACAATGCTTCATTGCACAAATCTAAAAACATTTAACTTACAAACTTATATAATGTGGTTCAGTAGAAACTTGTATAATTACTACACAACTATAAAGCATCATGAGATTGAGCTTTGTCCCTTCATCTTCACAGTGTCTTGGGTTTGCTTCTAGCAGGAAGCAATTGTATTGCACAAACCAAATTATTTCAGCTTAAATTTAAGCAAATCAACAAAGTGAGCATCATAATGCGCTTGAATGGTGTAAAAGCCAGATATTTCTTTAAAAATTCTTGTAGTCAGAGAATGATACTTAATTTCTATAAACTAAACTGATGGTACATGCATCTTCTTGGGAATCAAATCCTATATATATAACTCCTAAACTCCATTCGGTTCCAAAATAATGTTAACATAAGTTTCCATATATCTTTCAAGAAAAAAGGATTCATATCATTGTTGGTACTTACAGTTTGATCAAAATTTGGTTTTGGTTCTTACAATTTATAAGGATTTGGTCTAAGTTTAAATAAAGGAACGAAAATCAAACTCGACAAAAATATAGGGACCAATCGTTAAATTGAGAACAAATCCTTAAGAAACAATAAGGACCAAAATCAATGATTTGAAAAAATAGGGATTAAAACCAAAAATTCAATGAAACTATAAGGATCAATAGTAGTATTAAACCCAAGAAAAATTATCAAGAGCTCGCCTTATTTGTTAGTGCAAATATATATAAAAGAAGATGGAAAATGTGATAGAGACACTAACTCAATGAAATTAGGGAGCTCAAACATAAGAGAAGCAGAAGTTTAATCATGGGGATAATAGCAGGCACCTAATAGCAAGATATTAGGGAAGTGAAAAATCCAAAGGCTCCAGTCATCCGGGCAGTAACTTTCTTGGGTGGCAATTGAAGCAATCCAACTGATTAAAATGAGCATTCAAGAAGGAACTAATACAACGATCAGATTCATACTAGACTTTCAAAGATTGATTTGTCCAATAAAATATTAAAATGAGCATTCAATGATTGAGGGCTGCCAACAATTTAAAAGAACCGGTAATGTTTTGCGTGAAGTTAAACCAGACCTGTAGTAACATATTCAGGATCTGCATATCCATGAGTGCCCATAACTTGAGTAGTCACATGAGTTTTATCGCTGGTAGGACCTGCCTCAGCCAAGCCAAAATCAGAGAGTTTAGCATTGAAGTCCTACAATGTGCAATCCCATGGCATGACAAGCGATTAGTTCAAACAATCTAATAAAAACAAATAAGTTATAATTCTATCCTCATTCATTGAACGTACAGCATCTAGAAGGATGTCGGAAGCTTTAAAATCACGGTATATGACTTGTGATTTGGCGTTGTGGAGAAAAGATAGCCCTCTGGCAGCCCCAATGGCCACTTTCACCCTCACTGACCAATAGTGGCTGAGGCCCTCCCGTAAAACAATGAACTCATAAGTCCAAATATGTCGTGTTTCTACAATTCCAAGTGAAATGGGCAAATCATATATGATTTTTAACCTATCTGCAATCAATGAACTGACAGATGAATGTCACCATATAATAGTTAAGAACATAAAAAATCATCAACTAACAGTGTAATGACTTCCGTAACTTGCTTCTGAAGAGATGATTTTCTAAGCTCCCTTTAGGCATAAACTCATAGACCAATAACCGGTTCTCTCCCTCCAAGCAGTACCTAATTAATTTAACCAGATTCACATGGTGGAGTTGCCCAAGGTAGTTAACTTCAGTCTGAACATTCACAAGTTTTCAGTAAGCAAACCATTCACGACTGAAAACAAACAAAAATATATACTTTTATATAAATAAAAATGTGAAAAGCAGAGGCACACCAACCACTCCTTGTGACCTTGAAAGCTGCCTTCAGGTTTTAGCCTTTTCACAGCAACAACCATGCCTGATCCAGGTCTTGCAGCCTGGAGCGTGTGTTCATCAATCCATCCCTTGTAAACATAGCCAAATCCACCTTCGCCAAGAAGGCTATCAGGACGAAAATTTCTGGTGGCACTCTTTAGGTCATTGAATGTAAAGGCCTTTAGATTCGAAGAAGACAAGATTTCTCATAATAAAAAAGAAGACAATATCATAATAACTTATAATTTTCTAATAAAAAACTACACATTAAGAAAAGAATGGCCAAGCTACTAAAGTTGTAGGGGGATCATCTTATACTGCTATGAAGTGAATCCATGAATGACATTACCTTCAACTTGCCCAATGGATCACCATCCAAAATGTCAGTTGCAGCATTATAAATTACCAACTCAGGATCAATCCTATGCCCAGCAATCTTAATTACATGGAAAGAAACAAATCACTACATAAAACAATAATAGCATTGATGTTAGAAACTCAAAAGGGAAAAGCTTGACATTGCACTGTAGTTCCATGTGTCGGAAAATAAAATCAAGAAATGAAGATGCAATCATGGAGGCATATTAGACGGTGAAAGATCACTTCATACAGAAACCCCTCAAAGCATAAACAACATTCACAGTAAAAACCCCAAATGTAAAGGGGAAAAGGAACAGGAACCATCGGGAGATTGCTCGCTCACTCTAAATCGCTCCTCCAATCAAACAATATGCAAATAAAAAAATATAAGAAGTTAAGGTGGAAAAGTACAGAACAAACACGAAAACCCCATATTGAAAAATATATATATCAGAAATGTATAAGCAGATTTAGCAGTCATCGTGATATGATCAGTAAACAGCCTAAGCTCTTATCAGAACCTTGAAAACCCCAGAAAAAAAAAAATCAAAACACAACCAGATACAGTCAGATAAGCTACAAGGTAGAAGAAACACTCGATCGGAAAAAAAATGCATACAAGTGAGAGTGACAACACCGAAAATCAGAAGTAAAGACGCGGGCGATCCAGGAAAAGCATCAAGACCGAAAATCAAATGGTGAAGGAATTCCTAACCAGACGTCTCCCCCATACTCTTACCGTTGGCGAAGATGAAAGCCATTGTGAAGGAGTGCAAATGACTGAGAGAGTATGCGGGGGAAGAAGAAAATTGATCCGGATGGAGAGAGGCCACTGAAAATCTGAAACCCAAAACCCTGTAGTATGAGAGAAATAGAGATAGAAGGGAAGGAATGGATGAATTATCGGGTAAGGGCGTAGGGAGATATTGAATTTCAATTTCGTGAGTGCCAAGCCCAAGACAGAGCCAACAACTGTGCATCAGCTAATCGGCTTAAGAACAATACTTTCAGCTCTCTCAAAAAGGGAAAGGAAATATATTATATATTGATGTGAAGAATTGAAGGATATAATAACAAAAGAGGTAGAGGGTGATAACCATCTCAACTGCACCTCCGTCTTCCCTAAACTACAGTCACTCAATGTCTCCTATTGTAATAAGTTGGAATTTATATTTCCATCCACTCTTTTTGGAGGTCTTCAAAAATTAAAATTTATACAAATCTGGGGAGCTGAAGAACTGAAACATGTGTTTGGAAGATAAGACGATGAAGAGTGTGTATCAAATGAGAATGAAAATGACCAGCTTCAAATTCATCTCCCTGCTTTGGAAAAACTATTAGTCGTAAATGTACCCAAGATGATAAACATTTGTGCAAAAAAATATTACCTGGGCTTTCCATCTCTGCAAAGCATTGAATTGGACGATCTTCAAGAGTTCAGCGAAAGATCTTTTCTACATTTGATGGCTTCTTTACAAGGACTACAACTGAATGTGATAGCTCCAAAGGTAATACGTTTGACTTATTGTTCTATGATTTGCATTACTCTGTTTATTTGACCCTTTTTCTTGAAATGGTTCTATTTCTCACAATAGATTGCTTATCTTTCAAGCTTGAACATGAAGAACATATTTTCATGGATAAAAATTTGTCAAGACATGAATTTACTAAATTTGCATACATATAGAAATTTACAATTTACGTTTCATTTATAAATATTTAGCATGCGCCCTTGAAAAAAAATAAAATTTTCTTCTAATAAATACTGTAAAAGAACTATGCAACATATGTTTATCAATAGAGGCAATTAAACATGGCAACTTATAATGCGTGGACATTATATGATTTTAAGTGGATATAACTAAGCATAATTCATGGCTATATGTCTTTTTAATTTGTAGGCATTACAAGCATCAGTAGATAAAGTTTCTATTTGTATAACTCAATGCCTATTAAGCCATCCATTAATATTGGGAAATTTTACAATTTGTGAATGAGATTATCTGAATTCATGCTACAATTTTGAATTGATTTTTTTATTAGGACTGGATCAAGATGATTAAGGATGTGCAAAAGTTGACAAGGCTTGAAGTAAGTTTCTTGAAAATAGAAGAGGTTCTTGATTTGGAAGGAGTGGAAATTGAAGGTCCATAAATGACATTAAGCTTAAAAGAACTATCGTTGATAAATCTAAGTGAGTTGAGGCATATATGGAAGTGTCCCAGATATATTTTGAGCCTCCAAAATCTTAGCAAACTAAACATCAGAGCATGTAAAAAGCTAAGAGCAATATTTTTTGTCTCAAAAGTAAAAAGCCTCCCACAATTGTTCTATTTAAGGATAGAAGACTGTGATGAATTAGTTGACATCATTGAAGAGAGTGATAAGGATCATTTGCATCAAATATACTTCCCAATGTTAAGGGAAATTCGCATCAAGCATTGTAATAGCTTGAAATGCCTTTTCTCAATCTCAACATGTGGCATGTTTCCAAGGCTGTGGTTATTGGAAATAGAAGAAGCTACTGAGTTGGAGCAAGTATTCATACATAAACAAGATGATATGCAGAAGATGGCAAGTATTCCAAAGCTGTCGATTGTAATACTTAGAAAGGTTCTAAGGCTTATTATTACTATTTGTGAAGGGATTGATTTTCACCATTGTCAAGTGTATGATTGTCCCAAATATCAAGGTATAAATCTAGGAAGAAAGGTCACTTCAAATAATTGCTAGCTAGTTTTATGAATATCAATATAAGATTGAAATATTCAACTGCATGAACTAATCATATCTATGAAGGGTCTGAAAATGGGGATTCAAAAAATCTAGCAGTAACAAATGCTTTGGCAGACTTTGCAGAGGTATATTAGACTAATTACTGCAAGAACAAAAAAATCAGTTTTTTTTTTGGTATTTTCTTTTAACATCTAACTCACTTATTAATTATGATGATGTTGGTTAAAGTTCTAAGGATGTGTGCTAGAAAACTGGAGCTTTCTTTTTTCAAATAAATCATTATTCAGTACTATATAACTAATGCATCTGATAAAGATATAATAATAACCTCACCAACCCATTCAAAAATTTTAATTTAGCTACATCAAAACAAGAGAAACTAATGCATTTATAAATTGTATCTTCTGATGTTGTAGAGTAAGGAGGAAAAAAGTAAAGGAAATTGAAGCCAAGGATCCCACTCCAACATTAGAGGAACAAGCATCGAAAGCTTCAATAGCTGATGAACCACAATTGAGAAGGTCAACTCTACAAGTAAGTTCATTTTAAACTTATAGCATGCTCAATATGTTTTCTGATGCCAATTCCAACAAACGTATACCATTGATCGAGTTTTAACTTTAGCTTGATTATTTATAAATTAACATGTTTTTAGGAAAAGAAATAGGATATTGAACAAAGAAAATATCCATGAACTAATGGAGTTTCCTTAGGCGAAATGCTTAGTTCCGTCTCTTGTTGTAATTCAGAATAACAAAGACACAGAGAAGGAAGATGGCAAAGTAGCTCCTGATCCTACTTCGAAGTTATCGGCAACAACTTAATCTGCTTCTCAGGTAAAAAAACGAAAATGGAATTGCTTATTGAATGCAAAGATAAGTTTAATCAATTGGTGAAGTTGATTTATTAAACAAATTAAACACCATTTGGTGTCATAATTTAGCGATTAGAAGCAAGTCAAGAAGTCATAGGAATAGCTTCAGAGTTTTGGAGATGTAGGTTGAAACAAAAAACCAAAACAAAACCTTTCCTGAAACAATAGTTTCCTAATATCTTTCAACATGTTGCCAAAGTAAATAATTCTCGTGCACATATATCGAGTTTTAACTATAATTAATTTGATTTTTTATAAATTAACATTATTTTAGGAAAATAAATTGAATAATTTTGAACAGAGAAAATATCCAAGAACTAATGAAGTTCTCTTGAGCTGTGTCTCTTGCTGTGATTCAGAATTATAAAGAAACAGAGAAGGAAGTTGGTAGAGTAGTTCCCGATCCTGCTTCAGAGTTACCAATAACAACTTCATCTGCTTCTCAGTTGAACAAAATGTCTCATATATCTAAATGGAATTGCTTATTTAATGGAAACATATGTTCAGTCAACTGATGAAGTTGCTTTATTCAACAAACATTATATGGTGTTATTCAGCAATTAGAAACAAGTCAAGAATTTTGTCTATGTTTATCAACCGATCCTATATTTTTAATGAGTTTTGGTTTTCATCCCTATATATAAATTCAGACTAAGTCCCTATGAAATTATAGGGATCAAAACTAACGATTTGAAAATAATAAAGTTACCTCAGTGAACTACTCAGTTACATCTTTTGGTGTAATTCAGACTTACAAAGAAAAAGAGAAGGAAGTTGGGAAAGGAATTGTAGCTTCAAGGTTACCAGCAAAAACTTTTCTTAATTTTGAGGTAATTAAAATGCACATCTCTTTATATATCCCGTCACATTGTAAACCATGCAAGTTATGATATTTTAAATGGGGGTTGAACTATAATTAAGGTACTTAAGACAGACCCTTCTATATACATATATATATATATATATTTTTTTTTTTTTATAACAGTTCATCGTTGGAGGACCAATGATTGCACAAAATTTCATAGGTCTACCAACCAATTTTCGTGTTGCTACTTTTTGCATTCATATGCTTACTTATCTTTATGTATTTTTACAGAGTGGTATTGAAAATATTCCAGAATCCCCTACACCTATGATAGCTAAAACGAATACTTCCTCACAATTCATTCACAATCAGATCCACCAGCACAAATAATTTTATTAAACTTGTAGCATTTCTTTATTGGAAGAGCACATTTGAAAGAGAAATAATTCATTTGTTTTTTTAGGCTGCTTATACGAAAGAAACACATGAGCAAGTCTCTCAAGAAGATGATGCAACAAAGGAAGCTACAGTAGCAATTCAATCAACTAATTCAGAGTCAAGGAAGCAAACTAGATGGTTCTTTTTATAATTACCAAAAAATGCATTAATATATCATATGAATTATGAAGTTGCTAGATGGTTCTTTTTAACCTTATTTATGAAAGCCTTACCACGGAAAATATATTACACGGGTTAAACTTTTAATTGCTCAAATTACTTTTTTAACTGATATATCTAGATATTACTGGAATCAAGAGATGTTATATATTCTATGAATGTTGAAGGTGCTGGTTCAACAAATTTGGTCTTTTGATGTTATTCAGAGATTGGAAGAAACAAAGAAAGAAGATGTTAGAACACATCCTTCACAACTCTATCAATGGCTTCAACTTCGACAAATTCAAAGGCGATCAAATTGACATTTCCAATCTCAATTTGTCACCAACATGAAATGATTTTAAGTATGTTAGAAATGATTGCAAGTTCAGACTCACTTGTATTTCTTTTAATAATTAATGAACACCCTATCACTTAACGCCTAGCTTTTGGATTCTTGATTCCTGTACATTGATAAATAGAACTACAATATACATTTTTTTTAAGAGTCTTTCAAAACGTTGCATGTTCACTTGTTGATCTCTGTTAGAGTACTAAGGAAAAAGTGAAAGGAATTGATGAAAAAGCTACTGTTACTATTGACCCATCACCAATGGCAACTCCATTCGTAAGAGGACTCATGTGTGTTTTGAGCTTTAACAGAGTCATAAGCAACATCTCATTTTAAAAGAGAACCCCGAAAAAAAAAACAAAAAACAAAACAAAACCTCTAACCTCTAATATATCTAGTCACATGAAAAACTTACAGGCGTAAGTTAATGATTTTGTGTTTATATACCTACTTATTGTATTTCTACAAAGTAATATTAAAAATATTCCAGAAGACTCCACACCTACGATAGTTGAAATGAGTATTTCCCCAGTTCATTCACAAGCATAAGATTCACATTCAGATCCACCTGCACAAGTAATTATACACCATTCATTTTGTATTTATAAATTATAGTAGGTATTTGAGGGAGTAGTTGCTAGGAAAAAATAATCATTGAATGAATGGATAAATTATACTATATTAATGTCACTTTATAAATCAAATTTTATCTTTTTACCTCTTTTTACTTGAAGCTTAGAAACAGGGAAAAAGTCATCAGACTAATTTTTGACATGTTCGTATATTTGATTACTACATTTAACTAACTAATTAATTATGATGATGTTGGTTAGACTGAAACAGGGAAAAAGTCTCGTTCAACTTTCATTTTTTTAATTTGTCAATATTTAGTGCTATACAACTGAAACATCTGATAAAGCTATATTAATAACTTAACTAACCTATTAAAAAATCTAAAGTGAAGATTCTTGGGGAAACATTAGAAATATAGATCATTGTTATTTGAAAGATTCAAATTTATTATGTGCACATCAAAAAAAGAGAAACTAATTAATGCATAAATAAATTGTATCTTTTAATATTGCAGAGTAAGGGAAATTGAAGCCAAGGATGCTACTCTAGCAGCAGAGGAACAAGCACCAAAAGGTCTAACAGCTGAGTCACAATTAAGGACGCCCCTACATGTAAGTTTATTGATTGTTTCAACTTGATAGCAAGTTAATTTCAATTAGTCTTGTGAATCAACCTGTTCATAAATTTGATTTCAACATATAACTTATTAATTATGGTGTTGGTTAGAGCTTATAGGAAGCAATGAATTGTAACCAACGCCATCTAAAGTTAGCAAATCATTGAAGACTTCGAAAAAAAAAGTTTATGATATCTAAGATATGTTGTTGAGTTGGAAGATCAAGACTTAAGTGCACATTATATATATGTATATAAACAAAACTAATCCATGGATACACCGTATCTTTTTGATGTTGTAGAGTACGGAGGAAATATTAAGAGAAGTTCAACCTGAAGATCCTAGTCTCACCTCAAAGGTAACAACTGAGGCAGCAGATTTACCTCAATGAAACTCATCATCATCATTTATCAATTCTCTCCAAGAAGAGTTCCAATTGGTTCTTATTGATTAGTGTCCTTTTTGTAATATCCCAAAAAGCGATTAAGGGCTAATGACTTCAAAAGTGAATGTTATTATTGTTGAATAAACACTTTTGGAGAATGTGTGCTGGGAATTTGGATGTTTTAATGATTCCAATGGCTTCCTTATGAAAATTCGTGTGGGAAGAGTGTTTATTGTGAAATTGGAACCATTGAGAACAATTGCACAAAAGTTGGAAATTCTGTCCATTGAAACTCTGTACAGGGCAGTCAATTTGTATGAACGTTTTAAATATGCAAATGGTGTCTAAAAATTCTGAAATTTTTCAGTCTTAAAATTCACATGCCAAGCTTCAAAATGGACAAATAATTTGTGTCATTTCAATTTGTGAGCTAAGAGTTATGATTTTCCAAAGTTTGGGATGGAACCTGGAATCTGTTTTGAAGCAGTATGGACTTTTGTGCAATTCTGTATTTTTGAAGTTATTAAATGCAGTGATCCATATTTTTCAAATAAAGAGGACTTAAATAGCTTTCCATTGGCTTTGGAATCACCCCATTTTGATTTTTCTATAATTAGTTATGATTTTTCAAAATTTGGGCAGAAATCTGCCAGAATTTTGTAAAAATCCGAAATTGATGGAAATTTAGTAAATAATTAGAAAATAATATTATATCATATTAAATCATCATCCACCTCCTCCATCAGCCCAAAACCGTGACATTCAGCTGCAACAAGAGAGAGAAGGTGTGAGAAATTCTAGAGAGAGAAGGAGAAGAGAACTTGTACGGTAAGTCGATTTTTTCGGTAAATCCTTACCTAACGCGTATAACTCCGCTCCTAAGCTATTCTTCTATGTTCTTCAAGGTTTGTGGAGCACAAATTTGGGTGTTCTAAGGCTAGGGTTTTCAGCCACCTTGAGGAAAAGCTAGTGGGAGCTTGAGGTAACTTCCAAACTTTCGTATATTACTTATTCTGACTGTTGTGGGCAATTTAATCGGTGAAATTTCACCGGATTGCCATTGATTTTAAAGTTTGGAAATGATATGGCCTAGGGGTTATGCTGCCCAAATTGGGTCTTAATGTTAGTTGTAACCTAATGTAATGGTTAATAAAGTGATTAGGAGTTGAAAGAAACACGTCTGTGGAGCCGAAACCGAAAAACCCCAATTTTTCTCGGGGAACTGAGAATTTTGGCCAAGGCTAGTTTGGAGGGGTTAGAGTTGGATTTTCAATGATTTGATGGTTCCATTGAGTTCAGGAGCAAAAATTAGGTGAGGTTACAGTTGGTCACTTTTTCGGAAAAGGCCGAAAAAGCATAATTACGGAAACGCCCCTAAAACCATTAAAGTAGGGCTGCCAAGGGTAAATTTGTAATTTTACATTGAATTTGATAATTCTAAGTCCGGAAATGGATTCCTTAGGCGGAAATATGTTAGGATAGCCCAAATTAGAATTTCGGAAAAAGTACTACTGGACCCGGTTCGGCGGGCCCGTGCCAGGTCCCTGGGGGCATTTTTGTAAATTTTCATTATAGACTCATATAACCCTAAGAAATACTATGGAAGTGTCTAAATGATGCATTTGGATGTAGGATTCGATATTTACCCTGTTCGTGATCCACCTGCGCCAGAGCACAATAGGAAAGAACAAGGTAGTGACTCTTTTCCCTTATACTATATGTGATACATGGTATGTTTGTTTGATCATTGTTTGTGAGTCTATTACCTGCGGCCCATCGGTGTTGACGGTGGGAGGATCGTACCTTTAGGGCGGTGGAATCCGGGGGATGAGACTATGTGAAAGCTGTAAGGCTATAAGTGAAAGCCGAAAGGCTATTTGTGAAACCTTCACCCGCGGCCCATCGGTGTTGACGGTGGGAAGACCGTGCCTTCGGGGCGATGGAATACGAGGGATGAGATATGTGATTATGTGCATATGTGGCAGCCGGCGTGCTGTGCTTTATGCTGTGATACTGCTTGATGATTTTCTTGCATGCTTTGTGATTACATGTGGTATGAGTGATTTATTACTACTGGGATTCTTTTGAATCTCATTCTTTCCATTGACAAACCTTCAGACAAGGCAAGTGGCTCCAATGGAAAGGAGACGACCAAGGGCGGATAGGGCTCCTTAGGGAGATTTATATTTTAGTGTTGGATATCATGTTTTGTTGGGAGATCACCATATATCTTATAAATGTTGTTTTGGAGATAGTGGTGTAATCCCCTTATGGGAATTTATAAACCTTCAATTAATGTATGAAACCCAGGGGTTGCCGGGATTTTGTTGTACACTCTGATATGTAAATGTGATGTAACTGTATAGGGTAATTATATTCGAGTTATGGAATTTGAGACCAGGGTAAGGCAGAAACTTTAAAAATATTTGTGAAAACCCTTCCGTAAGGAAGGGATTGTAAATGAGTTTGATTATTATTGATCTCTATTTCATTTGAAAATACGTATTTCGAATTATAATTACGAAGAGGGTTACACTTTTCCCTCTTTCAAATAAGTGACTAGGAATATACTAATTAAATGGCTTAAACTTGTGCATTTCTCAATGTTTATTGCTTGTTTTAGGATTTAAAGAAGATAGAATCAAGAAGAGAAACAATCATTACTGATCAGCAGGAACTGGGAGAAGAGATAACAGTTGTATACTTCAACTCTTCACAATAAAATATTAAAGAATTATAACTAAACAACCTGATACTTACATATCTTTAATATATCTTCACATGTCAATACAAACAAATTTATATACCACATATCGAGTCTCAACTTGAGTATATTATTTATGAATTTAAATGCTTCTGGAAAAAGAATTGAATATTGAAATATGAACAAGTTGCATCTAAAATGGTCAAACGCAATGCTAATTCTTTTATGCTTGAAATAGGATGAACAGGCACCATGTGAAGCAACTTTCCCTGGCCAACTACGGGGTCTTGGAGAAACAGAGAGATCCATTCAAGCTCCTCAGAAAACCAAAATACCATTTGATGATGATGTGAGTTATAATTGATGTATCCCAGTAGTGATTTCGAAGTTGTGTTCTTTTAAATACCATTTGACTTTTGTGCTATGCCTTTTCTTCATTAGTATTTGGAATGTGCTAGATGGCTAAGAGAAAATATATCTTTATTCTCTCACCTTGTTGTTTTGGATCTGACAAAGAAAGAGTCAAGAAGTGGAACATTCATGACAAACTAGCAAGCCTTACTAGAAAAAGCATTTGTTGGTTGCTTGAACTCTTCACAAAACATTGAAGCTATAACCTAATGATTATAAATAAAGGACCTAACATATGATTTGGCACTTATATAGAGCGTTGGAAATATTCAAGAGGAGACTACAGCTATGAAAGCTAAAACAGATACATTCTTCATTTGTTCACAAGCAGAGGGCTCACAATCTGGTCCATCTACAATGGTAAGTTTTATTTATGGAAGTTTAAATAGCAATTACCACTCATTTACATCTTTATAAATCAATATCAACATATACACATCATATATACTGTCTCAACCTAATTTTCATTCTATAATCAAGATAAAGTTACATTATAATTAAGAGTTTGTATATTTGTTGGTACTTGTGCAGAGTGTTGAAATCTTTCAAGAAGAGACTACAACAATGGAAGCTAAAAAAGATACTTCCTCTTCTTATTCACAGGTAGAGGACTCACAATCAGGTCCATCTATGATGGTAAGTTCTGGAAATATAAGTTCAAATACCAATTATCATTCATTACTTCTTGATAGATCAATCATAGCAAATCTATATATTTTTAAATGTTGTCAGAAAAGGAATTGAATAGTGAGAGCCAAAAAAAAAATCAACTAATGAAATTATCTTAATAGACAGCTTATATTATTTTGGTGTCAGCCAGATTTATAAAGAAAAGGAGGAGGTTGGCAATGCAGTTCTTGCTTTACCAAAAATATCAACTTCACTTGATCTTGGGGTGATGAGAATGACATCTCCAAGCTCTTTATATATCTTATTACCACATAAAAAACTAGCTCATGGAAGCTAAAAAAATGGAGAAGAATTGTTCGTATATTTTTGTGTAAATGGCTACACTAAAAATAAGAGAAGATGAGCAACAAAATTATTGCCATTCAGTCCCAGAATATTAGTGAAATAGATGATACAATATCAGAAAATAATTGACCCTAAAATCAGGGAGAGATGAAATCAAAACTCAGCAAATGAATGTATGCTTTTTCATTGATGCAAAACTTTGGATTTTTTATATTCAGAAATGCAAGGCCAATGACAACAACTTGTTTATGTTTTCTAGGTTGGTAGTATGGAAGAAATTGTGAAACCCGACTTCCAAAAGCATGATTCACCAAATGATGACCTAGTAGCAATTCAATTTAACAATCAAGAGTTAATTAAGCAACCAAGAGGATCATTGGATATGCCTTTAGGAAAAGAATTTGAAGAGGTAACTGCATTATCCTTAATTATATAGGAATTATAGTTTGCTAGATTGTGTTGTTTTTGTGTTCTCATAACTATTGGATTTAAGGGAAGAAAACAATTATATCATTGATCTTGTCTCAAACTATGATTTTGAACCAATATAGATACTGAAAGCTTAGAAACAGGGAAGAAAGTCATCAGACTAATTTTTCATTTTGTGCTATGTAGACTGCTAAAGAAACAAGAGACACAAATGTTCAAGATGGACCAAAATCAGACAAGGCAGAAATGGCTAACTTGTTGACAAACTCTTCTGATATGGAACCCAATATTCCTATGGAGGACAACGCAAACCTTCCTAATGTTATTCCTTCTTCCCATCATCGTACGTTTCTTTCTTCTTGTCATACTTGCAGATTCTCTGTGTCATGTACTAACTTTCCTGGCTATATGTATGTAAGAATCACAAACTGGAGCTGCTGGTTGTTCTCCGATACTAGAGATTGGTGAAATTTTCCAACTTGTGGAGTTGAAAGATGGAGAACGAGCTTTACTAGCCAAAGCACTTGAGCTATATCCTCAACTAAGGCTGTCTCGTGGACAACGTACCCACCCAATAATATCTTTTTCCTACAGAGTCCTTGTTGATATTTTGGTCATGCTGGCTACCAAAACACCTTATAACATTACAGCATCAGACAGAACCACCCTAGAGGCCAACTTAGGTGCTGCAACATTTCTTGGGTTTGATAAGGATTGGATAGAGTTGGTTCGGGCCAAAGTCTTTGGCATTGACAGATCTGATGTCTTGGTAGCAGAAGAGAAAATCTCGGTCACGGAGAAAGAACTAGAGAAATGTGACAAAACTCTGGAGTGTATGCAAAAGAAAAGGATGGAAGCTAAAGAGAAGTTAGCAATGGTGCAAAATGAGTTTGATGCAGTTGACACTCAACTGTTCGATCTGTTGGAAAATCTCAGGAACTTAGTTATGAAGATGACTGAGTTTAGGAAAATAACAAGTTCCAAGGATAAGCCCTTTGGAATTTAGGTGTGCTCAACTTGTTTTTGGTTGTTTGTGTTATGTTTCTAAAAGGAGTCAAAAATGAGTGAATCTAGATCTGTGTGTGATACATGATTTGTGACCAACATCAATAAATTCTTTTAATGGTATGATGGTAGAATTGAGTGATTCATTGAAGAAGAGATTATATTCTTCTAATTAATGATATGGTTTATGCAAAGTGTTGTTCTAATTAATGACTGAGCTATATGTTTCTACTAGGATATATATACTTTTATACAGGAAGTTGACAAACTGATTCGTTTGCTGCAAAATATTTACAATTATGGTACTGCATATGTTTGTGTGCACCTTCTTTTTCACACCAGTATAGGGTACAAAAACCACAAACGTCACAAGAGAAATTAAAATAAGTGATGAGCTTAATTTATTAAAAGAATTTTACATTTTGGTTGTCACCGGAAAAAAAAAAAAAAGAAATTTGCATTTTGGTTATATTCAGAGCTTAGAAACAGGGGAAGGAAGTTGTAGGAATAGCTACTGCTACTTAGTTAACTGCAGCTTCATCAATCCAAATGTCATCTCCAAGCTCTTTATCTATCGTTCTTTATTATTATATTAGTTCGATATGATCATATACTTGCTGATCGATTTGAATGAAATATGAATTTAAGGGTTAAAGTCTAATACTTTTGTGAACTTTCATAGCATTAGTGACATAATATATATAAATATATATATTATTTAATTTCTTAATTGTTAAAAGTAATCTTTTTTTTTTTTGTCCTTGAACATTTACATATAGATGTTACAAGAAGGAGAGTTAATTAAAGAATAAAGAGAAAAATTATATTATAGGAACTAACGAAGGTGCTCATTAAACAAATTTTATGATCTTTTGATGTTATTCAGAGTAATAGAGCTCTTAGAATGTCAAACCCCTTAACATTTAGATATATGCAGAGTATAAGCGTACAGTTTCGTAAGGCATATAGAAATAATGGAAACATACTGACATTAAGTATTTGTTCACAATACAGGAGTCTCTCCATAGGATTTGATAATATATACAATTTTGTCCAATATATCAAAATAAACTAATTATAACTAACAGCTCCATCGTCTTGACCCGGACTCCTCAGTTGCTGGTATTTATCGTTTTGCCCCTAAAGCCGCTAGCTTCTGCTGGAAAATTTTTTAATTTGAAAAAAAGGGTGAGATTCAAATGAATATTGGTAGTAGCATGCAACTAGTAGTAGCATGAAAATTCTTGAGAACATGGATATGCATAATAGAATGTGACTGCCTTTAAATAAGTTAACCAATATATTTTTACAAATTTCAATAAGAAGATCCTAAACCACATAGAAACATTCATGCTTTCCCCAAATTAATTATTAAAAAGAATTAAGAAAAGGGGGACAGAACTAAATGGAGGTGCGGAAGTTTTGGTCCTTAGAGTCTCGAGCCTCCAAGGGACAGAACTAAAATAGATAAAGGATCTACAAGAGAAGCAGGCAGCAATTAAACAGAACATCTCACATTATTACACAGAAGCAGGCAGCGTTTATAGGAGAATTATTACACAAGAGCAGGCAACGATTATAGCACATAACATAACATGATTTGATGATATTTTCACTTTAGGCAAGCAGCCATTATTGATCTATGGAAAATGCTAGGAAGAAGCTAATTGTCAATTTTAAATAGAAAATGTCACATTATTACAGGTAAAACTATACCGATGATAAAAAAAACATATTTCAAAGAATGTTGTAACCTATCATGCATTATGCAAAGAAGTAATGTGTATTGCCTCTAAGGTAATGAAAGGGAAATAAACCGTTTGCTTTTTGTATGAAAACAAAAGTATACACCCATGGGTTAGAAGGTAAAAATGAAGCCAAATACTCAACTTGTGGATACTATCACTAGTGCAAAACACTCATTTAACTAGATGATTTTGCATCAGTTACTTGAAGAATAGAAGTAATAATTCATGTGATATAATTTTACTTCTGTTTTACGTATAACTGATGCTGTAATGTACAATATGACATCAGTTACTTGAAGAACAGAAGTGATAATTCATGTGACATAAGTTCGCTTTTGTTTGAAGTGTAACTGACGCAGTAATGTATAATATGGCATCAATTGTATATTCAACTGATGTCGTAATTAAGATGTTATAACAATAATAATTATGGAATCCGTTTAGTAAGCACCAGAAGCCATAATTAATATAAAGTTTTGGAATTTAATTGTGAAATAAATAAATTTGAAATATAACATGTCATAATTGTAATTAAATACTATAAATAAATTTTAAAAAATAAATTTTCCCAAAATATAATTATATTATAGTTATATTATAAGTTCCTTTTTTTAAGTGGGTCATTTATAGCTCAGGACTATCTGATAGAGATTAGTGAATTTCTTTTAACTACAGAACTAAACCTAGTTAATTATTAAAAAAGGGATGATCAATATATGGGTGGAACTTGGCCCATAATTTATAGTTTATTTACCGATCTTACTTATAGTGTCGGGTTCTATAGGAAACCAAAACCCTAATTATAACCCACATGGCTCTAAGGAAGTCTTAGAAATATGTTAACTATTTTTTTGTAAAGAACAAGAAATTTTGCATCGATTCCCACTCCACCCGATGCCTTAATGCCTTCAACAAAAGCCTCCACTACTTTGCTAACTTCGCGGCTTCTCTATATGAATTTTGCTCCAGCTCTGCCAACTTCACAACTTCCCTTCATCGCTATTGATGTAGCGGCTTCCAGATAGAACACTACAAAAAAAAACACTTAATTTCCGACGGAATTTACCACGGAATTTTTTCCGTGGCAAATTCTGGCAAAAATTCCATCAGAAATTTTTTCGACAAAATTTTTCCATGGCTAAATTTGTCATGGAATTAACCACGGAAAAGTTCCGTGTTCCGTGGCTAATTCCGTTGCAAATTTTGTGACAAATTTTTTGCCAAGAAAAAGCTCTGTGGCACATTGAGAGTGTTTGGGAACACGTTTCGACGCCCAATAAGCCCGATTTTGGGGCAAAAAGCCCAATTCAAAACGCACCACGTTTTGGCTGTATTTGGAACAACGTTTAACAAAAAATAAAAAGCCTGAAAACGCAACTTATTAAATAAGCCCAAGACACCCACTTTTTTTTGAAATAAGCTACAGCTTATTTTTGTACGCACCGTTTGAGCCCCACTTGTGTGCCTCCATGTTACCCACTCCCCCATGTCCGCACATCTTCTCCCATTTCATTCCACACCTTTTTTGTTTAGGAAAAAAAATTAAATATTGATTGTATCATTAAATTTTGAGTTAAGGTGCAAATATATTCAGTAGGTTTTTAATTAGGAATAATGTTGTCTTAATTTTTTTTTGGTTCAAAGTACCTTGAAAGTGTTAAAATAAAATAATATTATTCTATAGAATAATATTATCCATTACCTTTAAAAATAGAATAATCTTCAACCCGTATGAATCACATTCGTGACATGATTAGATATCGATTTGTACAGGACATGTGATCTAATTAGTTATATAATATTTTTATATGAAATTATATATTTTGGCATCACATTTTCTAACTTCAATTTTTCCACTAATTTTTAATTTTAAATATTTTATTCTATTATAATTAACACAAAAGCAATAATGTAATTGTCAATCCAAAAAAATTTTTATTTTTAAAAAAGAACTTATATAATCGCCAATCCAAAAAAGTTTTGACTTATGAAAAATCACTTATTCATTCATTCATCCAAACATAAATCACATTACAAAAACTGATTTTTTTATTAAGTCATTTTTAATAAGTCAGAATCATAATAAGTCATTTTTCTTACCGCTATCCCAAACACACACATTGTCACAGAACTTTTCGGTGGTAAATTCTTTCACAAAAATTTGAAATTTAAAGTAATATTATAAAATTAATTATTAAATAATTTTAATTAAAAATAAAATAATATTAGTAATAAATATTATATTATTATTTATTAATATTATATTTAAAATTTTCTACTAAAATAATATTGTTAATATTATGATATTAGTTATTATTCAATTTATTTAAAAATAAATTATTATTTATTAATATTATATTTATCATATTATAATAAAAATAATATTTATAATATTTAATTATTTTTTATTAAGTAATTTTAATTAAAAATATAATTTAGATTTAGAAAATTGATTAAAATGTAGTTATAAAAAGATTTATTAAAGATTTAAAATTAATTGAATTTGAAATTAATTAATCATAAATATATAAGTATTTTTTTATATTTTTTTATTTTATTTATTTTATTTTTAATAATATTATATTTATATATATAATTAATTTTATATTATGATAATATTATATATATATATATATAACATTATGTAATAAAACAACGTTGGTTCATCTCGACTCAACTGGCAAAGGCTCAAGCGTCCAGGTGAAGAATAGGGGTTGTCGGCTTTCTGCCTTGGTAACCTCTTCAAAAATAACCAAGGATTACAATATAGAGTGCAAACCCGGATTGTCTCTCGAAGAGTCTTTTATTAATTACCTAGAAACTAAGTGTGATAATTGGCATAAAACAAGTTAAAAATGATTTTTGAGCTTTCTATCTAACTAAATTGCAATTAAACTAAAATGCTTTAAAAACTAATATTTTTGGATTTTTTGGAGTAAAAGTGGAATGGAATGGATTAGAAATGCAAATGATGAACATCCTCTTGGAAATAGTTTTCAATGGCTATCCTTGCTCAATTAAAATATTTGGGGAGTTAATTCACTAAACTTCTAATATACCAAACCTCAATTATCATTGAATCTAGCATCACAAGAGAGGAACCCCTACCCTTAAAATGCTATTAAGCCTTCTTAGTGTAATGAGTTTCTCTAAATTTTTTAATATGCCAAACCTCAATTACCATTGAGTCTAATGCTTAAACTCATGAACCCATTTATTTAAGCATTATTAAAACCCCTTAGAGAGTGACTATGGAATAAGCAATGCATTTAGGTTCAACTACAATTCTATTTCAATCAAACCATCCAACAATACCATGTTAAAATGATAAAAATCAATAAAATCATAGATAAATATATATATAACCATATATATTGATGAATACAAATCTTCATTACAAATTCCAAATCACAACAACTCAATCCATAAAAATCGTAACTAAAATCATAGTTTCATTACATAAATGAATTCTCAAACCTAAGAAATCACAAATATAATAAACTATAGATAAAATAAACTCCCCTTTAAAACATATGTGAGCTCAAGTCATCTCCAATTTATCTCCAAGAACACAAAATTGCCTAACCAATCATGAGAATAGCTTCAACAAATATAATCACACACTGATTCAAATATCCAACCATAAAATCACAAATTAAAATGATCAATTATCACTAAACCAATTAAATTCAAGGGCTGGATTGAACCAAAAACAAAACTGATCAGAGAAAGCCCATGTTTGAACAGAGAAAGCTACGGTCTCTAATCGTTTAAAACAGAGGAAGGCCGACGGAAGTGATGCAAGGTGTAGCGAGGATGGTGGTGAGGTGTATAGTTGGAGAAATGAAGCTTGCTTCCGCTCAGCTCCTCCTCCTAGCTTTCAGCCCTTCAGCTCTTTCCTCCCAGCTCGCAGCAGCTGTTCTCAGGATGGAAGTGGACGGTGGTGAAGAAGGACGGTGGAGGTGAAGAGATGATGAAGATCCGATTCAGTCCAGAAGCTCTGTTCCTCCTTGATCCTGATTTACCACTCACGGCCTCCAACTCCCAGCTCGCCCTCAGCTCTGCACTCTCAGCTTTCAGCCCTCCCTTCAGCTCTCTGTCACCGCAGCTCTGTCCTTCAGTTGGTGGTGATGCAGCGATACTCGCCGGTGGTGAGAGAGAGGAAGAAGACGACGAAGGGAATGAAGTGGAAAAGCTCTCGATGCCGTCTGTTGCGGCTATCACTCTGTTCTATATATCCCTCCAGCTGCTACTCTGAATCAGACCTAATGACCTGCTGCAAAATGCTGGTTGAACTCGTGGACCAAATTGTCATTTCCTAAATTCAAGCCCCAAATTGCAATTTTCAGATTTAATCCAATTTTTCTGGCACCTACAATTTAAGACAATTAAACCAATATCAAATTCTCTTAAGAAATTAATGAATAAATGTAATGGCAATTATTTTGACAATTTTACTCTTTTTAGTCCTAATTTCATATAAACACATTTAATTACAATTAATCACAAAAGAGATGTTTTAAGCTCAATTATCATTACAAAATTCCCAAATAAAATATGAAAATATATAATAAAATAGGGATTTGTCACCATGCACCAGGAGCTTGAGGTCGCAGGTTCGAACGGGAGGGGAGGCATTTTCAAGATTTAAGAGGCGCAGACACATGGTAGCGCTCGGAGGTGACACGTGGCAGTGCAAGGAGGAGACACTTGGCGCACTTCGAGGAAAGACATGTGATGGCGTGGTGCATTGCTAGGAGGGTGGACACATGACAGTGGTAGGAGGTGACACTTGGCGTACTTTGAGGAGGGACACGTAGTGCACTATGAGGAGGGTGGACACATGGCAGCGGTAGGAGGTGACATGTGGTTGTGCAAGGAGGAGACACTTGGTGCACTTTGAGGAGGGACATGTGGTGCACTGCGAGGAGGGTGGACACATGGCAGCAATAGGAGGTGACACATGGCAGTGCAAGGAAGAGACACTTGGCGTACTTTAAGGAACACGTGGTGCACTACGAGGAGGGTGGACACGTGGCAGTGGTAGGAGGTGACACATAGTGCACTATAAGGAGGGTGAACATGTGGCAGCACGAAGAGGAGATACGTGGCTGAGCCAACAATGAGGTGCCCTCCTACAGACGTGACATGTGGCATTTGAAAAATTAAAAAAATAAATTTGTAAGGGAATTGGAAATTCATTTGTCACGCATTTATTACGGCGTTGGTTTAGTTATAATGTGATGTTGTAATACATTCATTTACAGTGTCATATATTGAGCAACTGACGCTATAATATATATTTTTTGGTATGGCTAATTCCGCTACATCCTAAATGCTGTGATGAGAATGTAATTTTAACTGATGCCAAATTAACTTTTTGCACTATATAAACAACATGTGTATACTATAAACAACTATTATCATCTCTCTTAAAGGCCCAATGGCATATCATTAATTTTAAGGAATGTTTTGTAATCAAATATAGCAATGTCTTCATACAAAAAGACTGATTTCCTATAATTCTGGATTATCATATATATAATGAAAACAGAGTGCGATAAAGCAGGACATGGAACTCATAAATAAGGAGTGGCAAACAAAGGCAGTACAAAAGGTTGTAATGATATTCACATAATCTTATTGGTTCTAAAATATTTGATCTATCGTTCACTGATCCATGTGAAGTGATACTTCATTGAGATGAACCTAAGTGTGTCTCGGTAAAGACCACATTGGTATTTGATAGAATGTTTTCTGTTGTTGTCGTTGTTATTAAGAATGGCCTTTAGTCGAGCGCTCTTTCTCTTGAACAGTTGATCATTTGGTGGTACGAAGTCATTGGGAACAGGGCTTAAAGTGTTGCGAGTTTTTGAACGACCTCCTGAAAGGAAGTTTTATAAATGAAGGCAACTTCTTAGAAATTGGAAAGCATAATATTGTGATGTTGTAGCGTTACAACCTGAAGTCGAACTTTCAACAAAACGATTGGAGAGGTTTTGAGCAACATTTGTTAGATCCTGCAATATCCTTCGTTTCGTGGATGTTTTCTTGACATCTTTGTGCTAGCAAGGGAGATAACTTGAGAAGGCTGGGTGAACAAATCCACTTGCACTTGTGAAGCTGAATTAATAGGTGTGAAATAAGTTATATTGTTACGATGGGTTGTAGCTGCACAAGAAGAAGCTTTATAATGTGAGATGGTTGTTATAACTTAATGATGAAGAGGATATGGTTGAAGGAAATGTAAGATATTTACCTGCAACAATATTCTGATTAGCATTCATACATGAAGAAGGATTATAATTTTCTTTGTTGTTTGAAATCGAAGTTGTCATCCTGCTCCTGTTTTCCATGGGAGATGGCTCCATAATGGACGCTGGTGTTTAGATGAAAAGGGAAGAAGGCGTAAGGAAAATAAGAAAACGCAAAAGGAAAGTATTCACTTCTATATTTTTTTAGGAATATAATTGTTAAAACTTATAAGTTACCTAAATCCTTCTATACTAATGTGTAAAGCGTTGAAACATCCCATTTAATCTGGTGATGAAGTTCTAACTGAAACAGCTGCAAATGACAAAGAGCTTAATATTAATAATAAAGAGACAACATTTGAAATTATAACTTGTTTCATGAACAAATAATGAAGGCACAAAAGTAATGTAGGGAAAAAAAAGGCTGCTTACATCCTTTTTTCTTTTTACAGAGTCAAAGATTCTATAAAAATGAAATGACTATAAATAAAACTACATAAGCTCCAATGTAAATCTAATACAAAGAAAAATAAAAAATATATATGAATGTCTTGCAAATGTGATTAGTCTTATAGATATAGGGGTGTCCAAGAGTCATTACTAACAACCATATGTGGATGAGATGAAAGCAAAATTTAAGACTCTTCAACGAAGACACTTGCATATCCTGGTTAACATAAATGTCAAGGTGATAAAGCAGCTTGGGTAAAAAGGAGAATGCAATTCTAAAGCAACAATGACCAAAGTTGACAAATGGAAACCTAAACATAGAATATCCTACATAACTGAAAAGTAGGCATATCTAAAGCATCATAAAAAAAAATTGCAATGGAATCATCTTTAAATTATAATATAATGAAGGCTGAGAAATGATTTTAAACATCGCAATATCATTAAGAATCAGTTGCAAACAGAAATATAAATTTGAAAAGATATTAATGCCCCCTCCAATAGAATAACTTTAGTCTACCTTTCTAAATCCATCAGAATGAACAGCACCCAGGAGCATAATTCCTAGCACATTCATTTTAAAAATTCCAATATCAGTCATGACCTTTTTTTTAGGAGTAGCAAAAGCTCCACTATACTATGTTTTTTTATAATGCAAACGACTTTGCAGCCATCCACCGTGGTTTCTTCTAAAAGTACTCTATGAAACTGGAAAAGAATCATCATTAGGAAGAGAAGGAAGAAGGGGAATTATTTAGTGCCTCATGTAATAAATGAAACTAAGCATTTAATTGCTGATGTTCCCTGTTATTAAATCTGGACAAAAACTGGAAAAAAAAATCTAGGCTGTTGTAAACGTCAATAAATATATATCTAATCTATGAACCTATGATTTTATTGGGAAACATCAGTCACATACTTTTCATTTCAGGTTTGGCTATCCTCTTCAATCTAAGTAATAAGAATTTGGAATATATAGTGGCAGACCAAAAAATTCAAGTAATATGACCTATAATCATAAAAAATATTTATATTTATAACAGAAAAATAAAGATACATACTTGAATAGCATCATGAAAAAAAGAACTTGACAGGTGTGCAAAGAGGTGAGAGTTAAATGAAAGACAAAGGAACCTACCTGCGGGACTTTAAACCAATGAAGTAGATCCTAGACTGTTGGAACATTGACTTAAAGTCTAGTTTAATGGATTTCACCTGAAGAATGAGGAAGCAACAAAGGCGTTAGCGGAAAAATAGGGATTGTGAGTTAGTCCGTTAGTTTCCTGATAACATTTAGAAGTAGAGAGAAGGAAAAGCAGAAAATATAACGACCCCTCTTAATTACTATATAATTAATTTTCAAACCAAGTAAAAATTAAATATTACATAATATAATATATTATGGGGTTCCGTCCACAGTACAAACCCTAATATGCAACGTAATATTCAACATATGCAACGTAAAACCAAAAAGGCCCTTAAGTTTGGCAATATACATTATACTCATGTAACCAAACGAAACATACGATGGATATCAAATCAAGTCTCGTTTGCCTTCCCCTTGGTAGCACCACCTGAACTCTCGCCTGAAAAATTTAAAATATCGATAGGGTGAGTCACACGGACTCAGTAACCACAATTCCATTTTAACGAGTATGCAGGGAATGATTATAAGATAATTAAGTGGGCAATATATATATATATATATATATATATTCATAAAACATAAAGTTTAATCTTCCCAAAACATTATTATTTCAAAATAATTCAATATGCATAAAACTCCCTAACCATCCTTATAACCTCCTTTTCCGCTGATAGAACCCATGAGCTATAACATAATAGGATTAGTCTCTTTGACAAGACTGCACCAAGCTCTCCAATAATGAGGTGTAACCCGGCCAAAGGCTACAGAACTCATATCAGATCATGGATTCCCTTTCCGTCAAAAATGGAAAGGTGTCACCTGCCCTTGAGCTGACCCTTAACCGGCCAAAGGAAAGGGTGATACCAAGGGCCTTGAGAATGCCAAAACCATCCATTGTGCACACGATGGTGGCTATACCACGTGGTATAAAAGAATCAAACCTCTCCTCAATCACAACTCACCACATCCAACTTCTCAACTTCAAAATCTTCAATATCAATAATCTATTCATATATTTCATATTTAATACCATACATCATCAATCATTCAAATAAATCATTTAGGCCCACTTAACTAAAAAATTACTAAAAACATAATTAATACTGTCATTGTACATTTTTCATATATAAATTACTATAACATATTTATAGCAATTAAACATATCAACATACGCATATAATCATTTCAACAAGCATACATGATAAATTGGAAAGTGGTTACCTCAAGTTCTTGACACCTAAACTTGAGAATTTAACTCCAACAAGCCAAATTCAAATTCACTCTACAATAAATATATATTTACATGTTAATATAATTTATAATAATTGTTAACTATTACAAAATAGCAAATAATAATCCCCATAATTGGCTCAATTTTCTTAAAAATAACAACAATTTATCTATTCCTCAAATTCCTTTTAAATCAAAATTTTCTAAAATTTCTTAACTCTATTTCACAATAAAATATTTAATAACCATAATTCTCTAACTATAATATCAAATCATAATTTATAATGTAAAACTAAACCGATTAAAATTTCAATAATACTTCCAATAACTCAAATAAATTGTTTAATCCAAATTTAATCGGTCAAAAACGTTCCTAAAGCATAATTTATTATTTATTTAAGAAGAGATTAATTATAAAATCATAAAACAACCAAATGGTAAATCTAAACCGATTAAAATCAACTATTATTTATTCTCTACATATCTATAACCATCTTTTGTAAAAACTCAAAATTCTCCCAAAATCCTAACCCCAAAATTCTCATTAATCAATATAATATTACTTCCAATAGAAAGATCAAAATACGTAGAACAACTTTTATGAAGGAAGTTTGATAAGAAAAAGTGATTTTAAGTACCAAAATTATCTGATAAATTTAAAACCTTACCTGTTGAACTGCGTTCACTTTCCGCTAATCGCTTCTCGTGAAACCTAAATGAGAAAGTGAAGGGAAATGTATTAATAACACCCTCCCGTCACTTTTTCCTCAAGCGAGCCTCACATGTTTTTTCTTTCTTTTTTCTTTTGTTTTTCTTTACCGACAGTTTGCCCCCTCCCCTATTTATATATATATATATATTACAGAAAACTAATAAGTAATAAATGCAAGGTTTAAGGGAAAAATCTTATCGCTGGTCTATCTAATCTTTGCCTCCCCATCGTCATCGTGGTTGCTGGATCTCCCCACCGTCCATACGCCATTGCTCCAAATGAGAAGGGGAATTTTTTTTCAAAGCCTATAAGCACTAGAGTCTTGCTGCTTGTGGGCAGGCAGGGATTTTTTTTGAATGCTTGGGGGGAGGCGGGGATTTGTTTTCAAAGCCTATAAGCACTAGTTGGATGCTGCTTTTGTGCGGAAGGTTTGAGATAGAATTTGAATTTTCAAACCAACTCTTCCTTTTTAAGTGGCATTTTGTCGTTTTCCAGAAGGTATGAAAAGGCAACAACTTCGGTGGGAGACAGAGGAATGAATTAATTATTAATGATTGTAGAGAAATCATCATCCGTCCATTTCTTAAGAATGGTTCTTTAGATGATAGGTTGGTGGAAGAGAATTGTAATATATATTGATGATAAAGTTTGAAAGGGCGTTTATTTCTTAAAAAAATGTCATTTAAATACCATTTGAATTCTCAAAACTCCAGAAGATCTATTAAGAAATTGAAATGACATAGAGGTGATTGGGAGAAATCTGAGATTTTGAAGTTTGATTGTTTTTACTAAAACAACCCCTTCATGTAACATAAACCCTATCCTCTTTCTCTCTCTTCTCCCTCTCTTCATCTCTTCCTCCTCCAGTGAAACCAGCAGCTCCTCCTTTCTACTTTAGATCTCGCCATCTCTAGCCTCTTCCCTCTCCGCCTCCGATGAAGCCGGCAACACCGGTGACAACCTTTTGAGAGGGGATATGGCCACCACCTTGTTCGTTGCCACACTGTCTTGATTGAAAGCTCGTTTATCAAATATGTTGTCAAGGGTTTTGCTGATTTTTTTTCTTATCATCCCTTCCATTCACAGTAGTTTTGTTTTCTCAAAAAGGAATAGTAAAAGTTACCATGTGCCTTCCTACTTCTTTTTGTTTTTTTTTTTTTGTTCTTTTCTTTTCCATTTTTTTAGTTATCTTGGAAACTACAAGAACATAGCATTGGGTGTAGGTGTCATTTGACAATGTATATGATAGTTGCTGTCATGAAGAATATGGTGTTTTATAAATGTCATTATTGTACTTGTCATACCATTACTAGTCTTGTTAATAGTCCCAGTTTATTATAATTAAAGTATACATGAAGGAACACATTCTTTTAGGTTCAAGACTTGTATGTATTGGGTGTAGGTGGAATGAGTAATGTAAACTTGCCATTTTATACATTATGTGGTGGTTGATGTCAACATGAATCTGGTGTTTTGTCAATGCCATTAATGTACTTATCATTACCATTACTAGTCTTGTTAATGGTGACGGTTTATTGCAATTAAAGTATACATGAAGAAACACGTTCTTTTGGATTCATTACTTATATGCATTGGGTGTAGGTGAAATGAGTGATGTAAACTTGTCATTTGACCATTTACGCGATAGTTGCTGTCATGAACATTTGTGGTTTTTGTCAATGTCAAAACAAAACTTGTCATTCCATTATCGATATCATCAAAACCATTAAAAACTTTGTCATTCTCATTACTGAACTTGTCATCGGTCAACCCTTTTCGGCTAACACTCGACACATTTTTTTGAGAATAAGTTGTCATTCCTATTAACAATGTCGTCAAAACCATTACAAACTTTATCATTACCATTACTGACAAAATATATAAAAGGATTGATTAAGAGTTTTGGGTGGTGACCAATTGAATAATAAGATTGGCTAAAAGAATAATGGTTTTAACAAAATCCGTAATGGTTTTGAAAAAATCAATAATTCCTGACAAAACAATTGGTCACAACTGATTATTTTTATTACAACCATTACGAATTTTGTTAAAATCATTATAGATTTTGTCAAAACCATTACTCTTTTAATCAATCTCATTACTCAATTGGTCACAACTAAAAACTCTTATTCAATCTTTTTATATATTTTTCAGTGCTTATTGGTTTTGTTAAAACCATATACATTACTTACAATAAATTGTCACCATTAACAAAAGTTGTAATGGTAATGACAGATACAATTAGAGCCGATAATACGGGCCCAACCTGCGAGCCTGGGGGTTTTGACGGGTTAGGGTTGGGAAAATCCCAACCCGCAAAAATCTAGCCCGCGGGTTGGCCCACAAATTTTTTGTTTACATAAGATAATTTTGCAAAACTTATAAGTTTTCCACTCCTATCTTGGTACCTTTCAATCCAAAGAGAAAAAATCTTAGCCTCTTCCCATCTTCTTTAAACAAAATTATTATATCTTGGTTGCTTGAGAATCAATTTATGTTTTGTTTATAAACTTTGACAAATTTGATAACTTTAATTCTTGAATTGTAGATTATGTTATTAAATTTTTATAAGAGACATGATTGATGCTAGGAAAATAAATTTAATGACTCATACATATGTGTCTCATATTTTCGACCTTCTTTAAAAAATAGGAATTTTTTTTTTCAAAAGAAAAATGCGAGCCCGCAGGCTGGCCCGCAACCCGCACACTGAGGGTTAGGGTTGGTATTTTGCCAGCCCGTAGAAGTGCGGGCCTATGTGTGGCCTACGGGTTGGCCCACATTCCCAGCTTTAAATACAATATTGACATTTACAAAAAATCAAACTCTGTATGACAATAACTGCAATATACATGAAATTGCGAAACAGTAATTTTTGATATTCCATCTTCCTCAAAATCTTCAATAAGAGGGATAACAGCAGACGCATTTGCAGCTCCTTTGTTTCCTGTCTTTATTAACTTTCTCATCTTATTAACGTCGCAAGGGACAAATCCTCAAACTTGTGGACTTTCTGCTATAATTTATAGGGAAAGGAAGACAAACCTACAAATGGATTCTTTCTTTTCCGTGAGTCTTGCATTTCATCTTCGACTGAATTTTCTGTCTCATTAACACCATTTAGACCGATGAAATCTCTCTTTTCTTCATCATTATGCTTAAATTTTTCAAAAATCACTCTGTAACTAATGCTCTTTGTCTCTTTATCAACTTGTTCGGTGGTCCCAATATTTCTAACTCCGAATGTCCTTAAACCCAAAGGAGACAAAAAAGGCGTTGGTTTCCCCTATAACAAATAGGACCATTTCTTTTCAGAGACAAATAATTGAAGCTCCAAGTAAGCGTAAATTCAACAATTATCTGTCATTTCTTTTTAGTGATTCTAGTTCAACCATATTTGAGCTAAAATTCTAAGTTATCGAGATCTCAAATTGAAGTATACCATTCCTCACTTCCTCAAACCTCCCTACAGAAGTTAATAGAAAAAACTTTCATTCTCCATTTTTTATAAAAAAAATAACAGGACTATATGCATTCATCCAGAAGTGGTTCATCTAAGTATAAATATGAAAGTGTAAAGCTTAAAATCACCTGAATTCTTTCGAGAACTAGAGAAGATTTCTTCAACTTGAGGTCAAGGAAGTCTGAAAGCAAGACAGGGGTGCTCTTATGTGAAGCTTGTTTTCCCTCATTGCCTTTAAGATCGTGGGAACTAGTTGAACTAAGGCCCTGTTTGTTATGCGGAAAGTTGAGGAGGGAAAGGGAAGATTGTAATGTTCCTTCCACAAAAACGCGTTTGGCTACGCAAAGTGACGGCAACTTAGATTCCCACCAACTTGAATGTTCCTTTAAATATGGGAACATCAGATCCCTCCAAAAATGGTGGGACGATGAAAACTTCCCAAGAAGCCATATTGTTTTGATCAAAATGCCACCCCCAAAATACAATCGTGCGGAGCTTTCTCGGTCTTTCACTCTCGCTCTCTTTCTTTAAAATTGCTCTGTTTCTTGGTATCCATTTTCTCTTTTGTGACATTGCTCTGTTTCTTGGTATTCATTTTCTCTTTTGTGACAGTGGTGGGAGGAAGAAGAGGGAGTGATGCCACAGAGAGAGAGAGGACAATGAAGACGGTGGAGAGAGAGTGAAGGTGGTAAAGGAAGGTGTTGGTGCTGAATGAAAAATGGTGTGACGGGTCCAATCAGTGTTCGAATTGAATGAAGAATGGTGTGACAGATCTAGACGAGGAAGATGATGAACAGTACCACGAGGAAGACGATAAACAGTGAAGACGAGGTCGAGTTCGAATCGGGGCTGTTAAGTTTGAACTGTGATGTTAAGTTCGAACTTGAAGTTAGGGGTGTTTTAGGTTTTTCACATAATCTCCCCACTTAAACCACTCTCTTTTCTTCCAACCAAACATCTTCCCTCAACCTAGGTTCCTTTCCATGTTTACCAAACAAGTCAATTTTTCAAAGTTCCCTCCCAATCTTTCTTTCCCTTCTCTAAGTTCATTTCCCTCCTAAAATGTTCCTTGTACCAAAAAGGGCCTGTTTGGTACAAGGAAGATCTGGGAAGGGAAGGGAGCATGTATAAGTTCCCTCGTTTGGTACACAACTTTAGCTCAATCTTCCAGGGAACACTAGTTCTCGGGCTCACCAATGTTCCCTTATTCATGGAAAAATGAGATCCTACCAAAATTGGTGGGAACCTAAGTTCCTTCAGTGGAGGAAGATCCAAAAGACAAACATGCGCCTAAAATATTTAAATTAAAAGGCGGGAAATTTGAATTTACTACAGAATTTGCTTATCGAATTCGAATTTTTAAGGATTTCCGCCTTGAAAATTCAAACTTCATCAATAAATTCGAATTTTTCAAAATTCTCGCCTTGCAAATTCGAATTTCTACAGAATTTGCTTATCATATAAAAAAATAATTTTAATTTCCTTAATAAATAAATAATTTTTTTTATTTATTTAAATCATAATTTATAATTTATAATTTATTCATTTTATTTAATTTTTAAATTGTTGTACTACTAATTATTTAATTTATGAATTGAAATATAAATTTAATTAATATATAATTATTAATTTATGTTGAGGGTAAAATATGCATTTCTCTTTTTTTCCCCAGGTTCTACCCTCAATTTTCTTCCTACCAAACAACTCATCTTCCCTCAACCCATCTTCCATCACCCTTTACAATCTTCCTTTCCCTTCTCTAAGTTCCTTTCCATCCTCAAATTTTCTTTATACCAAACAGCCCTAAGAGTTTCATCACAAAAGGGGAAAGAAAGGGTAAGCCATAGGAGAAACAAATAACCTATTAGATGGAAGAGAGCGGGGTTTGTTGTGCTTACGAATCATCTCATCAGCGTGCTCAATTGAAGTAGAAGGAACAAAGGAACTCTTATCTTCATAAGCAATAATCAAAGAATTTCTTATATGTTCTAGTGATGCAAAAACAAAGGAAAGAAAAAGGAAAGAGAGAGAAAAGGAAGGAGGAAGGAGACGATTGAAAAAAGGGGCAGTTTCATCATTTACGCCAAACGTCAAAAATCCATATTCCCCCCTCATCACTTATCTATCTTTTTGTAAGCGTTAATAGTATTTTGTGGGTTTTGAGAATTCAAATAATATTTTAATAGAATTTTCTCCTTTTTTTTTAATTTTCTTTAATAATATAAAGATAAGTCTGCACATGTGGTGTACAAAATGAGGAAGAAGATAAAGAGGACAAAAAAATTAGGTAATGAAGATTTGAGAGCAGAAGGAGACACATGAAAAGAAAATTGAGAAAAAGAAAGTAAAATACCTACCGGCGAGTGACGTGAATGATCCAAAGGCATGGCGTGGCAAAGAGGAATAAAGAAAAATCAGGAGAGAATGGCTTAATATTTTTTTATAATTAGATTGTCACAAGATATATTTTTATTTTGGTTATATTTTGATTGTTTTCTAAAATTGAATGTTTAATTTATTTATTTTAAAAGTTATCTGTATATAATTGATTAGATATAAATAATATCTAAATCGTTCTATAATCTAGTCTCAATCTTTTTAAATCTTTTGCCCAAAAACAAATCCTTTAAAACCTTAAAACTTTGCTAGTTATTATTTTCTAACTATAATATTATTTAATTAATTTGGGTAACGTAAATATAAAAACCTTCATTAAAAAATTAATTAGCTCTTTTAATAAATATATGCAAGCAAAAGCGTTTACAAATTTTTGCAGTTAAAAATGTATTAAAATTTTTTTTAGTTGTGAGATTTGCACCGTAACCTAAAACATTCACCATTCTTATAGGGTATCAACTTTCAAGCATAGGTCAGTATAGGTATAATTGATTGATGTTAACTTTAGGCATGATGTTTTGTCTTTGTAATTAGAAAAAATTATATACTCCTTGGGGTGCAAAAATTAGTTTAATCTTAAATAATGTAATACATCAATACCCTTTGATTTTCAAACTTTATAATTTATTTTCAAACTATCTTTATTGTTTTATACATATCAAATGAATTTTCATTAAATGATAATTCTAATGTAAATAATTAAAGAGGTGTTTTAAAAAAATGAATTTATATTTTTTATTATTAAAAAATTAATTTAATTAATTTTTTTAATATACAAAAATTAATTATCTAATTGTATCCTATGAAAATTTCGCAGGCAAAAAAAAAAAAACATCATCAAAATTTCTATAATTAAAATCGCCATTCCATTTAATAAAGTATTCATTATTAGTGCTCCTTTAATTTTCTTTTGATAAAGCGCTCTACTTTTGGTCATCCCCACCACGTGCCATGCAATTATTTTGTTTGGAGGATTTATCTTATCATCTTCTCCACCAACGCTCTCACTTCTGCTCCCCATTATCGGTGTCGCACTAGTTTTACCAGTTCTATGTCATGAACTGACCTTTTTTTTTTTGGTCACTTTCTGTTGTCTTTACATCTGGCTTATTTTATTAAATGACTTTCATCATCACTTTCTTTCTCACCTCAGTATTTTTTTAAATTTATTTTTTAACATATAGAAATATAAATATTTTTTCAGATGTTTTTACATAAAAATATTTTGATAACATTTATTTGTACATAATTTTTTTATAAATAATAATAACATGATATATAATAAATGATAATGTAAAAATATTATTGTTACTCATTTTATTTTATTTATATTTACAGAATTCTGTGAACAATAATCTAAAAAATTTAAGGTAGTGGGACAAACTACAAACAAAGCTTGAGGACGAGAAGAACCATATGTAGTGGTTGGCAACTGGCAGAAACAGCTGAATGGATAGAAAGGACAGCACAGGCGGTAAATAATAAATACTCCTACTTTTTCACAAAACAAAACAAAAAAAAAAAAAAAGGGAGAGAAAAAATTATACTCAAGTCTCAAGAGAAAAAATAAATAAAGAAGTGATTCTTTAAAATTATAAAATAAAAAAATGATTCCCATTAATAAACTGATTCTGAAGTTATTGATGAGATCATTTTTTTTATTTTATAATTTTAAGAGACTATTTTTTCATTTATCTTCTTTCTTAGGATCTGAATATAATTCTCCTAAAAAAATTACTCCTATGGTTTCTTTTCTTTTGCCAACAATGATCCTATAGTACTACTACTTTGATTCTATTTATAGGTCCATTTTAACTAAATCTCAGATATTAAGGAGAGGTAGTTAACTCAATGATTATGGAATAAATTTTCAACTATGCCATCATTTATAAATGGATACTTTTCAATCTTTTTTCTTATATCTATTTTTAAATTATTTTTTTATTAGTATAATAAATAAGAACAAAATGATCGCAATTTTATTTATTATACTGAAACTAAATTTAAAAATAAAATCAAAATTTTTAATTAAAAAAGACTTAGTGTGTGTTTGAATTAACTTTTTTTAATAGCTTTTACGACTTACGAGATAAATGTGTGAGAGGAGTTTTATCTCAGATTACACAAACCATAATTTAAAACTATGATTTGGGATGTTATCAAACATACACTTATAAACAATGGGTGAGGTACCTATTGAATAATTGCATGCAGATATAAAGGTGAAGATTGAGGCATGTGGCCCCGTACGCAAAACGCGTCTGCCCCTCTGCCTTTCAGTATGATGTGAATTGACACGCGTCAATAACTTCCTATAGGGGCACTCCCCCGCTCTTTAACTGAATTGCTGTTTATTGAAAATAATTAAAGTTAATTAAAAATAATAAATATATAAATAATATTTTTTTAAAAAAATACCCTTATTTATCAAAATAAGTATAAAAAAAGGATGATGTGTAAAAATTAAAAGAATGGATTAACGTTTTAAATAATACAATGCATAAAATTAATTGAGTATAAAATAAATACAAGTACATTTTTTAATTAGACAAACTTAATTGAAATCTTATAAAACAATACCATTTTAATTTCTAAAACCCACATAAGCCTATTAAAATTTGTAAAGGACAGAGTGATAGAGATATGACACAATTCTTGTCGGAGAAAGCAGTAGCAAAAATCACTTGCTAGTGCAAATCCTAAATGGTCAAAGCCTTACAGTAAAAAGCATTGGCAAAACGAGGCTCTCAAATAATTTAATTATAGACAAAGTTTTACATATACCCGATTTCAAGTGCAATCTCCTTTCAGTTGGAAAGCTGACTAAGGAAAATAATTGTATAGTAACATTTTCTGAATATGGTTGTTTGATACAGGACTCACGTACAAGGGACCTCATTGGAGTGGGTAGGTTGTGCGATGGCCTCTACAGTTTGGAGTCAGTTGGGGGCAGTATAGCATGCTTCGTGCAGAAAATAAAGCCGGAACAATGGCACCGACGGTTGGGTCATGCACCAACAGACAAAATAAAACGATTAGATTTCATCTCTTGTGACAATAAGAATAAATTTTACCATTGTGATTGTTGCTTGCAAGCAAAACAAACAATGCTCTGCTTTCCACAAAGTGCAATAAAAACCTCTTCATGTTTTGATTTAATTCATTGTGACATATGGGGAGGATATAAGACAACATTGTTAAATGGTGGTCATTATTTTCTTACAATAGTTAATGATTTTAGTCGAGCTGTCTGGGTTTATTTGATGAAGCAAAAGTCCCATGCGGGCTATTATTTACGCACTTTTTACAACATGGTGGAAACTCAACACAATAAGAGAGTGAAGCGGATAAGGGCGGATAATGGATCCGAATTTCAAACTCACGAGATGTTGAGATTTTATGATAATAAAGGTGTGCAGTTGCAAACCACTTGTCCATATACACCTCAACAAAATGGAGTTGTGGAGCGAGAACACCGGTACATCCTGGAGATGGCCAGAGCTTTACGGTTTGAAGTAGGACTACCTATTACATTATGGGGAGACTGTGTCCTCGCGGTGGTATACATAATAAATCAATTGCCCACCAGAGCAATAGGACACATTGGGGAAAAAGTAGTTTAAATTTTCTAATAATAAGAATTAAATTAATTAATTGTCTTAATATATATAAATAAGCCATCTAATTGTATATGATGAAAATTTCGCTGGCAAAAAGAAAAATATCATGAAAATTTCTATAATTAAGATCGCCACTCCATTTAATTAATTAGTGCACCTTTAATTTTCTTTCGATAAAGTTCTCATCTTTTGGTCGTTCCCACCACGTGCCATGCAATTATTTTGTTTGGAGGATATATCTTATCATTTTCTACACCAACTCTCTCACTCCTTCATTTTCATTGTTTCTTTCCCTTCCCTCCATGATTGGGGTCGCACTATTCTCTTACTCGCAGTCAGTTTTCCCAGCTCTATGATATGAACTGATCTTTTTTAATTTTTCCCCAACTTTCTGTTGTCTTTTCATCTAGCTTATTTTATTAAATGACTTTTATCATCACTTTCTTTGTCACCTCAGGATTTTTTTAACTTATAGAAATATAAATGTATTACTCATTGAATACTGCAGCTGGGGTCAAACTGAGTTTTTTTTCTCTCTCTTGGAACTCGTGTCACCGGAAAACTTTCAATGGATGATGTTTTTTCTCTGAAGATACCGCCGGACTTATCGCCGGATTCTCAAACCACGTCAGTCAGACCATCGATTAAGCACATTTCATTCTCTCCATCAGGAAATCTCGCATTGATTGGAATCGAGGAGGGTCTAGGGAAGAAGTTACCATTGACTACAGAAGAACCTGCAACTGATGTGCAGAGCGAAAAACAAGGGTCTCCAAATCATTCAAAAAGCTCATCATACAAAGACTCCCTCATGGGCTTCAACAGTCTGGAGTTCAATGGTTTAGCTCATGGTTCAAAAATCTCAAATGATGATCTACTAACATCAAATTTGCAAAGCCAGTCGTGGAAAATTCCAGAACCTTCTGATGAGACTAAAAAGCTCATGTCTGTCTATCCTTCATTGGCCATATCAGAAGAAGAGTTTAATGAAGCTTTCCAGACTTGGAATAAATCCCTGATAGTCACGGTGCTTGGCGCCCGTTTCTACTTACTCAAGCTAAAAGAGATGTTGGGTAGGGTGTGGAGATTAAAGGATTTTGAATTGGTGGATCTCCCAAACAACTATTATGTTGTTCGATTCACAAATCAGGAAAATTGGGAAGCTCATTACAAACGGATTTTACTGGAAGGACCGTGGGTAATAGCAAATCATGCAGTTCTAGTCCAGAAGTGGAATCCTTATTTCGACCCTTTTCAAAACCAACTGGGGAAAATTGCTACGTGGGTGAGGATACCTAACATACCTCTAATCTACTACTCTCAGAAGTTTATGTCCAGATTGGGGGATATGATAGGTAAGACTATTAAAGTTGATTTGCATACCATAAATTGTCGGGAGCATTCTTCAGGCGCTGTGTCGAGGGGTAGATACGCAAGAATTTGTGTTGAGTTAGATCTTCAAAAGCGTCTTGTTCCTAGAGTCATCGTTGCATCCACTGTGTTCAATGTGGAATACGAAGGTCTTGATTTGATCTGCTTCACCTGTGGAAGATATGGCCACAAGAAGGATGCCTGCGCTAAAAACGAATCAGATCACCAGAAATCACAGCAATCTGAGCCAGCTCCAGTAAAAACAACGTCCGACTCGCTGCCGGAGAAAGACCCACGGAAAACAGACGAAACTTTTGGTTCGTGGATGCTGGTGGGGGGGCAGCGGAAAGCTCGATTCCCTAGAAAGACTCATCAAGAAGGCGGCGTAGCAGGAAGGAGGTATGGGACGACCTCTGCTAGAACCATAGATCGAAGATTTCAATCATCAAATTTTCAAATGCTTGCTGACCTGGAAGAAGATGCTGAGCTCACGGATTTTACGGTTCAAAATGCTGTCCAGACGCTTTCGGCTATTGAGGAAGAAGAGAGGAACTCAGTTTTAATTGGGGAAAGAGCTAGTCTTCGTGTGGGCCCTTCAAAGTCTCAGTCAATGCATTTTGGAAAAGCAAATGCCGCACACCCTTCAAAGAAAATATATAAAATTAAAGGAAAGAAGAGTGTAGGGCTTAGCTTAAAGTCCATCTTGCCTATAGTGCTCCCAAAAGGGCTTGAGGATATTGAAGCCCAAGAACAAGCCCATTATTCACACCAAGCAAATGGCAAAAAAAATGATCCTCAAGCTTCAAATTCAGCCCAGCACCCAAATGGTAATAAGTCAGTGAAAGCTGGATCACGTTTACATCAAGTAGTTCAAGGCTCCATGTCTTCGCAAGTTTCTGAAGCCATCACGCCTGGATTTGCTGAAATTCAACCTCTGGAAATTATTCCAGAATCAATGGAATTGGGAAAAGCTTCCCAAAATTTGATTTTAAATAGCTCAAATGTGCTCACGAGCTGTCAAATTTTTGAAGAGAATCAGGATGTTGGAATTCCTGAGCCAGAGATGTTTATGGGAACTTCCTCAGATATTTTCGCCATACCTTGCTCACCACCCAGAGTTGAAATCTCCACGGAAATTTTGGTCAAGGAAAATGAGATTAATCATATGGAATTGTCCTTAGATCACAAGCAGGTCCCTTCTGTCATCGCGCTATCTCCTATGTCAAAAGTGGAGGCACATAATCATGTGGAAATTAACAAAGATCAAGGCAAGCCCCACAAAAATTTAAGGGAGGCAAAAAATAAAGGGAGATCTGTCGCAAGGCGCATCGCCCCAGATAAGTAACGCCTTTTCTTGCTTGTAAATTCCCATCTTTTATCATGATTATATCAAGTTGGAATTGTAGAGGTGCTAGTAGTAATTCGTTTTCTCGCGTTCTTCGTGACATTGTTTCAAAGCATAATATCTCTGTTATGTGTCTTGTGGAAACCAGAGTTAGTGGCCATAAAGCAGATTTAGTGGTGCGTAAGCTAGGTTTTAGTAATTGGCTGAGGGTTGAAGCCACTGGTTATGCTGGTGGTATCTGGGTTCTTTGGCATGATTTTGATGTTTCTGTTGAATATCTTTTTTCTACTACCCAGCTTTTTCATTGTCGTTTGACTGATAAAAAGACCAGTGATAGTTTCTGTACTACATTCATTTATGGTGACCCCAGATGGAGTTATAGACAAGAGCTGTGGTATGATCTCCGGAATTTGAGGGATAATCTATCTGAAGCTTGGCTTATCCTTGGTGATTTCAACTCTTTCTTAAACCACTCTGACAAGACTGGTGGCGTGGTTGTCCCCGATAGATCCTTACATCCTTTTCAAAACTGCGTTCATGATTGCGATCTACTAGACTTGCCTGTGGTTGGTGATAAATTCACTTGGTCTAGAAACGACGTGAAGGAAAGGCTGGACTGGGCCTTTTGTAATTTAGCTTGGGAAGTGGGTCACCCAGATCACAAAGTCTTTCATCATCTCCGGTATAAATCTGATCACAGAGTCCTGGTGATCGCATCGGGAAATGTGAGAGCTACACCTAATCCTAAGAGTTTTAGATACCATGCTGCCTGGTGTCTTGAGGAGGGTTTTCCAGACTTAGTTAGCTCCGCTTGGCAAAATAACGACTGGTTAGCTGGTTGCAATGATTTCGAGGATAAAGTCTCTTGGTGGAATAGCAATGTAGTTGGCAGTCTTCCCAAAAAGAAGAGGTCCTTGCTTAAAAGATTAGAGGGAGTTGACCGTGCAATCACCTCTCGTCCACATGCTGGCCTGCTAAAACTTGAAGCAAAACTCTGGAAGGAGTACTCCAAAGTTGTAAATCAAGAAGAACTCCTCTGGTACCAAAAGTCAAGGTGCAAATGGCTCAAATTTGGAGATAAAAATACTAGCTTCTTCCACTCTTCCACTGTGATCAGAAGAAAGAAAAGTAAAATTGATGCCCTTCAAAATGCTCAGGGCGAATGGATTACTGACCAAGATGTACTTAAGGAATCTGCCCTTAGTTATTTTCGAGAGCTCTACTCATCGGACCAAGACATGCCTGAGGTATTAGATTGGCCGGTTGGATTCCTTGCCCTAAATGATTCTCAGCTTTCTATGCTCCAAAGAGAGGTGTCTGTGGTGGAGATAAAAAATGCTGCCTTCGAGATGGACGCTTTTAAGGCACCTGGTCCTGACGGACTGCAACCTCATTTCTTCCAATCCCAATGGGAGATTGTAGGTCCGAAGATCTGTGATCTTATCTTTTCCATCTTCAGGGATCCGGAGAAGGTTATCGATATTAATCAGACTCACATCACTTTGATTCCTAAAGTAGACAACCCTACCTCGCTCAAGGAATTCCGGCCCATCTCTCTTTGTAATGTGAGCTACAAGATTCTCAGCAAAGTTCTTGCAAATAGGATGAGGACGTTTATGGACTACCTAATTCATCCTACCCAGTGTAGTTTCATAAGGGGAAGGCAAAGTTGTGACAACATAATTCTGGCTCAAGAAGCGATTCACTCAATGAGAACAACAAGGAAGAAGAAGGGATTCGTTGCTATTAAAGTGGATATGGAGAAAGCTTTCGACAGATTAGATTGGAATTTCCTGCATTTCAATCTTCTTAGTTTGGGCATAAATGATCATTTTGTCAGGTTGTTGATGAGGTGTGTCTCATCTGCATCTATGAGAGTGGTTTGGAATGGGTCGCTCTCTGATCAGTTTCAGCCAACAAGAGGAGTGCGTCAAGGGGACCCTCTGAGTCCCTATCTCTTCATAATTTGCATGGAACGTCTAAGCCAACTGATCAACAAAGAGGTGAATGAAAGAAGATGGAAGCCTTTATGTATTACAAATTCGGGCCCCAAGCTCTCTCATCTTTTCTTCGCTGATGATCTACTACTATTCTGTGAGGCTTCTACGCAATAGATGGAGAACATTAGGGAAGTGATGGATTATTTCTGCAGAGTCTCGGGGCACAAAATCAACCTTTCGAAATCTAAGCTTTTTGCTTCTAGAAATGTCCAGTTCCACAGAGCTCTGCAACTTGGCCAGACCATAGGAATAGTATTTCTGGAGATCTTGGTAAATACTTAGGCGTTCCACTGCTCCACAAAAGAACTACCAAGCTGACATACGCTCCTCTAGTTTCTAAAGTTCAGAAGAAGCTGTCCAACTGGAAAGGAAGATTTCTGAGCATGGCTGGGAGAACAGTTCTGATAAACTCCATTTGTAACGACCCCTCTTAATTACCATATAATTAATTTCCAAACCAAGTAAAACATTAAATATCACATAATACAACATATTAGGAGGTTTCGTCCACAGCACAAACCCCAGTATGCAGCGTAATATTCAACATATGCAACATAAAACCAAAAAGACCCTTAAGTTTGGCAATATACATTATGCTCATGTAACCAAACGAAACATACGATTGATATCAAATCAAGTCTCGTTTGCCTTCCCCTTGGTAACACCACCTGAACTCTCGCCTGAAAATTTAAAATATTGATAGGGTGAGTCATACGGACTCCGTAACCACAATTCCACTTTAACAAATATGCAGGGAATGATTATAATATAATTAAGCGGGCAAAATATATGTTCATATAACATAAAGTTCAATCTTCCCAAAACATTATTATTTCAAGAAAACCATTCAATATGCATAAAACTCCCTCAACCATCCTTATAACCTCCTTAACCGCTGACAAAATCCATGAGCTATAACATATAATAGGATTAGTCTCTTTGACAAGACTGCACCAAGCTCTCCAATAATGAGGTATAACCCGGCCAAAGGCTACAGAACTCATATCAGATCATGGATTTCCTTTCCGTCGAAAATGGAAAGGTGTCACCTACCCTTGAGCTGACCCTTAACCCGGCCAAAGGAAAAGGATGATACCAAGGGTCCTGAATGCCAAAACCAACCACTGTGCACACGGTGGTGGCTATACCACGTGGTATAAAAGAATCAAACCTCTCCTCAATCACAACACCACATCCAACATCTCAACATCTCAACATCTCAACATCACAATCTTCAATATCAATAATTTATCCATATATTTCATATTTAATGCTATGCATCATCAATCATTCAAATAAATTATTCATGCCCACTTAACTAAAAATTACTAAAAACATGATTAATACTATCATTGTACATTTTTCATATATAAATTACTATAACATATTTATAGCAGTTAAAAATACCAACATACGTATATAATCATTTCAACAAGCATACATGATAAATTGGAAAGTGGTTACCTCAAATTCTTGACACAACTAAACTTGAGAATTTAACTCCAACAAGCCAAATTCAAATTCACTCTACAATAAATATATATATATATATATTTACATGTTAATATAATTTATAATAATTGCTAATTATTACAAAATAGCAAATAATAATCCCCATAATTAACTCAATTTTCTTAAAAATAACAACAATTTATCTATTCCTCAAATTCCTTTTTAAATCAAAATTTCTAACTCTATTTCACAATAAAATATTTAATAACCATAATTCTCTAACTATAATATCAAATTATAATTTATAATTTCACATAACTCAAAATCTGCAAAACTAAACCGATTAAAATTTCAATAATACTTCCAATAACTCAAATAAATTATTTAAACCAAATTTAATCGGTAAAAAACGTTTCTAAAGCATAATTTATTATTTATTTAAGAAGAAATTAATTATAAAATCATACAATAACCAAATGGTAAATCTAAACCGATTAAAATCAACAATTAATTATTCTCTACATATCTATAACCATCTTTTGTAAAAACTCAAATTCTCCCAAAATCCTAACCCCAAATTTCTCGTTAATCAATATAATATTACTATCAATACGAAGATCAAAATACGTAGAACAACTTTTATGAAGGAAGTTTGTTAAGAAAACGTGATCTTAAGTACCAAAATTATCTGCTAAATTCAGAACCTTACCTGTTAATATTACGTTCGCTCCGCTCGCCTGCTCGTGAAGCCTAACGAAACTGATGAAATGAAAGGGTATTAATAATACACCCTCACATTTTTTTCTTCCAGCGGGCCCCACGTGTTTTTTTCTTTCTTTCTTTTCTTTTCTTTTCTTCTTTCCTTGCCGACAGTTTGCCCTCCCACGTTTTTTTTAATTATTATTATAATATTACAACTCTACCCACCTAAATAGAATTTTGTCCCCAAAATTCACAACAATCAATAGAAAGAAACACAAAACAAGATTCTTACAAAATATTTAAGCGTACCTAAACAAACAAATTAGGGAAATCACGTCGCATTCGCTCTTCAGTTTCCCAAGTAGCATCCCCAGGAGACATACCCTTCCAGAAAATTTTTAGAAGACGGATTGTTCTGTTCCACAATTGCTTATCTTTTACATCTAAAATCTTTTCTGGTCCGGGCACATAAGTCAAATTTTCCCTTAACTCAACTTCTTCAGGCTCAATCACATGGGAAGGATCTGAATGATATTTCTTAAGCTGTGACACGTGGAACACGTTATGCACATTTGACAAATGTGGCGGCAAGGCGATTCGATAGGCAACTAATCCAATTCGTTCCAATATCTCGTAGGGTCCAATGAAACGAGGAGTTAACTTTTTGGCTTTAATGGATCTGCCAATACCAGTCACTGGTGTAACCTTAAGGAACACATGGTCACCCACTTCAAACTCTAAAGGTCTATGCCGCCTATCCGCATAGCTCTTTTGTCTGCTCTGAGCGGTCAACAATTTTTGGCGAATCATCTCAATTTTCTTAGTAGTTTCATCCACAAAGTCCGGTCCAATCACAGTTCTTTCACTCAATTCAGTCCAACAAAGAGGCGATCTACATTTTCTTCCATATAATGCCTCGAAAGGAGCCATCTGAATGCTTGAATGGTAACTATTGTTGTAGGCAAATTCTGCTAAAGGCAGGTGAGAATCCCAATTACCAGGTAGCTCAATTGCGCAAGCTCTCAACATATCCTCAAGAGTTTGAATCGTTCTCTCAGTTTGACCATCAGTCTGCGGATGATAAGCCGTACTGAACTTCAGCCTAGTCCCCATGGCCTCCTGTAACGCTTTCCAGAAATTTGACGTGAACCTTGGATCGCGATCTGACACAATTTCTACAGGTACACCATGCAACCTAACAATCCAATCCACATACAACTGGGCTAGCTTCTGCAAACTATATCCAATATGGATCGGCAAGAAATGAGCTGACTTCGTCAATCTGTCTACAATGACCCATATGGCATTATGGTGCGTAGTATTAGGCAATCCCACAATAAAATCCATAGAAATGCTGTCCCACTTCCACTGAGGAATCTGTAAAGGTTGAAGTAGCCCTGAAGGTTTTTGATGCTCAATCTTCACTTTCTGACAAGTCAAACACCTCATTACGAAGTCTGTCACATCTTGTTTCATATTAGGCCACCAATAATTTCGCTTTAAATCATTATACATCTTAGTGATCCCCGGATGAATAGTGTATTTGCTTCGATGCGCTTCTTCTAAAATACAAGTCTTAGCTTCTTCATCATTCGGAACGCAAACCTTCCCTTTAAATCTCAAAATACCATCACTACCTACGTCAAAATCATTGACTCTTCCTTCCTCTAATTCTTCCTTAATTTTCAGTAGATATTCATCCTCCAACTGAGCCATCTTTATCTCCTTCCAAAATTCATTCTCAATTTGTACAGATTGCATCATAACTTTATTGACTAGCATGTTTATGTCCTTCAACCTTTCTAACCAGTGGTTCTCATAAAGACTCAAGTGAAATACATGAATAGCTTTTCTGCTTAAAGCGTCTGCAACAACGTTGGCTTTACCGGGATGATACTTTAGTTCGAAATCATAATCTTTTAGAAATTCCATCCACCTCCTCTGCCTATTGTTAAGCTCCTTCTGATCCACTAGATACTTTGAACTCTTAACTGATGATATCCTGACCTTAAATCAATTTTGGAGAATATCGATGACCCTTCAAGTTGATCTAGCAAGTCATCAATCCTTGGAAGAGGATATTTGTTCTTGATGGTGACTTTGTTTAGTTGACGGTAGTCAATGCACAACCGCAAGGTCCCATCCTTCTTTTTCACGAATAGAACAGGTGATCCCCATGGTGATACACTTGGTCTGATAAATCCCTTCTCAAGTAGTTCTTCTAGTTGCTTCTTCAATTCTGCTAGTTCTGCTGGAGCCATTCGATAGGGGGCCTTTGAGATAGGTTCTGTACCAGGTACCACGTCAATCGAAAATTCTACTTCTCGCTCAGGGGGAAATCCTGACATTTCCTTTGGAAAAACCTCAGGAAACTCATTCACTATATCAATTCTATCAATCCCTTCCTCTATCTCAGCTTGAACAGAGAAGAAAACCATATAGGCTTGACATCCCTGTTTGATACAACTTTCAACTTGAACAGCTGATAACAATAGAGGGCCACTAGACACCTCTATGGATGCAGCATACACAGGTAAAGAAATAGTTTTTGCTCTATACTCAAGTATGGCACCATTGGCTGTAAGCCAATCTATGCCCACAATTACATCAAGTCCCTTGAGGGGTAAACAAATAAGATCAATTTTTGTCTTACGACTCTCAAACTCCAATGCAAGATTCATACATGCATTAGAAGTTTTTACAGAAGATCCAGCAGGTGTTGATACATTTACATTGAAGGGTAACTCAGAAACATCTAAGTTTAGTCTCTTGGCACAATCAAAAGCTATAAAGGAGTGTGTAGCACCGGAGTCAAATAATGCAAGAATATCATCATTTTGCAATTTAATTTTACCTCTAATGAGATTAGGTGAAGTACCCACCTCCTCTTGTGTCAAAGCAAAGACTCGTCCTGGCATAATAGGTCTAGAGACTTGAGAGGTTTGCTAGCCTTGTGGACAGAAGCGAGAAATGTGTCCCACCTTGCCGCAAGTGAAACAAGTCAAATTGCCTTGTGGACAAAAACGAGAGGTGTGCCCCACCTTACCACAAGCATAGCAAGTCAAACAATTTCCCTGATGATACCTTCCACATTTCGAGCAAACTGGAGTCCTAGCAGTACTAGGCACAGGGGCAGTAGAGCCTCTATAAGATGACTGACTTCTCCCACCTTGACTCCTCTGAGCTTGACTCCTCGAACCTGATCCACTCTGAAATGATCCCATCGGTTGCTTGTTCTTCTTCTCTGGGTATCCAGAGTTTCCAAAACTATAATTACTCCTCTTGTTAAAACCTCCAGTAGGACCAGTATAAGATGAAATTCTACCCTGTGGATCCCTCCTCAGCTCGAGCTCATAATTATAACCTCGTATCTCTGCATCCAAGAGACGAAGACGTGTACACATATCCTCAAAAGAAGTAATCCGTAGAGGTATCAGCTGTCTTTTAAACTCTGGGCGTGCCTTCTGTAGCAGCCTATCTGCCATCCACGCTTCATTCTTTTGTGATTTACCATCAACAGTGTACTTCACGAGCTCCAGATATTGTGCAATGAATGAGTCCATATCCAGGTCACCTTGTTGAAAATTATAGAAAGTCTCCTTGAGTGACTGTAAAGCTGCAGGAAAGTAGTGCTGACTGAACATCACCTTGAACTCGTTCCAGTTTGGAATGGTCCCATCTGTAAGCTTGACACTTTTCCACCACATCTTTGCATTATCTACCAATAACACCACTGCTATTATTACCTTTTGTTGTTCATTACATTCAACTACAGAGAAGATGGTCTCTAATCGATCAATCCAGCCTTCGCTAACTTTTGGATTAAACTTGCCGTCAAAGGTTTGGGGTGAGAATTTATGCACCTCTTTCCACACTTTAGTGATGGAAACTCCATTATACTCATCTTTAGATCTTTTATCCTTTGTCTCCCTGGTAGTATTATGGCTACTACTAGAATGATGACCATCGTGAGCTCCAGTATCCTCAAACCCACTTTCATGAATAGAGTGCCCGTCCTCATGATCTTTCCCTTTATTCAATTCCTCCTCGTGCCTTTGCACCATTTGACCAAGCCCACGTACTGTGGTCAACAGCTCTCGTAAAATATCATTAGTATCTTGTGGTCCTATAGGTTGATCATGATCATCTCGGTCTCCAACTGAGTGCGTTTTACTCGTATCTCCCATTTCTATTCTCCTATAAGGAGAAAAACTAATTGGTCAAACAAAAAGGAAAAGCACATGAGTAACTAATGTATATTGCCGATACAACTATATGCAAGAATGAAAATACCAGAGAACCTTGAAACTCAAAGCTCTGATACCAAAAATGTAACGACCCCTCTTAATTACCATATAATTAATTTCCAAACCAAGTAAAACATTAAATATCACATAATACAACATATTAGGAGGTTTCGTCCACAGCACAAACCCCAGTATGCAGCGTAATATTCAACATATGCAACATAAAACCAAAAAGACCCTTAAGTTTGGCAATATACATTATGCTCATGTAACCAAACGAAACATACGATTGATATCAAATCAAGTCTCGTTTGCCTTCCCCTTGGTAACACCACCTGAACTCTCGCCTGAAAATTTAAAATATTGATAGGGTGAGTCATACGGACTCCGTAACCACAATTCCACTTTAACAAATATGCAGGGAATGATTATAATATAATTAAGCGGGCAAAATATATGTTCATATAACATAAAGTTCAATCTTCCCAAAACATTATTATTTCAAGAAAACCATTCAATATGCATAAAACTCCCTCAACCATCCTTATAACCTCCTTAACCGCTGACAAAATCCATGAGCTATAACATATAATAGGATTAGTCTCTTTGACAAGACTGCACCAAGCTCTCCAATAATGAGGTATAACCCGGCCAAAGGCTACAGAACTCATATCAGATCATGGATTTCCTTTCCGTCGAAAATGGAAAGGTGTCACCTACCCTTGAGCTGACCCTTAACCCGGCCAAAGGAAAAGGATGATACCAAGGGTCCTGAATGCCAAAACCAACCACTGTGCACACGGTGGTGGCTATACCACGTGGTATAAAAGAATCAAACCTCTCCTCAATCACAACACCACATCCAACATCTCAACATCTCAACATCTCAACATCACAATCTTCAATATCAATAATTTATCCATATATTTCATATTTAATGCTATGCATCATCAATCATTCAAATAAATTATTCATGCCCACTTAACTAAAAATTACTAAAAACATGATTAATACTATCATTGTACATTTTTCATATATAAATTACTATAACATATTTATAGCAGTTAAAAATACCAACATACGTATATAATCATTTCAACAAGCATACATGATAAATTGGAAAGTGGTTACCTCAAATTCTTGACACAACTAAACTTGAGAATTTAACTCCAACAAGCCAAATTCAAATTCACTCTACAATAAATATATATATATATTTACATGTTAATATAATTTATAATAATTGCTAATTATTACAAAATAGCAAATAATAATCCCCATAATTAACTCAATTTTCTTAAAAATAACAACAATTTATCTATTCCTCAAATTCCTTTTTAAATCAAAATTTCTAACTCTATTTCACAATAAAATATTTAATAACCATAATTCTCTAACTATAATATCAAATTATAATTTATAATTTCACATAACTCAAAATCTGCAAAACTAAACCGATTAAAATTTCAATAATACTTCCAATAACTCAAATAAATTATTTAAACCAAATTTAATCGGTAAAAAACGTTTCTAAAGCATAATTTATTATTTATTTAAGAAGAAATTAATTATAAAATCATACAATAACCAAATGGTAAATCTAAACCGATTAAAATCAACAATTAATTATTCTCTACATATCTATAACCATCTTTTGTAAAAACTCAAATTCTCCCAAAATCCTAACCCCAAATTTCTCGTTAATCAATATAATATTACTATCAATACGAAGATCAAAATACGTAGAACAACTTTTATGAAGGAAGTTTGTTAAGAAAACGTGATCTTAAGTACCAAAATTATCTGCTAAATTCAGAACCTTACCTGTTAATATTACGTTCGCTCCGCTCGCCTGCTCGTGAAGCCTAACGAAACTGATGAAATGAAAGGGTATTAATAATACACCCTCACATTTTTTTCTTCCAGCGGGCCCCACGTGTTTTTTTCTTTCTTTCTTTTCTTTTCTTTTCTTCTTTCCTTGCCGACAGTTTGCCCTCCCACGTTTTTTTTAATTATTATTATAATATTACACCATTCTCTCCACTCTCCCGTCTTACCAGATGCAAACCAATCTTTTGCCTAAAGGGGTTTTGCAAGAGCTTGAGAGAACAAATAGGAATTTTTTCTGGAACCAGGGTCCAGAAGGTAAGAAACAACATCTAATTGCTTGGGAGAAAATCAAGAAGGGAAAAAAGGATGGGGGTCTCGGCATCAAAGACCTTATTAGCCAAAATAAAGCTCTCATCATGAAATTGTGTTGGCATCTCATCACTAGACCGGACGCTTTATGGGTGAAAGTTCTCAGATCAAAATACGGCTGTGGAGATGAGACTCTTCCAAAAGTTGAGAGGAAAAGGAATCAATCGGCTGTTTGGAATGCAATTACAATAGTCTGGGATTCATTCAGGACAGCTGTGGGCAAAAAACTTCGAAGCGGTCAGTCAACAAATGCCTGGTTGGATTTATGGACAAGCCTTGATCAGCCTCTCTTATCCTATGTTGATCGTAACTATAACTTATTAAATCTTGAAGAAACTGTTAAAAATTTCGTCGGTTCAGATGGGGAGTGGAACCTGCATAGATGGGAAATGTTCCTACCTTGGTGGGTTGTGGAAAAGATCAAGAAAGTTCCCCCTCCTTCTCAATCGGGTGAGGACAAATTCTGGTGGAGGAAATCCTCTGATGGAAATTTCAGCGTCAAATCTGCCTATTCCTTGATCTACTCGTCGATTGAGGCTTCCCCCGATTCTTTCTGGCAACGTATCTGGAGATGGCCTATTCCGGAGAAAGTGAAATTCTTTATGTGGCAACTGTTCCAGGAAAGAGTTCCTACGAACTCTATTCGCGCTAAGAGGGATGTGAGGATAAACACTGAGTGCCCTTTTGAGTGTAACTGTGAGGAAACACCAATTCATGCTTTGAGAGATTGCGAGTTTGCAAGTTCTGTTTGGCTTTCTTGTATTAACCCTATTTATTACTCTGCATTTTTTTCTGGAAATTTACAGGTTTGGATCAACTGGAATATGCAACACTCGGCGGGTAATCGAAAGATGTCCAAATGGCCTTGGCTTAGGGTTTTTGGTTCAATATGCTGGCTCATTTGGAAAAACAGATATGGACGAGCTTTTTGAGGGGACTTGCGACCTTACACATCAACTTATTCACCGAGGTCTACACTTTCTGCATGAAGGCATAGAAGATGGACGACTCAGACACAAGATTCTCAGAGTGCCAGACAGAGACACGGCAAGATGGAATGCTCCGCCGGTGGGTTTTGCCCGGATTGATGTAGATGCTGCGGTCGACGAAAATAGAAACTCTGCAGTCGGAGGAGTGATTCGTGATAGCTTAAGAGCCTGGATTTGCGGTTTCCAACAGAATTTAGGATTCTCACTTGGTTCGACAGCTTCTGAGGTTCAAGCAATTATAACAGGTCTCCAGGTCTGCCACAACATGAATCTCAGAAATATCAAGTTACACACCGACTCAACAGAAGCCATTCGATTGCTATTCCAGTCAAGCGGACAGTATCATCCACTTCAGAATGAGCTAGAGGAAGCAAGGCAATTAATTTATAGGGAATGGGACTTAGAGATCACGCACAGTCATCGAGAAGCCATTATGTGTGCTGATATCTTGGCGCGGAAGGCCCTCCATTCGTCTAACGACTTGTCTCTTTTGTATCAACCTCCTGATTTTTGTTCGATCCAAATGTTAGCTGACCTCAGCTAACTTTTTAGGTCTACCTAGTACTTTTCTGTTTCTTAGGTCCAATGTAATGGCCCGTTATGGCCTCAAGAGATTTCCCTCTTGTCACTTTTATTCAAAAAAAAAAAAAAGGAAATATAAATGTATTTTTTCAGATGTTTTTACATAAAAAATGTTTTTACATAAAAAATATTTTAAAATAAATACTCCGACCGTCCTTTGTTTTTTTTTTTTTACGCCAAAAATGCTCCAGAGGGTATTAGCTGAAAATCCTATCTATTTATAATTGCATGCAGATGTATAAAGGTCAAAATTAAGGCCTGTGCCCCGTACACAAATTGCGTCTGCCATTCTGCTTTGTCAGTAAGATGTGACTAAATTAACACACACCAATAATTTCCTTTATTCACATCTCCCGTCGCTACACATAAGATTTTTTTAACTTAATTGCGAGTTATTCAAAATAATTAAAATTTATTAAAAATAATAAATATATAGATAACATATATTTTGTTAAAAATGCTTTTATTTATAAATAAGTATGAAAAATGATGAAGTCAAAAAATAAAGGGAATGTATCAACGTTTTAAATAATGTAATGTATAAGATTAATTAAATATAAAATAAATAAAAATACATTTATTATTTAGAAAAATTAAAATAAAACCTTATAAAAGGGATGAGCCCTTTAAAAAAAAAAAAAATTAGACGACCTTGGACCCGGAGGCATAGTATACTGGTTCCCTTTTTTAAACTGTCTTTTGAATAATATCTTTATGGTCTTTGTATTTCCGAAAAACAGTCTTCTCCATATTGCCTGATCTCTCTTTTTTTAATGATGTATTTACTTTAAATGATATAAAAATAAATTCATATCTTATTTTCGCCCATATTAAAAATAAATCAAAGATAGTTTTAAAGAAGATGATTAAACAAGATAATTTAAAAAATTAATAGATATTATTTCATAAAAAATGGGTAAAAATCTCTATTTAAAAAATTTATTGATGAAAAAACTTGAATTTGAGTATTAGTATAAAGCACAAAATAATTGAAGAAGTTAGATACATTTAGAAAAAATATTTTAAGATATTAGATTAAATAAAACATATTCTTAACGTGCTTGATCAACTTTAATCCAGTAAAATATATTTTTATCTTCTTTTTTAATTAATTTTGAAAAGTTAAATTACTTAACTCAGAGGCTGGAGGGATAAACAAGAGAGGGAGATGGAGCATGATTTTGATTGATGATTGACTTCAAGTTTATCCCTTCACTCCTTTATTTCTATCATTACCCTCCAAACCTACTCCCTGAGGCTCTCTCTCTCTCTCTCTTCATTTCTTTGCCTTCTCCCCTTCCATGCTCTACCATTTCTTTGCTTCCCAACACTCTTCAGCGCAGCTTCATTCAGGTAAATAATCCACCTTTCTTCTTCTTCTTCTTCAAGTTTTTTCAAAAAGAAATAAAGTAGTTCATCACTGACTTTCTGGAAAATCATAACTGAATTTAGTTTTTTCCCTTTAGATAAATATATGTTAACATCTGCCTCCTTAAGCTGCCACTGAATCCATCAACCTAGAACTCTATCGTCTAGACCCTTTCTCAGTTGGACTCCTCCGCAACAGCCCTAACAACTTGAATCATATACTTTGTTTTTGTGTTTTTTTTTTTGTTTCTCGTCTGAAAACTAAATTTAGAAGGAGATAGAAGACAATATCATGCCTTGCCATTTTCTATAAGGATATTTTTGTCATTGTATATTAATTTATATATATCAAACATATATTTTTCTAAAGTTATATTAAACATGCTCGCTATCAGTGAATTCAAAAGGTATCTTTTTTTTTTTTTTTTGCCATTTGAATAATAGAAATAGAAATAAAAGGTTAGCCGGTAAATTAAAAATCAACAGAATTTTAGCTAGGAAAAGGAAGAAGGAAAGAGGAAAACGAAGGCAAAGAAATCATGAAAACTGATGCTTTCTTAAGATCAATAATTACATGGAACTGAAACTTTCCTAAAAGTTAACTTCAAACTAAGCATTCTTACTTCGTCCAAAAAAAAAAAGCATTCTTACTTCTATTTTGTTGTGCCCCTAATAATTTTCTTTTGTTCATTAAATAAATTTCGCAAAACAAAAATGGAAATAACAACAAAAAGAATAAAAAAACAGAGAGAGATTTGTACTTCAAAAATTGTCTCCTATATTACAGTCTGCGTGCGGTGATTTCTTGATGTTCATGGCAATTGAAGATTGGCTTCGCTTGTGTTTCCATTCTTCAAACAGTTGAAGTGCATCCTATTTCGAGGTAAAGTGATTGAAATACCCTGTATCATTTATTAAATTCCGAATTTTGATTCTGCTCTATGGGTATTTATGTCTTTTGATTTTGAACTGTTTTTTCATCTTAAATTTATTTAGAGAAATTACATTTAAGAGTTCTGACTGAAAAACCAATTTTAGTTTATAAATCTAGAAAAAAGTTGAAATTATTTCTCACCCCCAAAATTTCTAATCAAATTTTAAAAGAAAAATATTGTCAAATTATGTCTTAGCAGACCTTCTCAGGCTCGTAACCAAATATTTGAAATATTTTGATGAGGGCACTTCCACCAGAAAAACAACTCCATTACAATACTGTGCTGAAGCTTGTGATATATATATAGCAGAGGAAAACTTTCCCCCATCTGCCACCTTCAGAAATTCTATAGTACTGCCTCTAGAGATCCAATTGACTTTTCTAGATAAATTAAGGAAACTGATTAAATTATTTTAAATTATTTATATTTACCTTTTCTATCCAAATTAGTTTGACTTATAAACTAATATATATACAACATTAGATATGATTAAGTAATTATTTAACTTATTTAATCTCTTCAAAAAAAATCAACTAGGTGTCATATTTTGGATCGGTAGCATCTAACATGACCTTCTGTCATGTTATGCAAAATATGTTGGAAAAAATCAAAAATAACAAACAAAGCTTCTTCTTGATGAGAAAAAATGATATTCAGATACTCACCTTAAGCGCTTCATCAGATTGTGGGGATATAAAAATGTCAATGAGCGACTTAATTATGTCATTGAGTTTAAAAAAAACTTGAAATGGTCCGAACTCGGCATGTAAGTTGGGGGTCATGGCTAGATGTGTCAAGGGAAGATGAAGATGAAGGAATGTCGGGGAGGAGGGGAAGGAAGAAAGATTAGAGAGAAGGGATTTGAGGACATAATTAGGAGGTAAAGCCTCGAGGTTTTCGATTCAGACTTACTATTTTCCTCTTCTGTTGGGATGCCATACTTGCTTGCCTATTGCTCAATAAGATCTTTTGACTGCTTCTTCAACCTGCTTTTGTTTTCCAAATATGAGGGGTAACAATATCTTTTCACTACTAATCTTAATTTCATTTTGATCCCAAAAGACTACAGTGAAATTTCAGAATTATTTGAGGGCCAATAGATGTCATGTTACGGTGGTCCTTTACCGAAGTTTTTCCTATTTTTTATCTTGTAGCATTTGATAAATTCTTTTACTATTTATAATACTTAGATGAAAATACCACAATCAAATGCCAAGATCTCTCTCACTGCTCGCTAGTGAAATAAAGATCTTTCATTTCAACTGTGCTCTCAATCTCTATATACACCAAGGTATTAAAACCCGGACCGGGCATTGAACCGGTCGGGGTACTGGGTTAAGGGTCAGTGGGTCAAACCGGGACCAAACCGGAGCTAAACCGGGACCAAACCGGTGAGAAATTGAAAATTTTAGACTTATAGTATGAAATTCTAAAGAAAAAAGTAAAATTTTTTTTTTTTTTTTATAAGTGACCCGGACCGGACCGGGAACCGAACCGGTTTCCCGGCCGGTTCGCCGGGTCCCGGGCCGGTCCGGCCGGTCCGGTCCGGGTCTCACAACACTGATATTATACACACACACACACTTTCTCTGCCCACCTTTTCTTTCTTTTCTGCATTTTTTCAGCATCACTGTGCTCCTTCTTTCTTCTTCTCACTGTCACGTTTTGTGGCTGCCTTCTTCCTTGCACTACCATTGAATCATATAATCTCTTCAAAAAGACCTCACATTTCGTTAGGATACTCCTCCTCCTCCTCCTCGAGCTGTTTTTGTTTCTTATGCATCATGAACTGTAGGATTTGGAGGTAAGCAAAAAGAGTATCACAACGAGTTGAGATTAGATAGATTATTATGGTGGCTATGAAGCAAAAAGAGATAAGTCACCTGCCAAAGGACCAACTTCAAGGCTTTACTGTATTGATTCAATCTCATATTGGGATATGCCAAGTTTGAATCTTTTTTATGATGCATTCTCATTTTCACCTTTTTTAAATTTTCTTCTCTCTCAATATGAGTGATTCTCTGTCTGCTCTGTTCAAAGGGGAGACAAATGGCTCTGGGTTTTTAGCATTACATTTTGGCCTTCTCATGACTGACTGCAAGCATAACCTCTCACTCCATCATTCTATCATTCCCCTCTAAACCTATTCACCTAAACGCACACACGCTCTCTCTTCATTTCTTTGCCTTCTCTCCTCCAAATCGGTTTTGGCACTTCTTCCTTGCTACCCCTTAACTTTTTCTTTCACACAGCTTCAGGTAAATACCTCCTTCCAGTCATTTCTTTTAGTTTTTTAATTATTTGGTAGCATCAAAGTGAAAGGATGGGAAGTGGAATTGGAAGTAGAATCCAAAGTTTGGTTGTTTGGCATCCTTGAAGTCACTTTCATGGAACTCTCAGTTCCATCAAAATTGATGGCACAGAGTTCCAAGGGCCCCCCATGAGAACCCAATTCCACTTCCATAGAACTAGGACTCTGATTGTTTTACCCGTTCCTTTTTCTTCTTGAAAGCACCGAAACCACAATGAGGAGGAGGACGAGGATGGTGGGGGAACGACGGCGGACAACAATTTTTCATTCTAGATTTGGTTTTCAAAGTCTATCTTCAATTATCTGACCTCTGTCTTGCTCATAGTCTCTCATCGGTGTAGTTCAGATATAATCGCTGGGATTCAGTTTTGGATGTCGTTGTCACTGTAGTTCAAATCTCGTCGCCAGTGGGATTCGTTTTCTCATCTTTGTGAATCAAGATTTTGTTCCTCCATTGTTATGGTTGCCTTTTGATCTGGTAAATAGTTCATCATCTTGATATTTTTTCCCTTTTCTTTCTATTATTGCAGGTGCTCATGGTGACTGCCTGTGGTTTCTGTGGTGGTTGACGATGGCTGGGGCTGGGTTGTGTGGGGCTTTGGTTTTTTCTGGGAAGGGTACTTTGGTCATTTTGAGGTAAAGTGATCCTAATTTCTTGTATCATTTTGAATTTTGATTATGCTCTATGGGCATTTATGTCTTTTGATTCTGAACTATTTTTTGTTATCTTAAATTCAAGTAGAAAAATTACATTTGAGAGTTCTGATAAAAAACCAATTTAAGTTTAGAAATCTTAAAAAAAGTTGTAATTATTTTTGATCTCCTAAATTATTAATTAAATCTGACAGGAAAAATTGTGCCTAATTCTTATTAAATAATATTTTTTTTTCAATAATCCTATAATATAATTCTTGAAATTCTGTAAGAATTTGTTGGAAGTTAAATAAATTTCAAAAGTTTTAACTAAACGTTAAAATCTACACTGATATATTAAGATATGTATATGTATATATATAGATATTATAAACGCAATGTAATATTTTAAGATTCTAAAATATACGGGTGAAAAAAAGATTCTAAAATGTGGCTATCCCAAAGAAATAGCACATGGTGGAGTCTTTTAATGATGATTTGTTTTTAATGCAACCAGTAACTCCATGCTTTTAAAGCTTCGACTTTTGTGTTTGGCAAACATTCGAACCATGGTTTCAAATCATGGTTTGCGTATATTGAGATAAAACTCCTCACACATATTTATCTCGTAAGTCGTAAAAGCTATTAAAAAAAGCTAATCCAAACACACACTTAATAGTATATGAGTAATAAACAACATTCAGAATGGATAATTATGAGAAAAGGAATCCCTTCTCCATTACGATCAAAATAAGATGTTAATTAGGCCCATTTTGATCCGAATACTTCAAAAATAATCGTTATAAACTAAATAAACCCCATTGGAATTATTTTGTATCGTCAAAATATTAAAACAACGAAATGGTTACTCTGTGTTGTTAGTTGTAGCAAAAGAACACCATAAGCTACGACTATATCAGTACCTTACACAAAGTAAACCTACAACATAATTTGAATGGTTCAATTGCTAATATAAAGCTTACAGCGAAAACTATTGAGTAGTTCCGCAGTATACCGTCATGGCTTCTATCATAAAAGTTTCCTAATTGTTCCCTTCCATGGTTGTGAATTAAACATTTTCAGCCATTGGTTTGAAATATCTGATGTTGAGAAATATCTAATGTTGAGTTTCCTTCTTTTCTACAATTCATAGGGGATTTTCTTCTTCATATGTTTGACCAAGCACCTATTTAGAATGTAGTGTTGTGATCCTTGACATATGAAGACAGATTTACAAAGAGAAATACAATTTAAGAGATAAAACAAACATTACTACACTGATATGGTACGGGCGAGGCAATCATTACAAGCTCAAAAGACAAGAACAAAAGCTACAAAACACACACACCGGCACAACTCTCACTGCAGGACTTGAACCCTAATATAAAAACGTAACAGGTTGCCACTTTTTCGAGAGGAATGACACTCTCCACCTGAAGGGCCCAAAACCATTTCAAATTTCTTCTCTGTTCATCTTGCTGAATCAAAGAGACATTAAAAGTACCTCTCACATTCCCCAACTCATAGACCTTGATTATAGCAATCATATAGCCACTTTATTTCTCGATTCTTTCTCTAAAATAGCTAGTCAAACCCTCAGACTAATTCGACAAAAAAATAAAAAAACCCTCAGACTAACAAAAGCATGCTTCCTTTTTCATGTATTTTCCTAGATTCTTAAAAGTAGTCCTAACATTACCCTCCCTTTGAAGCTTCACACCTTATCTTCAAGGTGATAATTGTAATTAAGCTTCCTACAAACATACTTCTCCACTACAAATGGTTGATTCTCTTCCGCTGGGTTGTCCTCAATATCCATCTCCAACAAAATCATCTGCAAGTTTTTGGCTTTTAAAGATATGGTTGGGTTCAAACTTTTCCTCACATTTAAATCAAAGCCCTTGCTCCCTCCTTCGAGCAATTTTGATGTGTTTGAAAGTGTGCCTGTGGGTTGGGCCCATATTTCCAGCTCTACAAAGACATAGTGTGGCAAAGAGGAATAACGAAAAATCAGGAGAGGATGGCTTGATATTTTTTATGGAAAAAGATAAAAAAATAATTTTAAAATTATAAAATTTTAAATAAAATTTATTATCAAAAATTGATAAGAGAATGATGAAATTTGATAAATAATTCACAACTCATTTTTTAGGAAATACCTTATTTAGAATTTAACAAATTTAAAGTTCTTTTTTTGTTTTTTTCCTTTTTTATAATTAGATTATCAAAAGATATATTTTTATTTTGGTTATATTTTAATTGTTTTCTAAAACTAAAATTTTAATTTATTTATTTTAAAAGTTATCTGTATATAATTGATTAGATATAAATAATATCTAAATCGTTCTATAATCTAGTCTCAATCTTTTTTAACCTTTTGCCCAAAAACAAATCTTTTAAAACCTTAAAACTTTGCTGGCTATTATTTTCTTACTATAATATTATTTAATTAATTTGGGTAACGTAAATATAAAAAACTTCATTAAAAATGTAATCACTTCTTTTAATAAATATATGCAAGCGAATGCGTTTACAAATTTTTACAGTTAAAAATGTATTAAAATTTTTTGCAGTTGTCAAATATACATCTTAACCTTAAACATTTACCATTCTTATACCAGTATAGGTATAATTGATTTATGTAAACTTCAGGCATGATGTTTTGTCTTTGTAATTAAAAAAAATTATATACTCCTTACGGTCCGAAAATTAGTTTAATCTTAAATAATGTAATACATCAATTCCCTTTTATCTTCAAACTTTATAGTTTATTTTCAAACTATCCTTATTAATTTACACATATAAAATGAGTTTTCATCAAGTGATAATTCTAATACAAATATTTAAAGAGTCGGAAAAATCAGTTTACATTTTTTATTAATAAAAACTAAATTAATTTTTTTAATATGTACAAATTAGTCATCTAGTTGTATATGAAGAAAATTTCGCTGGCAAAAAGAAAAACATCATGAAAATTTTTATAATTAAAATTGCCACTCCATTTAATTTTCTTTTGATAAAGTGCTCATCTTTTGGTCGTCCCCACCACGTGTCATGCAATTATTTTGTTTGGAGGATACCATATATCCTAGGGAGAATTACAATGAGGTCTCAAAGAAGAAAAAAATGAAGAAATTGTCTTTATAGATTGTAAAATGAAAAAATGGTCTTATTAACAATTCCAAGAGCTTTATTAACAACTCGTTAACAACTCCAGCAGTATGTATTAACAACTCCATGGGACTATTTTTTCATTTTACAATCTATTGGGACCATTTTTTTATTTCTCTTCTTCCTTGGAACTTTAGTTTAATTCTCCCTATATCTTATCATCTTCTCCACCGATTCTCTCACTCCGTGACTTTCTTCGTTTCTTTGCCTTCTCTCCATTATCGGTGCCGCACTGCTCTCTTACTCGCAGTCAGTTTCACCAGCTCTATGACATGAACAGACTGTTTCTTTTTTCACTTTTTGTTGTCCTTTCATCTGGCTGATTTTATTAAATGACTTTTATCATCACTTTCTTTCTTACCTCTGTATTTTTTTAATTTTTTAACATTTAGAAATATAAATATATTTTTTCAAATGTTTTTACATAAAAATATTTTGATAACATTTATTTGTACACAATTTTGTTATAAATAATAATAGCATGACTTATAATAAATGATTATGTAAAAATATTATTGTTACTCAAATTTCGTCATTCTTTTATCGATTTTTAATAATAAATCTAATTTATAATTTTAATATTATTTTTATATGATTTTCCAAAAATTTAAAATCATGAGACAAACTACAAATAAAGCTTGAAGACGAGAAGAACAAGGCAAATAGTGGAGATTTTGACCTCAATGGCTTTTGAGGACAGAACTGGCTGTAAATAGTAAATGCTCCAACCTTTTCACCAAGAGGAAACCCCCCCGGGGAAACAATGCTTCTACCTATTTGATAATTACGTCTAGGGGTGTGCAAGTTTTTCTCATCCCGGTCTTTCCGATCCCGAGCAAATCCCTTCCCGAAAATTTCGGGACGGGAAAAGTTCGGGATCGAGAATTTTTTTTTCGGGATCGGGCTCGGGATCTCCCGGAAAAAAAAAAAATTATGTATAATTTTTTAAAATATTTAAGAAAGCAAGACCAAATGCAAAATAAAATGTAAAAATTCCTAACACCTTCAAGGTAATATCTATTCTTTTAGTTAATTTAGTTAATTTTATTTACTATTTATTAAATAATTCTAATTTTTTGTTCTTATCTTTGTGCTTTTTGTAGCTAAATCGACAACTTTAAGTATATATTAAATTAATGATATATTTGTATTAGACTAATTTGATACAATATGATATTAGATAAATTATATATTTATGCTAGACTAAAGAAAATAAAACAAAAAAATTAATATAGGAATTTTAAAAAAAAAATAAAAGAAATTCGGGATCGGGAAATTCCTGATCCCGATCCCGAACATTTTCTGTCCCGTCGGGACGGGAAATTTTCGGGATCGGGAATGAAAATCATTCCCGAACCCTTCTCGGGATTGGGAATGACATTTCCCGATCCCGATCCCGAACACCCCTAATTGCGTCCAGATGCATAAAGGTGAAAATGAAGGCTTGTGGTTGTGGTTCTGTACGGAAAACGCGTCAGCCACTCTGCTCTGTCGGTATGATATGACTAAGTAGTCGTTTGAAATATAAGTGTTTATAAATCGTGATTTATGGTATACTATGTGAGAATGATTTTATCTCGACTTACATAATAAATGTTTATTCTTAAAAAATAGACTAATCCAAACATACTTGAAACCGAGACGCTTCAATAACTTCCTTCACACATATCTCCCGGCACTGCGTATAAAGTTCTTTTAATTAAATTGTGAGTTATTAAAAATAATTAAAATTAGTTAAAAATAATAAATCTATAAACAATATATTCTTTATTTTTTTAAAAAAGTCCTTGCTTAAGAATAAATATAAAAAATATGATGTCAAAAAATAAAGTGGATGGGTCTACATTTTAATAATACAATGTATAAAATTAATTAAGTATAAAATAGATACAAATATATTTATTATTTAGACAAATTTAAATAAAACCTTATAAATAGATGAGCCGGTTAAAAATAAAAATTTGGATGACCTTGTAGTTGTAGCCGGAGGAAATAGTATATTGGTTCCCTTTTTTTAAACTGTCCTTTTAATAATATCCTTTAGGGTGTGTTTGGTTTGAGGGGAGGGAGGGGTGGTAAATTATAATTTTGGACAGAAAAAATCTAAAATTTACCTTCTCATTTTTTTAAATTTTAAATTCCTACTCAAAATTTAAATACCTTTAACCCGAAAAGGTAATTTAACCTCTCTCTCCTTCACTCCCCTCACCTCAAACCAAACACACCCTTTATAGTCTTTGTTTTTTCAGAAAACATTCTTCTCCATATAACTTAAAGGACCATTGTTTTATATTTTCTCTTGTCCGGGATTTAAATGCAATTTCCCCCCCAAAAAATCGGTAAAAAAACTCTATAAAATTTATTGGTGAAAAAAAATTGAATTTGAGTATTAGCATAAAATGCAAAATAATTTAAGGTTCTAGATACATTTGAAAAAAATGCTTCAAGATTTTAGATGAATTAAAAAATATTTTTAAGAGAGAATGACGGATAAAGGACCTGGAAATTGGGAAATGACATATGAGTTTATTTACCAAAAGTTGATTAGAAAATATCAGAACGGGATAAGGAATTACCAACTTTGTCATTTGCGAAATCACTCATCTGTCATTTCCCAATCTTCAGATCCTTTTCCCGTCATTCTCCCTATTTTTTTTTTTAATATGCTTGATCAACTTTAACCCAATGAAACTTTGAAAAAAAAAACTTTTCACCGATTTTTTGATCTTCTTTTTTAATTAATTTTGACAAGTTAAATTATTTTACTCAAAGGCTGACAAGTGGAGGGTTAAACAAGGGAGGGAGATAGAGTATGATTTTGGTTGATGATTGACTTCAAGTGTATACCCTCACTCCTCCATTTCTTTTCTATCATTACTCTATCCCCACTCTCCATCCTCATTTCTTTGCTTTCTCTTTCCACTAGATTGGTTTGGGCTCTATTTCCATACTCTACCATTTCTCTGTTTCGAAACACTTTCTCTTTAGCGCAGCTTCATTCAGGTAAATAATCGACCTTCTATCAATGGGAGTTGGTCCAAATGGCAAGGGGTTTGGTTCCAGTTAAGCAAGGTCTCAGGCTCGAGCCTTGTGTATGCAGAAAATTCCCATTGGGAGACTTTCCCATCATAGCTAGGTGCGCGACACGGGTCGGATTCGGATGTAGTTGGGGCAAAGCTCCGGTGAACCGGGTGGACAACCAAAAAAAAAAAAAAATCAACCTTCCTTCCTCTTCATCATGTTTTTTTTAAAGAAATAAAGTAATTCATCATTGACTTTTCAGAAAATCAATTAAATTTAGTTTTTTTCCTTTGGATAAATATATGTTAACATCTGCCTCCTTTTGCGCACACAACCACACAGCCTTCCCAATCTGCCTTTGAATCCATCAACCTATAACTCTATCGTCTAAAGCCCTTCACAGTTGGACTCCTCTGCAACACCCACAACAAACTTGAATCATACTGTGTTTTTTTTTGTTTCTTGTCTGAAAACTAAATTTAGAAGGAGATAGAAGACAATATCATGCCTTGCCATTTTCTTTAAGGATATTTTGGTCATTGTATATTAATTTATACTTAATTATATATCAAAAAATATATTTTTCTAAGGTCATATTAAACATGCTCGCCGTCAGTGAATTCAAAAGGTATCTTTTTTTTTTTTTTGCCATTTGAATAATCAAAAAAAGAAATAAAAGGTTAATCTGTAAATTTAAAATCAACAGAATTTTAGCTAGGCAAAGGAAAAAGGAAAGAGGAAAACGAAGACAAAGAAATTATGAAAACTGATGCTTTCTTAAGATCAATAATAACATGGAACTGAAACTTTCCTAAAAGTTAACTTCAAACTAAGCGTTCTTCTATTTCGTTGTGCCCCTAATTAACTGCTTTTGTTCATCAAATAAATTTCACAAGACAAAAATGAAATAAAAACAACAAAAAGAAAAAAAAAATACAGAGAGATTGGTGCTTAAAAAATTGCCTCCTATATTATAGTTTGTGTGTGGTGATTTCTTGATGTTCATGGCAATTGAAGATCGGCTTCGCTTGCGCATCCATTTCTTGATGTTCATGGCAATTTCACACATGTTAGTGCCTGAAATTCCTTGTATCATTTATTAAATTCCGAATTTTGATTATGCTATATGTGGTATTTATGTCTTTTGATTTTGAACTACTTTTTCATCTTAAATTTATGTAGATAAATTACATTTAAGAGTTCTGACGGAAAAAAAAAAAAATTTTAGTTTATAAATCTTAAAAAAAAGGTTGAACTTGTTTCTCATCCCCAAAATTGCTAATCAAATTTTACAAGAAAAATATTGTCAAATTATGTCTTACAGGACCTTCTCAGGCTTGTAACCGTATATTTGCATTACTTTGATGAGGGCATTACCACCCAAAAAACAACTCCATTACAATACTATGCTGTGATATATGGCAGAGGAAAACTTTCCCCCATCTGCCACCTTCAGAAATTCTATAATACTACGTCTCGTCTTAAATATAAGACCTAATTGATTTTTCTATGGAAATTAAGGAAACTAATTAAATTATTTTAAAGTATTTATATTTATATATATATTTTTTAAACTAATTTGCTTGATTTATAAACTGATATATAATTTAATGATGCATAACATATGATATGATTTAGTAACTTATTTAATTTCTTTAATCTCTTCAAAAAAACAGTTAACTAGGTCTCATATTTAGAGTCGGATATAGGAGCATCTAACATGACCTTATATCACGTTACCCAAAAAATGTTGGAAAAAATCAGATATAACAAAGGGTTAATACTATCTTTGGTCTCTCAAATTTATTCTTATTTTGGTTTTGGTTTCTCGAGTTTCAAACCATTGGTTTTAGTCCTTCTAGGGGCAAAATGGTCTTGGTTTTTATCAAGTTATAGGGACTAATATTTTAAAAGAATAAAACTTAAATGACTAAAACCTATGGTTTGAAATTTGACGGGCTAAAATCAATATAAGGACAAATTTGAGGAACTAAAGATTATATTAACCCAATAACAAGCAAAGCTTCTCCTTTATGAGAAAAAATGATATTCAGACACTGACCTGAAGTGTTTCATTGGATTGTGGGGATATAAAAATGTCAATGAGTGCCTTAATTAAGTCATCGAACTTAAAACGGTTCTTTAGTTTAAAAAAAGCTTGAAACCGTACAAACTTGACATACGAGTTGGGGGTCATGGCTGGATATGTTAAGGGAAGATGAAGATGAAGGGAGGTCCGGGAGGAGGGGATGGAAGAAAGATTGGAGAGAAGGGATTTGAGGACATAATTAGGAGGTGAAGCCTCAAGGTTTTCGATTTAGACTTGCTATTTTCCTCATTTGCGCAAGCTCTTTAGTCAATAAGATCTTTTGATTGCTTCTTCAACCTGCTTTTGTTTTCCAAATATGAGGGGTAACAATATCTTTTCACTGCTCAATTTCATTTTGGCCCCAAGAGGCTGCGACGAAATTTCAAAATTATTTGGGAGCTAATAGATATTATGTTGTTACAGTGTTCCTTTAATGAAATTTTTTCTACTTTTTATCTTGTAGCATTTGATAAATTCTTTTATTGTTTATAGCACTTGGATAAAAATGCCACAATCAAATGCCAAGATCTCTCTCACTCCTTAGTAGGTTCCAAGTGAAGATCTTTCATTTCAACTCTGCTCTCTCTCTCTCTCTATATATATATATATTTTCTCTGCTTACCTTTTCTTTCTTTTCTGCTTTTTTTTCAGCATCACGGTGCCCCTTCTTTCTTCTTCTCACTGTCAGGTTTTGTGGCCGCCTTCTTCCTTTCACTGCAATTGAATCATCTAATAACTTCAAAAAGACCTCAAAGTTCCTAAGAATACTTCTTCTTCCTCTTCTCAAGCTGTTTTTTGTTTCTTATGCATCATAAACAGTAGGATTTGGAGGCGAGGAAAAAGAGTATCAAAATGAGTTTAGATTAGATAGATTATTATGTCAGCTGTGAAGCTAAAAGAGATAAGGCACCTAGCAATGGACCAACTTCAAGGTTTAGAGTAATGTATTGATTCAAACCCATATTGGGGTATGCCAAGTTTGAATCTTTTCTAGGATGCATTCTCACTTTTACCCCTTTTTTTCCCCTTGTCTCTCAATGTGAGTGACTCTCTGTTTACTCTGTTCACAAGGGAGACAGATAGGTCTGCGTTTTAGCATTACATTTTGGCCTTCTCATGACTGACTTTGAGCATATGCTCTCACTCCTTCATTTCTATCATTTCCCTCCAAACCTGTTCACCTAAACACAGTTACTCTCTCTATTCATTTCTATGCTTTGATTGGTTCCATTTAATTGCTGTTAATGTTCTTTATATATGTTCATTATCTTTTACTTGCAATGGATGGTTTGATTATTGAAATTCCTTTTTTTTCTTTTTGTTCTTTTTTGCAGTTTGTTTGCCCTGATTAAGTCCGTGTTGGGATTCTTCATTTTAGTTTTCCATATGGTGGATTGTTTTCTCAAGAAAGGTTAGTGGTATTATATGTTTAATATGATCGATTTCTTTTTGTTGTGCATATATAGGTTCTTTATTGGTCATATGCAATATATTCATTTTACTCTTCTTGTTTCTTGTACATGACCTCAACCAATATTAAGGCATTTGTACGAGCATGTCTTATCTGAAGTATTGTGTTAAATAATTTGTGTTATAAACTCAAATTTTCGGATGATTATTCTACATATTCAAGCTATATAATACAATTTAATGTTAAAAATCAGCATTCATGATACTTTTTTGATATTATTAACTGGCATTTGGTTCGGGTTCGTGGCTTCCCCTTCCGGCACAGGTGTCTCCCCTAAGACTTTATAACTATATTTTTCATCATTTAAATTTAATCTGATTCAAATTTTATTATCTTTGATTTTTTCCATAATACATTTTTAATATTAATTTTATCTGATATTTATTTATTTTATTTATGATGTTTGAACAATGTATAGTGCTCAAGTATAAAATTTAAGCACTTAAGTTATTTTTTAACCATATTTTCCTGGCCTTTCATGTAAATTACCAGTATTGAAGTTAATTAAATAAATTGATTAGTTTACGGGATAGAAATTATTTTGAAAAAAATAATTGATAATTTAAAACCTAAATTAGCTACTTGAGGCTAATTTACGTGTTAATAGATATAAGGTGTGGATAAAGGTCAAAAGAATTATTCAATATCTAACTTCTATGAGAGTGACTTTTCGAGTCTGTTTGAGTGAAATTCACACCGGCGGTGACTCCCAACCTTAGTGTTTTCCATGAGGTTGAGAGTAGAGTGATTGACGAAAGTAGGTGGTTTTTTTAAAATAAAAATAAAAAGACATAATGTTTCAATATGTCACCGATCTCTATGTATTCTAAATTATATCCCTTCCCACCTAATATTACATACATACATACATATATGTCATATTGTCAAAATTAGTTTTAAATATCATACTTATATTTTGCGGTTTATCCTTCTATTTTGCAGTTTGTTCGCATTTAGATTTGTCATTGTAGCTTCTGCTTATTTGATTGCACCTTGTTCTTCTACAAAAAACAAAAAGGCAAAAAAAAAAAAAAAAGGGCAAAAAAAGACACTTCTCTATCCAAGGCATCCTGGAACGGCTCTGAAATCTCGGGAGGGAAAAAAAAGTAAGTAGTATATCCTTTGATTGGTTGCATTTTAATTACTCTTAATGTCCTCTTTGTCATTTGGTTTATGTTCAATAAACTCAAACTCATACAGACATAGAAGAATTCATTGAACCATATGATATCCCATGTTTGAAATACATGAAGAAATAGCATTTCTAATTTATAATTCATGTCAAATCAACAACATTTGTTTTTCAATTTTTTATTAAGCTATCAAAAAATAACGTCAATTTAGATAATGTCTATTAAATTAAAATCACTCAGTGTTATATTACTATATTAGAGAGAGAGAGATAGTGTATGTGTGTGATTTTTATTACATTTTTTATTTTACTTATTTAATTTTATGTCGTTTTCCCTAACCATATAATTTAGCAACATATGGAAGACGCGGGCTAGCTTGCTAATGTTGGCTTTGCTTTTTTCTTGCTGTATTTTGAATTTCCAGTATATATAAAAAAAATAATTTAGCAACATTTTCGTGCCATTTGTTCATAAGGAGAGACATTTCGAGTAAAGCAAAAAGAAGAAGGAAATCTTTCAATTATGTAGACTCTTTTTTCCTGTTTCTTCATAACGATTGTGTTCATTGTGCTTTAATTATTGATGCTTTGATTACTTAGACCAGATTTGTGAAAATTTTTCAGTTGACGAATTTTCCATTAATATTATACTTTTGCACCACTTCAAAATAAAGGAAGTTTTGGCTAAGCAATCTTCAAAATTTCTTGATATACAATAGATGGGACCACCTTGTAGTTATTCTGTTGATCTTCGATAATATGTTGTCTTGAACAATTTGACATCATTTTGTTATCTGAATTGCAGAGGAAGATAACAAGTTGAAAACATATATATTATCAGCGTTGCTCGAAAACTTGTGTGTTACCTGAGGACATAACGGAGGTAATCATTTTGTTCTTTCTATAATATATTCTCTTCTATCTATTAATTTGTAGTGGTTGTTATGAGTATCATTGCTTGCATGCCTCTGCTATATATTATTGTCTGTTTCGCAATCCAATATAGTACCAAACTAATAACCGTAAGAATGATGCATGTGATAGTGATACTGTTGTGGAAGAAACGAGTTGTTTCAAGAATTGCAATAGAACCTAATTAATTTACCTTATATTTTAGTTGTAAATATTTTTAGTTTTTTATAATTTGAATCTTGCTCACTACCTGGTAAAGTTTCTTTTATGGACTTATGTGCTGACTGCATGTGGAAAATGGGAAAGGAAAGAAGTTTTACCTTGCTTGGATAGGAGAGAAATTGGAGGAGACACTAAGCCCTTGCTTGGATTGAGGGAAAATGAGGGGGGAAAGAAAATGAGGGTGGAAAATGAGGGGGCTAGCAAATTTTCCCCTGCTTGGCTAGAGAAGAAAATAAGGGAGGAGAGAAAAGGGAAAGAGAAAATGAGGTGGGCCTCATGCCTTATTTTCTCTCCAAGTTTTCTCTCCACAAGTGGAGAGATTTTAAGAGAAAAATCTTATTTCCCTTTATGCCTTTTAGCTTTGCTTGTTCAGATCCCTTGTTGCCGAACCAGCTCCTTCACCCATGCCTATTACTTCGGCCACACAGGAGAAAATCACAGTACTGTGACAGCTATTTTCTTCGACTTTTCAAGCCAACAATGATTATGCAGCAGACTCATTTTATTTTATTTTAAAAAATAGAAAAATATAATAAAATATAAAAAAATTTGCGTCAGATTATTTTATTTTCAAATATAATAAAATATAAATATATTTTAATCACATGATTTGATTTTAAATTTTTAGGAAAGTAACTTTAATATGATTTTTTATTGTAAAATTTAATTTTATTTTAAGCATGATGCATTTTGACATAAGGATAAGGATATTTTAGTCATTTAAATCTTTACTCATTTTCTTTTCTCTCTATTTTCTCTCCTCCATTCAAGCATGAGGAGTATTAACATTTTCTTTTCAGTTTTCTCTTTTGTCATTTTCTTTCCTCCCAACTCTTCCTCTAATCCAAGTAGAGCATAAAAGTGGGGAAGAAAATGCAATGGGTCCCACACCCCATTTTCCTCCCAAAATTTCTCTCCACAAATGGAGATATTTGGGGATAAAAGTTGTATTGTCCAAGTTACTCTTGCAGCCCTACACCACAGCCACGCCCCTTGTGGTTTGATGTAAGGTAATTAAACCCCGACTGGTTAGTGAACTGGTCGGGGTATTGGGTCAAGGGTTAGTTATCATACCCTTATTTGATTTTCCATATTATCAAAGTGCTTGCGCGTCGTTCGGTGAACAACACAGAAATAATGTAAAAATACCGATATATAGTACATGATTACATTGAGGAATTCCCTTCAAGGTCAGGTACTATATATGATTTCTCAAAATATTCAAAAGTAAAGACTATATATAACCACTGTCTTCAACTCAGGAAACATGCCCTTTAGTTCTGTGTCTACATCCTTGCCTTTCGATATGCTGGCACCCGCTGAGACATTTTATTTATAAAAAGGGGTGAGATTCTAGGGAATTTGAGTAGCAACATATTATCAAACACATAAAAGGCAAGAATTAAATATGCGAAGCACCATATAGTGTAAAATGAAAATTCACACCAATCCATGTGTGTACACAAAGTTCAGGCCCAAACACCTAGTTAAAACCCCTATGTGTACCTCAGCTGAGTCACCAACTACAGTTAGGCAATACTAGTGTACCTTAGCTAGGTCACCTAGACCATAACTAGGCAAATCATGTATCATAGCTAGGTCCTTACTAGGCCGAATGGTACATATACACTTCTCATCGGACGGTACATATACACTTCCCGCACCACTGCTAGATAATGTGTGTTCATTAATCATATCACAGAATATAGTAACATGCATCATATCAATAGTCACCTAGTATATGAGAGATAATAGTTACTACCTTATCCATTTCTCGCCTTGAAATGTTCACCTTGTAAAGCGTGCCAACCTCAAGCTCCCAACTTGGTCTTAAAATATCAAATGTACAAGAAGTAAGTTAAAATCCATTCATGTATCATTTTAGACACTTCCATAGTATTTATAGTGGTTATATTAGCATATAGTGAAAATTTACCAAAATGCCCTCTAGACCTTAGCCCGGCCCTACCGTACTTGGTCCGGCCGTACTTTTTTTTTTTTTTAAATGGGGTTATTCTGACTTATTTTTGCCCAAGGAATACATTTTAGAACTCGAAATTATCAAATTCACTGCCAAAAGACGAAATTGCCCTTAGCAACCCCAATTTCAGAGTTTCAGGGGCGTTTTCGTAATTATGCTTTTTCAGGCTTTTCTGAAAAAGTGACCAACTATAACCTCACCTAATTTTCCCTTTTGAACTCAATGGAATTATCAAATTATTGAAAATCCAACTTTAAGGTTCCTTTCTTGCTCTAGCCGAAATACTCACATTTTTCGAGAAAAATTGGGGTTTTTCGATTCCGACTCCGCAGACATGTTCCTTTCTACTCCTAACCACTTTATTAACTATTTAATTAGGTTACAATTACCATTTAGACCCAATTTCGGCAGCATAACCCCTAAGTAATGTCAATTCCAAAATTTTAAATCAACGACAATTCGGCGAAATTTCAAAGCATAACCCCTAGGCAATGTCAAATCCAAAATTTCAAATCAAAGACAATCCGACGAAATTTCACCAATTAAATTCACCGCAGCAGCCTGCATAGTCAATATATAAAGGTTTGGAGGTCACCTTTCGCTTTCTTCTGGCTTTTTTCAAAGTGACTGAACCCTAGCTCTGTTCAATATAAGAAATTGAGCTTCCAAACCTTAAATTACATAGATGAGTAGCTTAGGAACAAAGTTATACATGTTAGAAATCGATTTACTGAAGAAATCACTTACCTTTGTAAGTTTTTTTCTCTCCTTCTCTCTCTAAAAATCTGAGCTCTCTATCTCTCTTTAGGACTGAAATGGCGTCAGTTTTGGGGAAGAAGAAGATGGGAAATGATTTTATATAATATCCCATAATTACATAATTAATTAATTTCCAAAATTCCCTCATTTTTGGATTTCTGGCAGATTTTTTATCCAAATTTTGTAAAATTATAACCAATTTTGTAGACATCGTATCGGAGTGATTCCAAAGGCTATAGAACCTTTATTGAGTTTAGTTTTAAGAAAAAATATAACCTTTAGCCAAATGGAAGCACAAAATTTCCAGAATTTCAGTCTTTGCATGTTATTCCAGAAAATAATCAATTTTGCTGGGTAAACTTCAAAAATCCATAACTTTTGGTATGCAACTTCAAAAATTACCTATTACCTATCGAATTGAAGATTAGAATGTCTAGTTTCACCTTGTAAAATTTCATAATTTTTGAGCATCATTTGATCAATGAAATGCTTTGCACAACAACACTGCCTAACTGGAAGCAATGAAACGAAATGCATTTGCAACTCTAACAAATTCCATTTTTATATACAAATCTTCTATACTCTTTAATTCACCATTTTATTCCTTTTATTACCTCAAAGATATAAGAAATGCTAGGGAATAAGTTTGAGACACCTGCTAGATCGGGGCTTAGCAGTCCGCTCACTTTAGCCTTATTCTCAAACCTCAAATCCCAAATTCAGGATATTACATTACTAGGTCAGACCGAGACCAAATCGATGAGAAATGGAAGATTTTAGGCTTATAGTATGAAATTCTAAAGGAAAAACCGGGTCACCGGACCGGACTGGTCTATTGGCCGGTTTCTGGTTCAGTTTTGCCGATTCGGTCCGGGTTTGATAATATTAGTTTGATGCCATGACTTACAGTCGTTTCTTTGTCTTCTTTTTTTTTCCCAATGATATTGAGTTCTTTCCTGCATAGTTCTATTTAAAAATAAATAAATAAATAATATTGAAAAAATTTATTTTATTAATTTCTGTATGTTTAATATTTTTTTTTTCTTCAAAAATGTGTTTAATTTTTTATATTACACTTTAATCTTTTCATTTTTATATTATATTTTTATTATTTATCAATAATGTTAGATAGTTTAGAATTTATTTATTCTCTTTTATTATATTTAATTTTAAGTATAGTTACCCACTTTTTTTATTTTTTCCTTAAATAATAACATTTTTGTTAATTTTTTTATTTTAAAATATATCTCTATCATTTTAAATTATTTTAAAATGATTCTTTCATTGTTGTGTTTAATTTAATTTTAAATCTAATTATTTTATTTTATGTGTGCATAAGGGGCATTTTAGTCATCAAATACTTGCTCATTTTCTTTTCTCTCATTTTCCTCTCACTCAACCAATTAAGCAGGAAGAGTGATTTCATTTTCTCTTATCTTCATTTTATCTCCTCTTATTTTCTTTCCTTCCAACTTTTATTTTCTCTTCTCTTATTTTCTTTACAATATAAAAGTACAAAAATGCCCTTGACTAAAAAAACCCCTCTCCCTCAATATCATAGCCTGGAGTACGCAGGAGAGCTTAGGCTCCATCTTCCTCCGCAACTCCAAGTTAAGAGATAGCAAAAAAAACAAAAGCAGATTCTCATAAAAGCAATGATCAAGCCATATTTACAAAAACGCAAAATAGAAGCAATGATCAATGAGAAAAGGAACAAAGAAATCAAAACACCGAAAACAAAATTAGGCTATATTAATTGATGAACCCAGAAAATAGAAGATAAAAAAGAAGAAAAATAATAAGAGGAAATATAATTTGAGGAAAGAAGTTCAGAGGCAATACTACCCACAAACAGATTTTGGATATATCAATAACCCCACCTTCTTCGTGACTATCCTCCGACCAAAGCGGCAGACTTTATTTATCGAACCGTTTCGCAACATCAGACATGAGCCTGGTTCGGACGGGTTAGTCATTGGTCTCCAATGCTTGGATATGGCTTGCTACTGGCCACTGACGCTTGGATCTGGTTCACCACCGGCTTGGATCTGTCGAACGTGAGAGAGTCGCCATTGGGGAGAGTGATAGAGGAGAAAGAAGGATCCAGGGAGAGGGATCTGAGAGAGATGAAGGGAACAAAGATTAAGAGAGGAAGAGTGATCGGGAGGTTGAAGAAGGTTAGCGAGGGAGTAATCAATTTTTAGCTTTTTTAAGAAAATAATAAATTAATATTAATAGGCTGACATGTGGCTCATTTTTATATTTATTTTTTTCTTCACTGCCAACTAGGATAGTATCATGGTCACTCGTGCAACCACATCAACATTTTTGGTCAAAAGCTTTTTCTCTAACGGTCAACTGAGAGATCAACTGTACTATTATTTTTGCTCTCATTTTTAAAGATTATGAGTATTTTTGTACCTTCAAAAAGCATATAGTATTGGACACACTTTGATAAAAAATTCATAAGTATTTTTACACCTTAACTCTTTTTTCAAATATGTAATGAATCCTTGTATTTATTATTTAATTTTTTTAAAATAATTATAGCTTTAAGTACTCTGTGGCAATACTTTTCAGAATTTGAATAACTATTACATGGTATATATGATTATTTCGTTTTAGTCATGTAAGTTTATAAAATTTCTTTTTATCGATTAAATAATTGTTCAAGGTTTTCCTCTTTATTGGCACCGTTAATTTGAGTATTTATGTAAATTTTAACGTCAAATAAAAAAAATCAAACTTCATCAAACCTACAAAAACAATATTATTAACTATGTAGAGAGAACAACTTGAAAAGTTTAAATGTAATTTCTTACCTGCGTACAATAGATCTGTTTTTCTAATACATTGCGATAATTGATTTTAATATTGAAAAGCATTTCAATATTAAAATAAAATTAAGTAGCTAATAGTCATAATATTAAGTTGGAGTTTTCTTTTTCTAAAAAACTGAATAATTGAATTTTATAATTTTTGTCAAGTTACAATGTTAGAGTAGACAAATGAAAATACTCTTAACTAATATGGTCTGATGTCCATTTTAGATGACGAGCATTTTAGAAAGTGTTGCAACTAATAACGCCCAGAGATTGGTGGATAAAATTATCAAAGAAGTTAGGTATTTCCGCAATTTTGAGGATCACGTCCGTAACTTTGAGATAGAACACAACAATTTGGTTGCAAAACGAGACAAAGTGCAAAAAGATATTGAAGATGCCCAACGAAATGAGAATCAAATTGAACATGACGTTCAAAATTGGGTTCGGGAAGCTAATATTGTAATTCAAGTGCACACTAAAATTAAGCAAACATGGGCTTATGGTTGGTGTCCTTATTGGCAATACCGACAAGGGAAGATGTTGGCAAAGAGGACGCTAGCCATTAGAGATCACATACAGAATTGCAATTTTGAAAGAGTAGCACGTCTAGCTGAACTTCCAGGTATAAAGTATCATGCTTCAAGAGACTTCATTGATTTTGACAGTAGAAAGACAAAATTCAAGCAGCTTGTGAAAGCATTGGAAGATGGAAATCACTGCATGATTGGATTGCAAGGGATGGGAGGGACGGGTAAAACCACATTGGCAACACAAGTGGGTAAACAACTTGAAGAATCCAAAGCATTTCAGAAAGTCATTTTTGTTGTTGTGTCCAATTCTCCAGATGTCAACAAGATTCGAGTCGACATTGCAAGTGAATTAGGTTTGAAGTTAGAGGAAAGAGCTGAAGCAGATCACTCAAAGCTTTTGTGGTCTAGAATTTCTGATAATGAAAAAAAATTACTTATAATATTAGATGATGTGTGGGGGGAGCTAAATCTTACAGAAATTGGGATTCCATCTGGACTTGATCACAAGAATTGTTATGTTGTGATAACCACCCGCCAATCAAAAATTTGTCAAGCAATGAAATGCCAACAGATAGTTCACCTACACAAATTGGATGATGACGATGCATTGCATCTTTTTCTATTTCATGCTAGAAGTGGTGATGATGATTCTTCAAGAAATGAGTTGGAGGGTCTTGCACGAGATTTTTTGAAGGAGTGTGGAGGACTACCTATTGCAATTGTAGCACTAGCTAGCACATTAAGAAATTGTCATGTTGGAGAGTTGAATGCGGCTTTGACAGCCTTACAAAAGTCTAAGTCATTTGTTGATGTCGATGAAAATTTGGTGGAGGTTTATAGTTGTTTGAGATTAAGCTATGATAATCTACATAATGAAAAGGCCCAAGAGCTTTTTTTATTGTGTTCTATTTTCCCAGAAGACTATGAATTTCCCGTAAACCTTATTAGTAGACTTGGTATAGGGTCGGGAATTTTTGGGGAAGCCAATGATTATTGTGTAGCAAGAAACCAAGCACTCAAGATGAAAAATAAACTCATAGACTCTTCTTTGCTTCAGAAGGTTGGGGAGAAAGAATGTGTAAAAATGCATGACTTGGTTCATGAAGTGGCCCATTGGATTGCAGAGGAATATATTCAGGTGATTATGAATTCAGGAACAACTCCAAAACCAAACATGCGGTTTGTGTTTTGGAGTGCTGGTGATTTTCCTGATCAATTTGACGGTACAAAACTTGAGGTTCTAATTTTTTGGATTAGTGAAAATGTTCCGGTCAAAGACCCAAATGCATTCTTTGCAGGGATGACAAAGCTCAAAATTCTGTTTTTGCGTGGTGAATATGACAGAAAACTTCCATCTCCATCATTGTTGAAGTCCCTTCTTTCATTAAAGTATATTCAAACTCTTATTTTGGATGGTTGGGAATTAGGTGATATTTCTATTTTGAAAAATATACAAAATCTTGTGACACTTGAGTTCAAGAATTGTCTAATTATTGAATTACCCAAAAATATCATGGAACTAAAGAAGTTGAGATGGTTGGGGTTAAGGAATTGTGAAATTCAGAAGAACAATCCTTTTGAAGCGATTAAAAGATGTTCACAATTGAAAGAATTGTATTTTGTTGAGAATTACAATGTCAAGGATTGGAAAATTGAGGATGACAAAGAAATTGAATATGAAATTGCTCATGATATATCTCCTGCTGAGTTGCAAGTATTTTCTATTGCTTTTGATGATTTTAAACGCTTTTCCAATGATGATAATGGCCTATTAAGATGCTTCAATCCAGAATGCATAAGTCATCTAATACCAGATGTCATGTTTAAGTACCTTGTGAGAAGTGCAGAAGTTCTTGAGTTGGGGAAAATAGGACAGACGACATGGAAGAATCTTGCTCCTGACGTTATTCCTTTGATTCCTTTGGAAAATGGAGACTTCGATAAGTTGATCAAGCTTTACTTGTATGAATGGGATGACATTGAGTGCCTTATTGACAATAGTAAATATCATCATTGTAATACCACATTCTTCTCAAAGCTGGTTGAGCTGCATCTGTATGGTGTGGGTGTGAAAAAATTATATTGGGGTGCTCTGCCTTCTCGCTTTCTTTGGCAGTTACAGATTTTGAAGTTAGAGAACTGTATGGAACTGCAAAACGTATTCTTCGATGTAAATATCAAACTACCTCATCTTAAAGTATTGGAATTGAAATGTTGCCCAAGGTTTCAACCATCAATTTTCCAACCCTCTGTTGCTCAAAGTCTAGAGCGAGTGGAAGAATTAGTAGTTGAAGATTGTGAGGAGCTAAAAAGTTTAATTGCATATGAGAGTTTGAAGCAAGAAATGAGAGTTGTTGGTAGTCAAAAGAAATGTAGCTTATTGTTTCCATCATTAAAATCTCTTCAAATTAAAGGATGTGGCAAATTAGATATGGTATTCTCACTACTTCTGCCTGGAGACCTTCCCAAGTTGAAAGATTTATACATAAGTAATTGTGAGGAGTTGCAATACATATTTGGTGAATATAGAGATGTTGATCAAGTTTTGCAGCAAGAAATCATTCTCCCTTTACTAACAGAAGTGACACTTGAATATGTACCAAGTTTCATTAGCATATTTCAAAACTGCCAGAAATGTGTGCTAAGGCCACCTCAAGTTTTTAAATCAGATTCAAAGGAGAAACATGAAAACTCTAAGACAAGTGCTTTCTCATGGGCTTATGGATGTTGCTTTCTGGCCCCAACTAAAGACTCCAATGTTAGAGTTCCCAATGCCACAATGGAACACCACACAATCTCACAGGTATGCTACTTAGGTCTTGCTTTCTTTATCCAACATATTTGGTTTATGTTTTATAATTGTTTTGTGAAAAGTGAAATTTGATTAATTGAACTTTCATTTTATTATATTGTCCACGAATTGTTTATCGATATTTTTCTCTTTTAAAGGACGTAGATCTAATAATAGAGGCTTGATAAGATGTAATGATATAACTATTCTAAAATGATAGATTTTATTTGAAAGCGTGACTTGATATTTTAAAAGTTGTAAAGAAGTATAAGAAGGGTGTAGAGAAATGGTGAGATAAAAATAATAAGTGATATATTTGTTTTTATTTATAATCCTCTTTTCTTTTAATAGTCATAATAGGTCATATTCGTTCAAAGTAACTAACGGTCAAGCAAATTGCTAGAAATGACTTAGTTTAGACTTTTTTCCTCCATAAATGAATATGATACTACTTTCATGAGATTAAACAAATTAGTAAAAATTAGTTAAACATCGCGTAATTTTACAACTTTCAAAATATATGTTTGATTGGTATAGTTTATAAGGAGTGGGAGATAAAGGAATAAACAAGTAGAACCTTATAAATAGAACTGGAGACACTAGTTTATTAGTTGGAAAAAAAAACTTTTGGAGTGCATTTTGTTAAGGAATTTATTTTTTTCCTTAATTAAACAATTGAATTGAATAAGACTAACGCATTATTGTGTGGCGGATCCAAAATTAGAAGAGTGGAGACCGAAGTATTTTTTCTAAGAAAATAATATATAATACGCTTTTTACCAATTAGTTTACTTTTGAAAGTACACCCGCATTCTTTTAATATAACCTGCTTGACAATTTTATTTTGTATTTCAATCTCATGGTCTATTAATTGTCTTTTGGTTGATCGATGTTTTTAATAATATTGTTATATATTGAGATACATGATTAGGTGACAGAAAAAAATTAGTTACATAGGTTGAATGTAAGAGAAGTGAATATTGGTTGTAGGAATCATGTGCATCAAGCAGCAAAATGATTGAAAGATTTCATACAGCTGAGTGTCTTATGAGACAACCATTGAACCTTCAAAATATAAAGGAGATGAGACTTTCAGGATGTTCAAAATTAAAGTCATTGTTCAGTGTATCCATTGCCACAACCATGATCTTGTTGGAGGAGTTGTATATAAAGGAATGTGAAGAATTGAAGGACATAATAACAAATGAGGCAGAGGATGATGACCATATTAACTGCACCTCCATCTTCCCTAATCTACAGAGCCTTGAAGTCATTTATTGCAATAAGTTGGAATTTATATTTCCATCTACTCTTTCTGGAGGTCTTCAAAAATTAAAATCTATAGATATCTATAGAGCTGATGAGCTGAAATATGTTTTTGGAAAACACAATAAGGAAGAGTGTGCATCAGATGAGAATGAAAATGACCAGCTTCAAATTCATCTCCCTGCATTGGAAACATTATTAGTCCGATATGTACCCAAGATGATCAACATTTGTGCAAAAAAATATTACCTGAGCTTTCCGTCTCTGCAATGCCTTATATTGGGCGAGCTTCCAGTGTTCAACGAAAGATCTTTTCTACATTTGATGGCTTATTTACAAGGACTACAACTGAATGTGACAGCTCCAAAGGTAACACATTTGACTTGCTCTATGATGTGCATTACTTTGTTTTTTTGACCCTTTTTTCTTGAAAATTTTCTATTTCTCACAATAGATTGCTTATCTTTCAAACTTGAACATCAAGAACAAATTTTCATGCATAAAAATTTGTCAAGACATGAATTTATTAAATTTTCATACATATAGAAATTTACAATTACGTTTCATTTATAAATATTTAGTCAGAATTTCATGTTAATTATTTTGGAATATTTACATTTGTTTGGTGCATATTTATATACCTTTATTTCTTCAGCTCTATTTAAAATTGGACGTCATTTTAGTTTTTTTGCACCTGGCGGATAAAGGGAAGTAAATTTAATGAGAAATTCTCTAACTTTAATCTTTTTATTCCAGTAAAAATTACAGAGAGAAATAGATATGCACACAGGGATATTGATGATACATAAATCGTTAATTAACATGAATAGTTATTTCGGTTGATTCAATACTTTATTATTTTCTTTGTTTTAGATTTTCTATTATTTCACTACTAGCATGGGACCAATTGATGAAGTTCAGGGGTAACGATATCTCATTAATCAAATGTTTTATAAACCACATCTTAAATGCCCACATTCTTATAATACACGATGCTTGGCACATTTATTTTTGCATTTCATACATTTTATTATTCTTTATTTCCTCTTTTGGTTCATCAATGTTTTTAATCATATTTTTATATAGACGTATGGGATTAGATGATAGAAAAAAGTTAGCTATATAAGTTGATTATAAGAGAAGTAATTGGTTGTAGGGATCATGTGCAACTGAGTGTCTTATGAGACAATCATTGAGCCTTCTACATATAAGGGAGATGAGACTTAGGGGATGTTTAAAATTAAAGTCATTATTCAGTGTATCCATTGCCACAACCATGATCTTGTTAGAGCAGCTAGAAATCAGTTTCTGTGTAGAATTGAAGGACATAATAACAAATGAGGCAGAGGATGATGACCATCTCAATTGCACCTCCATCTTCCCTAAACTACAGAGCTTCCAAATCTGGTATTGCAATAAGTTGGAATTTATATTTCCATCTACTCTTTCTGGAGGTCTTCAAAAATTAAAATCTATATATATCTATAGAGCTGATGAGCTGAAATATGTTTTTGGAAAACACAATAAGGAAGAGTGTGCATCAAATGAGAATGAAAATAATGAGCCTCACATTCATCTTCCGGCATTGGAATCACTATACCTCCGAGATGTACCAAATATGATCAGCATTGATGTCAAGAAATATGAAGTGAAATGCTCATCTCTGCAGATTGTAGAAGCACCAAAGGTACATAATACTTTTTAATTTGTTAGTTTATAGCATCTCAAGATTGCTCTGTTTTCTTTTGCAAAAACTAATGTCTTCCTTTGTTTATTCTCTATAAAAATTTCAAATTTTAAACATTTATATATAATTAAAATGGGTTATACGAATTGTATATACTTATGACAATGCAATTTATTAATATTTTTATACTGGATAAAGACTATATATAATGAATGATTGTTAACAAAATAATTTAACATTCTCAAAACTACCAGGCTTTCGTGGAATTTTTCTACGTGGACACAGAATTATTTGTGTCAAAGTGATTTGGATTTATCTTTATACCGATTTCTAATTTAAATTTAAAGTATTTTCCGAAATTTGTATGTTTGTGTCTTGGTGAGTGTGTGCATCTCTCACATGCACAAATGATAGGAACAGAGAATGACATTTTAACGTCTCCGCCCGCTGTGAATGATTTTGTTTTTGGAATTAAAATTGTTAAAGAAATTAAAGTTATTTTATTGCTGGACACCCCATCCACCGTGTTGTTTTCTTGAAAATGTTAAGAAAACTGATCAAAATGGCCAAAAAGAAATTATGCTAATTTCCAATTAGTTTTCTTTATAAATCATTTTAGCTAAAACCCTGAAAGAATTCAACTAAAACATCTCACTTATTTCAGATATTACTAAGCTATACCTAATTTGATCTTTCTATTATTTCACTACTAGCATGGGTCCAATTGATGAAGTTCAGGGGTAACGGTATCTCATTAATCAAATGTTTTATAAACCACATCTTAAATGCCCACATTCTTATAATACACGATGCTTGGCACATTTATTTTTGCATTTCATACATTTTATGATTCTTTATTTCCTCTTTTGGTTCATCAATGTTTTTAATCAGATTTTTATATAGACGTATGGGATTAGATGATAGAAAAAAGTTAGCTATATAAGTTGATTATAAGAGAAGTAATTGGTTGTAGGGATCATGTGCAACTGAGTGTCTTATGAGACAATCATTGAGCCTTCTACATATAAGGGAGATGACACTTAGGGGATGTTCAAAATTAAAGTCATTGTTCAGTGTATCCATTGCCACAACCATGATCTTTTTGGAGTATCTGAGTATTTGGGAATGTGAAGAATTGAAGGACATAATAACAAATGAGGCAGAGGATGATGACCATCTCAAATGCACCTCCATCTTCCCTAAACTACAGAGGCTCCAAGTTGAGTCTTGCAATAAGTTGGAATTTATATTTCCATCTACTCTTTCTGGAGGTCTTCAAAAATTAAAATCTATAGATATCTATAGAGCTGATGAGCTGAAATATGTTTTTGGAAAACACAATAAGGAAGAGTGTGCATCAAATGAGAATGAAAATGACCAGCTTCAGAATGAAAATGACCAGCTTCAAATTCATCTCCCTGCATTGGAAACATTATCAGTCCGATATGTACCCAAGATGATCAACATTTGTGCAAAAAAATATTACCTGAGCTTTCCGTCTTTGCAAAGCATTGTATTGGAGGATCTTCAAGAGTTCAACGAAAGATCTTTTCTACATTGGATGGCTTCTTTACAAGGACTACAACTGAATGTGACAGCTCCAAAGGTAACACATTTGGCTTATTGTTCTATATATGATTTGCATTACTCTGTTTATTTAACACTTTCTTAAAAAATTTTCTATTTTTCACCATAGATTGCTTATCTTTCAAACTTGAACAACAACAACAAAGCATTTATTTCATTAGGTGAGGTCGGCTACATAGATCACACGATGCCATTATGCTTTGTCAAAAAATCTTTCAAATTTGAACAGAAAGAACATATTTTCATGGATAAAAATTTGTCAAGACATGAATTTACTAAACTTTCATACATATAGAAATTTACAATTTACGTTTCATTTATAAATATTTAGTTTGCGCACTTGAAAAAATATAAAATTTTCTTCTAATAAATACTCTTAAGGGTTTGTTTGGTATGAGGGGAGGGGAGGGAAAGTGGGCGGAGGGAAAATTTTTTTGAGTTGAATTTAAAAACATTAGAGAAGTGGGATTAAAAATTTTTAATTAATATTTCTTACTCTTTTATTTTATATATTCTCTTTATTAAAATTTTATTACCCTACTTCTCAAATCTTTTAAAATTCAACTCATAAAAATTTTCCCTCCCCTCCCTTCACATCCCTCACACCAAACAGACCCTAAAAGAACTATGCAGCATATGTTTATCAATAGAGGCAATTAAACAAGGCAACTTATAATGCGTGAGTATATGTATAGACATTATATGATTTTAAGTGGATATAATTAAGCATAATTCATGCCTGTATGTCTTTTTAATTTGTAAGCATTACATGCATCAGTAGATAAAGTTTCTGTTTGTATAACTCAATGCCTATTAAGCCATCCATTAATATTGGGAAATTTTACAATTTGTGAATGAGATAATCTGAATTCATGCTGAAATTTTGAATTGATTTTTTTTATTAGGACTGGATGAAGATTATTAAGGATGTGCAAAAGTTGACAAAGCTTGAAGTAAGTTTCTTAAAAATAGAAGAGGTTCTTGATTTGGAAGGAGTGGAAATTGAAGGTCCAGAATTGATATTAAGCTTAGAAAAACTATCGTTGATAAATCTAAGTGAGTTGAGCCATATATGGAAGGGTCCCAAATATATTTTGAGCCTTCTAAATCTTAGCCAACTAAACATCAGTGCATGTAAAAAGCTAAGAGCAATCTTTTCTATCTCAATAGTAAAAAGCCTCCCACAATTGTCCTATTTAAAGATAGAAGACTGTGACGAATTAGTTGACATCATTGAAGAGAACGTTGAAGACCATTTGCGCCAACTCTGCTTCCCAAAGTTAAAGACCCTTCTCATCAAGTGTTGTAATAGCTTGAAATGGCTTTTCTCCATCTTAACACCTGCCATGTTTCCAGAGCTGATGAAATTGGAAATAGAAGAAAACTCTGAGCTAGAGAAAGTATTCAAACACAAACAAGATAATATGCAGAAGATGACAATAATGGAAGAAGTATTTCCAAACCTATCAACAGTTATACTTAGCAAGCTTCCAATGCTTATTACTATTTGTGAGGGAATTGATTTTCAGAGTCCGGAAGTTTGTGAAGTGGATGATTGTCCTAAATATCAAGGTATAAATCTAGAGAGAATAGTCACTTTTAATAATTGCTAGCTACTTTTATAAATATCAATATAAGATTGAAAAATTCAACTGCAGGAACTAATCATATCCGAGAAGAGTCTGAAAATGGGGATTCAGAAAATCTATCAGCAACAAATGTTTTACTAGACTTTGCAGAGGTATATTAGACTAATTATCATAAGAACAAAAAATCAGTTTTTTTTTGGGTATTTTCTTTGGATTTAACATCAAACTCACTTATTAATTATGATGATGTTGGTTAGAGCTCTAAGGGTGCAATCAAGACAAGTGTTGAAGAAGCTGTGTCATCAATGGTACCTTCTAGCTTCACAAAATGATGGTCCTTCATAGTAGAGGCAAAAACAATTATTTTAAACAAAATGCATCAAATAGAACATAGGAATATGCTAGATAACTGAGGTTTCATATGTCAAATTAATCATTATTCAGTACTATATAACTAATACATCGGATAAAGATATAATAATAACTTCACCAACCCATTAGCGAAGATTCTTGGGGAAACGAACATTAGATATATCAGTGTTATTTAAAGTTTCAAATTTCAACATGACGGGAAGTTGCATCATAAACTAGTCAGTACGGTTTTGTGCTAATTATTTACTATTTCAAATAGGAGTTGGAGGATGAACATAAAACAATCGAATCAACCACGCAGTTCCAACGTGAGGACCTTGCGGAAACAAAAACAGCCACTGAAACTTCTTACAAAATCAATACTCCACTTGATGATTATGTACGTTATAGCGTAGAAGAAAAGTTATTTTCAAGTTTGATCATTACAAAATATGATACCTCATTATTATTATGATTTTGTGTTGTCCAGAGTATTGATGTCATATTAAAAGAAAGATCTGAACAAGGTCCTACCTTAGAGGATGTAGCAGTAGCTGATTTAAAACCAAGGAACTCATCGGTTAGTTTACCGTGACCTATTTTAAATAAAGAATTAGGAATATATTCTAAATAAATGGATTAAACATGTACCTCTAGTTTCTGTATTCATTTCTTGACTGAGGATTTCAAGCCATCAAAATCAAGAAGCGAAACAAGCATGACACACCAACAAGAGCTAGCAGATATGATGATTATTGTATACTTGAATCTTCACAAAATGTTAAAGGAACTAAGGATTATAATTAAACAACATGATATGTACATATATCTTCACAAAATACTTTTGCAGAATGTTACTTCCTCTTTTGTCTCACAAGTGGGAGGCTTGCAATCTGAGTCATCTACGTTGGTAATTTAATTTGTATCATATATCTAATCTCAGCTTAAGTTTTATTATTTATAAAGTTCTCTTGAAAAAGAATTGAGTATTACAATATATATATATATATTAATGAATTAGTTACGTCAGTGAAGTACTCAGTTACATCTTTTGGTGTAATTCAGGCTTACAAAGAAACAGAGGAGGAAGTTGGCAAATCAATTCCTGCTTCAAGTTTACCAGCAACAACTTCACCTGACTTTGAGGTGATTAAAATGGAATCTCTAACGTACATGTTTTTATATATTTTGTCAAATGAAAAACTTGCAAGTTCAAGTTAATGATATTTTAAATGGGGGTAGAACTATAAGGTACTTGAGACTAACTCTTTTATATGTAACAGGTGATCATTGGACAGCCAAGGACAAAACAAAATTTGGTAAATCAACCCAATCAATTTTGTATTTCTACTTTCTGTATATATATACTTATCTTTTTAATTTGTATTTCTACAGAGTTGTATTGAAAATATTCCAAAAGACACTATACCTGCACAAGTAATTTTAGTAAATTCATTTTTACACTTACAGCATTTCTTTGTTGGAAGAGCTCATTTGTATGAGAAATTTCTTTGTGTTTTCTAGGTTGCTAGTATGAAACAAAAACATGAGGAAGGATCTAAAGGGGATGATGCAACAAGGAAAGCTGCAATAGCAATTCAATCAACTGATTCAGAGTCAATCAAGCAAACTAGAGTATCATCTATTATAGCACAACTAAACACATTATAATTATAGATAAAATGCATTATCCTTATTAATATACCATATGAATTGTGAAGTAGCTAGATGGGATTTTTTTTTTTCCTTTTACTCTCTTATTTATAATTATGCGAATAATGTTAAAACAATCACATTCAGGAAGATTTCCAACTCTAGAAATATTACTAATGGCAACGTTGTTATCACATTCAAAAGTTTACTCAAATGTTTAACTTTCACAGGCATAGCGAAAATAATATTCTTTTTTGGAAGCCTTACCAAAGAAAATATATTGCGCGGTTAAGATTTTAATTGCTCAAACTACTTTTTGTTTCAACTAATAATGTCTAAATATTATTGGAATCAAAATTTATTAGAGATTAAAGAGAAAAGTTATATTCTATGAATATCTATCTTGTAATGTTATTCAGAGTTTAGAAGAAACAGAGAAACAAGATCTTAGAAGGCACGCTTCACAACTACCAATTGCTCCAACTTCCACAAACTTGAAGGTGATCAAATTGACAATCCAATCCCCATTTATTACCAACATGAAATTATTTTTAGTATGTTGGTCAAGATCTTTTTAATGTATTAAGAGGTTATAAAAGTTATCAAAACTAATGATTTGAAAGTAATAAAATTATCTTAGTGAACTACTCAGTTACATCTTTTGGTGTAATTCAGACTTACAATGAAAAAGAGAAGGAAGTTCGGAAAGGAATTGTAGCTTCAAGGTTACCAGCAAAAACTTCACTTAATTTTGAGGTAATTAAAATCACGTGTTTATATATCTCGTCACATTGTAAAACATGCAAGTTATGATATTTTAAATGGGGGTTGAACTATAATTAAGGTACTTAAGACAGACTCTTCTATATATATATTTATAACAGTTGATCGTTGGAGGACCAATGATTGCACAAAATTTCATAGGTCGCCAATAAATTTTTGTGTTTCTACATTTAGTATTTAATGCTTACTTATCTTTATGTATTTTTAGACTTACAATGAAAAAGAGAAGGAAGTTCGGAAAGGAATTGTAGCTTCAAGGTTACCAGCAAAAACTTCACTTAATTTTGAGGTAATTAAAATCACGTGTTTATATATCTCGTCACATTGTAAAACATGCAAGTTATGATATTTTAAATGGGGGTTGAACTATAATTAAGGTACTTAAGACAGACTCTTCTATATATATATTTATAACAGTTGATCGTTGGAGGACCAATGATTGCACAAAATTTCATAGGTCGCCAATAAATTTTTGTGTTTCTACATTTAGTATTTAATGCTTACTTATCTTTATGTATTTTTACAGAGTGGCACTTCCTTAATTCACTCACAATTAGATCTGTCTGCACAAGTAATTTTATTAAACTTAGCATTTCTTTATTGGAAGAGCACATTTGAAATAGAAATAAGTCATTTGTTTTTTTTAGGTTGCTAATATTAAAGAAACACATGAGCAAGTCTCTCTTTATGATGCAACAAAGGAAGCTACAATAGCAATTCAATCAACTAATTTAGAGTCGGGGAAGCAAACTAGAGTATTATCCATTATAATTACCAAAAATGCATTGTCTTATTAATATATCATATGAATTAGGAAGTTGCCAGATGGTTCTTTTTAACCTTATTTATGAAAGCCTTACCAAGGAAAATATATACCACGGCTTCAACTTTTAATTGCTCAAATTACTTTTTTAACTGATATATCTAGATATTACTGGAATCAAGAGATGTTATATATTCTATGAATGTTGGAGGTGTTGGTTCAACAGATTTGGTCTTTTGATGTTATTCAGAGATTGGAAGAAACAGAGAAAGAAGCTGTTAGAACACATCCTTCACAGCTATCGATGGCTTCAACTTCGACAAATTCAAAGGTGATCAAATTGACATTTCCAATCTCTATTTGTCACCATCCAATCTCTATTTGTCACCAACATGAAATGATTTTAAGTATGTTAGAAATGATTGCAAGTTCAGACTCACTTGTATTTCTTTTAATAATTAATGAACATCCTAACACTTCATGACTAGCTTTTGGATTCTTGATTCTTGAACATTGATAAATAGAACTACAATATACATTTTTTTTAAGAGTCTTTCATAACGTTCCATGCTCACTTGTTGATCTCTGTTAGAGTACTAAGGAAAAAGTGAAAGGAATTGATGAAAAAGCTACTATTACTATAGACCCATTACCAATGGGAACTCCATTTATAAGAGAACTCATCTGTGTTTTGAGCTTTAACACAGTCATAAGCAACATCTCATTTTAAAAGAGAACAAAAAAAAAAAACTCTATCCTCTAACATATCTAGTTACATGAAAAACTTGCAAGTTTAAGTTAATGATTTTGTGTTTATATACTTACATTTTGTATTTCTATAGAGTAATATTAAAAATATTCCCAAAGACTCTACACCTACGATAGCCGATATAAGTATTTCCCCAGTTCATTCACAAGCAGAAGATTCACATTCAGATCCACCTGCACAAGTAATTCTACTCCATTCATTTTGTATTTATAAATTATAATGGGTATTTGAGGGAGTATGTTGCTAGGAAAAAATGACCTTTGAATGAATGGATAAATTATATCATATTAATGTCACTTTATAAATCAAATTTTATCTTTTTACCTCTTTTTAGTTGAAGCTTAGAAACAGGGGAAAAAGTCATCAGACTAATTTTTAACATGTTCGTATATTTTGATTACTACATTTAATTGACTTATTAATTATGATGATGTTGGTTAGAGCTCTAAGGAAGCAATGAAGATAAGTGTTGAAGAAGTTGCGTCATCAGTGGTTCCAACGGTATCTCATTAAACTTTCATTTTTCTAATTAGTTATTATTTAGTACTATACAACTGAAACATCTAATAAAGCTATATTATTAACTTAACTAACCTATTCAAAAATCTAAAGTTAGTGAAGATTCTTGGGGAAACATTAGAAATATAGATCAGTGTTATCTAAAAGATTCAAATTTATTATGTGCACATCAAAAAAAGAGAAACTAATTAATGCATAAATAAATTGTATCTTTTAATGTTGTAGAGTAAGGAGGAAAGAGTAAGGGAAATTGAAGCCAAGGATGCTACTCTAGCATTAGAGGAACAAGCACCAAAAGGTCCAACAGCTGAGGCACAATTGAGGACGCCCCTATATGTAAGTTTATCGATTGTTTCAACTTGATATCAAGTTGATTTCAATAAGTCTTGTGAATCAACCTGTTCATAAATTTGATTTCAACATATAACTTATTAATTATGGTGTTGGTTAGAGCTTAGAGGAAACTTATTAATTATGGTGTTGGTTAGAGCTTAGAGGAAGCAATGAAGAGTAACCAATGCCATCTTATAAAGTTAGCAAATCATTGAAGATTTGAAAATGAAAAACTTTATGATATCTAAGATATGTTGTTGAGTTGGAAGATCAAGACATAATTGCACATTTTATATATGGATATAAGAAAAACTAATCCATGGATAAAATGTATCTTTTTATGTTGTAGAGTACGGAGGAAATATTGAGAGAAGTTCAATTGGTTCTTATTGATGAGTGTCTTTTTCGCTTTTTCAAACAAATGATTAGGAGTATACTGATTAAATGGCTTAAACTTGTGCATTTCTGTATGTTTAATTTATTGCTTGTTTTAGGATTTGAAGAAGATAGATCAAGAAGAGAAACAATCATTACTGATCAGCAGGAACCAGGAGAAAAGATAATTGTTGTATATTTGAACTCTTCACAGTAAAATATTAAAGAACTATAACTAAACAACCTGATATACTTACTTAACTTTAATTTGGTATTATATTTTTACAGAATATTGCTGAACTCTTCATAAAATATTGAGGCTAGAACCTAATGATTATAATTAAAGGACCTAACATATGTTTTGGCACTTATGTAGAGCACTAGAAATATTCAAGAGGACACTACAGCCACGAAAGCTAAAACAGATACATTCTTCATTATAATTAAGAGTTTGTATATTTGTTGGTATTTGTGCAGAGTGTTGAAAGCTTTCAAGAAGAGACTATAACAATGGAAGCTAAAATAGACACTTCCTCTTCTTGTTCACAAGTAGAGGACTCACAATCAGGTCCATCTACAATGGTAAGTTCTGGAAATAGAAGTTCAAATACGAACTGTCATTCATTACATCTTGATAGATCAATACCAGCAAATCTATACATTCTTAAATGTTGTCAGAAAAGGAATTGAATAGTGAGCAAAAAAAAAAAATGAACTAATGAAATTATCTTAGTAGACTGCATATGTTATTTTGGTGTCACTCAGATTTATAAAGAAATAGAGGAGGAGGTTGGCAATGCAGTTCTTGCTTTACCAGAACCATCAACTCCACCTGATCTTGGGGTGATGAGAATGACATCTCCAAGCTCTTTATATATCTTACCACATAAAAAAACTTGATCATGGAAGTTGAAAAAATGGAGAATAATTGTTCGTATATCTTTGTGTAAATGGCTACAGTAAAAATAGAGAAGATGAGCAACAAAATTATTGCCATTCAGTCCCAGAATAATAGTGAAATAAATGATACAATATCAGAAAATGATTGACCCTAAAATCAAAACTCATCAAATGAATGTATGCTTTTTCATTATGTATATATAATGATGCAAAACTTTGGATTTTTTATATTAAAAAATGCAAGACCAATGACAATAACTTGTTTAATTTATGTTTTCTAGGTTGGTATTATGGAAGAAATTGTGAAGCACGCCTTTCAAAAGCATGCTTCACCAAATGATGACCCAGTGGCAATTCAGTTTACCAATCAAGAGTTAATTAAGCAACCAAGAGGATCACAGGATACACCTTTAGGAAAAGAATTTTCAGAGGTAACTGCATTATCCTTAATTATATAGGAATTATGGTTTTCTAGATTTTTTTATTTGTGTGTTCTCATAACTGTTGGATTTGAGGGAAGAAAACAATTATATAATTGATCTTGTCTCAAACTATGATTTTGAATCAATATAGATATTTAAAGCCTAGAAACAGGGAAGAAAGCCATCAGACTAATTTTTCATTTTGTGCTATGTAGACTGCTAAAGAAACAAGAAACACAAATGTTCCAGATGGACCAAAATCAGAGAAGGCAGAAATGGCTAACTTGCTGACAAGCTCTTGTGATATTAAACCCAATATTCCTATGGAGGACAACACAAACCTTCCTAATGTTATTCCTTCTTCCCATCATCGTAAGTGTCTTTCTTTTTGTCATACTTGCAGATTCTCTGTCTGTCATGTACCAACTTTCCTGGCTTATATGTATGTTAGAATCACAAACTGGAGCTGCTAGTTCATCACCTCCGATATTAGAAATTGGTGAGATTTTTCAACTTGTGGAGTTGAAAGATGCGGAACCAGCTTTACTAGCCAAGGCACTTGCACTATATCCTCAACTAAGGCTGTCTGGTGGACAACGTACCCACCCAATAATATCTTTTTCCTACAGAGTCCTTGTTGATATTTTGGTCACGTTGGCTACCAAAACACCTTATACCATTACAGCATCAGACAGAACCACCCTAGAGGCCAACTTGGGTGCTGCAACATTTCTTGGGTTTGATAAGGATTGGATAGAGTTGGTACGAGCCAAAGTTTTTGGCATTGACAGATCTGATGCCTTGGTAGAAGAAGAGAGAATCTCGATCATGGAGGAAGAACTTGAGAAATGTGACAAAGCTTTGGAGTGTATGCAAAAGAAGAGGATGGAAGCTAAAGAGAAGTTAGCAGTGGTGCAAAATGAGTTTGATGCAGTTGACACTCAACTGTTTGATCTGTTGGAAAATCGCAGGAACTTAGTTATGAAGATGACTGAGTTTAGGAAAAGAACAAGTGCCAAGGATAAGCCCTTTGGAATTTAGGTGTGCTCAACCCTTTTTTGGCTGTTTGTGTTATGTTTCTAAAAGGAGTAAAAAATGAGTGAACATATTGCTCCTCTGTTCTACAAAATAATCTAGTCAGCAGAGTTTAACTGTTATGATGTATTAATAAATCTAGATATGTGTTTGATGCATGATTTGTGACAAACATCAATAACTACTTTTAATAATGTGATTGTAAAATCAGGTGCTTTCTTTAAGAAAAGACTACATTCTTCTGCATGACATGGTTTGTACAAAGTGTTCTTCTAATTAATGATAGAGCTATATATTTCTGCTAGGATATATATACTTTTATACAGGAAGTTGACAAACTGATTCGTTTTCTGTAGAATATTTGCAATTATGGTATTGCATATGTAATGACCTTGAAAACTAAATAGGATAATTATTTCATTCATGGTTAATGATTTATTTAATTGTCATAGATATGTGTAATAACCTTGAAGAAATGTGCATAGATAAATACTGAAGTAGAATGATTCTTCTATGTACTTGTTCCTATTGGATTGAGTAATAATATACAATAAGGAGTTTGGCCGAATTAATTGGGGGCAAAAAAAAAAAAATCAGGGAAGAAAATTATGGGAATATACAATCGAATCAATATTAAAAAAATAATAAATAAAATTTAAAATTAAAATTCAATATGACCCTACAATCTCATTATAATCTTATTCTACAATCCCTCCAATTCAATATCCATTTATTCCCTTAATTTCGATCATCATTTTCTTTATATATATATATATATATAGATAATTAATATTTTAGTTATTTGTTTTAAAAAGGTTAAGTCAGTAGCTTGGTGGCATATGTGACTGGTGAATCTTAAGAATATGGGTTTGAATCTCTGGGGATTTAATTTAATTTAATTTTAGCACTTGAATTTACTATATTGCCCTTTTGTTTAGAGGGAAAAAACAACAAAAAAACGAGGGATCAAATATTTTCCCCTCACTCAGCGATTTGGTTTGCACCGACTTTGACGAGGAGGCGGAGAGATGACGTCACATTATAATTAAGAGTTTGTATATTTGTTGGTACCTGTGCAGAGAGTTGAAAATGAAAGCATTCAAGAAGAGACTACAACAATGGAAGCTAAGATAGATACTTCCTCTTCTTATTCATGGGTAGAGGACTCACAGTCAAGTTCATCTACGATGGTAAGTTATGGGAATATAAGTTCAAATACCAAGTATCATTCAATACTTCTTGATAGATAAATACTAGCAAATCTATATATTTTTAAATGTTGTTAGAAAAGGAATTGAATAGTGAGGAAAAAAATATATCAACTAATGAAATTATCTTAATGGACTGCTTATATTATTTTGGTGTCACTTAGATTTATAAAGAAACAGAGGAGGAGGGTGGCAATGCAGTTCTTGATTTACCAGCAACAAAATTATTGCCATTCAATCCCAGAATATCAGTGAAATAAATTACTATACAATATCAGAAAATAATTGACCCTAACTATGGTAGAGATGAAATCAAAACTCATCAAATGAATGTATGCTTTTTCATGATGTATATATGATGATGCAGAACTTTGGAGTTTATATATTCAGAAATACAAGACCAATGACAATAACTTGTTTATGTTTTCTAGGTTGCTAGTATGGAAGAAATTGTGAAACACGACTTTCAGAAGCATGATTCACCAAATGATGACCCAGTAGCAATTCAGTTTACCAATCAAGAGTTAATTAAGCAACCGAGAGGATAATTGGATATGCATTTAGGAAAAGAATTTGCAAAAGTAACTGCATTATCGTTAATTATATAGGAATTATAGTTTGCTAGATTGTTCTGTTTTTGTGTTCTCATAACTATTGGATTTAAGGGAAGTAAACAATTATATCATTGATCTTGTCTCAAACTATGATTTTGAACCAATATAGATACTTAAAGCTTAAAAACAGGGAAGAAAGTTATCAGACTATGATAGGAGACCACGTCCCTTACTGGTTTACAGTAGAAAAAAACGTGGGGCTGTTCCTTAGAACAGGGTGTTTTCTAGTAGTGGGTTAGTTTTCAGTTGTGTCCTTTGTTTTATGCGTTTGCTGTTATGTCTTAAAGCATTATGAGTTAGTTATTAGATAGTGGATCAATTAAGAGTCAGTTATTAGGATGTGGTCTAGATAGTGGATCAATTAAGAGTCAGTTATTAGGATGTGGTCTAGCAGTTACTTTCATAGCAGTTATCATAAGGGGTGTTTAGGCTATGAATATGCATAGTATCTATGCTTGAATTATGAATGAAGTATTATGCATAAAATTGCCTTTCCTTGGGTTTAGAGTTCAGATTCTGGCTCTAGGCATTCTTCCTTCTTCTCTCCCTGATTCTATTTTTTTAACTGTTCTAATCCTAATTCCTAAAGGTTCCCGGAACCTATATGACTAATTTTTCATTTTGTGCTATGTAGACTGCTAAAGAAACAAGAGACACAAATGTTCAAGATGGACCACAATCAGAGAAGGTAGAAATGGCTAACACAAACCTTCCTAGTGTTATTCCTTCTTCCCATCATCGTAAGTGTCTTTCTTTTTGTCATACTTGCATATTCTCTCTCAGTCATGTACTAACTTTCTTGGCTATATGTATGTTAGAATCACAAACTGGAGCTGCTGGTTGTTCTCTTGTATTAGAGATTGGTGAAATTTTCCAACTTGTGGAGTTGAAAGATGGAGAAGCAGCTTTACTAGCCAAGGCACTTGAGCTATATCCTCAACTAAGGCTCTCTCGTGGACAACGTACCCACCCAATAATATCTTTTTCCTACAGAGTGTTGATATTTTGGTCATGCTGGCTACCAAAACACCTTATACCATTAGAGCATCTGACAGAACCACCCTAGAGGCCAACTTAGGTGCTGCAACATTTCTTGGGTTTGATAAGGACTGGATAGAGTTGGTTCGGGCCAAAGTTTTTGGTATTGACAGATCAGATGTCTTGGTAGCAGAAGAGAGAGTCTCAGTCATGGAGGAAGAACTTGAGAAATGTGACAAAGCTTTGGAGTGTATGCTAAAGAAGAGGATGGAAGCTAAAGCGAAGTTAGCAGTGGTGCAAAATGAGTTTGATGCAGTTGACACTCAACTATTTGATCTATTGGAAAATCACAGGAACTTAGTTATGAAGATGACTGAGTTTAGGAAAATAACAAGTGCCAAGGATAAGCTCTTTGAAATTTAGGTGTGTTCAACTTTTTTTTTGGTTGTTTGTGTGATGTTTCTAAAAAGAGTAAAAAATGAGTAAACATATTGCTCCTCTGTTCTACAAAATAATGTAGTCAGTAGTGTTTAACCGTTATGATCTATTAGTAAATCTAAATCTGTGTTTGACGCATGATTTGTGACAAACATCAATAACTTCTTTTAATAATGTGATTGTAAAATTGGGTGCTTTCTTGAAGAAAAGACTGTATTTTTCTGCATGGCAAGGTTTGTGCAAAGTGTTCTTCTAATTAATGATAAAGCAATATGTTTCTGCTAGGATATATATTCTTTTATACAGGAAGTTGACAAACTGGTTCGTATTCCTGTAGAATATTTGCAATTATGGTACTGCATATGTAATGACCTAGAAAACTAAATAGGATATTATTTCATTAATGATTATTGATGTATTTAATTATTATAGATATGCATAATAACTTAAAGAAATGTGTGTGAGAGAGATAAACACCGAAGTAGAATGATTCTTCTCTGTACTTGTCCCTGTTGGAGTGAGTAATTATATACAATAAGGAGTTTGGCCGAATTAATTGGGTCCAAAAAAAAAATCAGGGAAGGAAATTATGGGAATATACAATCAAGGGACAATTTTTAAAAAAGCTGGTTGAATTATTCAAAATCTAAATTAAGTTATTCAATTCAGTAAATTCTAAATCAGGTTATATGTCTTAAAATAAGATTTTAGAATTCAATAATTTTACCTTACTATCTCTTATTTGATTTCATTTCAGTAACAAGTACACCTACGGGTAAATAATATAATTATAAAGTTATGTGTTAAATAAAATTTCAAACACGACATTTTTATGTACACAAAATTTGAAACTTTTGAGCCAGATATTTTTATTTATTAGCCTTTATATTCATAAAATAATAATAACAAACTTTTCTAATGTATAATCTAATCTAATCTAATAATTAATGATATCTATAACAGGTGGCGAAAAGAAAAGAAAAGTTGATATCTAGGTGACAAATTCGGTTTATGGTCAAACGGGAAGAGTGATGGCAGAGGTTGTTTGTATTTTTTTCCATTAAAAGGAACAAATCAAAGAGTTCATGGTAACCATATCATCTGGTTTGATTCATTTATAAGTCTCCAATTTGCATAAGAAGGATCGGAGAAGGAATAAATTAAATGAGGGATGGGGTAGTAAGGTAAAATTATTGAATTTTAAAATGCTATTTTAAAACATATGATCTGATTTAAAATTTATTAAATTTAACAATCTAATTTAGAATTTGAATAATTCAATCATCTTTTTTAAAGATATTTCCTACAATCAAATCAACATTAAAAAAATAATTAATAATAATTAAAATTAAAATCCAATATGCCCCCACAATCTCGGTGTAATCTGATTCTACAATACCTCCAATTCAATATCCATTTATTCCCTTAATTTCAGTCATCATTTTCTTTATATATATATATATCAAGATAATTAATATTTTAGTTATTTATTTTAAAAAGGTTAAGTCAGTAGCTTGGCGGCATATGTGACTGGTGAATATTAAGAATGTAGGTTTGAATCTCTGGGAATTTTATTTTATTTTATTTTAGCACTTGAATTTATTAAATTGCCCTTTTGTTTTGAAAAAACCAGGGTTATCTAACCCGAACCGGCCCGGCCGAACCGGATCGGAAACCGGTGACTCGGTCTCTAAACCGGTCCGGTTTGGTGAACCGGTCTGAGTCAGATTTTTAATTTTTTTTATTAAAAAAAATATATTTTTTTTAAAAAAATCTTTTAGAATTTCATACTATAAATCTAAAATATTTCATTTCTCATCGGTTTGGTCTCGGATTAGCTCCGGTTTGACTCCGGTCTGACCCATTGACCCTTGACCCAGTACCCCAACCGGTTCACTGACCAGTCCGGATTTAATTACCTTGGAAAAAACAACAAAAAACGAGGGATCTGTTATGAATATTAAATATGTGGATGTCCATTGACTCATATTACTCTTCCAGTCAACTTGACATAAAGAAGAAAAGATGACTTGATACAAAGCAAAAGCAAAAGAAGACAAGGACATAAAGAAAAGCAAAAGAAGACAAGGACATAAAGACGATATAAAGTAACTATGGTCATTTAAATATAACCATGGTAATACAACCAGGGTTAGATTTCTGCCTCTATATAAAGGGCTGTAATCGATTGTTTCAATTGAACTGAATGAGAACTTCTCTCTAACTTCTCTCTAGAAATTCTATAATCCTTTCTTTGAATTCTATCAATCTTCTCTCTTACCACATATACTTTTATAACACGTTATCAGCACGAAGCTCTAATAGAAGGTATGATCTTCTTATGGTTTATTTAATGATTATATATATCCTGTTTTATTTATAGATCTGGGATAATCTGAGCCACTATATGGAATTAGAGAGATACTTTTACCGATTGTTATATAACATCGGGTTCCATGGTTAAGATTGGAGATCGTTATTGTTTTATATACAAGTTCTTTTATATTATTATTATTATTATTATTATTATTATTATTATTATTATTATTATTATTATTATTATTATTGTTATTATGGCCATAAGTCATATACATATATGATTCTTGAAATTATGACCAGAAGTCATAATGTTTTAATTTCTTATAATATGGCCAGAAGCCATATCCATTCTTATTATATAGCCAGAAGCTATATACATTTTTCATCTTATTATATGGCAAGAAGCTATATATATTTTTATCTTTTATCTTATTGTACGACCAGAAGTCATGTACAACTTTTATCCTGAAGATAATAGTTAATTCCTCATCTTGAGATTAAATGGCCCGAAGCCATACATGGCCTGAAGTCATGAGATTAAATGGCCCGAAGCCATACATGTTTTAATTTTCTTATCTTACCTTATGATTTATTTATTGTCTTTATGAATTTACAGTTATTATATTTACAGTTCATATTTTAATTATTTTCATTTATTTCTTTAATTAGTTTGAACAATGGCAAACATGGCAAAACTTGAAATTGTGGCTCTTGATATTACCGGGAAAAATTATTTATCTTGGAAGTTGGATGCGGAAATCCATCTGAATGCCAAAAGTCTGGAAGACACGATTAAAGAAGGGAATAAGGCATCCAACCAAGATAAAGTCAGATCCATGATTTTTCTTCGCCACCATTTACATGAGGATCTAAAAACTGAATATTTAACAGTGATGGACCCACTTGTCCTTTGGAACAATTTGAAAGAAAGATATGATCACCAGAAGTTGGTCATTCTTCCAAAAGCTCATTTTGATTGGATGCATCTACGCTTGCAAGATTTTAAATCTATAAGTGAATATAACTCAGCTATGTTCAGAATTACTTCAAAATTGAAATTATGTGAAGAAAATGTTACTGATGATGATATGTTAGAAAAGACATTCTCCACATTTCATGCATCCAATTTGCTCCTGCAGCAGCAATATCGTGAAAAAGGTTTCAAGAAATATTCTGAGTTAATTTCTTGTCTCCTTGTGGCTGAACAAAATAATGAGCTTTTGTTGAAAAATCATGAATCCCGTCCAACAGGCTCAACTCCATTCCCTGAAGTGAATGTAGTAACAAATGAATTTTATTGTGGCCGTGGACGTAGACAAGGACGTGGACGTGGGCGTGGCTATAGCCGTGGGCGTGGTCGTGGTCGATATCATGGAGGTTCAAATTCCTACCAGAAGTGGGAAAATACTGATAAGAACCAAAAAGGAGAAAGCAGTAGGCATAACAAATATGCAGATAATCCATGCTATCGATGTGGTGGAAAGGGCCATTGGTCTCGTACCTGTCGTACACCAAGGCACCTAGTTGATCTTTATCAAGAATCAATTAAAAATATTGATAAAAGATCAAATGTGGAAGTTAATCATGTTGATCAGGGCGAGAATTCTGAGTATGCCGATATAGATAATAACTATTTGGATGTTGCAGATTTCTTAATATAATTTAAACTGTTATATTTTATTTAAAGTTGTTTCTATCATATGTATTAATTTTATTTATGTTTTTATGAAGAATGAATTCTATTGGCATCAATCCTGAAGATTTATGTCTCGTTGATAGTGCAACAACCCACACCATACTCACACATGATAAATATTTTTCTTCCTTGGTAATACGAGAAGCCAATGTTCAGACTATATCTGGTAGTATAAATTTAATTGAAGGCTCCGGAAGAGCTAATATTTTGTTACCTGAAGAAACAAAATTATGCATTAATAATGCATTTTATTCTACCAAGTCTAAAAGAAACTTACTGAGTTTCAAAGATATCCGCAGAAATGGATATCATTTAGAAACAACAACCAAAGATAATAAGGAATATCTTGTCATTACAAATATAATTGTTGGTAGAAAATGCATATTAGAAAGTTTTCCTATTTTTTCTTCTGGTTTGTATTACACATGTATAAGCACAATTGAAACACATACTATTGTGAACCAGAAGTTCAATAATGCAGACCAGAAGTTTGCTAATACAAACCAGCAGTTTGATAATATAAACCAGAAGTTTACTAATGAAATTAATGTTTGGCATGACCGGTTAAGCCATCCCGGTTCAATAATGATGCGACAAATAATTGGGAATTCATGTGGACATACCCTGAAGTGTAAACAAATACCACAATCCCATGATTTCTCATGTGCTGCATGTTCTAAGGGAAAATTAATTATTCGCCCCTCACCAAGCAAAGTAGAAAGTGAGTCTCTCACATTTCTAGAACGGATACAGGGAGATATTTGTGGGCCAATACACCCACCATGTGGACCATTTAGGTACTATATGGTTTTAATTGATGCATCAACTAAATGGTCACATGTTTGCTTATTATCTTCTCGCAACCTGGAGTTTGCGAGATTACTTGCTCAATTGATTAGATTAAGAGCACATTACCCTGATTATCCTATCAAGAAAATACGTCTTGATAATGCTGGTGAATTTACATCACAAGCTTTTAATGAATATTGTATGTCCCTTGGAATTGATGTTGAACATCCTGTAGCTTATGTTCATACGCAAAATGGACTTGCAGAATCATTGGTTAAAAGGTTGCAACTAATTGCAAGACCTTTACTTATGAAATCCAATCTACCAATTTCTGCTTGGGGCCATGCCATTTTGCATGCAGCAATGTTAATTCGCATTAGGCCAACAAGTTATTTAAAGGTTTCCCCCTTACAAATGGTTTTTGGTCAGGAACCTATATTTCCCATATAAGAATTTTTGGGTGTGCGGTATATGTGCCTGTAGCACTACCACAACGTACTAAGATGGGCCCACAAAGAAAGATGGGAATATATGTTGGGTATGAATCTCCATCAATTATAAAATGTTTAGAACCATCTACAGGAGATTTATTTACGGCGCGATTTTCCGATTGTCATTTTGATGAATCATTTTTCCCAACATTAGGGGGAGAAAACAAGCAGCTGGATAAAGAAATTAGTTGGAATGAATTATCATTGGCTCATTTTGATCCTCGTACAAAACAATGTGAACTTGAAGTTCAAAAGATAATTCATTTACAGAATTTAGCTAATCAAATGCCAGAAGCATTTACTGACCCAAAGAAAGTGACAAAGTCACATGTCCCAGCTGCTAATGCTCCTATTAAAATTGATGTCCCTGAAGGACAACCTGCTATGAATGAATATAAAGCACGCCTGAAGCGTGGCAGGCCCATCGGTTCCAAAGATAAAAATCCTCGAAAAAGAAAAGGAGCAAAGAATATAGATGGTCAAGTAGAGGATAATGAAGAAACATTAGTAGCTCCAGAAGAGCCATCTCCTGAAGAGATATTATCTCCAGAAGAGAATGTTGTAGTCCCAGAAGAGACCCAGGTACCTGATATATGTGAAAATAATGAGATCTCAATAAATTATGTTATGAATGGAATCCGATGGGATAGAAATGAAGTCAACGTTGATGACATCTTTGCTTATCATATAGTATATGATGTAATGAATGATAATGAGGATCATGAGCCAAAATCCATTAGTGAGAGCCAACAAAGAAAAGACTGGCCCCTATGGAAAGATGCCATTAATGCAAAATTAAAATCATTGGCAAAACGAAAAGTATTTGGACCTGTAGTCCTTACACCTGAAGATGTAAAACCAGTTGGATGCAAATGGGTCTTTGTACGAAAAAGAAATGAAAAGGGCAAAATAACTAGATATAAGGCACGTCTAGTAGCCCAAGGTTTTACACAAAGACCTGGCATTAATTTTGAAGAAACGTATTCACCAGTAGTGGATGCGACTACTTTTCGTTATTTAATCAGTCTAGCAGTAGATGTAGGACTTGATTTACATCTAATGGATGTTATGACTGCCTATTTATATGGATTACTTGATAGTGATATTTATATGAAAGTCCCTGAAGGACTTAAGATGCCAGAAGCATCCAATTCAAATTCTCGAGAACAATACTCAGTTAAGTTAAATAAATCCCTGTATGGCCTGAAGCAATCAGAGCGCATGTGGTATAATCGCCTTAATGAATATTTGTTGAAAGAAGGATACAAAAATGATCCGATATGCCCATGTATCTTTATGAAAAGATCTAATAATGAGTTTGCTATAATTGCTGTTTATGTTAATGATATCAACATCATTGGAACTCCTGAAGAGCTTTAAAAGGCAATTAATTGTTTGAAGAAAGAATTTGAAATGAAGGACTTGGGAAGAACAAAATTCTGTCTTAGATTACAGATCGAGTACTTCAAGAAAGGGATCTTTGTATATCAAGAAACTTATACAAAGAAGGTCCTAGAGCGATTTTACATGGATAAATCTCATCCATTATGTACCCCAATGATTGTAAGATCTTTGAAGGTGGATAAAGACCCATTCCGACCCCGAGAAATCAATGAAGAAGGTGATGAAGAACTACTTGGTCCAGAAGTACCATATCTTAGTGCTATTGGAGCACTAATGTATCTTGTTAATCACACACGTCCTGATATATCATTTGCTGTTAATTTATTAGCAAGATATAGTTCTTCACCAACACGAAGGCATTGGAATGGAATAAAGCACATTTTTCGTTATCTCAGAGGTACAACAGACATGGGGTTATACTACTCAAATGTATCCAAGCATGAACTGGTTGGTTATACAGATGCTGGATTTTTATCTGATCCACATAATGGTAAATCACAAACGGGCTATCTATTTACATGTGGAGGTGCAGCTATTTCATGGCGATATATGAAACAGACTATATCAGCCACATCATCTAATCATGCAGAAATTCTAGCAATACATGAAGCAAGTCGAGAATGTATGTGGTTGAGGTCAGTAATACATCATATACGTACAACTTGCCATTTATCTTCCGGCAAAATGATCCCAACAATCCTCTATGAGGATAATGCTTCATGTATCGCTCAACTTAAAGAAGGCTATATCAAGGGCGACAGAACAAAGCATATTTCACCAAAATTCTTCTTCACTCGTGACCTTCAAAAGGATGGTGAAATAGATATTCAACAAATCAGTTCAAGTGAAAATCTAGCAGATTTATTCACCAAGTCACTCCCAGGTACAATATTTGAAAAACTTGTTCATGATATTGGTCTTCGGAGATTCAAAGATTTCAACTGATATTATCAAGAGGGGGAGTCGATACACGCTGTACTCTTTTTCCCTTATCTAGGTTTTGTCCCATTGGGTTTTCCTAGAAAGGTTTTTAATGAGGCAGCACTCGACGGTGTATCAATGAATGATGTACTCTTTTCTTTGGCTAGGTTTTTATCCCACTGGGTTTTTCCTAGATAAAGTTTTTAATGAGGCACATTCATAATGGACATCCAAGGGGGAGTGTTATGAATATTAAATATGTGGATGTCCATTGACTCATATTACTCTTCCAGTCAACTTGACATAAAGAAGAAAAGATGACTTGATACAAAGTAAAAGCAAAAGAAGACAAGGACATAAAGAAAAGCAAAAGAAGACAAGGACATAAAGACGATATAAAGTAACTATGGTAATTTAAATATAACCATGGTAATACAACCAGGGTTAGATTTCTGCCTCTATATAAAGGGCTGTAATCGATTGTTTCAATTGAACTGAATGAGCACTTCTCTCTAACTTCTCTCTAGAAATTCTATAATCCTTTCTTTGAATTCTATCAATCTTCTCTCTTACCACATATACTTTTATAACAGGATCAAGTATTTTTCGCCACTCAGCAATTTGGTTTGCATCGACTTTGACGAGGAGGCAGAGGGAAAATATTGGGAAAGCCTGTGAAGTACGGGGAGCTTCCTTCTTTGCTTCCTCCGGCCGTCCTCCGTTTCCCTTTTGCTACCACCATCGACGCTGCCTTGTAGGCATGAGGGAGCTATTCTTCGTGTTTCCTCTTCCTTCTAGTCGCATCTGTGTGCTTGATTGTGGCATGGGTTTTTACTGGTTTTGTCTTTCTTCTTCATCGTTTCTGCTAGATGCTGTGGGTGTGTGGGGCTGCGTTTTGCTTTCCCTATTTCGCTGCTGTTTGTGATTCAGGAGCATCTTTCGTTTGCTTTTGCTCCTTGGTTCAATATATGTGGTGGGTGTGGTGGTAGATCGCTTTTCAGTGGAACTTCTTGTTGGCGCTTTAATAGGGGAGAATGATGGAGCAAGGTTCTAGCAGAAATTGGAGAGATTGTGTACAGGTTTATTTTTTCACTTATCTCTTTAGCCTTATATTGGCAACACTTTCTTTTTCTTCTTGACTATGACATTAACAAATTGAGAAAGGATGATATGGGCTTGGAGTGATTGTTTTGAATTTAGTGGTTAGGAAGAAATTGATTAATAGAGGGAATGTGTGAAGTTTTGGCAGCTGGAATGGTATAATGAATATTCTTTAGGTGTGCAAGATTGAGTGCACTCAAAGTATTCGATTAAATGTTTGAAAGGGAGAAGGCTTATAACCATGTGTTTTTATCAAGGTATTAAAACCTGGACCGGGTATTGAACCGGTCGGGGTACTGGGTTAAGGGTCAGTGGGTCAGACCGGGCCAAACCGGAGCCAAACCGGTGAAAAATAGAGGGAATGTGTGAAGTTTTGGCAGCTGGAATGGTAGAATGAATATTCTTTAGGTGTGCAAGATTGAGTGCACTCAAAGTATTCGATTAAATGTTTGAAAGGGAGAAGGCTTATAACCATGTGTTTTTATCAAGGTATTAAAACCTGGACCGGGTATTGAACCGGTCGGGGTACTGGGTTAAGGGTCAGTGGGTCAGACCGGGCCAAACCGGAGCCAAACCGGTGAAAAATAAAGGGAATGTGTGAAGTTTTGGCAGCTGGAATGGTAGAATGAATATTCTTTAGGTGTGCAAGATTGAGTGCACTCAAAATATTCGATTAAATGTTTGAAAGGGAGAAGGCTTATAACCATGTGTTTTTATCAAGGTATTAAAACCTGGACCGGGTATTGAACCGGTCGGGGTACTGGGTTAAGGGTCAGTGGGTCAGACCGGGCCAAACCGGTGAAAAATTGAAAATTTTAGACTTATAGTATGAAATTCTAAAGGAAAAATAAATTTTTTTTTTTTTAAAAATAGGTGACCCGGACCGGACCAGTTTACCGGCCGGTTCGCCGGTTTCCGGGCCGGACCGGCCGGTCCGGTCCGGGTTTCATTACACTGGTTTTTATAGTGCAGGTAGAGAAGAATTTAGATCTTATTTTGAATTGATTCTAATATAAAGCTTGCGTAATAATAAAAATCTGGAGGCCTTGTAACTTAAAGGTGAGGCGGAATTAAGTTTGGGTGGAAAATTCAAGAGCTCAATTAAATCCATCTATTCTTCACTTTTTTTTTATTTCTATTGTGGCACTCAAATATGTTTAATGTATTATAGACTAAAAGTTATGATTTAAGTCGTTCAATTTTCACTTCGGAATTTGGAAAGGTTTAAATATTGATTTTAGTTATTTTGGTTGATATGAAAGGTTGAAGAGGAATTTATGAATCTACATTGCTCTCGCTCGTGTTGTACTTTTTTTTTTTTTTTTTTTTTTGGGAAAGTGATATTTGGAAATGCATGGTTGCTAGTTTTCGAATTATGGTGGTTGTTTTCTAGTTTGGTTTTGTATGCACATAAGGTATTTGATATAATGCATGTTAGACGAATTTTTGGTCTATTGAGGCTTGTGGAGGTAACTTTTTGAATGATGAATGAAAGTGATTAAAAGAGGAATGAGGCAACAATCTAAATTTAAGCTGAGACTTGTGTAATGGAAAAGGCACTTTAATATTAAGCTTAAGTATAAATTTAAGAAAGGATAGGATATGTCATGGTTGATATTTCATAGCTTTTCATGACTTGAAGAGGGGTTACTTGTGGCTTGTGTTGATAACTTTTTATTTAAGCTTTCTTAACATAAGAGTTTGGCATAAAGGGGCTGGTTTAAATTGATGAATATTTGGGCATTATTTTTGAGTCTAGTATTTAACTATTTTAACTCGTTTTCACAAAATATATTTTTTTAAGAAAATAGCAATGTTCGAAGTTCAGATTTGTTCTTATTTTGGGAATAAGAGTGCTTGAAAGACATAAGAGTTAATAAATGATCATATTGATTGGAAACTTGCTTTGATTTCTTTTGTTAATCTATTTTGAAATATTCATATGCATATGATGTCTTTCAAAGGAAGATGGGAGTGTGGTTTATAAGTATTTTCTAAAATTATATATATGTATATATGTTGCAAGAGAAAGCTTTTATGAGCTAAGAGAAATGATTTTTCTTTTTCTTTTTTTTTTAAAAAGATTGTGAACACTTTTATCAAAGGAACTAGACACAGAGCGCCGGCTTTGTTACTTATCCTTGTGGACTATGTGTCCACGCTTGTTCTTCGTGGCCTTTATGTGTCACCTGTTATTGATGACTTCTGAGGTATCCTTGTTGCTCGTTTTGTGTCGGTTCCCCTAATGAAACAAGTTTTCATAATGAGATGTTCTTTTTATTAATATTTATTATTATTGAAAAAAATTACCTTATTGATTTTTTATTAGGGTTGAATTTTTTATTATTAATATTATTATTGATTGTTGAGAATGGTTTTGGGAAATCCAGCGTTTAAAAAGATTTATACCTGAATGTTTTTGCAAAGGTTCATAAGTGAATATGGTAATATCACCTAAAACTATATTAATGAAGTGGATTTTGTGGATCATAAGTAAAAACTAGTGAATTAAAAAGGGCTTATGAAGTAAAGTTACCCATACTTCGTGCCGGTCGCTAGGGGTGTGCAACTTTTTCCTGTCCCGGTCTTCTCGTCCCGAAAATTTCGGGCCGGGAAAAGTTCGGGATGGGGAATGAGACTTCTCGATCCCGACTTTTTCCTGATCCCGAAAATATATATATATATATATATTATGTATAATTTTTTAGAATATTTAAAAAAGCAAGACCAAATGCAAAATAAAATGTGAAAATCCCTAACACCTTCAAGGTAATATCTATTCTGTTAGTTAATTTAATTAATTTCATTTACTATTATTAAATAATTCTAATTTTTTGTTCTTGTCTTTGTGCTTTTTGTAGCTAAATCGACAACTTTAAGCATGTATTGGACTAATGATATATTTGTATTGGACTAATTTGGTACAATATGATATTAGATAAATTATATATTTATACTAGATTAAAGAAAATAAAATAAAAAAATTAATATAGAAATTTTTTTTTTAAAAAAAAAGAAATCTGGGATCGGGAAATTCCCTATCCCGATCTCGAACATGACGGGACGGGAAATTTTTGGGATCGGGAATGGCATTTCCCGATCCGAACACCCCTATTGATCGCGCATTAGTATTTTTAGGTGTGATAGCATATGTTTGTGTGCACCTTCTTTTTCAACAAGTATAGGGTACAAAAACCACAAATCACGAGAAATTTAAATAATTGATGAAGTTAATTTATTAAAACAATTTTACATTTTGGTTGTCATCGGGAAAAAAAAAAATTTACATTTTGGTTATATTCAAAGCTGTTTAGGAACAGGGGAAGGAAGCTGTAGGAATAGCTATTGCTACTTAGTTAACTGCAGCTTCATCAATCCAAATGTCATCTCCAGACTCTTTATCTATCATTCATTATTATTATATTAGTTCGATATGATCACATTCTTGCCAATCAATTTGAATGAAATATGAATTTAAGGGTTAAGTCGAATACTTTTGTGAATTTTCATAGCATTAGTGACAAATAATATATATATTATTTAATTTCTTAATTGTTAAAATTAATCTTTTTTCTCTTTAAACATATACATGTAAATGTTACAAGAAGGAGAATTAATTAGAGAATAAAGAGAAAAATTATATTATATGAAATAACGAAGGTGTTCATTAAACAAAGTTTATAATCTTTTGATGTTATTCAGAGTAACAAAGCTCTTAAAATTCATTCTTTAGAGTTACCATTATCCACAATATCAATATGAAAATAACAACATAAAAAAGCATTATAAATAAGTTTACCACCGCCATTTTCTAATTATAGAAACTGGATTAATCTATAGAGATGATTGATTAAATAAGCTTACCAAAATTATGAATTTCAAGAATTAAACAACTTTCATGCTTACATATTGTTGTTTGTGTTTTGAGATGTTAACATACTTGAAAGCAACAATCCCTTTATAATAATAAATCTGTATCATTAATAAGCCAGCCAAGTCATGTTCGTTTGTGGCTTCTCACACAATTCACTGTTCATATGAACAGTGCCAGCTTGCCTCTGGCTTCGTGCCAACCATGGATATGACCATATGGCTTAGACCCTGCTTTAGTATTGTCTGGTGGAGTACACACGTTATATATTTACCTGAGACGGGGTTTGAACTGGTCAGCACGTGGGTGGAGTTGTCAGAATCAGCTCTTCATTGTTCAGCTAACTGCAGGCATAATAAAAAACATAAGTGGAACGTAGCTTCAGTTGGTTTCCCTTCAGTTGTAAAATATACTTATTATGACATATAATATATTACATAAGTGAACGTAGCTTCAGTTGGTTTCCCTTCAATTGTATAACATACTTCCTATGACATATAATATATTACATAAGTGGAACGTAGTTTCAGTTGGTTTCCCTTCAGTTGTATAATCTACTTATTATGACATACAATATATTAGATGTGCTCACTGAATACAATATACAAGATACAATATAATAATATATTAATCAGGCAACTTGTGGTTGGGGTTCAGTACTTCTGTCCATTTTAAATACAAACGATTCTCATTCCCAGACCCTCATGCCCAGCATCATACTCAGGATCTCATGTAATAGGGAGGATTGATACACAGTGTGGAAATGAGAAATAAGTGACAGAAAATGAGAAATAAGTGACAGAAACAGAAATCAGAAACCAATAAATAGGTCCATTGTATATGACAAAATCTGATGACTATTCGTTAAAAGGGAGGATTGATACACAGTGTGGAAAATTTCAGCATCAGATCAAGAAATCAGAAATCAGAATCAGAAATCAGAAATCAGAAATTAGAAACAGAAACAGAAACAGAAATCAAGAAAAAAGAGACAGAAACAGAAATGAGAAACAACATCAGACCAAGAACCATAAAATTTCTTAGTTCATAAGCAGAATCAGTAACAGCAAAATAAAATCAGTTACAAGCAAATTTTAAGTGACTAAATCAAATTTATGCACTGCTAGCTAACCGTTTGTATTGGGCAAACTGACATGCATGGTCTTCCCAATCGACCCCTTCTTCAAGTCTTGCACAAAGGACACAACAACGACTATGATGTAAATCGCAAATAAAAGAACTCTGAAGTGGAAGGGAAATAAAGGAAATAAGGAAAGGAAACGGAAAGATTTAACCTCGCAATGGGGATTAGACCTCACGTTTCTGACTTTCTGGGTCGCATCGTCGTGCTTGCGACGTGTCTCGGATCATAGCGTGGGATCATAGCAAATAAAAGAACTCTGGGCGTCGTTTGCCTGGGCGTCGTTTGCCTGGGATCCTAGCTCAGCTGAAGCTCAACAGCTAAAGTTTGAGAAGTTAAACCAAAAGCACTTCCATGGGAGACAACGATTGCTAAATTAGGGTCTGTGTCTTTGGCTGGCTGTATGCGAAATTGGGTAAATGCCAATTATAGTGTTGGATGTGGTCTGAAGAGTGGGTTTCGGTGAGAGGTGGCAGAGCTTTTTTTTGCCAAGTGGATAGGTGACTAAGGTAGCAAATGACTTCTCATCAGCACGGGTGAACGACAGCTGGGGGAATTGAAAGTTAAAATAAATAAATAAAGATTGGAATTCTAACTTTTTTTTAGAAGAATCAATGTCCGTATTTTTTTGAATGTATGGCATTCAATTTGTTGGTCGATAGTTGAGTTATGGTTTCAATTTATTTATTTTTTTTAATGGCAATTTTCTGGCTTGTAATTAGAATAAATAAAGTGTAGCCTTATATTTGATTTTAGAGTTGGATGGTAGCATTATTTTTTTGGACAGAATAGCAGCGTTTCTTTAGACAAAATTATTTGGTTATTTTTGCCTTCATGAAAATAACAATACTTAATTATGGTCAATAAATACTTATATAATTAATTATGGTCAATCAAGAATCAATGTCCGTATTTTTTTGAATGTATGACATTCAATTTGTTGGTCGATAGTTGAGCTATGGTTTCAATTTATTTATTTATTTTTTGAATGGCAATTTTCTGGCTTGTAATTAGAATAAATAAAGTGTAGCCTTATATTTGATTTTAGAGTTGGATGGTAGCATTATTTTTTTTGGACAGAATAGCAGCGTTTCTTTAGACAAAATTATTTGGTTATTTTTGCCTTCATGAAAATAACAATTTGGCGGACTTGCCATTATAAAGGGAGGTTAAATGTAGGTCAGTTGATGTTTCTTGTGGTGTTAATTAATATGTGTAAGTTTGATACGATTTTTAAAGTTTAATGCTTTGTATGTGATATCTCTTATGGTTGGTTATGATTGTAGTCCCCACTGAGGTTCGTTATAAAGAAATATATTTTGAATATAACGCCGATGCAAATGTCGAGAATGAAGATAGTGGTAATGAGTCTGAATCTCCCGAGGTTACGTTGGAGGCAATGCATGTTAAGAGAAATGAAGCACATGGTTAGTGGTAAATGGTTTATCTGTTAATGAGGTTGTGTTTATTTTTTCATTAATTTATTTTGGTTTGTTTGTTTTTGAAGGCTACATCGATGAAGGAGATGCCACATATCGTTGCCAATCATGTGGTGCTAGGTTATGGTTCAATAAAAAAGTTGGAAATTCGAGTTCATTGAATGCTCCATCATTTTCAATATGCTGCCTTAAAGGGAAAGTTCAGTTGCCATTGATGACAGCTCCGCCAAGTGAACTATATAGCTTATTCTTTGACAAAGGAAAACCTGAATCTAAGAATTTCCTTGCAAACATAAGGTCATATAACAATATGTTCTCATTTACTTCTATGGGTGGGAAGATTGATTATTCCAAGAATAGGGGCGGTGGTCCATAGACCTTTGTTCTATCTGGAATGAATTACCATAAGATTGGGAGTCTTCTACCTCCTGAAGGTCAGAAGCCAGTTTACTCTCAACTATATATATATGACCCGGATAATGAAGTCCCAAATCGTATAGAAGCAGTAAGGTAGGGAAATTTATATGGATTAGTTAGTTAGGGATGAATTACCATAAATTTGTCATTGTAATGTCTATGAAGGTTTTATGTGTCTTCATAGTTTTTCTTTAATTTGATATGTTTAAGTCACTATTACTGTTGATAACTAATGTGATGTGGATTACTATGCTATTTTTTGTTTAACAGCAAGCACTTGAAGGAATCTAGCATTGACAGTGAGATAGTTGCACGGATTAAAAATGTTCTTGACGAGGTTAATCCATTTGTCAAACAGTTTCGTGTGGCATCATCGATGATACGAGAGGCTGAAAACCATGACGTTAAAATTTGCCTTATAAGCAGTAGGCAGCAGGATGGTCGTGTGTATAACTTGCCAACTGTTTCTGAAGTTGCGGCACTTATTGTAGGCGATATTGACATGAATTTTGGCAGACGGGATGTCATCGTGCATGAGTTGTCAGGTTCACCATAACGTATCGATGAACTCCATCCATCTTATCTACCCCTGCAATACCCAATTTTGTTCCCTAAAGGTGAAGATGGGTATAGGGAGGACATTGAGCACCGTGAAGAGACACTGAGTTCCACGAAGAAGAAGAAGAGGCTTAGTTTAAGGGAATATTTTGCTTATAGGTTGATGTCAAGAGATGGTGAGGTATCTACCATCTTAAAGGCTGACAAATTGTTGCAGCAATTCATAGTTGATGGGTATACGATGGTTGAGTCGCAACGGCTATTATGGGTTAGGACGCACCAGAAGGAATTGAGGGCAGACTTGTATCAAGGGTTGACTGATGCCTTCATGAGTGGAGAAAGGAATGCATCTTCTGTTGGCAAGCGTATTGTGTTGCCATCTTCTTTCACAGGCGGTGCCCGTTACATGATGCAAAATTACATGGATGCTATGGCTATTTGTGGTCATTTTGGGTACCCAAGCATCTTCGTCACATTCACATGCAATCCTGCATGGCCCGAAGTTGTTCGTGAGTGTACAACAGATACATCTTCTGCAGCTAATAGGCCAGACATTTTGTCTAGGGTTTTCCATATGAAACTGAAGGCTTTAATGGCTACAATTAAGAAGAAACGCATTTTTGGCAAGGTTTTAGCAGGTACGCTGTGATTTATGGTAATACCTTTTTTGCATGTATTTACTTTTATACTCAATTTGTATGCTTGACGTTGATTGTACATAATTTGTAATCGCAGATGTTTACACTATAGAGTTCCAAAAAAGGGGGCTTCCACATGCACATATTCTTTTATGGGTTGATGCTCGTGAACGTTTTAAGGATCCGTCAGAGATTGACAAGATCATTTCAGCTGAAATCCCTGATGAGAAGTCATTTCCTAAACTACATGATTTGGTACGGAGATTTATGCTTCACGGTCCATGTGGTCACTTGAAACCTAAGGCACCATGTATGAAAGATAAGATGTGTAGCAAGCATTTTCCTAAGAAATTTGTTGAAAGTACAACTGTTGATGAGGATGGTTATCCAACGTATAGAAGACGGGATGATGGGAGAACAATCAAAGTGAAAGGTGTCCCATTAGACAATAGATTTGTTGTGCCATACAACACTATGTTATTGTCAATGTTTGAAGCCCATATCAATGTTGAGAAATGCAATCAATCATCTGCGATTAAATACCTGTTCAAGTATATAAGCAAGGGTAATGATAGGATTGTTGCTTCAATGTTTGATAACACCGACAGTGGGAGTCGTGAAAAGCCAGTTGATGAGATTCTACAGTATTACAACTTCAGGTACATTTCTGCATGTGAAGCTGCATGGCGTATATTTGCTTTTGATATACATCATCGGTACCCTGCTGTTGAACGTTTGAGCTTCCACTTACCAAATCAACAATATGTTGTTTACACTAACAATGAAGATGTTGGAGAGTTGCTTGAGAAGCCAAGGGTATGTGAGTCAATGTTTCTCTCATGGATGCAGACAAATGATGGTGATGATGAATTTGCAAGGACGCTTACATATAATGAGTTCCCACAGCACTATGTATACCAGCGTAGTAAACGAGCATGGAAACGCAGGGAGAAGGGGTTAGTTATTGGGAGGATAACTCATACGGCACCTTCGTCTGGGGAGTTGTATTTCCTTCGCATTCTTCTCAATAAGGTTAGAGGACCAAGATCATTTGACGACATTAAAACTGTAAATGGTGTTGTTTACTCAACGTTCAGGGAAGCATGTTATGCTATGGGACTGCTAGATGATGATAATGAGTATATTTCTGCCATCAAGGAGGCTTCTGTCTGGGCGTCTGGGTTGGCATTACGTAGGATGTTTGTTAGCATGCTTTTGTGTTCTTGCTTGAGCCGTCCGGACTTGGTTTGGAAAGAGACTTGTAACATTTTGTATGAAGATATGCTATACATTCCTCGAGCCAATCCTTTAGCGGAGAGTAAGTATTTCATGTGCATTTTTCAATGAACATTTAGATGTGTTGCATTTTTCACATGTCACTTCGACCGTTATTTATTATACAGGTGTCGTAATATCTGAGACTGAAAAGGAACATGCTGCCTTGAGGGAGATTGAAATGTTGCTTGCAGAGAATGGGAGGAGTTTGCAAGACTATCCGTCTCTTCCGTGTCCACCTACATCTTCTTCGATTGATGTATCAAACAATTTAATTCTACAGGAGTTGAGTTATGATCGTTTTTTTTTGCATGATGAGTCATTGAGTCTTATACAGGCACTCAACGATGAGCAGAAGCACATTTTTGAAATTGTTATGGCTTCATTGTCATCTACACTGGGGGCATTTTTCTTTGTATACGGGTACGGAGGTACAGGCAAGACATTCCTATGGAATGCATTGATTGCTACCATTCGTGCCCGGGGAGAGATAGTTCTTCCTGTTGCGTCAAGTGGGATTGCTGCAACATTGTTACCCGCTGGTCGGACTGCCCACTCAAGGTTTGCAATCCCAATTCAGGTTAGAACATATGTTGATTTGGGAAAACAATATAATCAATTAATGCTAATAATTCTTGAATCTTTAACATATTGGGGTGATTTGATTCAGGTTACGAAAGAATCCATTTGTAACATCAAGCAAAATTCGCCATTATCAAATTTATTACAACAAACCAAATTGATTATTTGGGATGAAGCACCTATGGTACAACGACATTGTATTGAGGCATTTGATCGCACTCTAAGGGATATTATGCAATGCAACCGTCCGTTTGGCGGGAAGTGCATTTTGTTTGGTGGTGATTTTCGTCAAATCCTTCCTGTTATACCCAAAGGGACACGTGCAGACATTGTTAATGCATGTATTAGTTCATCATTTTTATGGGAGCATTGTAAAATATTTCAGTTGACAAAAAACATGAGATTGACATCGTCGTCAAATGAACAACAAGCCGAGGAGTTGAGGACTTTTTCTCAGTGGTTATTGGATGTTGGTGATGGCAAGTTGGGTTTGCCACACGATGGTGTTGCAGAGATTGATATACCTGAGAAATTATTGATACGGCATTATGTAGATCCCATTCAAGCCATTGCGTCTGTCACTTATCCAGATTTGTTGGACAATATAGGCAACACTAATTATTTCAATGATAGGGCCATTCTGGCTCCTACAATTGAGGTTGTCAATCAAGTGAATGAGTACATGTGTTCGTTGTTGCCTGGTGAGTCTGTTGACTATCTTAGCTGTGATGCTGTTTGCAAGACATATCAAGACCATGAGGGAGTCGAAGATCTTTATACTCCTGAGCTACTGAATAACATAAATTGCTCAGGGTTACCTGTACACAAGATCTCTCTTAAGGTTGGGACACCTATAATGTTGTTAAGGAACATTGATCAGGCAGCTGGACTATGTAATGGTACATGTTTACGTGTAACACAACTTGGTCTATCTGTCTTAGAGGCAGTGACTCTAAATGGGTCAAAACCCAACGAAAAGGTTTTGATTCATAGGATGGACATGAACCCTTCGGACAATCGTTTACCGGTTCGAATAAAGAGGAGGCAGTTTCCTATATCGATTTCATTTGCAATGACCATCAACAAAAGCCAAGGGCAATCATTACGATGTGTGGGTATATATTTACCAAAGCCAGTTTTCACACATGGACAGTTGTATGTTGCACTTTCAAGAGTTAGGAGTATGGGGGGCTTGAAGATTTTATTACATGATGATGGTATGACATCCAAAAATGCAACAACTAATGTTGTGTATAAGGAGGTGTTTAGCAACCTGATGTGACATAGTTAATGACGATGTCTTCAACACAAATGTTTAGTTTAGTTGCTTTGTGGAATGTTTTTGTAATGAGGATGTCATATATTTTGAAGTGAACATTTTTTTGTGCACCTAATTATTTGCATGCTTGCATTTAAAGAAAATGCTCCCTGCGCATCGCGCGGGGGAGCACATGCTAGTTCATTTTAACAGACAGAACCGAATAAAGACAAGCTAAGTACTTGCTATTTCTCTCTCTCTCTCTTCTTTTTTTTTATTGTTTGTTTTCGATTGCAGAATGAAATCAAAATAGAGTGAACAAAGATGCCTAAGAATGAGACTACCTCTTTTCTTTATTTAGTATTAGGAATTAATGTGCTGGAAGGCTAGAAGAAAATATATCTTTTCTCTCTCACCTTCTTGGTTTAGGATTTGATAGAAAGTCAAGAAGTGGAACATTCATGACAAACCAGCAAGCCCTATTAGAAAAGGCATCTGTTGTATGCTTGAATTATTCACAAAACATTGAAGCTATGATCTAATGATTATAATTAAAAGACAATTAAAAGACCTAACATATGATTTGGTACTTATGCAGATCATTGGAAATATTCAAGAGGACACTACAACTACGAAAGCTAAAACAGAGATATTCTTCATTTATTCACAAGCAGAGGGCTCACAATCTCGTCAATCTATTAGGGCAAGTTTAATTCATGCAAGTTTAAATACAAAGTATAACTCATTTACATCTTTATAAACCAATATCATGTCTTTTTTTTTTTTTTTTTTATCAAATATATATAAATCAATATGTCTGCACCATATATAGAAATCCATCTACCATGATAAGTTTTGTACCTTTAAGTTCAAAGACCAACCATCATAATTTACTTCTTTATATTTCTAGATGTTGCTAGAAAAGGAATTGAATGATGAGAGAGAGAGAGAGAGAGAGAGAGAATCTATCAATAATGAAATTATCACAACAGCCTACATGTATCTTTTGGTGTAGATCAGAAGTAAAAAGAAACTAAGAAGGAGGTTGGAAAAATGGTTCTTGAGATAATGCGAATGGCATTTCCCAGCTCTTGATATGTCTCACCACAAGAAAAACTTGTTCATGGAAAATGAACAAAATAGAGAATAATTGTTTGTATATTTTTTGTATAAATAGGGAAGATGGGTAATATAATTATTGCAACGTCTGAACTACAATAAAGGATCTAATTTTTGTAAATTCAATTTCATCATTAACAAGAGATTGATGGTCAAACTAAAATAAGCTTATCGGTGATTTGAAAAAGTTAACAACTTGCATTCTCACATATTGATGTTAGAGTATGAAGAACTGTAGAGAAACAACATGAATGTTATGTACCTTCTGGTACTTTTGCAGAATGCACTTCCTCGATTGTTCCACAACTCATATGCTCGCAATCTGTTCCCTCTTCATTGGTAAGTTTTCATATATATAAGTTTAAATAGCAGCCATTATCCGCATCTTCATACGTCAATACCAACGAAGTTATATAATTTTGCGTTGTCCGTACCATGGAAACACATGAGCAAGCTTTTCAAGAGGATGATACAACAGAGGAAGCTACAATAGCAATTCAATCATCTGGCTTAGAGTAAATGAAGAAAACTAAAGTATTATCCATTATTGCACAAGTAAATGCATTATAATTACCAAAAAAAAAAGGGGAAAAAGCATTATCCTTGTGACGTAGCAAACTTTTTTATTTTGATGTTATTCAGAGCTCAGAAGCAGCAGAGATTGAAGCTGTTAATATGAATGCTTCACAATTATTAGTGGCTCCAACTTGAACAAATTCAGAGGTGATCAAATTCACATTTCCATTCTCTATACATTTATTACCAACATGAAATGATTTGAAGATCTTTTTAATGTATAAAAGGGTTATAACAGTTAAGACTCACTGGCATTTCTTTTTAATGATTAATGAACATCCAATGACTCAACAACAAGCTTTCGGATTCTTGATTTTTGAACATTGAAAAATAGAACCACAATGTTATTTTTTTTAAGCGTCTTTCATGAAGTGTATACCTGCAACTTGTTTCTTCATACTTTTATATTACTCAGAGCATCAAAGAGAATTATGTAGAAGATGATGTGATAGCAGTTGGATCAACTAATTCAGATTTAAGGAATCAATCTGCAGGGTCAACAACACTCGTATGTCTTTTGATCTTTTCTGAACATAGATGTAAACAACAGCTCATTTTGAAATACAAGCCCGAATTAAGGAATTAAGGACTTGTGACATTTTCCAGGTTGTGGAGTTGAATGATTGTGAAATGGCTTTACTTGCACAAGCACTGAAGCAAATATCCTCAACTATTGCTATCGCATCAACAGCTCACCAATCGAATAATAGCTTTCTCCTACAGAGTACTAGTTGACATTTGGGTCATGTTAGCAGCCACTAAGACTCCATATACCATCACAAGTTCAGAAAAGTCAACCTTGGAGGCTAACTATGAAGCAGCTTTTGTTGGGTTTGACAAGGACTGGGTTGCCTCAGTTCGTGCAAGAGTCTTAGGCGTTGACATGTCTGATGTGTTGGCAGCTAAAGAGGAAATTCGGGTGAAGGAGGCTGAGCTTAAGACTTGTGACATTTCTTTGAAACAAGTTCGAAAGCAAAGAGTAGAAGCAAAAGAGCGACTTGCAGTTACACGAAAACAATTGGAGATGGCAGAAACTGAGTTTGAAGCAATTGATTCTCAGTTGTCGGGTCTCTAGGAAGATCGCAAGAAATTGGTTATCGGGGTAATAGAGTTTTTTTAGAGAAATAGTAAGTCCCAAGATCAGACCCTTTGGCATTCAAGTGTTGATTGATTTGTACTTTGTAATTTCATTTCTGCTTCTAAAAAGAGAAGTTAGCTATGGTGCAAAATGAGTTTGATGGAAAATCACAGGAACTTTATAAAAAGAACAAGTGCCAGGGATAAGCCCTTTGGAATTTAGGTGTGCTCGACTTATTTTTTGTTGTTTGTGTTATGTTTCTAAAAGGAGTGAAAAATGAGTGAACATATTGCTCCTCTATTCCACAAAATAATGGTGGTCAATACAGTATAACCGTTGTGATCTATATTAGTAATTCTATATCTGTGTTTGATACATAATTTGTGACACATCAATAACTACTTTTAATGATACGATTGTAGAATTGGGTGCATTCTTGAAGAAAATACTGTAGAAGCGATAATTTGCAAAGAGTTTTTGAATAGGGTACTGATAATGTTGAGATTAACGAAATAAGCAATAAATTGTAATAGAAACAAAAAGTAGGAAAATAGAGAGTAACGTGATCTTTTCAAAGTATAAGATAGTAAGTGAAGAAGAGAGGTGAGATAGTGATGAGATTGTTTTCCCTCGTGGAATGAGCCATGCCTATTTATAGAGTAGCCCAACTAGGATTAGTAGGTTCCTATATTCTTGGGTCTCAAGCAAATGGTGGAGGTGGTTCTAACATTTATGGATCGGAGCAGTCCAGATTTAGTTCTTTAATTTATTTTTTTAATAAAAATTATTGTAATAGATACAAAATTTAAAATAATGATAATATCTTAAAAGTGATTTTTTAAAAATATACTTTTATTTAAAAATTATTAATTGAAAATTTTAAATTCAATACTATTCTAACTACATTAAAGAACGCGAGCATGAAAGATAAAAGGAAAAAATATTATTATGGTTCTAACCAAGAAAAATAATATTAGAAAAGTAATATTGATAATTGAAAGAGCTATCATTGACATGTTATGAGACTTATTCTGATATTATTTTGGGAAAATTGCATTTAGGTCATGGGCAAGAGAAAATACGATAAAATGGTTTCTTGAAATCCCAAAATTGCATTTAAGTTCTGTGGGACTTTTTTGTAATAAATTTCAAATCAAATGCCAATAGACTTATCAATTGATGCCCATGGACTTGTCAATGGACATCCATAGACTTGTCAGTATAAGTGCCTATAGACTTGTTATTGGACGCCCTTAGACTTGTTAGTTGACGCACATGGAATTATCAATGGAATTGGAATTTATTGTAAAAAAAGGTCCCATGAGGCTTAAATGCAATTTTGAGGTTTCAAGGAACCATGTTATCATATTTTCTCTTGTCTGGGACCTAAATGCAATTTTCTCTATTATTTTCCTTGGTTGGCACCTTAATGATATTTTCCCAAGATAAAACACCAATACCCTGAAATCCCTTGGTCCTTAAGTTGCATGCCTTTGGTTCCCTTCTTGTTTTCATCATGGCTTCCATATCACTACTTTGTTGAAGCTCTTGGTGTGTAAATTTTTTCTTACAATACATAAATTCATAATGTCATAGGATCATAGGATCATAGAGAATTGAATAAAAATTATACAAGACGTTTATTGCTCATTATTCTAAAAATGTAATGAACCAAATGGATTTTAGTCACTTTCTATTTCATGGGGTTGGCTTTTATAAGATTCAGTCACATGACAAATTTTTAGTAGTTAAAATGTTCTGTTTCTGGAGGAAAAAGAAAAGAGAACAGCAGAGTAACTTATTATGTGAATTTCCTTATTCCATTCAACTTACGTTCTTCATTCATTGCAACCTAGAAACTTCGTATGAATGAATACGTATTCTTTCAATAGTAATTAAAATTGTTTTTGGCATCTTTGTGATTAAGGCATTGTTTATTACTTTTGTTTGCTGTTTTGGTCTATCCATGCCATTATTAAAACATAAAAGCCTGATTGGTATGCGGAAGATGTGGAAAGAGAAGAAAAGATGAGCAAGTTCTCTTATTTAGAATCCAATCTTCTACTAATCTTTCTAGGAACTCAAATTCCCAGGCCTTGTTCGCCGTTTAGCTTGTCACAAGTGTACGGGTTGCATGTAATATAAAGAGTTGTCATTTCAGGACTAAGGTAAAAGTGGATTAATCGTCACAATTATTCTATCAATTAGTTTGAGTAAAGCCATTTAAAGAGTTTGTATCCCAAAAGTTACTTGAATTTAAGAAAAGGAAAATAACTTGAAGAAAACTAAATTGAAACCTTATTTCAAACCGAGCATGAGACTTAAATAATTACCATCCTATTAGTGATTAAATGATATTACATATTAGTCTAAAGTTCAAAAGTATTTGATTAAGCTTTCTCAAGTCAAAATCAAATTTATATCCTCAATTACCACGTACAATCTCTTGCTACAGTTAAGAGAAAATAATCATTAAGAAACAACCTTAATTTGATAATGCTAAGTTAGTAACTATACTTCTATGTTACGATCAAATCATCCATTTAATCCCTTAACTTTAAGTTTAGCATAATTTTATCTAAGTTATATAATTAGATTAACTCTTTCAAGCTTAATTTAATTGAATAAGACAATCTAAATGATGGACAATCACATAGAAGCATTAGACACAAGATAAAATTAACACATAATTATCATTAACAACTAAAGAGAGTAATAACAAATCTCAATTCTTGCAATGGTTTGAAACAATCCTAATACAAACTAACTAACCACACAGCAACAATAAATTCAAAGCTCAAAGCCATAAAGGAAATCAAAGGGAAATGAGTAAAGAGAAAACAAACAGCCCCCAAGAAGAGCAGTGAACAATATTGCTCTGGCTCTTCCCTCCTCTGATTCAAATCACTGACCACGTCCTCCCTCCTTCCTTGCTCTCGTGCTCTGGCTCAGGGGTGAAGAAGGTGACGACTCCTCGCTAATGATGCTCCGAAGAGGTGATGAAGAAGATGGCTGATGGAGGAAGATGATTGGGCACCTTCGACCTCCTCTTTCCTTTGCTGAAAATTGTGGGTCCCCTTCTCCCTTCCTTTCGCTGCTCACACCTGAGAAAAGGAAAAACCAGTAGCTCCATGGCGTCGCTTACTGAAGGAGAAGGAAACCCCCAGAAATCGAGCCCTCTCTTCTCAACTGTAGAACAATTGCTCTTCTTTGGTTGCTAGGGTGTTGATGATGATGAATAGTGCTTATGAAATGAAGGGTGGCTGCCCTCAAAAAATCTGATTGTGCTTCCTTTTTCTTCGTCTTTAGGTATCCTCTCCTCTCTTAATTGCCAAAACGCTGTCGTATGGTCAGAATTCCCTAATCTTCCATTCACCAAAACGGCATCACATCCTGATGGTAAGTGTGCGCGTTTGGATTAGTTTTTAGAAAATAACTTTTATGATTTATAAGATAAATATATGAGAGGAGTTTTATTTCGATTTACAGAAAGAGCTTTTAAAACCATGGTTTGGGGCTTATCCAAACACACAAAGTCAGCTTTTATATTCATTCAAATCACATCTTAAACATGCTGGCATAGTGGCATATGCTGCTTGAGGGAGGAAAAAAAGAAATTGAAATTAAAAGGTAAATAATAATAACTAGTCTTTTCTCACTCCTTTTTTTTCACTTTTATTTTATTATAATGTACTTATCAAATCCTAAACTATTCTCATTTAATTTAAAATTATAATATTTTCAATAAAATCCACTAAATAATATACCAAATCAATATCTTATCAAAATCTCTAATAAATACCTTTAATGTAACATTGATAACTCCCCAAATATATCAAAATATATCTCAAATGTTATTAAAAATAGGGAGTCATCACCTACCAATCTTCCTTTTAAGGTGGGAAGATGAGATCCCACCAAAATTTGTGGTAACTCATCTTCCCTCATAGGCGGGAAAATGCAAAATACAAATTTACCCCTAAAAAATTTAAATTAAACCATCAAAACTGAACCACAATTTTAATTAAAGCTTAGAAATAATTAATGGAAACATATGTGGAGAGAACTCACTTGGGTCACAAATAGTAGCATTGACAGTGTAACCACAAAAAAGAAGTTTGATGATCCACAAAGCATTATAGCCAGAAGCACCATTGAAGCACACCACCGTTCCCTTCCCGGCGTAAAACCATACATACATATATCTACTCCAATAGGATATCAATCGAAACGCGCTAACGCTAGTGCTAAAATTCACCACCGTCCGTGACAACAGTTTTTGAAGCAAGTGTGGGGAAATTGATAAATAATTAATCCACAAATTAATCTATAAATAAGGCGCAAAGGCGAATCCATCGGAGTCACATAATATTTCCCCAATTTTGCCGTTAAAAATAGGGGATTTTTTTTTAAATTAATAATAGAAGGACCTTCAAATTTATTCCACAAATTCGAATGTGATAAGAGGAGATTCTTGACAAATTCGAATTTGACAATTCTAGTGCGGTTATAATAAATATTTTTTTATTAATAATATAGGTGAGAGATTTTTTTAGATTCACTATTGTAATTGAAGCCATAAAAATCGCACACGATCAATTTAGAGATATTCGGCAAGTTACTATTTAATTTGGTTTATTATCTCATTTTATTATTGTTAATTATCGTTGCAAAGCCATGAATTGTGAAATGTGATAGATTTAATTCAATATCTTAACAAAACATAATCTTATATTATAATTTATAGTATTATTTATTATTTTTATTTAATTTTCTAAGCATTTAGTCAACTTCATTTTTTATTGTAGGTTTTATTTTCCTTCACTCAACACAAAATAACAATTTTCCTTTTCATTTTTAATAAAGTGTTTTTTAGGGTAAAATAGATATTTCTTAATTCTTTCTCAACTGTCACCCTTTACTTTTCTTCCTACCAATAACATATCTTCCCTCACCCCTTAAAATGTTCGCTTCCCTTCCCTTCCCTTTCTTCCCTTAAATTCATTTCCCTCCTCAAATCTTCCTCGTACAAACAGGCCCTAAGCTTTATCGTCTTGCTTTCAGATTAATCTAAGAGCTTGAGTTTAACTTTAACTATTTTCGATGAGAAAAAAAGGCCCAAATAGTCTAATTTATTTAGCCTTACATCTTGCTCATGAGAGAGATAGAGACAAAAAGGAACACTCCCTAACACATCACATTCAAATGGCCCTCTTGATCAGTATCAGAACACAAGCAGGCATTGTTGCTGCTTTAATAATGATAGCAACATTTCACGGCACAACATCAGCTATGGTTCCGTCGTCTCCTCCGGCTCCAGCACTAGCAAAGGCGATTACTGAATGCTTCAGAGCCTTTAGTGAGCATATTAGATTGTAAGTTAAGTGAGCCGGTGTTTTTATTTATTTGGGAAAATAACAGAAAAAGAATTTTGAAATTGTAAAATCATAAATCAGGTATTTCTCATAAAATAAATTGTGAATTATTTATCGAATCTTGTCATTATCTTATCAATTTTTGGTAACAAATCTAATTTAAGATTTTATAATTTTAAAGTTCTTTTTTTTATTATTTTCCCATATTATTTTCACAATTGATTGATTACTCTCACGTGGAGATAGTTATGTAAATTTAGGCTTGGCCACTGTCATTATCTTCATAGTAAATTATGATTCTTAAACATTATTAATTAATTATTATGTTCTTGTAATGTCATTTTTAGATTCACACACATATATAGTCCTCATTTGCATTTACTAGCTAAAAGATATTTTTGGCCCTCTTCATGAGTGAGAACTTCTTCTGATTTTCTCCATTCTGATCAGAACTCATAAGATCGATCATCACTTTTGTGAGATGGATAGACGGAAGTGTCAAAGTGTGTACACATTTAAGATACCCACAATACTTGGTATGCGGGAAAAAAAAGTCTTAGAAAAATATTAGAAAGTGAATTGCCCTATGATTGTCTTTTGTTGCAAAGCAAATAAATTCTCTCTGTTTTTTACCCCTAGAAAATACTTTTTTGCATGCCAAACATTATGGGATAATGCAATCCTACTCTTTCAATGAAATTGAGAAAACAAACATTTAAACTTAGTAGTTTAAATTTATTTTGGAAGAATTGCTCATAAAGACCTCATTGGAAACTTATTTACCAAATGGGACCTAAGGGAAGATTTTTTACATATAAGGGAAGATTGTTCGAACACAGATTGTTCGAACACAAGGAAAGATCACATAGGGATGATATATTGCACATAGGGGAAGATTGTTCGAACACAAGGGAAGATCACATAGGGAAGATATATTGCATATAGAGGAAGATTGTTTGAACACAAGGGAAAACCTTTTGCACACGGCGAAGATTGTTTGCACCCGAATGTCCCATTTGACAAATAAGTTTCCAATGAGGCATTTTTTGACAATTTTCCCATTTATTTTTTAATTGTCTAATATTTTATGAATATTTTTATAAAACATCAAATTTTAACTGCTCAAATTTTAATTTAACAATCAAATTAAAAAAAAGTGTGCAGAGAATCCTGATATACTTTTAGTAATTAGTAGTGAATGTTCTACGGAATTGACAATTTAATTCTTCTATTTTAGTTGGTATATAAAATGTAATCCGAACCTTATGATTTTACACTTCAATACTGTAACACACGATTTTAATACTTTGAATACGTTAACAAATGTTAAATATATGATTTTAAAATATCAAATAAATTGGATATCGTGATTGATAATATCAAGTTTCATATTTTGAAACCATAAGCACCAAATTAATACTAATTAAAACACAAGAATCAAATTGTAAAAGGATCAAAAGTTTTCCCTTTTTTAGTAACTTTTTATAATTATATATAGTAACCATTGTTACTAAATAATAATAAATTAACGATCAATTGATTAATCCTTATTCTAATTCCATATACAGATAACAGATACATGAAGCTACAATCACATGAAATAGATAGAAAAGAAAATGATACACTTTGTCAAATAAACACGACAATCATTCAATTTCAATCAGTGAAGATATAATTAATTAATTTTTAACTTAAGATTATATATATATATATATATTGAAGAATTCGTATTTTTTTTTTCAAATTAAAGTAATTACTAAATAATAAATATAGATATATCCAAATAAAAACAAAATTCGTTGGCAAAAAAATAAAAAATAAAAACAAACATTCTGTCTCATTGTAAATCATTGAATCACTTGTGTTACAAAAATATTTGAGCGGTTGAGCCCTGAATTACATAATAAATGCAGAGTAAAACAAGAAGAAGAAAAAAGATAGGCATGGAAAAGTAAAGGCTCTATAAAATTTAAATTGATAAATGATAGAAATAATCTTAATGAGGTTATTAAAATTATAAAAGAAACAAGGGAAGCTAAATTCATTAGAAAATGCTACAAAAGCAAACCTTGATGATTTTATGCCTCCTATCCATCAATGTAAATGGCTTTGACTTTCCTCTTGTGATAGTCCCCTGTTTTCATGAGAGCACATTTTACTCCATATTGCTCTTTTTGATTATATATGCATGATTCTACGCTATAATTTTTGTTATGATATAACCAAACTTAGGGTGTGTTTGGTTTTAGGGGAGGGGTGGGGTGAGAAGATGGGTAAATTACTTTTTTGGGTTAAAAGAATTTAAATTTTGGGCGGGAATCTAAAATTTAAAAAGAATGAGAAAGTAAATTTTGGACGGGAATCCAAAATTTAAAGAAATGAGAAGGTAAATTTTGAGTTTCTTTTGTCTAAAATTGTAATTTCCCCACCCTCCCCTACCCTCCTCTCAAACCAAACACAACCTTATGTGCAATATTGATTGCGTGAAGTGCTTGTTTAAATTCTATAGCTTTGTGGAAAATTTGTCCAGATTCATCAAATTTTCAATTGGTTTTAAATTCTACAGCTTTATGGGGAATTTTGCCAGATTGCCATTGGTTTTAAATTTTGGAAATGAGTTGGCTTAGGGGTTATGCTACCCAAATTGGTACTAAATGGTAGTTGTAACCTAATGGAATATTTAATAAAGTTGTTAAGAGTAGAAAGAAACACGTTTGCGGAGTTGAATTTCGAAAACCTCAATTTTCCCCTAAGTATTGAGGATTTCAGCTAGCTCTAGAAATGGGTCTTAGAGTTGGATTTTGAATGATTTGATGATTCCATTGAGTTCAGGAGGGAAAATTAGATGGGGTTACAGTTGGTCACTTTTTCAGAAAAGGCCGAAAATGCATAATTATGAAAATGCCTCTGAAACCCTTAAAGTGGGGCTCTCAAGGGTATTTTTGTAATTTGATATTGAATTTGATAATTCCAAGTCCGGAAATAGATTTCTTGGGTGAAAATATGTCAAAATAGCCCATGTCAAAATTTTTAAAAAAGTATAGTCAAACTAGGTACGGTGGGGCAGGGCGGGGTCCCTAGGGGTATTTTAGTAATTTTTTAATATAGACTCATATAACCCCAGAACTACTATGAAAGTGTCTAAACAGCACACTTGGCATTGTAGGATTGAATATGGAACCCGAGTTGTTTTCATGTAGATCAAGAAAACTATTTCTGTTTAGTAAAAGGGACACAAGGTAGGGAACCTACCTCTTCTGCATGTATTTGGTATTTTTGCTGGTGTATTGATACATGTTATTACTTTGCATGTTTATGTGATACATATATGAACGATTGAAGCTTTGTTTCTATTTATGCTATGTCCATAAGTATGTTGTTTGAGACATTGAGCATGCAGATATGTCATTGTGTAAGTATGAGTTATGTAATACAAGCATTTCATGCATTAAGCACTTATCTTACATGCATATTGGTACTGTTTTTCCTACTAAGTTTCTCTTGAATCTCACCCTCCCCTACCAACAATTTAGACAAGTGAATACAGAAGGTATGCAGATATCAGAGAAGAGAACTGCACGAGAGAGGGTTGCAGTGGTAGAGCGAAGACGGGAAGAAGTCTCTGTTTCATTAGGATGGGTGTAGACACCCTAGTAGCCCTATACAGTTACCTTAATTGTAAGTATTATGTACGAACCATTATGACGATTTTTATTATCATGCACATATTATCAGTATATTTATGTTATTCACGTGTTGCCCACCAAACCGCATATCGTTTTTTGTAAATACTTTAAAAAAGGTAAAATTAAGATAAAGGCATGACAAATATCACCATCAATTTTACCATCTTATTGTATAATTAATTAATTTATGGTTTGGCTGGCAAATCAAGTTGGTTTTCAACAAGAAGAAAAGAAGATTCTTTGCCAAAATAAAAAGAAACAAATATCTATATATCTAAGAATACCTCTCCACCAAGCCGACCTCCATTTATCGGCTTCACTATGGCTCCTCTCATAAAACACTGTAGCTAAGGGTTTTAACGGCTTGCCATTAAAAAATATTAAAACGCAGCTGGTCAACTTCCCATTGACCGGCTCCGTGTGCAGCCGTTTAGCTCACTTTCTTGTAACCATTGCCTATCTAAATTTAAATTCAAATTTCAAGTCTCCCGCCTTGCAGGAAAGCCCGGTCAATATCCTATATACTCACTTTCTGATGTTCTATTCCTGCCCCTCTATTCCTCGATAGCCACCAGCGACCTCCCCTGTTCGCGTTCTGTAAAACAGAACACATGGAGATCGACCGGCCTTTCCTTATATTGTGTGTTGGTGAAACATTAATGGTGGTTGTGGTGTTGGTTTATGCATTAATATCTTCAATGTTACTCAGCCCATTCTCTATTTGGCTGACGAAAATGTGTACACAGACCTACCCTGTTCGCGTTCTGTAAAACAGAACACATGGAGATCGCCCGGGCTTTCCTAATATTATAAGGTGGTTACGATCGCCGTGTCTCTCCTTCCTAATATTATATAGTGACCATTTCAGTTATTGCAAATCATTTTATTTATCGTGTGCAACATAGGCGGAAATCTCAAGTTAAATCATCTGAGCAGCCACAGGTATTGAATTCTTTACAATATCGCAATATTATATTGTGTGTTGGTGAAAGATTAATGGTGGTTGTGGTGTTGGTTTATGCATTAATATCTTCAATGTTACTCAGCCCATTCTCTATGTGGCGGACGAAAATGTGTACATAGAGCTACTTGGTTCTATGTTTAGTGAGGCACAATGCTACAAGAGCTACGGTTTTTTGGTTCATCGGAGTGGGGTGGGGGAGTCAGGTTAAACTCTACATGAAGCTCTTTCCTACCACCCATGTACATTTCTGAAATGGACATCTACCGAAACATTGGTGACACCGGAGAAGGATGCTTAAGCAAAGAGAGAGAGGTACATAGTTTGCAGCCCAGTTTATGTGATATTTTGCATTGTATGTTGACCTTCATGTGGTTATAACGTTTAACATTCAATTGGCATGTGCTTATCACAGGCCTGTGTCTCTCTCAACCATTCATTATTCTGTTCTTCTTCTTCAGGTCTGATTTCCAGACGAGCATCCTGCTTTTGATGTTTCTGCGGTGCTTTGTCTCTACGGTATTGAAGCTTGTGGGATTGGTGACGGTGTTGTTGGTGGTGATAGCCCACAGCGCTGTGTCTTGTGAGAGGAATAAATCGGCCTGCCTATTCTAGAATCGTCGGCGACTGCATATGAATAATATTCCACCAGAAAAACACGGTTCAAAAGCTACCAATGGCTACGATTTCATCTCCCACCGGAAAACACTGTTCGCAACAGCAAAAAATTATTCATCAAGTGGCCTCTAAGATTGCCGACGCATATAGTCATTTCTTCTTTATCCACATTTTTGAATGTAGATTTATATTTTGTTTTTTTTATGCCATTACTGCTTCAAAACTTATTGTTGGTAACTTATTTTTTCTTTTTGGTCTTGATATAAAGGACTTTTTGTATTTTTTTTATATTCATGAGTTGGGACATGAGTTGACCAAAATAAAAATTAAAGGATTTTAAGTATAGTTTTTATTTCCATGGGTATAGTTCTGCGTACCTTTGTGTTCATCAACTTGGTTTATAAATGTGCATATGGTAGTTATGAGTCATCGAGATATATTAATAATGTGTGTTTTTTTAGATGAACTTATATTAAAGTTTTATAGTTTCCCTTATTATACATGCATTCACATGTTTTTGTTGTCATATAAATTAATTTTTTAATCAATTTATTGGTTTTTTTAAAACACCTTATATTAAAATTGATACACCCATCTGGATGTATAATATGGCTTTAATTTTTGTACATGCATGTGAGAGACATTGTAAGAATTGGTACACCCATCTCGTCTTTACATAGTTCCAGAGATATTATTGGGCTTAGTTAATTCTACTGTGGAGTCAAATCCAAAAATATATGTCCAAATAGATTGACTAGCTTTGGACAAAAAAAGTAGATTGATGTCATCAGAAAACTCAAGACGCCGAGAGGAAAAAAAATAAAAGGATAACACCAAGAGACAGGATATTTGACTTGTCATTCATGAGCATACATGTCAAGACGAGATTGAAATGGTAAGATCAGACTTCCAGTTGTCATTAATGCGTAAAAGTAATGCGGGTAATAAATACCACTCCTCATTAATTTGTCCCCTCATCATCGCCGTTAACAAAGCCGAGTTCAAGCCCTAGCTCCTCGATTGATGGCAAACGGAAGTCTTCTTCGATCCTTTGAGCTTGAACCACTTCTCGCCAGCGCCAAATGGCTTGAAAGTTCTGAATGGCACGCCTTGTGCTACTCGGACTTATCCTCATGTAAGCGTTGCACCATAAGTTGAGGAAAATCATCCGCTCACACTCGCCTTCTTCCATCTGCACCATTTGTATGGACTGTATATATCGATTGTCCCTACATACTGACTATTGAAGCTGAAATGATACTCATCTGCGGCTTCCCATTGACGATTGAATAGTCGGTGATTCCTAATAATTCCGTACAAGCACCGGAATAGATCATATCTGGAATGGTAAAAATTAAAAGATCCTGCCCTTATCTGGCCTTTTTCTATTGTCACTATGGTAGGTTCTGTTTCAGCTTCCTCTAATTCTTCAAACACTTCCAGTGGCCCACATGTTATTCGGATACTTGATATTTGATTCTCCCTCCAACGAGAGCATATCCTGTATAATGCACTGTGTGCAAATTCCACGAACTCACTCACTCATACCTCTTAATGTTATTCACCGGAGTAAGGTTGTGTATATAATTGTTTGCAATTTGGTTCCTCTTATAGTCAACTGAGTTGGCTTTTACCTTTAAGTCTTTACCTATTGTATATATTCATATATTTGCAGTAATCTTGTGGATTTGTGCATATGATATTATGCCTAATTGTTTAGCTGTTAACTACCAACAAGTTATGTTCAATCTTTTTCACTTAGACTGGTAATATATACACTTACTTTTTTTAATGATGCTAATATATTAACCACTTTCATGAAACTGACTTTCTTTTTTGTCTTCATTCGAACCATGAAAAGTCGCACATACTTTAGATGTTCAATAGCCTTGAATACTGTATTTCACTTACATGGTCCCTGCTATTCTACAGACACAAAAAGCACCAGCTACCTCTTTTTGCTTACTGCACAAAAGGTCACTTTACTTTGCAGCCTAGGCAACAAAAAACTTTGATTTTCACGTCTTTTTATAGACTCTGTTGATCAATTATACTGCTGCCATCTTTGACTTGATCTCTGTTTTATTCTGGTTCAGCAACCTTAAATACTGGCTTACACTTATATGGTTCCTGCTATTCTAGATACAGAAAAAGCACCTGACTTGACCTTTATGTTTCAAGTTTTGTTCTGATTAGGAACATAGGTCAGCTGCAACCATGCAAATAATGTCGTGTCCAATGTGCTTTTTCTTTTTGTCTATTTGACATTAATTCATATATCATGACTCACCTTTTGTCCCTTTCTGGGTTAGAGGTGGATCTTTTGGACATCTTTTTCCGCGTTAGCTCATTGGATAAATTCCTTTTTTGTAGGGGGGCCAGCCAAGATACCTTAAATAATTGTCTACAAGGAAGGTCTAAGTGCCAAATAAGTTTGGTTGCTGTGTCGCTTTCGATCTGAAAAGTTTTTTTATAGTGTATCGTTTATTATATAGTTTAAACATTTCGTATCCTACTTGTGACACACTTTTCCATCAGCAGCAAATGCAGGAACTTCAAAAATGATACAAGCCATTACGTTGTCAATAATATTATTTCAACATTTTGTCTGTTTGCCTAACAATCTGCATATGTGTTTATTATCTTCATACATCATTATACTACCTTTTTCGAATTAAGCTTTTGCAGCTTCCTTCAATATGTTATATCTGAATGCTGCTGTCATTTGCACACTCATCCATGAATTGGTCCTTTATAATGACGTTGAGATAGTGGCTTGACACTGCAGCTATTGTCAATATATTTTCTTTGACTCAGAACCTAGATGATACAGTCTTACTATATTGTTAGATGAGTATATCTATTTTCTCCCAATTCATTGAACTCTCTTTTGCGATTTAAGCTTTTCCACATCCCTCAAAGATGTTATAACTGCATCCTGCTGTCTAATCGATTAAAGTTTCACACCATTGATGCTGCCATTATCGAAGTCCACACCCCTAAACTCAGTTACATCACCTGGTTCTGTTACATATCTGAATTTAGTCACTACTTCCTTACATGAAGGACCATTGTTTACTAATGCCAATCAAATGCTCTTTACATTACTTAATCACTTTTTATGTCAGTTGGTAATTTAGTTAGATGAAAGTATTGAGTTATGCTTATTTCAATTTCAAATTCCTGTTATGGCGGGAAACATATTTTCAGCTGCCAACTATATCATCATGTTGGCGCCATCTTTCCAAGTTTAAATTTCACATCTGTCTATAAATTAATTCCCCTTCCCTTATACATCCTGTACTTAAACATATTCAAGTTTCCATCTTCTGCCTTCTTTTACATTCTTATCACATTTCTTTGATCTTCTGCTAAACATGTCTCGTCTCTTATTGCTTAAAGATGTCCATGATGGCACTGAAAGGTGGTCAATTGTTGTTCGTGTTTTCAGAAGGTGGAATGTGTACCAGAAGAGTTCACCTTCTGATTTATTTTGTACTACTATGATCTTAGTTGATCAAGAGGTGCGTTCATGGCTCATATGTTAATTATTTTATTCCATCCCCTTCTTTTATTCTCCTCTTTTGACATGTTTTTTTTCCTTTTTATTGCTGTAAGGGGACTAAGATACAGGCCACTGCTATTGATAAAAACCTACATCAGAGATACAGTGACACTTTAATTGAGGGCCAGACCTATTTTCTAGCTAACTTCATGGTGTCACAAAATGCTAATCAGTACAAGGGAACCACTCATCCATTCAAGATCATTTTAACTCAGCAAACATTTGTCCGCCCAGAAACTGTAGATATCCCCCTTCATTCATACTCATTCATGCCAATCACTAATATCCTGAAGTTTGAAGAAAACAATTTTCCGGATTGCCTAATAGGTTCGGTCTTTTTTTTACATATTTTAAAAAAAACTTAGAAGTTACACATTACATATTGCATATTACAAATTAAAAATATTATTTGTCTTTGAAGCTTGGTTCACTTACTAACGTAATTAATTGTTTGCTTGTGTAGACGTTGTTGCCTTCGTCAGATCAATGGGTTCTCCTGAGGAATATCAAAGGGATAATGAAACTAAGCATAAATTGAGGATGCTCCTAACTGACATTAAGTATTACTGATTTATAAAGCTATATCATCAATTTTAATTGTTCCCAATTTCAAGAAAATTTCCAATTCACTACTTTATATCTCATTATCTGTTAACTTCATCTCTCTGGTTACAAATTATTGCAAATACTCCGGTCACTAACCATTTTCATTTTTTAAGTGACATTGACATTGAGTGTGTTTTATTTGATGAGTGTTCTACAAATGCATACATGGCCCAGCTTGAGAATATGGATACCCCTGTGGTTGTGTTGATCAATCTTGCAAGGATTGCTTTTGCTGAAAATGGTCTGATCCATTTATTCGAAATCAACTGCTAATATTTTCCATCTTTTGGAACGATATACTAACAATTAATTTGATTTCATTACTGCACAATAGCAGGACATCCCCAAATATGTAGTTCGTTTAATGCTACAAGAGTCTCTTTTAATCCCCCCATCAAAGAAGTCAAAGACTTGATTGATAGGTCCCTTTCTTCCATAGCCTATTTCAATATCATTTTTTCCTTCATGCGTATTGAAAATTCTCATTATTACTCATATTATTCTGTGGTTCATGTGGATGCAGTGCTAAGGACAGAGAAACACCAATAACAACAGGCTTAAGCCAACTGATGCCATCCCAGTTAACCCAACAATCAGCATCTAGCACGATGACAAAAAATTCCAGGAGTCCAATATCCCAAATTCCTGACCAGAAGATAGTACAAACATGATCATTTACTCTATAAACTATCTTACTTCTTATGTTTTTCATAATGTAATAGTATACTCCATTCATGTACAGGGAGAAAGCTTTGTTACTAACTGTTTCATACATAAGTTGGAGACTCGCCATGGCTGGACTTATGATGGTTGCGCCAAGTGTGCAACAAAGCCTAGAGATGAAGGGAATACATTGGTCTGTCCAACCTGTAAGAGAAAGCCAGACTCAATTGAGCCTAAGTAGGTTGAGTGAATATAGTTTATTAAATAAGTTCATTATGTTTACAAGTTTACGTTCATTTGAATTATTCACACTTATTATTCATATGTTGTGCTAATGACTAGGCTGAAGATTCATTACATGGTTCGGGACGAGACGGGCAATGCATCGGTTGTTTTTTGGGACAAACTTGCTAGCGAATTGTTTGGAAAATCTGCTTCTGAGCTTAAGCAGATCCTGATAAGTGTACATAATACATAAGATTTGTGTCATTACTATTTGCAAAATGCTCCCTAATGCTTTTTTTTTTTCTGATATTATTTTTTTTTGGGCTATCAAGAGCAACGTGAGTATGATTTTCCTGACCAATGTGACTCATTAGTGGGAAAGAGGATGCTTCTCAAACTAAAGCGTAATAATTTCAATGCAAATCATATTGGTTCAAGCATTAGTGTTATTCAATACACACTCTGTGAAGATTTGACTAAGCAATTCAATGATGCATCAACTGGACAGGTGATTTCTATAAAAAAAAACCCATTCCAACTTAGTGAGTAGTGTAACATGTTATACATGCATTATAATTATTTTAAATGGTTTGTTCAGGACCCAATCGAAGTTAATGCAGATGAGCCTAATGGAGGACTAAGCACTGTTGACAGTGTTAACCAGCCAAGTAATCCAGTAGCTGTTGAACAAGCACAAATTCCCGATGGGTCTAATGGCAGACTAAGCAATGTTGACAATGTCAACAAGCCAACCAATGAAGCAGCTGTTGAAACTGCAAAAATCCCTCTATCTCAGCTTTGTCGAAACCCCTCTTCTGGTCCCACTAAAGGAAAAAGAAAGGCATCATTAAGAAAAACTTGTGTAGACAATGACAGTATATCTGAATCTCTGACCCCATCAAGCTTACTGCCAAATGGACCATTGCTGAAAACTGTTAAGCAAGAGAAGCAATAGATGAAGTTGCTATTTCCACCCTGTTTATGCAAATTGCCAGATAACTTGTTCAACATACACTTCGATGTGAATTGTTGGATTTCCAACCAACTCTATCGCTATGTTTACAAGTTTACATTTAGTTTGTTCCTCCTTCTGTTGTTGTTCTGACTTTCTAGCTATAGGTTTAGTAGTTGTTTATGTTCATTACTAGTTTATGATTCAGTTGCTTTCCTACTGTTGTTGTACTCCTTCAATTATCCAATCTTTATTTAAATGCGATATCTTTCCTTCAGTTATTATAATGTGCAAACACCCAATCTGAGCCACTACTGATGACTAATATAATTTATTACTATGTTATATTAAGTCACGCCTAACCCTTTGGAAACATACCAGGGACAAAATACAGATATATAGTACATATATCCATGTATAAAGTCGTTCATTATATTGCTATGTCGCTTTGAAAATGTATTCTCTTACTTAGGATATACTTTTACATCAGAAGCAAATACAGGATATTAAAAAATGAATCATGGCTATTTATAAAGTTGTTTATTATATTTCTATTGAATAATGTTGAAATAGGGTTGTAACACTGCAAATATACTGAATATATTTGCTGTCACTCAAAAGGTAGATGATAATGGCTTACTATATTGTCAAATTATTATATAAGATCAATCATATTGTTTGAACACTTGTACTGTCAAGATATAATCCTATATCATCTTCACAAACTCTTAACCTTCAATTGCAAGTGACACTTGCAGCTAAACTACAATGCACAAAAATTAACACTGCAGCTATTGTCTAAAGGTTTTGCTAAAATGGTTCATACATTATGAGGGCAAAATAATCCCAAGTATTCCATATTACATAGTTAATAAATTACATGACTTTCACTATGTAGGTCAGAGAAACCTTCCACTGGCTAAAAAAACAAGATAGAAAACTTCCACCAACTATTAGCTTGCCTGACTATGTTTGCAACTTGGCACTTCGTCGGGAACTATATTTCTCAAAATCAAACATTAACCATATGTGAGATGAAGACCATTAGACTTCAATTATAACTCCGGCATTGGTTTTGCAGACTTGTCCTACTCATTGTGATCTGTCCTTATCAGCAGGAAAACATGACTCAAGCATGCTAGCTTTTGGTCAATTCTTTAAAATTGATGATCTCATATAATAATATAATATACTTTTGATATTAACAGGTGACTATTATACAACTGCCAAATATTTGCTTCCTCTTCAACCCTTAACTTTTCATCCTTGAAGGACGCCATAACTCAAGAGTAGGAGGATGTGCCACAATGAAGCACACAGATTCATATCCGAACCACATTCCTGATGCCTTCCACAACTACTACGTGAAGTTCAATTGATTCACTGGCTGTGGTATATCATGAGAACTAACACTTCATTAATCCTTGCTTTTTCTTTATATATGTTGTTCATATACCAGTATAAAGTGCCTGTTATCTTTCTTCATTAGAGTAAAGGATTTGAACCACTCACCTTGGAAACTCCTTATGTTTTTCTACTATGTTTATACTCTTCTCTTTACTGCTGATGGACATAATTGTTGATGCTTTATAATCTTGTAGGGAAAAATCCATACGAATATGACTTCATCAGGTTGTGCACCGGCTGAAAAAGATGATTGCGTTTTTGTCATGGAAGATAAACCCAGTTGTGCAGCACTTTACACACAACCTTCTAATGTTTTCACTCCACCTGAACTGAAGACCAAATCAAAACAACCAAGGAAGTCAAGGATTCTCCAAAATGTAACAAATGTCTCATCTAACTTGTCAAGTCGCTTTGGATGCAGCTCTAAACCAGGTTTGAATCAATTCTTAATTGATACATTGTTTCCACATTCCATTTAAATTTATCATAATATCGTTTGTTGTTTCATATATTGTCATTCAAAAAAAACACCATCAGCTGCTTCAACCAATGAATCTATCCCACCTGTTGAACAAGTATTCAAGCGTAAAAGCTCAAGGTTGAAGGCAATCCTCAATATAAACAAAACATCTATATTGCCCAGAAAAAGATTATGTCAAATTCCTGATAAAAACATGAATGCATCTAATCAAGAGAATACTCCACCAAATGTTACAGGTTTGAGCTGAATCATTTGCATTCTCTTAAAGCTTATATATTTTCCTACTTCAAGTGTAGTCAAACTTTATAGTCATTTTCTTCACCTATAGTATTTTATGGCAGCCTCATAACTTAACTATTAGCGTTTTTTAAAATAATAATGCAACAGTAAGTGAACAAAGGAGCAACTATGAATGTGTCACAACAACATTAAAGGAAAAAAGTGGAGGAACCTCCAAACTTAAAAGGAATGTCGCAAAACAACAATCTCATTTCAAGGACCAGCATGACTACATTAAGATAGGTACCATACTCATTACCTTTATATTGTTTAGTTATTTCCTATATTTAACTAACCATAAATATAAATGAATTTTTGGCACTTCTAACTGTAACCTGTCATCTTTCACTGTCAATTACTTGTAACTTCAGTTGAAGGAATCAACTACCAAGACATCACATTCAATATTGATTTCAATGAAAGGAATTGTGCTGATGATATTATGTCAAGTTCAGATGAAGAAGGTAGCTCTTTTCTTGGTTTGAGTTTGCAATATTTATTCAACGTAATTCATTATACAATATTCTGTGTCAAATGCATATAGAATTAACCGTGAGTTATATTACAGAAGTTACTATTGCTCGGCTCCATGATAATAAAGCTATACATGTTGACCATACCCATGCTTCACCATGTGAGATGTCTAATTTACAAGGTAATAGTTATCTAATGGTCATTTAATTTTGAATATCACCATCAGTATGTAGTATCATTAAACAGATCAATGCGGTAATGTTAATTTGCAGAATATTTAGATGAAGGAGACCCCATACATACTTGCAAGTTCTGTGGGGCAACTTTCTGGTACAATGAAAGATCTAGAAAGGATTAAAAAAAAGGATTGCCGATACATTCTCTATGTGCTGTCTTAAGGGAAAGGTTCAGTTACCAACAATGAAGACACCACCACCAGTATTGTATAAACTATTCTTTGAGAAGAATTCACTTGATTCAAAGAATTTCCATGAAAATATAAGACAATACAACAACATGTTCTCTTTCACATCAATGGGGGGAAAATTGACCACTCAAAAAATTGTGGTGGAGGCCCTTACTGTTTTGTTTTATCAGGAATGAACTACCATAACATTGGGAGTCTATTACCACCCCAAGGTGCAAGGCCTGTTTATTCTCAGTTGTATGTGTATGATACTGAAAATGAAGTCATGAACAGAACACAAGCTGTCAGGTGACTAATAACTATGTCATACTCATATTTTACAATGTTATATTATTTGTGTTTCTTACTTGTATAATATCTGATGCACTTATTATTAATAGCAAGCACCAGAAAGATGTGATACTTAACCCTGAAATAGTTGCAAGCATCAAGCAATTGTTGGATGAAGTTAATCCTTTTGTGCAACAATACCGATTTGCATCTGCACAACTAATACACCGAGGACATAATCAAATGAAGCTATGCTTGCTAAGCACAAGGCATCATGATGGTCGTGCCTACAATGTTCCTACTGCATCAGAAGTTGCTGCTTTAATTGTTGGTGACATAGACATGAACTTCAATATTAGAGATATTATTGTCAAAGAACAGTCAGGGCACCCGCAAAGAATAAATGAATTACATGCTTCATACTTACCACTACAATATCCCATTCTATTCCCTTTTGGTGAAGATGGCTATAGGGATGACATTGAACACAGAGCAGAAACACTATCGGTAACAAAGACAAGAAAAAGACTCAGCATCAGAGAGTTTTTTGCATACAGATTGATGTCCAGAGATCATGAAATCTCAATACTCTTACATGCTAATAGGTTGCTTCAACAATTCATAGTTGACGGATACACAATGATCGAATCACAAAGATTACATTGGGTTCGAACTCATCAAAAGGAACTCAGAGTTGATCTGTACCAAGGGTTATATGATGCTATAATAAGAGGGGAAACAGATGCTTGCTCGATTGGAAAAAGGATTATATTACCTGCAACATTTACTGGTGGTGCTAGGTATATGCTACAAAATTACCAAGATGCAATGGAAATTTTGCCGGTGGGCAGGATATCTAGATATTTTCCTAACCTTTACATGCAATCCTGCTTGGCCTGAGATTACCAGATATTGTAAACGTCACTCAGTCAATGCTTCTGATAGGCCTGACATACTTTGCAGGGTTTTCAAGCTAAAATTGCAAAAGCTAATAAAGACACTTCGAGAGAAGAAGGTCTTTGGAAGTATACGTGTAGGTAATACTTAATTTTTTCATATGATTTTAATTATCATTATATATATTTTTTAGAAGTGTATACTATTGAATTCCAAAAGCGAGGTCTACCGCATGCCCACATACTAATCTTCCTTAAACCATACGACAAGATCACAACTCCGGAAGCTATAGACAATGTGATAACTACAGAAATTCCAGATAAGGAGTCTTCACCTATGTTATATGAGCTGGTAAAGAAATTTATGATTCATGGCCCTTGTGGTACAAGCAATCCTAAATCACCCTGTATGAAAGATAAGAGGTGTACCAAGCATTTCCCTAAAAGGAGTACTGATCATACAACTATTGATGAAGATGGTTATTCTACATATCGAAGGAGGGATGATGGTCGAACAATTGAAGTCAAAGGGATACCATTAGATAATCGATTTGTTGTTCCATACAATCCAACTCTTCTACAAATGTTTCAGGCTCATATCAATATTGAAAAATGCAATCAATCAACTGCCATTAAATACTTATTCAAGTACATTAGTAAGGGTAATGATCAAGTAGTTGCAGGAATTTTTGATAGCGGCAAAAAAAATGATGGTCAGAATTTACTTGATGAGATCCAACAGTATTATAATTTTAGATATATCTCTGCTTGTGAGGCTGCTTGGCGCATATTTGGATTCGAAATTTATCATAAATTGCCTTCTGTTGAAAGATTAAGTTTTCACTTGCCCAACCAACAGTGTGTTATATATGCTAACACTGATGATGTCTCAGATTTGCTAGAAAAGCCACGGGTATGTGAATCGTAATTCTTAGCTTGGATGAGCAACAATGAAACAGATGAATTTGCAGCTACACTTACATATGCTGAGTATCCACATCATTATGTCTACAAATGAGATAAAAGGATATGGAAGAAAAGACAGAGAGGATTTGCAGTTGGCAGAATTGCAAACGCAGTACCAAGCTCTAGTGAATTATACTACTTACGGGTCCTACTCACAAAGGTCAGAGGTCCTAAATCATTTGATGACATAAAAACAGTTGATGGTGTTACCTATGACTCATTTAGGGTTGCGTATGACGCATTAGGGCTGTTGGATGATGATAAGGAATACATCAATACTATAAAGGAAGCTTCTTCCTGGGGTACTGGAATAATGTTGAGAAAACTATTTGTCAGCATGCTTATATCAAGTTGCTTACAACGACCTGAAGTTGTTTGGAAGGAATGTGCCAAGATACTATCATAGGATTTATTCTATATACCACGTGACCATCCTCAATTTTCACGTAAGCGTTCCTCATACACATATACGTTCAATATTGATTTTTAACCTTCGAATAAATCATTTACTAATCAAATTCTACATGTTCAAATCTTAGGTGTAACTGTTGTTAGATCTCATGTTTTGATGATAACAAAAGAATGGTATGAAAAAGAAGTGATTAATAAATAAGTTTGAGCAAAGGAATAACAAGGATAATCATCACTTGAGGTAATCATTGGAGTAATGAAGAAAGGCCAAGAGAAAAAGCTGAGAAACTTGATCAGAAGCAAGTTTTCTAAGGCATTACTCGAGTAGGTACTCGAGTAATGAGACAAAACTTGAAGTAACCAGAAGCACCTTCCAGTAACCTGCCAACGTTACTCGAGTAGGTACTCGAGTAATAGTGTAAGTATTTTCAAGTTGCTCTCGGCCTGCCAATGTTACTCGAGTAGTTACTCAAGTAACCATGTAAAAACTTGGAGTTGCTCTCGGCCTGCTAATGTTACTCGAGGAGCTACTCGAGTAACCATATGAAAACCTTCCAGTTGCTCTCAGCCTGCCAATGATACTCGAGTAAGTACTCGAGTAACTCTGTTTCTAAAAATGTGTTGCTCTCGGCATTTTATACCACTGCAACATTTACTCGAGTAGTTACTCGAGTAACTCACTAAAGTAAGTATAAACTTGAAGGTAGTACTCGATAAACTTGATTTCTTTTTATCTCACTTTCCTCGAGTCATTACTCTAGTATGCAAGGATGTAATGATTCTTTTTAAGTGCATTACTCGAGTATCATTGGCAAAAAGGGAAGGTAATTGCTATACTCTAGATTTCAATAGAAAAGAATCTGAAAACTGTTTTCTGAGTAATACCGATGAAAGTTGGCTATGGCATAAGAGATTGGCTCATGTCAATATGCATCAACCAGGCAAACTACTCAAAAAGGATTTAGTCCATGGATTACCCAAAGTTAATTTCAAAAATGACTTGATTTGTGATGCATGTCAAAAGGGTAAACAAACTAAATTATCTTTCAATTTGAAAAATGAAATTTCAATAAATAGACCACTACAATTATTACATATGGATTTAGTTGGTCCAGCAAGAGTAAAGAGTCTTGGTGGCAACTTATATTCATTGGTCATTGTTGATGATTTCTCTAGATTTATATGGGTTATTCTTCTATCATCAAAAGATGAAACCTTTGAAGAATTTATTGTTTTTGCCAAGAAAGTGCAAAATGAGAAATGTATGTCCATTGTAGGTATTAGGACTGATCATGGTAGAGAATTTGAAAATCAAGCCTTTGAAGAGTATTGTAATACTAATGGCATTGATCACAAGTTCTCTGCTCCAAGGACGCCTCAACAAAATGGAGTTGTGGAACGCAAGAATAGAGTGCTCACTAAAATGGCTAGAGCAATGTTGAATAAAAAGAATGTATCTCAAGTGTTCTGGGCTGATGCTATGAGTACAGCATGCTATATTTCAAAAAGAGCCTATATCAGAACAAAACTTGGAAAGACATCATACGAGTTGTACAAAGGAAGAAAGCCAAACATTGCTCATCTAGATATCTTCGGTTGTAAGTGTTTCATTCATAATAATGGTAAAGATAACTTGGGAAAATTTGATTCTAAAACTGATGAAGGAATTTTCCTAGGATATTCTAACAGAAGTAAAGCATATAGAGTTTTCAATAAAAGAACTTGTGTTGTTGAAGAATCAATTCATATTGTATTTGATGAATTTGAATCCTCTAACAAAACCATTGATGAAGAACAGGAAGTTGTTTTAGATCAAGAAAATGATCAATCTATTTCTAAGTCTCTCATTCCCGAAGTTGATGAAACTAAGGAAGAAGAGCAATCCCTAGGACAACCTAAAGCCTGGAAATACAATAAAAGTCATCCCTTAGATCAAGTTATAGGAGATGTGAATGAAGGGATCAAAACTAGAAATAGAATTTTCAATGAAGTAAGCTTTTCTGCATTCATTTCTGATATTGAACCTTCTAACATTGATGAAGCCCTATCAGACAATGATTGGGTTATAGCAATGCAAGAAGAACTAAATCAATTTGAGAGAAATCAAGTTTGGGATTTGGTGCCCCGACCCAAGGATCATCCGATCATTGGTACTAAATGGGTATTCAAGAACAAACTCGATGAATCCGTAATTATTGTCAGAAACAAGGCAAGATTGGTGGCCAAAGGCTATAATCAGGAAGAAGGGATTGATTATGAGGAAATGTATGCTCCAGTGGCTAGATTGGAAGCTATACGTGTACTCTTAGCCTTTGCATGCATCAAAGGATTCAAACTCTATCAAATGGATGTAAAGAGTACTTTTCTAAATGGTTACATCATGAAAGAAGTGTATGTAGAACAACCTCCAGGTTTTGAGGATGTTACTAAACCTAACCATGTTTTCAAACTCAAGAAGGCTTTATATGGTTTAAAACAAGCTCCTAGAGCCTGGTATGAAAGGCTCAGTAAGTTTCTTATCGATCGAGGTTTTGTACGAGGAAAAGTTGATACAACACTCTTTATAAAACGAAAACACAATGATATTTTAATTGTTCAAATATATGTTGATGACATTGTTTTCGGTGCTACTAATGAATCTCTCTGTAAGGAATTTTCTGAGATAATGCAAGGAGAATTTGAGATGTCAATGATGGGAGAATTGAATTTCTTTCTCGGTTTGCAAATCAAACAAAGAAAGAATGGAATCTTCATATCTCAAACAAAGTATTTAAATGAGCTATTGAAGAAGTATGGAATGGATGAAGCAAATGGCACGGACACGCCTATGAGCTCAACTACGTTGCTTGATGCTGATGTCAAAGGGAAAGACTACAACATAACAAAGTATAGAGGAATGATTGGATCATTACTCTATCTCACGGCAAGTAGACCGAATATCCAATTTAGTGTTGGCATATGTGCAAGATATCAATCGGCACCAAAAGAATCACATGCTGAAACGGTCAAACGAATCTTTAGATATCTTGCTGACACACCCGAATTGGGTCTGTGGTATCCCAAAGGAAGAAGTGAATATCTTGTTGCATATTCAGATTCAGATCATGGAGGATACAAAACAGACAGAAAGAGCACCAGTGGATAAGGACAATTTCTTGGAGGATCTCTTGTATCATGGTTCAGCAAGAAACAAAATACAGTGTCTCTTTCGTCAACGGAAGCCGAATATGTTGCAGTCTCAAGTTGTTGTGCACAAGTAATATGGATAAAACAACAACTACAAGATCTTGGTATTTATCTCAAAGAAATACCAATCTATTATGATAATACTAGTACGATAAGCTTGGCAAAGAATCTAGTTCAACACTCTAGAACCAAGCATATCGATGTCAGACATCACTTCATCAGAGTTCATGTTCAAAAGAAAGATGTGAAAGTAATATTCATTCCTACTCATCTTCAATTAGCTGATATTTTCACAAAACCCCTTGCAAAAGATCAATTTCTATACATTAGAAGAGAATTGGGAATGGTAAATCCCAATGAATTGTAAGTTATTTCAGTCTTTCATAATATTAGATGAAGTCATTTGTTAAAGTTTTGATGATTACTAACTTAAGCATCGGAGTATATAGAAACTTGTTTTGCAGGAAGGTTGAAACTCTATTTTGAGAAATAAAAACAGAGGTGATCAGAGGATACCTTTACTGGAGTACCAACTTGAAGTAATGTGTGACAGAGAAGCATTACCCGAGGAACAACTTGAAGTAAAGAAGCACTTTACTCGAGTATGTACTCGAGTAATGGACTTCAAAACTGGAAGTAACGGATCAAGTTACTTGGATTTCAAATCTAACAGTTTAGTTACAAAGAAATGAAGAGTCAGAAGTTGAAAACACAGGTTACCTGAGGAGTGCCTCGAATAAACTTGAAGATTACTCGAGTAAGGCCTCGAGTAACTGCAAGTCCAGACTTTCAAATTGATGAAGAATGACTCAAATCTGCTCAAAATGGGTTATAAATGATCGAGGGAACATCCATGGATAATTACAATATTATTCATGCCAGGTACGCAATTTAAATAAATTATTTTAGAGTTTTTCTGTATGAACACCCGAGGAAGGCCTCGAGTAAACTTGAAGGTTACTCGAGTAAGGCCTCGAGTAACGTCAGGTTCTAGGTCTTTATCTGTTGCAAACTCGGTCATTTCCACAAAATCTCCTCGAGTAAATCACTATACACTCTTTCAAAAACTTTTCACAAGTGATTCCTTGCTTCATTACCGTCAAAACCCAACAAATTTCATTCCTAGAAACTTCCTATTTTGCTCAGATTCTCAGTGCCCTAACTCGCGTCAGTCTCTCTGTTTCTCTGAGATTTTCAAGTTTCTATTTTCAAAATGGTGAGAACCAAGAATCTTTCCTTCACAGATTCCTCTGATTCACAACAAAACCCTGATCCCCTTTCTGCTCCTCCAACAAAGAGAAGAAAATTAACTCCGAGGCCAAAAGCTAAAATTCCTCTTCAACCTCAATCTCAACCGAAACCCAAAGGAGTTGTGATTAAAGAGCCTATTGTTACAAGGGCTTAATCCAAAAAGAGTACATCAACCGGAAGAGGGAAGAGTGCCAAATCTCCCTCACCTCCTCGCTCTGATTCCTTTACCCCCTCTTTCACTCCAAAGCCTATCAACAAGCCTAAGTATGACAAGAATGTGGCTAAGGCTATGGCTGGCATTCTAGATCAGATGGAGAAGGGGCAACCTTCCAAGAAATCCAAATTGCCAGAAGAGGAAATCACCAACCCTCCAAAAGGGTTTAACGTCAACAAATTGGTGGAGTCTCCCAAGTATCTATCCCAATTCTCCAGGAGGAAAGTGTGTAAGACACACTATGTGGACCTCAAGATTCTTCGGGAGGTATTGAAGCATGACCTTGGTCCTTATTTAGATCCCTTTATGCCTTGGCTTTCGATTAGATTACCATTCTGTACTAAAGTGATCACACACTTTTATTGTAATCTAGAGATCATAGATGAGCCTAACAGAACCTCAGTTGAGGAAGAGATGACCACCACAGTAAGAGGCCAAAAGATTCTCATATCACCCTCTAGGATTAACTTGTGGTTAGGGATAGAGAACCCCCCAGATGATATCTATTCTCAACTTGAGCCAAACCAAATCTTTTATATCCTTAAACCCGGTGAGCTAGTTGGCCCTCTAAATTTTAAACCAAGTGCTATGTGTGATCATCACAGGGTCCTATGGTACATCTATTCTAGGTCCCTAGTGAACAAAGCCAACAATTATACCCACTTCTCTGATAGGGACTTTAGGTGGTTTGCTTTACTCCTCCTGAAGGAACAAAAGGATTTGGGGGAGTATATCTTCTCAGAAATGAAGAGGTATAAGGTGGATGGGAAGGCTACAACACCAATTCCATATCCTCAGATTGTGTCACTGATCCTGAAAGAGAACAAGATATGGTATTTGGATAGCAAGGAGCCCATTGAGAGGATGACTCCGGTTGGGAGAAATCAAATAGGGAAACTAAATATTGACATCCCTCTCAAGAGCCCTCTGGAGTCTGGGTCAAAGAAGAAGAAGAAGACTACTGAGGCAGAGACCAGCAAGATGGATGACACACAATCATCGGCTCCTGTTGCCACCACTTCATCACCATCCTTTCTCAATGCCACTCTCCAGCACTTCATGGAAAACATGCTCAGAGGAATCCATGTGGATATCGCCAACATGAACGCTGAATTGATTACCAACACTAACTTCAAGATGGCGGAGTTGGTTGAGAAAATGGACAAGAGGTATGAGGAGTTGCTAGCAGAGCAACGTGCCCAGGGTGAGACTCTGAGATTAATTCTGGAACGACTGGACTCTTTAAGTCCCGGACCTTCTGCCGATCCATCTTCTTCTGCACCACCACCACCTCCAGTAAACCCTCTTTCTGACACTCCTTTTACTGAGGATGAACCATCTACTCCTCTGGTATCTAGTCCACCTGAGACGCAAGCCAAAGACATTCTATATACAGTGGACAACCCAGATACCAATGAGACCATACATATCATCATTGATGATTCACCTCCTAAACCTCAGCCTGAACTCGCTCCTAAACCTATTCCCTCTCCTACCCACACTGAGGAAGTATCTCCCTCCTCCTCCTCTGAACATCATACTCCAGAGGTTGAGACCACTCCTGAGGTTCAGACCACTCCAAAATGTGAGACCTCCACTATGGTTGTCTTCCAACCTTCTCTTATTCCTCCAAGAGATGACATCCATATCCCTCCAGTGAATCTTCCTGAACATGTCCCCTCTAGCTCTTTTGATTCTTCTTCTAGTTCAGATGGTGGTTTGGTTCTTCCTGTGAAGCCCATATCAGTGGTCAAGCCTTCCAGTCCTCCACTTGATTGATGAAGACAAAAAGGGGGAGAAGAGCTTGAGAGTGATTTTGTGAAAGTGTCCTAGTTTATTTTGGGTATTTGGGTGTAAATGGGATTCTAGGGAGTCTTTTGAATTGTTAAGCTTTTATCTTGTTATTTCATTTGAACTTATCAAAGTTTTATCTTTTTATCTTGTAATACATTTTTTAAGATTAATGCAAGTTTATTTAAGTTATGATTTCATTTCAAGTCCATTTAAGCTTTAAATTATGATACATTGTTGGACTAATGAAGTTTGTTGTGTATGCAAGGTGTACATCATCATTTCATTTGTTAAGACATTTTGAATCTAAACTTAACAAGGTTTACAAAATAATTTTTGAATACAAGAAGCATTTAATTGAGAACTCAAATTGAAAAATTGTGTTCAAAATCACCAAGTTTTGTCACCATCAAAAAAGGGGAGAATGTTAGATCTCATGTTTTGATGATAACAAAAGAATGGTATGAAAAAGAAGTGATTAATAAATAAGTTTGAGCAAAGGAATAACATGGATAAGCATCACTTGAGGTAAGCATTGGAGTAATGAAGAAAGGCCAAGAGAAAAAGCTGAGAAACTTGATCAGAAGCAAGTTTTCTAAGGCATTACTCGAGTAGGTACTCGAGTAATGAGACAAAACTTGAAGTAACCAGAAGTACCTTCCAGTAACCTGCCAACGTTACTCGAGTAGGTACTCAAGTAATAGTGTAAGTATTTTCAAGTTGCTCTCGGCCTGCCAATGTTACTTGAGTAGTTACTCGAGTAACCATGTAAAAACTTGGAGTTGCTCTCGGCCTGCTAATGTTACTCGAGGAGCTACTCGAGTAACCATATGAAAACCTTCCAGTTGCTCTCGGCCTGCCAATGATACTCGAGTAACTCTGTTTCTGAAAATGTGTTGCTCTCGGCATTTTGTACCACTGCAACATTTACTCGAGTAATTACTCGAGTAACTCACTAAAGTAAGTATAAACTTGAAGATAGTACTCAATAAACTTGATTTCTTTTTATCTCACTTTCCTCGAGTCATTACTCTAGTATACAAGGATGTAATGATTCTTTTTAAGTGCATTACTCGAGTATGTACCCGAGTAAGCTGTGTTATGTTTGCAGGAAAACCTCAAGTCATTACCCGAGTAAGTTATGTACAAAAAGTAAGTTTACTCGAGTAGATACTCGAGTAACAAGGTAATCAAACTTGATATGCTCTCGGCCTTGAAATCCTGCAACATTACTGGAGTAGAGCATCGAGTAATCAAAAGGATATTTGAAGGATTACTCGAGTTGGTACCCGAGTAACCTATGAAGTTGTGAATGCTTTACTCGAGTAGGTACCCGAGTAAAGAACTATTCCCAAAGGTTTGAGATTTAGTCTATTCCATACACTACCCGAGTAATCTCGTACTTATTCATTGACTTGAAGTTGATCAAAGTTTTCCCGATGATACTCGAGTAAACTTCAAGGGATACTCGAGTAGCTACTCGAGTAAGCAAACCCAGAAATTCTGAGATCATTCTAACGTTCATTGTTTTGCTTCCTATATGATTAACCTTTTATTGTATTAGTATTCTTAGCATATTTACAGATAAACAATGAAGAGATCTTTTCAAATAAGAGAAGTCAAATGTAACGTTCAAATGCTATCTACCGCCAATGGATATTTTCAAAATACTGGAAAAGTCAATAGTGGCTGCGCACGCTCCAACGGACATGAAGAAATATGTTCCAGCAATCATTACCAATGTATCTATATATATGGGAACATCCAAACAGAGAAAGACACATATATACACATACAACAACAAGATTACACTCAAACTTATCATTACTCTGTTCTTACGTTGTATTTGAAATTATGTACTTCAGTGATTCTTATTCACTCTTGAGAGAGATATTTCATTCAAACTCAATATTTGTTATTGAGATAACTTAAGGTTGTGGAACCTTGAGTTGGGATAGGATTACAACTTGTAAGGGGGAGCGAGTGTCCAGGTATAGGAACTTGCTTGTACTGAGGTGCCAAGAACCCACTGAATCTTGGAAGTTATAGCAAAACTCTCAGAGAAGCTCTGAGGACTGGACGTAGGTCAAAGTGGTTGTGGCCGAACCAGTATAACTCTCGGTGTACACTTCGGTGATATTTCTCCTTACTCTTCCCTATTTTAATTTCAACGTCAAATTTTATATTTGCAACGAAATTTTTAAGATCACCCAATTCACCCCCCCTCTTGGGTGAAAGGCTTGCTCTAACAACTGTATCTGATGCTGAAAAGGAGGATGCTGCCTTGAAAGAGATAGATCAATTACTTAATGCAAATGGAAAGAGTTTAAAGGACTATCCTTACCTCCCGTTACCCACAACATCATCAACACCTGATGTGACAAACAATTTGATCCTCTAAGAATTGAGCTATGACAGAGCTTCCCTTCATCGTGAAGCAACATCACTACTTATGTCTCTTAACATAGAGCAGAAATTGATTTTTGACAAGGTGATTTCCTCACTCAATTTAAATGAAGCAGGTTTCTTCTTCGTACATGGTTATGGTGGCACAGGGAAGACATTCCTGTGGAATGCATTAACATCATCATTACGTGCAAAAGGAGATATTGTATTGACTGTTGCATCAAGTGGGATTGCAGCAACCTTACTACCTTCCGGTAGAACTGCTCATTCACGATTTGCAATACCCATCCATATTAATGAGTACTCCATGTGTTCAATCAAACAAAATTCAGCACTAGCCAACTTAATCAGCATCACAAAGTTACTTATATGGGATGAAGCACCAATGGTTCAACGTCATTGCATTGAAGCTTTTGATCGTACCCTAAAGGATATCATGCATTCTGATAGGATTTTCGGTGGCAAATGTATTCTTATGGGTGGTGACTTCCGTCAGATACTTCCAGTAGTACCAAAAGGGACAAGAGCAACAATAGTTAATGCATCTATAAGTTCTTCATGGATATGGGATCACTGTAGCATATTTAATTTGACAAGGAATATGAGATTGACGGCAGGCACTACACAACAAGAGATTGAGAAGTTACAATGGTTTTCTATGTGGCTTCTAGATGTGGGTGATGGTAAATTAGGCCAGCCTCATGATGGAGTAGCAGAGATTGAAATTCCACAAGAGCTCTTAGTTGATGAGTCTACAAACCCAATACAAGCAATTGTATCAGCTACCTACCACAATTTGGAAGCTAATTTGGGTAATAATGACTACTTCAATGATAGAGCAATTCTTGCACCAACAATAGAGATGGTGGGGCATATCAATGAATACATGTGCTCGCTATTGCCTGGTGAACCTCATGCTTATCTAAGTTGTGATTCCGTATGCAAGTGTAGTGATGACTGTGATAGCTTTGATAACTTTTATACCACAAAATTCCTGAATACAATCAATAGCTCTGGATTGCCACCACATAAGCTTTCCTTGAAGGTTGGAGCACCAATTATGTTATTGAGGAACATTGATCAATCTAGTGGGCTATGCAATGGTGCACGACTACGAATAAGAATGTGCTGATTCACAGGATGGACATGAATCCATCTGAAAGTAGACGGCCATTCCATATGCGGAGAAGACAATTCCCAGTCAACCTTAGTTTTGCAATGACAATCAATAAGAGTCAAGGCCAATCACTTCGTCACGTTGGGATATATCTATCAAAGCCTATTTTCACACACGGCCAATTATATGTAGCACTTTCTAGGGTGAAAAGCATGGATGGGCTGAAAATTTATGTGCCAAACGATGGGTGTGGAAACAAGAGGACAGCCACAAATGTTGTGTACAAAGAAATTTTTAGGAACCTGCTGAATTGATGTTATGTATCTGCTGTAACAGTCAATACTTTGTATTTGAAGTTATGTTTGATGTCAGACATAATATTTATGCTTGAACAAATTGAACAAGGTATTGTATCTATGTTGTTTGAAAATTTAGTGGCAATGTTTTATGTTACGGACAATAGAGGATCTGCTGGGCTTGAAAGTGGGCAAGATTATGTGGTGGTAGAACATGGGTTGAAAGGAACGTTAGTTTCTTGTAAATAAATGCTCCCCGCACAACGCGCGGGGGAGTAAACACTAGTTCTTTACAAAAAAGGCACACGTTGACGTATGTGCAAGGTGACCCTCCGCAATAACATGCAGATTCTATTCGAATTTCAAATTGATAATTTAAAAAAAAAAATATTTATCTTCATTATCAATAGGTAAAAATATATTAAAAAAATACCACTTAAACTTTCAAACCCAAAATCAATTTTATTGCCTACAAAACTATAGATATTGACTATACTTGAATAGCAATTGATAACTTATTTTAGTAGGAAATCACGGATTTGGAATTTTAAATTTCAAGTGGTATTTTCTTGTCTTTTTCCCTTATCAATGTTGGCGAAATCTGCTAAGAAACAAGAAAATACTTGGTTCGAGTCACGTCCGAGGATATTGTCCTCAAGAGATATTCCATAGTTTCCTTAGTCAATAGAAAATGGCATCTCCCTAAGATTAAACGAACCCTTCCAGTAAGGATATAGGACTACAGAACTGGGGGGAGATAAAGTAACTCAGTAAAATATTACCGATGCTTCTATTTCTCTAGTACAAATGGTCTCACAATTGGGGTATTTATAGACAATGAATCGATGCCTTGAAGTGATGTATCTTGAAGACTATACCCTTTAATTAAAAAGTCATAACTATCTATTAATTTCATGAACCATATTGATTCATCAACTAACAAAAATTCCTTAATTTATAAGAGCATGACTTCTCAAAACACATCTTTTCATTTAAACATATTCCATAATATTGGAAAGACTCTTTTTTGACACACTCATATACAATATTTACAACAATCAATATATAGGCAATATAAAATGTATTAAAAATGTCGTTGTCAAACTAGCATTTGAATCAACTGCTATTTCATTCCTAACCGCTGCAAAAGAAAAGACAAGGAGGTCGTAACCAGTGTTAAAGTTAGAAGTATAACTGCTCTCGTAGTCATTGCCGCTCTTGGCATTGAGCTACTGATTACTTGACTCGCCTTTATGCCCGACCCTAGGAGCAAGATGTTACTCGTCGAAGAGAAGGGGTAATACAGACTAAGAGCAGTTGGAGACTAATTTGACATAGTTAGTTGGTGACATTGTTCATACTTTTTTAAACGATCATTTACATTCTCATTACCCAACGAATTCAAACTGCAGAAACAAAATAGAAAATGGATACATAAACCACAATGTCCTTTACAAAATAGTAAGGACATCCAGCACTACAATCTTTACTATATATACATACAATAACAACTCATACAATCTACTACTATATATATCAATAATAACAACCAGAAAGTGTCAAAACGCTGTCATCACACAACTACAAACTGATATAAATAAAAAGTTTACTGCTCTATATGTTGAAGAAGATGTCCAGCCAAAAGGTCTCTGATCAAATCAAGGTCTTCACGTAGGTAGGCATCTTCATTATCAAAAATCTGAAAATTAAAAAATAAGCTTTGATGAAATGAATGAAGCAAATGAATTAATTAGCATTTCGATTAGAACACCAAAAATATTATCATTTGAGAATTAAGAAGCGATTACCTTTTCAAAATCGCTAGTAATTCCACTTTGAATGATGTTATACGTATAAAGTATAACATAATATCTGCATTCAGTGTTGCCAGGTTGTCGAGGGCACTTTAAATCAAAGGCATGCAAATGGTTGTTAAAATCAATAAAGGTATGTCTAAAACGACCGTCAATGAAACAATTAGAATCAAAACTACTTACTATCGGATAAAACCACTTTGGCTTTTTAACAATTGTACCCTCGCGTGACCCGCCTAGGACTATATATGTTTGACAAGCACTATCATGAAAATCAAAATGAACAGAAATTAGAACTATTCGTTTTTTTTAAGAGTCAATGAAATACAAACAGAATAACTTACGTATCGAAGACGGATTTTGTATCTTTGTCTGGATTTTTACTCAAGGGATCAAACCAATAGACTACGTTGAGGCGAGGACATATAACACACAAACTCCAGTGGTAACTATAATAACATGTACAGATTAAAATGAACTTAGATGACAAGGCAATTATTTATTAAACTTCTTAAATTGACAAAATGAAAATATGAACCGTTGAACAATGGATGCTAGATAACAACGAAGTTTGGTCTCTCCCATTGCGTAGCCGACATAGTGAGTCCTATGCGCCACAGTATTGGTATCCCCTGTCGTATTCGCAAGGCATAAGAATCCATATCAATCACGTCTTTCCATGTTTGTGCAAAGACCATGGAAGATGCTATAATAGAATTAAAATAAGAAATGAATTGTTGAATGTATGAAATCAAAAAACCACTAAATGAATTCTATGGGAAAATTGAAAAAAAAAAAACTTACCAGATTGCAAATTTCACCCAGCCTGCATCTATCTCCTCCAAAAAACTTACCGGAATGAATTATGATGGGATTTCCTTTTTTCAACAAAAACTTCGACAGCATTTTCCGTTAAAAGTAAGACATCCCAAAATTTCAAGCAACCCTATCTCTCCACTACACGAATAATAATCATACTACTTACTATATTATATTAAGGAAACTACATTAATAATCTTACTAATCTAATCTAAAAAAAATAAAATCAATCATATTAAAGAAACAAAAATTACTTTGTTTAATTGTTGTTAATTTCATCAAAATCATTCAAAAGCTCCATTAATTTATAATAATATATATAAATATTTTCCCTCTCAATTCCCAACCTCCAAATACATAAAACAAACATTTTCAAACTCCAAACATATCAAACAAACAATATATTAATATGATATTTCCTATTGGCTAGGTTTTCAATTATTTTCACTAAAAAAATTAAACATCATATTTAGCCAATATATATAAGCACAATTAACAAATTCATTTCTATGGGAGCAATTTTAATCTAGATGTTAACTACTATAAGGTACATTAAGCAGGTATGTACATTTAAGGTTAAGATGCATCTATCCCATAGAGTATTTTTTTGAGTAACTCCTAGTATTTTTTTTATGTAACTCCTAGTATTTTAAAGAAATTTTTTCACGCACTTTGTTCTTAAAGTATTTTTTGACTTGATTGTTTCATCATTGAAAAATCGGAAAGCTAAGTAATGAATATGTTAATTATGTAAGAATTAAAATCCTCAAATGCATGAGTTATTTTTCAGTAATTATATGTCTTTTACATTTTTATTACAAATCTTTCACATTTCATTACTCAACATTTCAATATAGAGATAATATAGCCACAATTTTTTCCAATTATATTCAACCTTTGTCAAGATTGAGGCAATATATATAGTCAAATATCATACAACTGACCAATATGGTTTTAAAAAAGTGACCAACTAATTAAGACCAATACAAGGCAAACATGTGGTGTGCTACAATTTATATTTCACATTACAAGTTTTAATTTAATTTCTGCAACTAAATTCATATTTCAAAAAGAAATTAAACTATTCTGTTAAAAAAAAAGAAAGCAAATAAATTAACCTGATAAAGGCACGGTGGAGGAGGTATGCCGACGGTGTGCACGGTGGAGGAGGTATGCCGGAGGGTGGAGAAAGCAAAGAAGACCACGATGTGTGGGGGAGGTGTGAACGACAATGAAAGGAAGGAGGTGGGGGAGAGCAAAAACCAAGACACTGTGAAGGAGGGGCTGGTGCGTGCGTCGTCTTCAATGGAGAGGAGGTGGAGGAAAACACCAAGAAGGTGTGGAGGAGGTGGGTCGACGTCAATTGAAAGAAGAAGGAAGAGTAAAATTGAAAGGGAGGGGGTCAACGGTGACAAGAATGAAAGAGAGGGGAGTGGTTTGGTAAAAAAGGAGGGATGGTGGGTGGAGAATGGAGAAGACGCATGTGAGACAAGTGTCTGACATGCGCAAGGCGTCCAAAAAATCATTAGGGACCCTTAAAGGTGACTTTAGGCGTCCCAAAATCATTTGGAATGCCTGAAGTCTTGGTTTAGGCGTCCCAAAATCGTTTGGGACGCCTAAACCAAAATTTTAGGTGTCTCAAATGCCATTTGGGAAGCCTAAACCCAGCTCCTGGCGCTAAAAAAAATTTTCCAAAATTTATATTAGACGCGGGAAGAACTTTAGGCATCCCAAATTCAAATTTGGGACTTCTAAAGGTTTCCCTACATACATATAATTATGAAATTGCCACCGCCTGCCTTTTTAACCACCCAATTTAAATTTGGGACATCCTTTGAGGTGGTTATATCCTATTTTTGTAGTAGTGATTGAACTGTATAAGACTAACCCAACACCTTCTTCCCCAGTTCATTCGCAACCTTGTTATTGTTATTCTTTGGCTTTTTCATGATCATTTTCTTTTCCAGCTCATTCTCAACCTTGTTATTCTTCAATTCCTTCACAATTTTGGGTTCTGTAGGAATATTGATTTCCTTTACATGGGAACTCTCCTCTGTCTTGGATTCAATCATCTCATCTGTAATACCTCGAATTTTGGGATCGGAGAATTGGAAATAAGCCTGAATTAAGTGGACTTCTAAGTCCCAATTTATTAGGTGCCCCAAATCTATTCCCTAATATTTCTTATATATTTGGGGTATTAAGAAAGTAAAATAGTGAATTTTGGAGAATATAATTATGTTTTTGGTGAAATCACCTATGAGGCAGTAAGCTTGTCATGTGATTTTATATGATCAAATGATGAGCAAAAATTATGATATTTTACAGGATGAAAGTAGACATCCTAAGCTTTAATTTGATAGGTCATATGGCTCAATTAGACAATATACAAAAAGTTATGAATTTTTGAAGTTTGCCCAATGAAATTGATTATTTTCTAGAGCAGCATCCAAAAATGGAATTTTTGGGAATTTTGTGCTTCCAAATGGTTAAAGTCTATATTTTTCCTTGAAACTAGACTCAATAAGGGTTCTATAGCCTTTGAAATCACTTCAATTCAATCTTTCTAAAATTAATTATGATTTTTCAAAATTTAGGCAGAAAATCTGCCAAAATTTCCAATTAATCCGAAAATTTTGGAAATTGAATAAATAATTTTATATCATATAATATATGATATAAAACATTTCCTCCTCCTTCCAGCAGCCATAACTGAAGTGAAGTTCAATTTTAGATAGAGAGAGAGAAGAGTTGAGGTTTTAAGAGAGAGGAGAGGAAAAAGCTTGTAAAAGTAAGTAATTTCTTCGGTAAATCGGTTCCTAATGCGTATAACTCCGTTCTTAAGCTTCCTTTTCATATGATTTAAGGTTTGGGAGCTCAAATTTGAATGTTGAGCACCTAGGGTTCAGCCATATCAAGGGAGAACTAGTGGGAGCTTGAGATAACTTCTAAACCTTTGTATATTGACTATTCTGGCTGCTGTGGACAATTTAATCGGTGAAATTTTGTTAGATTGTCCTTTGTTTCAATTTATGGAAATGGGTTGGCCTAGGTGTTATACTGCCCAAATTGATACTAAATGGTAGTTGTAATCTAATGGAATAGTCAATAAAGTGGTTAGGAGTAGAAAGGAATACGTTTACGGAGCCGAAATCGCAAAACCCCGATTTTCCCCGAAAAACCCATATATTTCAGCCAAGGCTGTAAATGGGTCTTAGAGTTGGATTTTAAATGATTTGATGGTTCCATTGAGTTTAGGAGGTAAAATTAGGTAGGGTTACAGTTGGACACTTTTTCAGAAAGGGTCGAAAAAGTATAATTACAAAAACGCCCCTGAAACCCTTAAAGTAGAGCTGACAAGGGCAATTTTGTAATTTGACATTGAATTTGATAATTCCGAGTTCAGAAATGGATTCCTTAGGCAAAAATATATTAGAATAACCCAGGATAGAATTTTGGGAAAAGTACAGCCGAATTGGGTAAGGCGGGGCCGGGGCAGGTCCCCAGGGGTATTTTAGTAAATCTTCATAATAGGCTCATATAACCCCCCAAAAACACAATGGAAGTGTTTGAACGGTACCTTTGGCATTATAGGATTGAATATGGGTCCCGAACTGTTGGCACGCTTTACGAGGCACACTTTTCAAAGCGGGAAAGGCTTAAGGTAGGGAACTTACCTCTCTTACATGTATTTGATATTTGTGCTGGTGTATTGATGAATGTTATTGCTTTTCTTGAATATATGAAACATATATGAATGATTGAAGATCTGTTTCTATTTATGTTGTGGCCATAGTTCATTGCATGAAACATTGAGCATGCAGAAATGTCATTATGGGGCTTGCATCTAGATAAAGCTAACATGTCATGCACATAGCATCTATCATGCATGTATTATGATATCTGTTTCCTACTGAGATTCTCTCAAATCTCACCCTCCCCTACCAACAATTTAGACAGGAGAAGATAGAGGATATGCTGAGAATAAAGAAGAGAACCGTATGATGGGATTGCAGTTATAGAAAGAGGACAAGAAGATGTCTCTGTTTCACTGGGACGAGTTTAGATACCCTGGTAGCCCTGTGTGGCTATATTGATGGTAATTATTATGTACAAACCCCTATGAGGAATTTTTGTAATCCTGCTCATAATATTAGTATATTTAAGCTATTCCTGTGTTGCCCACTGAACGGTACCTTAATAATCCACTGCAAGTTAAAATAAGATAAGGGGTGAGATCATCCACAGCATCCACCTCTTCATCATCTTCTTCTTCGTCGTCGACTAAACCATCTGCATCGCCGTCGATGACCGGCTCCGACAATTCCGGAGAACATTTCGCACGCTCACGTTGTCCGTACTGCTTGAAATGAGCTTCTCTTCACACACTTCGACGTCCTTAAAATTTTCGTCCGAATCGTTGTCCTTCTCATAATTCTAAGCAGGAACATTCTCGATTCCGCCATTGATCCCATTGCTTGATTCATCCGAAACAGGATCCGACGCAGATTTCGTCTTCCTCAATCGGATTGAAGAATTACTCTCCTCAATGCTGCTCTTCGCATTATTCTAATTCGACGTCCTAATTAAATCCGATTTTGACTTCCACTAACTCCTTTCATCTCCCTCACTGCTCGATTGTCCCGTCTCCCGATGACGTTACATCCTACTTGGGACATTATCAGGATGAGATAATAATAATAATATTACTATTATTACTATTATTATTAGGGGTTTTTCATTTAAAAACCAATTGTACAATGACCATGATCCAAGCACAATTGTTTAAATCTTTAATACATCCGAATATACCAACAAGAGTTCAGAAAATGGGAAAAGGAGGAGATGCAGAAGCATGTAACTAAGTCAGTTTATCAAGAATAAAAATTAACAAAAAAAAAAAAACAAGTTTCCTGTACACAAACTAAAAATAAGATAACACAACTCAATATTTAAAAATAAAAGGAGGTGCGCCCTGTGAGATGTAGGAGTTTGAAAGCCTATAAACATTGGAAATAAAGGAATGAAGCCTATTAACACCATTGAAAAATTGTATCTAAGTCTCAAATAAAAGAAAATATGATTAAAAGATTTCTTAAAATTTAAATTTATAGTAAAGTCCCGTGAGATATTTACGTAATATATTCTAAATATGAAAAGTCACGGATACCCTTGATAACTTTTTGCAGCTTGTTCGCGTTTAACTTCATATACAGTACAGTAGCTACTGCAAACAAAAAAACACAAAAAAAGTCAGTTCCCTATCTAAGGCATCATGGAACTGCTTTAGCCATAATAGGGGTAAGAAAGGGTAAGTATATTTATGGTTTCATTGTTTGGCCAAAAAGATACTTGCTTTCAATGTGTCCATTTTACTGTTAATGTTTCTATTTATCATTTTCTTTTATGTTTATTTAATACGCATTATTTTGTTAAAGTATTAAACCCCAAAATTTTTATCTTATTAATGATCAAGTAAATAAGGCAACACAAGGCTGGCAAGTTAATATAAGGAATAAAATACTATAACATCTTTTACATTTTATTTTAATTATACAGACTCCTCTTCTATTTAAAAAAACATATATGCCTAAGTCTAAACCATTATTCCCATTAAAAATATTCTAAAAAATAGCTTTTTTATTTAAAACTTATATTAGAATAAATTTATTTATTAATTACCCTTTATCGTGCTAAATCCCTAATTATATTTTGACTAAAATTGTTTTAAAGTGTTTAATAATTCCTTTTTTATTTTCTTTATTTTTATTTTTGGAAAATATTTTTGTTTAATGTTTTTATCATGTGACGAGAGAAGTTATAATAACTCAATTAAGGTAAATATTTAAAATATCAATAGTACATAGTCATATTTCTTTTTCTTTGAGGTCGACCTCCACTCTAGTTCCACATAGGGCAGTCACTTGGCCGAAAAGCCATTGGCAACCAGACATATTACTGTCTTACAACCATTTCTTTTTTATTTTACAGTTTTATATCATTTTTTGGGTTTGATTTCATTGAAATAATTTTGATATATTTGGTTTTTTATGTCTGACGACACGTCAGTATTATTAAGTTTATCTAAAATATTTATTTATGATAACTGAACAAAGTATACTACTATATATAATATAGATTTATTATGCTACTTGCTTTTTATGTATTCTAACAATATTTATATTCTATTTCATTGATCATCAAGAGTGATGAACACTAAAATCTAGACTATCGAGTTCAAATATGATCAATCTACATCTATTATATAGTTTTCTTAAAAAATTATTTTAATGTGTATAAAATATAAAATAAAAATAATCCCTTAATTCCTATGTTTAAAAAAAATATTTTTTATTTAAAATTTATTAATTAAAATTTTAAATATGGACCATCAAAATTATATTTGGACCTTGTAGATATCACCGCAGTGATAAGTATCATAGTGCTGATCACCACGATGAGCACCAAAAGTAATTCCCCAATATTCATTAGAATGCACCCATAAATTTTCAGATTTTTTGTAATCACCCAAACTTAGAAAAATCATACTAGCTCCGGTCCTAAATATAAGATAAATTTTACTTTTTTGGAAAAATTAAGGAAGCTAATAAAATTAGCTTAGAGTATTTATATTTATATTTATATTTCTTTCACCAAATTAATTAGCTTGACTATTAAACTGATATATAATCTAAAGATACAAAATAAATTATATGATTAAGTAACTTTGTTAGCTTCCTTAATTTCCCCCAAAGAAAGTCAACTTTGTCTTATATTTAGGAACGGGGGGAGTATTTCATAATTGTCATTATCTTGGACTCACTTTATGTAATACCCTGAATTTTGGGATCGAAGGTTTGGAAAAAAGCCTGAATTAAGTAGACACCTAAACCCCGATTTATCAGGTGCCCCAAATCTATTCCCTAAGGTTTCTTATATCTTTCGGGTATTAAGAAAGTAAAATGGTGAATTTTGGAGAATATAATTATGTTTTCGGTGAAATCGCCTATAAGGCAGTGAACTTATCATGAGGTTTTGGAAGACTGATGATGAGCAAAAATTATGAAATTTTACAGGATGAAAGTAGACATCTTAAGCTTTAATTTGATAGGTAATATGAATCAATTAGAGCTATATACAAAGATTTATGAATTTTTGAATTCAGCACAGAAAAACTGTGAAGTTTCTGGATCAGCATGCAAAAATTGAAATTCTGGGGATTGTGTGCTTCTATCTAGCAAAAGGCTATATTTTTTCTTGAAACTAGGCTCAATAAGGGTTCCACATTCTTTGGAATCACTCCAATTCAATTTTTCTACAATTAGTTGTGATTTTTCAAAGTTTGGACAGAAATCTGCCAAAATTTTATAAAAAATCCGAAGTTATTAGAAATTAATTTAATAATTAAATACCATATGATATATCATCTTCCTCCTATCTTTAGCCCAAAACTGACGTGAAGCTCAGCTGAAATAGAGAGAGAAGAGTTTAGAGAGTTTAGAGAGAGAAAGAGAAGAGAACTTGTAAGGTAAACCAATTTCTCCAGTAAATTCTTACCTAACGTGTATAACTCTACTCCTAAACTTCTATTCGGTATTCATGAAGGTTGTAAAGCTCATATTTTGGTGTGGAGGAGTTAGGTTTTTCAGCCATATTTAGGAAAAGACAGAAGGAGCTTGAAGTAACACTACAAAAAAACGTGATTTAGTAGCGGTTAAAAATGGGTATTCGTAGCGGTTCTAACCGCTACAAACTAGGTTAGTAGCGGTTCCCCAAACCGCTACTAAATCGTACGTTGCAAGCGGTTTTGTAGCGGTTTTATAAAACCGCTACTCAATCAAAAATAACCGCTACAAACTTTGTAGCGGTTCATAGTAACCGCTACAACACCCAGAGATATTTATAGTGGTTATATAACCGCTACAAATATAAAAAATTTTATTTTGAGAGCTTTAAAAAAGAATTTTTTTTTGTAGCGGTTTACGAACCGCTACAAATATAAAAAATCGAAAATTTGTTAAAAATGACATTTTTTATTTGTAGCGGTTAAGAAACAGCTACTAATTTTGAATTTCATGAAATTAATAGCGGTTTTTAAAACCGCTACTAATTTCATAAAATTCAAAATTGGCGCCAAAAAATTTAAATTTAGCTCTAAAAAGGCGCGTTATTTAGTAGCGATTTAATAACCGCTACAAATATTTAAAATTTTTTTAAAAAATATACGTTGATTTTTTTCTGTTTTTTCAATATTATATTAAATATTTTAATTTGTTATTATTTTATCTATTTCAATTAGTTTATTATTCAATAGTTTAACTTATTAATAAATTAAAAAGAAAAAATGTAATTGAATATGATTAGTGTAAAATTTATATTAATAATATTATTAAGGATAGTTAGGTAATAAGGAATTATTATGTTTTATAATATAATGTAATTGTGTATGAAAAATAGATGAAAATGAGATAGAGTTATGATATATCTAGAAAAAAAAATGGTTAGAATAAATTTTATAGAAAGGAAAGAAGTATTCTAAAAAAAATTGAAAATCTTGTTACCATATTTGATCGTATTATTCAGCTCCTCTACTCATACGAAAGAAGTTGTAAATGAGAGGAAATGAAAGAAGGGTAAGGTGAAAAGAAATTGGGGAGTGTTTGAAATGAGTTGTGATAAGGGTGTTTATAGGGATTCACGTATTATTTGTAGCGGTTAATGTAGCGGTTATTAATTAGTAGCGGTTATTTATATTTTTGTAGTGGTTTAATTATTTGTAGCGGTTAATGTAGCGGTTATTTATATTTTTGTAGCGGTTTAATAACCGCTACAAATATTATTTTAATTTTTTTAAAATTGTTTTTTTACATTTTATTTAAACACAAATTTTTTGCATTTTTTGTAAAGACAAATTTTTTACACTTGAATTTGATCACTCATCGTCGCCATCCCTACAGAAATTTTGTAGAAAAATTATTGTTATTGATGTATTATTAAATTTAAAAAATTTAATTGAAATGACGTGGACTTAAAAAAACTCACCGCAGTAGAGGTAAATTGTCATCGCCTTCAGGGAAGTAGTTTTCAAAATCAGCTGGCTGAAATGGCTCACTCTCGTAGGCGATGTTATCGCCTTCACCCATGTCGTAAAGGTCTCTTGGCTTTAAATGAACGACCATGTGCCAATCCCTATGCCTCTCGTCCTCGACATAATAAACCTGATGTGCCTCTGAAGCTAGAATATACGGCTCATCATCTTGAGAAATACCGGTATGAATCGGGCGTGAGAAATTGACTGATGTGATCCCTAGGTCGTCAGTTGTCAGTCTCCGAGAAGTAGTGGTATTTGCCCACAAACACTTGAACAGCGTCACGGTGAAACGGCCTTGATAATTAAGCTCGACCACATCAAGAAGCTTGCCATAGTAAGGGACGCCTCCGAACTGCATGTTGGCGTCACTGCTGCTCGCATAACTCCTTGTCCCAAATGTGCCATAAACACCCGAATTCTGTGTTTGCAATCCTTGATCCCGTGAAACCGTGCAAAACTTAAAACCATTGACATTGTATGCTGTAAACCGTTTTGCATAATCAAGAGGGCCGATTGCGAGAGCTCTGAAATCTGGTGAGTGTGGGTTGTGGTCATTTAGTATTCTGCGCGCAAACCAGCTCGGGAATTCTCTGTGGACCCTCCTATCAACTTCCGAGGATGTCTGTGTACGGATCCTGAGCTGACGCTTGACATGACTTCTGAATTCCCTGCAATTAATAATGGAAAGGCGTTAGTGAAATGAAAGTGAGAAATGTTACGAAAGATATAGATCGAATAACATACATGTGAGTGTACAATTCTTACCGTATGAAAGGCTCAACTTGAGTGCAATTAATCAAGACATGTCTATGTGCTTGGAACTTCTCAGTTGCCGTTAGTTTGAAGTTCTCAGTTGCTCCAACTGGTTTACCAACACGAGGGATAAATTCTCCTAATGTCGGCGCAGGTTCAGGACAATCGTCAACACGAGGCGGGCGGTTGAAAGCCGTCTCAAGATCATCAAAATACCTTGAGCAAAAATATAGCACCTCATCCCCTATATAGCCTTCAGCTATAGAACCTTCTGGCCACGCCTTATTCCTCACGTAAGATTTTAATTTCCCAAGGAACCTACAAAGTACAGAAGAGAAAATTGATATAAAATGATGAAAAGGACGACCAGCAAACATTAAATACGGACAATAAATGAAAGCACATATTTAAAATGAGTACCTCTCAATCGGATACATCCAACGATATTGTACTGGTCCAGCGAGCTTTGTTTCATGAACGAGGTGGACTGTGAGGTGAACCATCACAATAAAAAAGGACGGAGGAAAGATCATCTCCAAGTGACAAAGCGTAAGAATGATTTTTGACTGCAGCTGATCGAGCTCCTCAACGATCAAAACCTTAGAACACAACTTCCGAAAGAAAGAACAAAGTTCCACCAAAATGATGGAAACATCGGGAGGAAGTATATTCTTTATAGCCAGTGGGAGTAACTGCTGCATAAGAACATGTGAGTCGTGACTCTTCAGGCCAGCAACCTTTCGAGCCTGCAAGTCGACACATCGAGAAATGTTGCTTGAATACCCATAAGGAACTTTTAATTTCTTCAACGTCGCGAGGAACACATCCTTGTTCGGTTTTGTGAGGGTAAACTTTGCCGGTGTAAATCTGTCATGCTCATCTGGCTAAGCGTCTTCACGAACTCCCATGTCGCGTAAATCTTTCCTAGCTTGAAGGTGATCTTTTGTCTTGCCGGGTTCGTTAAGCAGCGTATACAGCACATTGTCACAAACATTCTTTTCAATGTGCATTACATCAAGATTGTGGCGAAGTAAATTAGATCTCCAATACGGAAGCGTGAAGAAAATACTTATCTTCTTCCACTGCTGAGGCGCCGAAGTCCTGCGCGTCTTTTGGCGAGTTTGTGCTGAATCGTCGCTTTTTCCAAACTCGAAGTCAACATGCTCAAGCTGCTGTAAGATATCTGTACCGGACAAAGTCTGAGGTGGTCCTCTTTTCTCTGGTTTCCCATTGAAGCGATTCCGTTGCAATCTGAACTTATGCGTTCCATCGAGAAACCTCCAATGCCCCATAAAGCACCACTTTCAGCTGTGGGGAAGGCGCAATGCGTCAGAGTCGAAATTGCAAGCTGGACACGCCGACCCAGTATGCACATTCCAACCAGATAATGTGCCAAGGCTAGGAAAGTCACTGATCGTCCACATCAAGGCTGCACGCATGTTGAACAAAGTCTTGCTGTGAGCGTCGTACGTCTCCAAGCCGACATTCCACAGGTCAAGCAATTCCGCAATAAGCGGTTGGAGATACACATTGATGTCATTGCCCGGTGCCTTTTTGCCTGGAATGATCATAGACATAATGAAAGAGCTTTGTTTCATACACATCCAGGGGGGTAAGTTGTAGGGAACTAAGACTACCGGCCAAATGCTGTAACTTGTGCTAAGATTCCCGAAAGGATTGAAATCGTCGGTCGCCAACACAAGTCAAACATTTCTGGGGTCAGTCGCCAAATCTGGAAAGTTGTTGTCAAACGTTTTCCAAGCAGCTGCATCCCGCGGATGTCTTAATTTACCGTCTTTGTTTTTATCAACGGCATGCCACCTCATGTGCTCAGCAGTTTTAGGACATAAATAATCTTTGTAGACGAGGTTTCAAAGGGAAGTACCTGAGAATCTTTGCAGGTTTCTTCTTTTGCTTTTTCCCCTTCCGAATTGTCTTGTACCTCGATATGTGACATCTCTTACACGTCTCCCTGCTGGAATCGTCTCCCCAATACAGCATATAATCATTTGGGCACGCATCAATCTTTTGATAATTCAACCCCAACCTGTTGATAATCTTCTTGGCCTCGTAGAAGGTTGTGGGAATCTCAGCGTCGGGGAATGCATCTTGTAATAAGTCGAGCAACATCGACATTCCCTTATCTGTGATCCCACACAAGCACTTGATATGATACAATTTGATCAAGAAAGATAATTTAGAATATTTGCGACAACCTTGATATAAAGGACGATCTGCCTCATCCATCAAGCTGAAAAAATCCCGAGCTGCTTTATTCCCCATAAAAGCCGGCTCAGAGCCGTGCACTTCTTCGTTGAAGTTGTCGCCTTGAAATCCAAACGCATCACGCACAGCATCATTCACAGGATCATCTTCATCTACTTGAACGCCTACTTGAGAACTTCGAGGAAGAGCCTCGTCATATCTAATGCCGGCCTTCTCACCATGAACTGCCCAGAACGTATAGTCCTCAGGGAAAGGCTTCACAAGCAAATGTTCCTTCACAACATTTCGTGCATGCCACTTCTTGAACTTGCATTTCTGACAGGGACAGACGATCTTGCCGTTACAGCTGGCATGAGTGAATGCGAAATCTAAGAAACTGTTTAATCCGTACAAATATTCAGGAGAATTGCGCGGCAACTTTATCCATGATTTATCCATAGCTACAAGTGAGAGAGAAGAAAGTATAGAGAACAAGATGAGTGAGAAGATAATGACGAATTCCTAGAACCTTAAATTCTGAAAATCCAACGTTTATAATTTTGTAGCGGTTATTAAACCGCTACACCAACCGCTACAGAAATTCCAACGTTTATAATTTTGTAGCGGTTATATATATACAACCGCTACTAATATTCAAGCCGTTAATTGGTGGGAAATTCAAAATATACTTGTTGAGTATTAGTAGCGGTTATATATATAAAACCGCTACTAATATTCAAGCCGTTAATTGGTGGGAAATTCAAAATGTACTTGTTGAGTATTAGTAGCGGTTATATATATCAAACCGCTACTAATATTCAAGCCGTTGGACATTAAATATAAAAATATTTTTCTAATTTGTAGCGGTTATACATAACATAACCGCTACAAATGTGCATAAAGGCGGCAAATTTCAAAATTCAAATGACTTGAGTGTTTGTAGCGGTTATTAGTGTATAACCGCTACAAACATACATATTTGTAGCGGTTTCTGAAGGTAAACCGCTACAAATATATATGTACATTTGTAGCGATTATTAGTTTATAACCGCTACAAATATATATGTTTGTAGCGGTTATACACTAAGAACCGCTACAAATATATAGATTTGTAGCGGTTTTAACTTAAAACAGCTACAAATATATATATACTTTATTTTTTAAAAAATTTAGATATAAATCATTCATAAATTATTTCAACGCGATCTAATAATATAAATATAATTATATAAAACACAATAAGAAAATTCTGAAATAAAAACTCATATAAATATTTACAAATATTTAAACAAAAGAAAATGTCCTAAACTAAGGAGCTGGGGGCTGATCCTCTGGTGCTCCCTCAGGTGGGGCTCCCTCAGATGCCGCTGGATCGGGCCGCTGCGCAGAGTGAACCGCACCATCGTCATCAGTAGGAGGAGGAGCAGTAGGAGGAGGAGTAGTACTCGGGACGACGTAGCGAGGGACAGGGGGAACTGCTGGATGCTGCTCGTCCGGGAACAGGCGACTCCATGCTCCCTCGAGCATGGTGTTCACGATCTCACGCCACTGCGTCTGCTGAGCGTACATCATATCTGCGTGCATCTGCAGCTACTGCTGCTGCTGCACCTGCATCTGCTGCTGCTGCTGTGCCATCTACTGCTGCGTCTGCTCCAAATCTGACCGCAGCTGGTCAATAGACTCGTCCCTCCAACGTCTGACCCCTCTAGAGCTGCCAGCCTCAGAGGCGGCGGTGCTCCTGCCGTAGACCATGCTGGGTCTGGCGCCTATCCCCATACCCCGCACGCGTCTGGGTTGCTCAGCCTGAGCCAGACCCGCCTTCAAAGGAGCCATCGGGTCCACTGACCCCTGTGACTCCTCAGGCTGGGTCTGTCGCAGCTCAGCCTGCGACAGCTGCATCCGCTCCTGCCATTTTATGAAACAATTAATAATTAGCATTTTTCATTATTAACTTGGTTTTATAAAAAATATAATAATAAAATTACTTACAATGGCCGCCTCTGCCTGCTGAGAGGTCGCAGTCCCGTCACGGTGTCTGTGTGTGATGGCGTACAGCTCCGCATAGTCCGTCTGACGATTCTCCTGCTGTGCCCTCGTCTCCTGAAACAATTACAAAACAATTAGTATTATGAAATAATCAGCTAAAAGTAAGTGAAGCACTTGAAAAGTTACCAGCTCGCTGTAGGTCACAGCAAAGGTTTTCGATCCTGCTGTGTGGTGCATCGTCTGCTGCGCCCGGATCTCGGTGTTCCTCTGAGAAAGCTCCTGGAAAAACAAATAATTAAATGTATTATAATTTAAAATTAAATACAAATTAAATTGGTATTATAATTTAATATTTAACAATTACAAAATATATATCAAAAATATAATAAATACATTACCTGCGCCTGAGGGCTCCTCCTGAACTGGACGAAACGCGCCCAGTCGTTCGGCGGCACGCCGTCTGGGGCGCTCTCCTGCAGCTGCTCCAGAGGCATCGTCCCGTCCCCATCCACCGTGTGGAAGAGACGGTTCCTCCTGTTCCTCCAGGCGTCGCCCATCTTCACGAGGGCATACCTCTTCCGGTTGGCCCGGACGGTAAACCGCAGCTGAAAAAAATACATTTAAATATCAATAATTATAAAAATCATAATTTAAAAATAAATAATTAAATAGAATTAATTAAAAAAATATTAATTAAATAGTTTTAATTACCTGAACCACCTCCTCCCAAGCCTGGTCCTTCGGCCCCTTCGGAATATGCCTCCACGTCGGGAAGTGAAGGGGGAACCGCATCCAATTCGATCCCAGGTCGCTCAGGAAGCGGTTGAGCAGGTGACCCCCATTGTGGATCGGCTAGCCAGTGCCCTCATTCCACGGCACTATAACTCGGAGGCTCCGGTCCATCTGGTTCAAACCGGCCACATCTAGCCTCCTCGTCGAAACGTTCCCCTGCTCATCTGCACAGTTGACCGCACGTTAGATAAATTATAATTCAAAGTTAACATTTCAAATTTAAATAAATAACTTACTAAATTAAAAAAGTAATTTACCTTCGACCTGTACCTCAAATCCAGTGGACCGCGAAGACGACCCTCGTGGGTTGTTCTGCTCCCGAGCATCCTCCTCATCGAGGAACTGCTCCATCTCCCTGAACCCACCAATCGGGATCTCGAAGTCCTCCTCGTTGAGGAAGTCCTCAACGCTAATCTCTGGCCTCTCCACCTCAGGCACCTCTGGTGCGGTCGTCGCCTGTGGGATCGTCTGTGGTACCTGTGGGGGGATGGGCTGAGATGCTGCGGTACCCCTGCCTGCGCGCTGCCCCCTGCCCGACTGCTGCCACCCCATAAAATCAGTCTGGGGACCTCAGGGGCCTTCCCCTTATCCTGTCCTGAAGCCATATCAACTGTACAAATTAAAAAAAATTAGTCCATTATTATGCAAAAATATAATAAAAATACAAATATAAATAAAAATACGTGTTATATACGTACCTCAAGTGCGAATACTGCGGAATACTGACCAAAAACTCCTATACAGACGTCTGAACGCTCAAATTTTGAAGAAATCACTCAGAGAAACCTTAGGAAACAAAATGAGCAAAAGGAGAAATGAAAGAGGTGGGAGGTTTAAATAGGCCAGATATTAGTAGCAGTTATTAAAATAACCGCTACTGTAACCGCTACAAATAATTAAATTTGTAGCGGTTCTACAATAACCGCTACAAATCTTCACAACGTTTGAAATTCTGTAGCGGTTATTGCCCAAAACCGCTACAAATTTCGAGACTCTTGAAATTCTGTAGCGGTTTTGGGCAAAAACCGCTACAAAATTCTGACTTTTGGTATTTTGTAGCGGGTTATGTGCATTAACCGCTACACAATAACCGCTACAAGTTTTGGTGGGAATTTCACTCCAAATTTGTAGTGGTTTTTTTTTGGAAACCGCTACAAATAATCTTGCCGCTACAAATTTGTAGCGGTTTAGGTAAAAACCGCTACAAATACTATAATTTGTAGCGGTTTAATATAACCGCTACAAGTGCACCGCTACAAAATCCTTTTTTTTTTGTAGTGTAACTTCTAAACTTTCGTATATTGTTTATTCTGACTGCTGTGGATAATTTAATCGGTGAAATTTCGCCGGATTGCCATTGGTTTTAAAGTTTGGAAATTAAGTTGCCTAGGGGTTATGCTTCCTAAATTGGGTCTAAAAGGTAGTTGTAACCTAATTAAATAGTTAATAAAGTGATTAGGAATATAAAAGAATACGTCTGTGAAGTCAGAATTGGAAAATCCTAATTTTTTTTCTAGAGAATTGGGAATTTCAGTCAATGCTGTTTGGAGGGCTTAGAGTTGGACTTTCAATTATTTGATGATTCTATTGAGTTCAGGAGGGAAAATTAGGTGGGGTTACAGTTGGTCACTTTTTCGGAAAAGCCCGAAAAAGCATAATTACGAAAACGCCCCTAAAACCCTTAAAGTGGGGCTGCCAAGGGTAACTTTGTAATTTGACATTGAATTAGATAATTCTGAATCCAGAAATGGATTCTTTGGATGGAAATATGTTAGGATAGCCCAGGTTAGAATTTTGGGAAAAGTACAGCCGGATCGGATACGGCGGGGCCGGGCCGGATCCCCGAGGGTATCTTTGTAATTTTTAATATAGCCTCATAAAAACCTAGAAACATCATAGAAGTGTCTAAATGGTATATTTGGAATTGTAGGATCAAATATGGAGCCCGAGATGTTGTCACACTTTACGAGGCACACGTTTCGAGGCGGAAAATGGTTAAGGTAGGGGACTTACCTTATTTGCATGTATCTGATATCTTTGCTTGTGTAGTGATATATGTAATTGCTTTACTTGATTGTGTATAGCATATTTGAATAAATGAAGCTCTATTTTTGTTTCCACTGTGGCCATAATTTTGTTACATGAAATATTGAGCATGCAGAAATATCATTATAAGGCATACATCTAGTTAAAGCTAACATGTCATATACATAGCATCTATCATGCATACATTATGATATCTATTTCCTATTGAGATTCTCTCAAATCTCACCCTCCCCTACCAACAATTTAGACAGGAGAAGACAGAAGATATGCTGAGAATAAAGAAGAGAACCGTATGAGGGGATTACAGTGGTGGAATGAGGACGAGGAGATGTCTCTGTTTCACTGGGATGGGTTTAGATACCCTAGTAGCCCTGTGTGGCTACATTGATGGTAATGATTATGTACGAACCCCTATGGGGAATTTCTGTAATCATGCACTTATTATCAGTATATTTATGCTATTCCTGTTGTGCCCACCGAACCGCATATCGTTTTCTTTGAATACTCTGATAAATGTGAAATTAAGACACTACTACAAAAAAACGTTTTTAACGTCCCTTTTTTAGGCCTTTTAACGTTTGAAAACAAGGGGACGTCTATGTGAGCGACGTAGTAAAAAATGACAATAACGTCCGTAGATAAAAGGACGTCTAAAGTCTGGACTTTAGACATCCCCATTTTAAAAAGGGACTTCTAAAGTGGGGACTTTAGACGTCCCCATTTTAAAATGGGGACGTCTAAAGTGTCACTGTACCACTTTAGACGCCCCCAATTTAAAATGGGGACCTCTAAAGTGCTTTTTTTTTAAAAAAAACGTTTATATTATAGATGTGAACTAAACAGTATTTAAAACCAAAAATTACAGATCATCGTCAATAAAACTACAGATTTAGTATCTACAATCCAAATCTACACAATAATAACTCCAAAGCTAAAATCTCATAGGGAGAAGATGAAAACAATAAGAGGAATTAGTTGCAAAAAAAACTTATCTCTTTCTATTATTGAAATTCATTTTCTAGTAATAATGAATAAAGAAGAGCAACAGGGAGAGTTGAACCTCGTTTTCTCAGCGGGAACGTAGCCATGAAGCATGTTTCAGAATCTTGATCTACAAACCATAACAACACAAGTTAGAAGATAAAATAGAAGGAAAACCCAAAGAAAAAAGAGAAAGAGGATAAAATAATAAAAAATGGTAAGAAAGCATAATAAATCTGGAGGTGAAAAAAGAGAGAGAAAGGAAGAAGCAAGAGTAAAAAGAGCATATAAAAAAGAAGAAGCAAGAGTTCAAGGCGTGGTGGTAGTGTCTCTTATTGTGTTTGTGGCGATGGGAAAGGAAAGATGGGTGTAAAAGTAATATAAAACTGATAAATAAAGATTGTCAGAAAAATTTTGAATTGTTTTTTACGTCCCTGATTTAATTTAAGGACGTCTAAAGTTGTTCAGTTATTTTTTTAAAAATTTTTTTTACTTTAGACGTCCCCAATTCAAATTGGGGACGTCTGAAGTAAATTTTTTTTTTTTACTTTAGATGCCCCTAATTCAAATAGGGACGTCTAAAGTCTGTAAAGTCATACTTTAGACGTTCCTATTTAAATTGGGGACGTCTAAAGCTATTCAGTTCTCACCCATAATTACAAAAATGCCACCGTCTTTATTTTTTACCTCTCTTTTTTAAAAAGGGACGTCCTTTAGAGACGTAAAATATATATTCTGTAATAGTGACATAAGAGTGTGACACTTTAAAGATCAAGCTTTGTTCTTTCAATATTCCAAGTGTAAGGGTCAGATGTCCTTTTTCATCTCTACTGTACCAACTTAACTTAGCAAACTACTCCCCTTATGAAAAATAGTAACTTCAAAACGGTCATAATATGAAGCAGCAAGTTTAGACTTGTACGAGTTATAAACTTAGCAACCATTTCTAGCCGAGTTATACCGCACCATCATCATTCATTTAAATCATCAAATTCTTCAGAATAATTTATACAACTTATTGATAAGTTTATCCTTTTTATTTTGCTGTTTGTCCACATTCAGATTCTTCATAGTATAACTTCTGCTTATTTCATAGCATTGTCTTTCTTCAAGTTAAAGAGAAAAAAACAAAAAGACAGAAAATGTACTTCTCTGTCCAAGGGATTATTAAACGGCTTTGAGATCTTCAGAGGGGGAAAAAGAGGTAAGCATATGCTTTGAATGTGTCCATTTTACTGTTACTGTTCCTATTTATCATTTGCTTTATGTTTAATTTTATATAACAAATAAATTTGCACGTATTCATGAGAACAATCAATTCTTATAATAAATATTGGCATTCCGCTCCAAAATAATTTAATTTAGAGGAAAAACTATCACAACCTGACAATGTTTGTGTGTGTATGATAAAACCTTTTACCTGTTTCAATCAAAAGGTTAAGCCAACACTTAATAGGCAACTTACTTTTTTTTCCCTATCAAATCTTAGGCTTACCATCCCAAAAGTAACATCGGAGTCAAAAGAACAGTAGCTCAACCTCCCCCTCCTTCGTGCTATTAGGAGGAAACAATACGATCTAATAAATATATAGGGTTAAGATGCAAAATCATCTAGAAACTTCTACCAAAAGTCCTCCCAATATCATAAACTTTTTATTGCACGTTAACCAAATATATAAACACAAAAGTAAATGGTCATGCCCTACAAACAGCGAGGGACCCATCTTAATTGAGAGGGGCGCTACATTATCTCTTCTAGGGAATTTCTACATTTTAGTAGGCCTATAATAAATATTTAGATTTAGATTGAAGCATTTTTTTGAAAATTAAACTTAATATACCAGCATTTGAGAATGTTTTATTGTCAGCATTTTTGGTAACAACTTTAGAGTTAAGGACTAAAATGACACTTCATAAAATTAAGGAATCAAAATAAAACCTTGTGTAACGTTAAAGGCCTGAAGTTGTACTTTTGTCTTAAAAAAATTATTCTGAAGTTATATAAATATGAAACTTTTGTGATGTTTGGTAATAAAGTTTTGGGTAAAGGTGTAAAATTACCCATGAACTTTTAATCAAAGTGCGTCTACCAGCATATATTCTTTGAAGGTGCAAAAATACTCATAGGGCGCGGTTGGTACATTGGAATTAATTTTGATCAAAATGAAAATGGATATGGAGATGGAAATAAGATTTAAAACTACGTTTGATATGTCATGGAAATGAGACCTAATTTTTAAACAAAAAGACCAAAATGCCCATGTAATTTTTTTTTAAGAAAAAGCCTTCATCCTTACTCTTCTATGTAACTTCCGACCACCACCAAGATTTACATCATACCTCCAGCAATCAAAACCATGAACAAAGCAAAGAATCAACAATTGAATCTATGGAGCAATAACCAAGATGCATTCGAGAACTAATTCAAAAACCAAGAAATCAGAAATAAATGCATATCCAAAACCAAAACATCATCAAGGGTGAAAGAGAATAGGATCACAAAAGGGTTGTTGGAATCTCCTTCAATGTCAGATCGCAGAACGAGATGACGCACTTCGTGGCTGGGGATACAAGGGTGAAAGAGAAAGTCAGATCATAGAAGGGTTGCCGGAATCGCCTTCAACATCTTGGCTTGGGGCTCCGTCGGTGATGAGTTGAACCACAGTGAGAGAAAATGGTCAGATCTAATCATGGGAGTAAGTTTGAAACATATCAGAAAGTAAAATATCCGATTCAGACAAAGGAGAAGAGTCGACGAGGTCATTGTCCCATGAGAAGGAGGAAAATGGAGTTGCCTCTTCAGACGGTGGTGGGTGGGTGTCTCGAACAATGTTGTGGGTGACAATGGCTAATGTGGAACTCACCGACAGTGGGGTGGGCATATCGTCATCTACGGTAAGAAGGAAGGGGTCGTCATAGTCATTGCAGGTGAAAGAGCAAAGGTTGCCGTCATCGCAGGTGAAAGAGCAAAAAGGTGACGTCGTCGTCGATGAAAGAGCAGAGGGCACGATGGAAATATGTAGGTGGAATTACAAAATTTGGCTTTTTTGATGGAAGTCATTTGGTGGAATTAGACTCATTTTGGCTTCCACATGGAATTGGAAAATTTTCCAATTCCATCATACCAAACAAAATTCTTCATGAAATTGAATTCCAATTCCATTTCCATATTCCTCAATTTCATCATACCAAACAGGCCTTATAAGCTTTGAAAATGAGAGTGAAAATAACAAAATCATTAAAATGATATAAAGGCTCTTACTTTTTTGTTGTGGAGCCCATGCTATTGTTAGGAGAGTACCAAAATACCCCTAACTTCAAAAAAATCCTTTCCCTCCCAACCCATTGATTTATCGATTTGCGAAGAAAGGCTAGAGAGTAACCACACAATTTTGTGATGTTGGTGACGGTGGCAGAATCCTCCACCAACGACACCGGCAAATAAACAACAGAACATGATGGCTTGGAGACTAGATCTGAGACAACGAGTGATGACCTCTACAACCTTGCCTCTCATACGAGCCATCATCGTGATTGGGTTTTCACCATCAATGGTGGCTTGTTGATTTGTGACTTGGTCTGTGAGGAACTTGGTCCCTCTTCATGTGCTCCTTGTTTTCTATTGGTTTCGCCGAAGCTTATTGCAAAAAAAGGTCACGATTCTTGAGAAGAAACAAGTGATTGGTTTATGGTTTGCCGGTTTGTTTTTGGTTTGCGATTTTGCCTTAGCTGTTTGTTGAATGCTTTTGTTGGTTAGTTTTTGTTATAGGGTCTCTATGCCCTGAATTTTGCCTTCAAACTGTGCCCTATAATCAGCCTTGTTTTGAGTTTAATTTGTGCCTTCTTCTACAATTTTGTTAATCTTTGCTCCGAGTTTGATTTGGGCCTCTTTGAATTCAGTCCCTTCAATTTCATACCTACTTAAGTCTTTGAGATTCATTTCTAATTGGGTTTTGTTTTTTCGCCACCCAATTGAGGTGGGTTTACTTATTAGATTCTACATGCCATGGATTTTAGAAGTTGGAAGATTTATGGGCTTTCTACATGAACCAACTTTCCAAGGGAATGTCCCTATCACTTTTTGAGTATCCAATAGGGAGAGGGTGGGTGTTTTTTAATTGGGGTATTTTGGCACTTTCACAATAATAATGTGGGCCCCATCATAAAAATTAGAGGCAATTAAGTTGTTTTAATAGTTTTGTCATTTTTTTCTCTTATTTTCAAAGTTTATGGGTATTTTTGTATCTTTATCCTAAAATTTTTTAATATATAATAAATCCTTGTAATTGTTATTATTATTTTTTAAAATAGTTATATGTTTGAGTAGTATTTCTTTGACAATGCTTTTCCCAATTTGACCAACTATGTCTTAGAATAATATAAGCAAAAGTACACGTATCTCAATTCTATATCATGTTTCATTTTATTGTATTAAGTTTGTAAAATTTCTTTTTGATCCTTTTAAAAAAATAAACAAAGATTTTTCCTCTTTCTTCCCAAATTAATTTAAATATTAACCATGTAAATTTAAAAGCCAATTAAAAAGCTAAGTTTCGTCAACTAACACAATAATATAGATAACAACGTAACTAGTGTAGCAACCTAACAAGTTTAAATGTAGTTTTTTTACCAATGTGCCATGAATCTGTTTTTTTAATACATTGTGATAATAGATCTTCATATTTTAAAGAATATTTAATATCAAATTTAATATAAAATTAATTAATAAAAATTGTTTAGAATAATTACATATAATAATTTTTGTTAATTTACAGTACGTGTTAGGGTAGACAAAGATAAAGACAATTAATTATGACTACATGTCCATTTTAGATGCCATGCCCTGGGGAAGGTGTTTTAACAGATCTTACCCGAAGATTGGTGGATAATACCATAAAAGAAGTCAATTATTTTCCTCACTTTGAGACTCATGATCGTGAGTTTAAGTACGACAAGCAACCTTTGATCAGAAAACTAGAAAAAGTACAAAAGGATATTGAAGATGCCAAAAGAAATAATCAGTATCGAATTGAAGGTAAAGTTCAAGATTGGATCATGAAAGATGATAATCTAATTAAAAACAAGGCTGAAATCAGGCCGACAAGGTTTTATAGTTGGTGTCCTCTTTGGCAATACCGACAAGGCAAGAGGTTGGCACAAAGGGCACTAATCATAAAAGATCACATCGAAAAATATAACTTTGAAATAGTGATATGTCCGCTGAACTTCTAGATATGAAGTACCATGCTTCAAGGGACTTCATTGGTTTTGAAAGCAGAAAGACAAGATTCAAGCAACTTGTGGAAGCTTTAGAGGATGGAAATCATTACATGATTGGATTGCAAGGGATGGGGGGAACGGGCAAAACCACATTGGCGACACAAGTCGGCAAACAAGTTGAAGAATCCAAAGCATTTGTGAAAGTCATCTTTGTTGTTGTGTCCAATCCTCCAAATGTCAAGAAGATTCGAAGCGACATTGCTAGGTGATTGAACCATATTTTACATGATTTTTTATGATTAATTTAGGATTTTAAATGCATTTCCTAAGACAATATTGGATAATTAAGCACTAATTTTAGTTAGGGACAATTGTTTTGAATTACTTGCATTTAGGGCCAAAATGGTCATAATTTATTAATTTTTTTTTTTTTTTACAATTGTCCTTTGAACTTTTGATGCTACCTTGTGCTTAATTTTGCATTGTAGGTGTTAAAGAAGAAATTAAGGATTTTGGAGGTTCAAATTATTGGGCCAAGTGGAAAGAAAGAAAAGAGAGAGAGAGAGAGAACAGGCCCAAGGAGCTAAAGGCCAGACCCATCATCAGCTGAAAAGGAAAAAAAAAAAAAGAACACAGGCCCATTGAAGCGGAGGATCCGAATAGACTGCTGGACATGGCATGTGGATATGCTATCTGGATATGCGAAGACCCAACACAGATAGCAGCTGATATACAATATATATTTAGATTATATATTTAGCAGCTGACATGGCATGTGGAGGGCGCCACAGAACGAGCGGGATCATGAGCGAATCATCATCACCTGGACCTTCTTCTTCCGCCCTTCCCCTTTCTTGTGTCGCCGGCGGCGCAGCTTCTCCTCTCCTCCATTGCCGCCGGCGACGTGTTAAACCAGACCAGAGTTGAGAGCTAAAAACAGACCTGAGATCGGAGCTGAAAGCATCACAGAACGGAGGAGGATCTGATCATCACCAGCACTTCATTCCCTTCGGTTTCTTCTTCCTCATTCTCACAACTTCATCTCCATCACCTCTGGCTACATTCCTTTGGGACCAGACCACCGACCTTCTTTTTTTTCTCTTTCCATCTTCCAACACCACAGTCCATTTCCTCTGCTTCTCTTCTCCACTCCATTGCCATCTCTCTATCACTCTACTCTTTTCTTACCACCGTGGCTATTTTCACCACCATTTCTTCCTTCCCTTTCTCTCTCACCCACCGTTGACTATCTTCTATTTTTTTCAACACCACAACCATCTGCTTCGCCCATACCCCACAGTTGGCCACTTTCATTATCTCACAAATTAAAAAAAAAATAACCCATTCTCTATTCCTATTCGATCCTTCAATTTCAATGGGATTTTGTGGGTATTTTGAAGAAGCTGTGATCATTATGAACCTCCGATGAGTGACTAACATTCCAATTCTTGGTGATGAGGACATGTGCTTGAGCTCAATGAAATACATAGGGGAGTTCTTTTGTTATCATTTCATTTGTCTAGAATTACATGTTTGGATTGCCTAGTTTTAGGAATTTTTATATATGTGATTCTGGAACTGAGATTGATAGTAATTGTCTCTGTTGGTTTGATATTTGTGATTGGATTGGATTTTTGTGGCTTGTTGGATTTTCATATATACATTTTCTTATTGATTCAATGAAATTATGTTATCTACGTGTTATTGTTAGATAATATAATTAACTTGGATTAATAGAGTGTCGTGTTATCGCATTCATATAAAGAGGAAGCTAGCTGCATTTATTCATTTTAATTGCACTCTAAATGGTTCCTAATAGTGCCTTAAGGGATAGTTACTAGCTGCGTTCGCAGGAGTAATTATTAATTAAGAACGCTAGACCCAAGCGATCGTTTGGGGTTTTATTTTCAAGACTTAGAGAAAATTAACTCCACAATCTTTTTGAGCGAGGATTGCCACTTCTTCATTACCAAGAGCATTCTTCATTCATATTTTCCACTTCATACCATTCCATTCACTCTTAATCATTCTCCATTTTTATAAAGAACATACCAAAAATATTAGATTAGCTTTTAATTAACAATTGCATTTTCTTTTAACTATTAATTTGAAAAATCCAAAAATCGGTTTCCCCCTGTTTTAATTGCATTCGCATGATAATTAGATTACTTAGGTAACTCAATAAAGACTCCTCAAGAGAACGACCCGAGTGTTGCATTATATTGTAATTCTTGGTTATAAATATTTTACATTTGAGCCCAAGGCGTAAAGACACGGTCAAATCACTAGGCAGTTAGGTTTGCGATTAGAGGAAAGAGAGGAAGCAAATCACTCAAAGCTTCTGTGGTCTACAATTTATAAGAATGAAAAGAAATTACTTATAATACTAGATGATGTGTGGGGGGAGCTAAATCTTACGGACATTGGGATTCCGTCTAGACTTGATCACAAAAATTGCTATGTTTTGATAACCACTTGCCATTCTCGAGTTTGTCAAGCAATGAGATGCCAACCAATAGTTCTCCTACACACATTGGCCAATGAAGATGCATTAACTCTTTTTTTGTTTCATACTGGAAGTAACGATTCAATGGGTATTGCACGAGATTTTGTAAAAGAGTGTGGAGGCTTACCAATTGCAATTGTAGCACTAGCCAAGGCACTAAGAAATTGGCCTAAGGGTGAATGGAATGTAGCTTTGACAACCCTACGAGATTCTAAGCCATTGGTTGGTGTTGATGAAGATTTGGTGATGGTTTATACATGCTTGAAATTAAGCTATGATCATTTAAATGATAAGAAGGTCCAAAATCTTTTCTTATTGTTTTCTATTTTCCCATAAGACTTTGAAATTCCTACAAACCTTATTACTAGACTTGGTATAGGGTCAGGAAGTTTTGGGGAAGTTGATGGATTTTGTGCAGCAAAAAGTCAAATACTTTCTATGAAAAATAAACTCATATATTGTTCTTTGCTACTAAAGATTGTGAAGACAGAATGTGTAAAAATGCATGACTTGGTTCGTGAAGTGGCCCAATGGATATCAAAGGAAGATATTCAAACCATTCTGGATAGGAGAACAACTTTAAAAGAAAACAAGCGATGTGTTGTTTGGAATGTTGATGGTTTTCCCAATCAATTTGATGGTGCAAAACTTGAGATTCTATTTCTTTTTATAAGTGAAAATTTTACATTGAAAGACATGGAAGAATTCTTTGTAGGGATAAAAAGACTCAGAGTTTTGTTTTTATATTGTAGATATGATAGATTGTTTCGCCTTCCATTATTGTGCCAGTCATTTCTTTCATTAAATAATATTCATACTCTTACCTTGGATGGTTGGGATTTAGGTGACATCTCTAGTTTGAAGAATCTGCAAAGCCTTGTTACACTTGAGTTCAAAAATTGTCTACTTATTGAATTACCCAAAGATATCAAGGAACTAAAGAAGTTGAGATGGTTGGGGTTAAGGGAGTGTGAAATTCAAAGAAACAATCCTTTTGAAGTGATTAAAAGATGCTTACAATTGGAGGAATTGTATTTTGTTCAGAATTACATTGTCAAGGATTGGAAGCCGAACGACGACAAAGAAACTGGAGATGAAATTGTTCATGATATATCTCCTTCTGCATTGCGAATGTTTTCTATTGCTATTGATGGTTTCAAATGTTTTGCTGATGATGATAATGGCCTATCAAACTGCTTCAATCCACAACACATGGAACATTTAATATTAGAGGCCATGTTTAAGTACTTTATGCAAAGAGCACAAGTTCTTGAGTTGGGGGAGATAGGACAAACAAGATGGAAATGTGTTGTCCCTGACATTATTCCTGTGGAAGATGGAGGCATGGATAATTTAATGAAGCTTCGCTTGTATGAAAGGGCTGACATTGAGTGCCTCATTGATAACAGTAGGTATCCTTATTCTAATATGATAATCTTCTCGAGGTTGGTTGAACTGTATCTCTATGATGTGGGTGTGAAAGAATTATATTGGGGTGTTATGCCTTCTGACTTTCTCAAACAATTAGAGATTTTAAAGCTAGAAAAGTGCGTGAAACTACAAAGCTTCTTCTTAGATGAAAATCTCCAACTGCACCATCTACAAGTAATGGAATTGAAAGATTGCCCAATGTTGCAACCATCAATCTTACAACCCTCTATTGCAAAAAGTCTATTTCAATAGAAAAAGGAGCTTAAAAGTTTGATAGTCATTGTAGTATAGCGGTGAGTATTCCCGCCTGTCACACGGGCGACCCGAGTTCGATCCCCGACAACGGCACCATTGATTTGACCGTGTCTTTACGCCTTGGGGTCAAATGCAAAATATTTTTTTTACCAAGAATTGCAGTACAATGCAATACTCAGGTCGTTCTCTTGAGGAGCCTTTATTGAACTACCTAAGTAACCTAAATGTCATGCAATATGTAATAAAAACAAAAGGGAAATGGGTTTTTGGTTTTTTAAATTAATAATTAAAAGAAAGATGCAGATTAATTAAATGCTAAGCTACTATTTTTTTTTCTTTTTATAAAAATGGAGAATGAGTGAATGAAATGGTATGAAATGGAAAATATAAATGATGAAATGAATCTTGGTGGCAAATTGGATGGCTTTCCTAGCTTCCTTAAAATAATTTTGGGAGTTACTTTTACATCAAGTCAAATTAAAAACCCTAAGCAATCTCATTAGGTCCAATCTACCAAACAAATGACTAGTCCTACAATCGTATTCTTAGTCACCTCTTAGGCAAATTGTTAAAAACCAACTTGATGTGTATTGAAAATGAATTAATACACTTGATTCCTCTTGATTGAAAGCGCAATTGCAACAATCAAATTAAATTAAATCCATCACACAATCTAGATATCACATAAAATGCATAACTTCATTAATCCAATAGGAAAATAAGTTCAATAAAATTCAAATGCACAAATACCAAATTCAACACAAGATATTAACCAACATAGAGAAATAATCACTCATCTAAGTCTCAAAACATACATGTCCCAGTGCAAAATTAATTCACAAAGACATAATGTATAACTTGAGCAAATGTAAAATAATAAACTCCCCTTATAAAACCTTGAAGCTCTAGCCACCTCCTCTACCACCAAGACTCAATGAACAATCAGCCACTCATAGCCACTGCAACCACTGTCATTGCCTGAATCAGAGAACCAACCAAAATTGCCATAGAAATTAAAAGAAAACAAGATAGATTTAGTGATGAATTGAAAACAGAAATGAGTGGTGTTGGAAAACGTTGAAAGAGAAAATAGAAGGAGTGCTGATGATGGTGGCAGAAGAGAAATAAAAGGAAGTATGGAAGGAATAGAGTGTAAGGTATAGAGGCAATGGAGAATTGATTCAGAGACTTAGGCAATGGAAGTTGCTGAATGGGATAACAGAGTGGGAGGTCAGAAGGGAGGAAGGAGATGGCGACAATTGTGGTTGGAGGTGGAGGAGGTGCACATGGCAGTACAATAGAGGACGGACTGTGGTGTTGGACGATGGAAAGAGAAGCAAAAGAAGGTCGGTGGTGGACAGACACTACTACAAAAAAGGGTTTTAACGTCCCTATTTTGGCACTTTTAACGTCCAAAAACTGGGGGACGTCTATGTAGGGGGCGTAGTATGTTTTAAGAAAAGACGTCCCAAAAAAAATGCGTCCCAAATTAAGAATTGGGACTTCTAAAGTCAGGACTTTAGACATCCCAATTCTTAATTTGGGACATTAAAAAGTTTTATTTTTTAAAAATTATTATTTATATTCTTCATTACCCAGCAAATTAAAATTGCAGAAACAGAATTGAAGATGGATTCATAAACCACAAAATGTCCCTTACAAAATGATAAAGACATCTAGCACTGCAATCTTTTTACTATATATATATATATATGTATAATAACAACAACTCATACAACCTAATATTATGTATGTATAACAACAACCAGAAAGTGTCAAAATGTTTGTCACCACACAACTATAAACTAATTGTTGTTCATTTCATCAAACTAAATATACATATGTATTTCCCTCTATTTCCAAGCTCCAAACATATAAAACAAAAACATTATTAGTATTGCATAACTACTAACAACTAGTTTATGATTCTGGAAAAAAAACAATCAAGGGAAAAACACTCCAATAACTAGAATCATGTAAATAAATTGAAAGCATTATAATAATTTCACATTGCAAGTTTAACTTAATTCTTCATGTAAATTTATATTTAAAAAAAACAAACCTGATGAAAGTAGGGGAGAGGGCAGCCAACGGTATCTATGTGCTTCCAAGGTGGAGAGAAGACGTTGGAGGAGTTGTTTATGCACAGTGGAGAGGAGAGGTACGCCGGAGGTTGAAAGCAACGATGAAAGTGGGAGGTCTACGCCGGAGGGGGGAAAAAAGGTGGAGGAGGCATTCGCCGGAGGGTGAGAGTAAAGAAGGTGCTATGAGAATGGAAGGAGGTGGAGGAAAAGGGAATGAAGAAAAGAAAGAGAGGAAGACGAAGTGTAATAAAGAAAAGAAAATAATGAAAAAGCATACCCATGGTGTAGATAGAGAAGACGAAGTCACGGGAATGAAAGAAAAAAGGAAATGCAGAAAAAAGGGAAGAGAAGTCATGGGGGATGGGAAAGATGGAAAAGGAGGGATGGGTTTCTGACATGGGAATGAAGAAAAGGAAAGAAAAGTCTCACGCATGTCAGAATTTCTGACATGACTTTAGGAGTCCCAAATTTTTTTGGGACTCCTAAAGTATTGACTTTAGGCATCCCAAATGCCATTTGGGGCGCCTAAAGTCTTACTTTAGGAGTCCCAAACTTTTTTAGGACGCCTAAAGTAAGACTTTAGGCGTCCCAAAACCATTTGGGATGCCTAAAGTCAATACTTTAGGCGTCCCATATCCCATTTGGGACGTCTAAAGTAAGTTAAATTTTTTTAATTTATTTTTTTCGCGCCAGTGGAAATCTTTAGACGTCCCAAATAAAATTTGGGACGTCTAAACTCTACTTTAGGCGTCCCAAATTCAAATTTGGGACGTCTAAAGGTTTCTCTAAGTACACATAATTACGAAAATGCCCCCGCCTTCCTTTTTAACCACCCAATTTTAAAATTGGGACGTCCATTGGGGTGGTTATATCATAATTCTGTAGTAGTGAGAGGAGCAGTGACGGTGTGGTCTATAGGTGGCTTAAACTCCCTCCGGTGGTGAAGAACAGAGGACTGCAGATTGGTGATGAAGACGCGGTGCTCGCCGGCGACAATGAAGATGGACGTTGTCGCTAGCGAGGAAGAGAGTCAAGAGGAGAGGGAAGGATCGAAGATGAAGGTCTGATGATCTCCTCTGATGCTTGCGGCGCTGCTCAATATCAATCTCAGCTTCCATCTCGAGTCCCCCCATGTCCGAATCCCATATCCACAATGCCTCAAATCGGATCTATCGTGCTCCAGAATCTAGATGCAGTCAGCCCAAGACATTAGCCCCGGTCAAAACACAAGTTTTGACCAGCGACCAAATTGAAATATTTAAAACCTTTGATTAGGGATTATATTGGAACTTTTTGAAATCTTTTGAGGCTCAACCGTATTTTCCAAAAATTCTGGGAATTTTTTTGTGATTTCTCTGGGCCCTTTTCTTCTTTCACTTGTAATTTTCAGAATTTCTTGGGACCTTTTCTGTAATTTTTTTCAATCTTTAAAATATTAATTTGACCTCCAAAATCTCTAATTTTCTTCCAAACCACCTACAATACAATATTAAACACCATGTAGCATTAAAATTTTGAGGGACAATTGTATAAAAATAATTAATAAATTATGACCATTTTGCTCCTATTTGCAATTAATTTAAAACAATTGTCTCTAACTACAATTAGTATTTAATTGTGTAATATTGTCTCAAGAAATGCATTAAACATCCCAATTAATTATGAAAATTTATATAAAAAATATGGTTCAATCATTCTCCCAGAGTTAAAATGTCTTCAAATTGAAGGATGTGGCAAATTAGAAATGGTGTGGCCACTCATTGTCTCCAAAGACCTTCCTAAGTTGAAAGATTTACATGTAAGTGATTGTGCTGAACTAAAATATATATTTGGTGAATATAGAGATGTTGGCCAAGTTTTGCAACTGGAAATCATGCTCCCGTTCCTAATAGAAGTGATACTTGAAGGATTACCAGGTTTCATTAGCATATTTCAAAAATGCAAGAAATGTATGCCAAGGCCAAAATGCAAGAAATTTATGCCAAGGCCACCTTAAGTTTCGAAAGATGATTCAAAGGAGAAACAAGAAAGCTCCAAGACAAGTGCCTTCTCATGGGCGCATGGGTGTTGTTTTCTAGCCCCAACAAAAGATACTAAAGTTAGATTTTCCAATGCCTCAACGGAACACCGCATAATCTCACAGGTATGCTACTCTAGTCTTGCCCTCTTTGTTCAACATTTATGTTTATGTTTGATTTTTTAGGGGGCAAAATTAATATTGGATTAAGTTAAACTTCCATTTCAGCATATGGTACATGAATGCCTTGTAGATATTTTTCTTAAGCTCTGAAGATCTTATAGATAGAGGGGAGACGTAATATAGAAATATTCTCAAATGTTGATTGATTTGATTGAAAATGTGACTTGATATTTTTAAAGTTGCAAAGAAGTATGAGAAGGCTTTAATGGTGATATAGAAATGATAGCTGATATGTGGTTTTAGTTATCACTTCTTTTTCCCTTTTAAATTTTAATAGTCATAATATAAGTCTTATATGTGCAACTAAAGGTTAAGTAAAATGCCAGGGATGAGTTAGTTCAAGACTCTATCTCCTTTGTTAGCTAAATTCAATTTGATAATTTGGGCATAAAATTAATATGAGATTTAATTAAATATTTCACTCAAATTAGTTAAAATTAGTTAAACATCACAAATCCTTACAAATTTCCCAATTTACTTTTGATTGGTATATATAGTTTATTAAGGAGACGAGAGAGGTGAATGAAAAATCAATTGTTCAAAGCTGAGAGAAAAAGAGACATGATTTGTTTTTTGAACAAGTCATGAATATTTCAATAAATTTTAAAAGATGTTTTATTCTAAAAACCAATAACTAGGGTGTTATAAATAGAACTGAAGGGAGTAACTTATTAGTTGAATAAAACTTCTTGGATTAAAGAATTTTGTTGGGATGTGGGTGTCTCTATGTTACACACACACTTGCTGGATGTTGTGTTGTCCTAAAAATGTTAACAAAATTGAAAAGGGCTAAAAAGAAATTATGCTCTTTTTCAATTAGTTTTCTCCTGAAATTATTTTAGATGATTGAAAACCTACAAGAATCGAACTAAAACATCACTTATTTATGATTGATAAACTATTCCTAATTTGATCTTTAAAACGTACATAGCTTCAACTTAATATTAATTATTTTGGAATATTTACATTATAAATTTTTTTTAGTCTCAATTTAAAATCGAACTTCCATTTTTGTACTTTAGAGTTGCAGATAAAGTGAAGTCGCATGTTAATTGCAGTAAATTCAATCATAATTTATCTAACTTTAATATATTTATTCCAGTACAAATCATTGAGAAAAAATTCACACATACACACGAATGATGATGATGATGATGACAGGTAGATAGTTAACATGTTTAAGTCAATGAATTATTATTTTTTATGTTTTTAACATTCTATTATTTGACTGGTAGCATGGGCGGATAAATTCAATGCCTTATAAATCACAATTTATATGCCAACAGTCTTGCAACACATTTATTTTGTATTTCATGTATTTTACGATGCATGTTATCTTTCTTGTTTCGTCAATGTTTTAATCATATTGTTATTGAGATAGGAGATTAGATGATAGAAACAAATTAGTTACATACGAGAAGTGAATATTGGTTGAAGGAATCATGTGTATCAAGTGGTAAAAGGATTGAAACTTTTCATATAAGGAATATGAAACTTTGGAGATGTTCAAAATTAAAGTCATTGTTCAGTGTATTCATTGCTACAACCATCATGTTGGAGAAGCTAGAAATCAGTTTCTGTGAAGAATTGAAAGACATAATAACAAATGAGGCAGAGGATGATGACCATCTCAACTGCACCTCCATATTCCCTAAACTACAGAGCCTCAAAGTTGAGTTTTGCAATACGTTGGAATTTATATTTTCATCTACTCTTTTGGAAGTCTTCAAAAATTAAAATCTATACATATCTATGCAGCTTATGAGCTGAAATATGCTTTTGGAAAATACATTGAGGAAGAGTGCGTATAAAATGAGAATGAAAATAATGAGCCTTACATTCATCTTCCGGCACAGGAATCACTATATCTCTTCTATGTATCGAATATGATCAGCATTGATATCAAGAAATATCAACAGAAATGCGCATCTCTACATATTGTGGAAGCACCAAAGGTACATAACACTTTTTAACTTGTTATTTTATAGAATTTCATTCTTGCCCTATTTTCTTCCATGAAAACGTGCATATTCTTCTATTTATTTGCTCTTCAAATTTTTTACTTCTAAACTTTTATACATAATTAATGGGTTATGCATATTGCAATTCATGTCAAAATGCAGTTTATCAATATTTTATATTGCCTAAAGTGTATAAATAATAATGATTGTTAACAAAATATTTATATTCATAGCATTTTCATACGTGGACTATACAATTATTTGTTTCAAAGTGATCCACCCAGCTTTATCAGATTTAAAAGGTAAAATTGTGAAAAAAAAAAAGTCCCTCATTGGCAACTTATTTGCCAAATGGGATCTTCGTGTGCAGATTATCTTCCACGTGTACAGAATATCTTCCACATGTACAGAATATCTTCCCTGGTGTGTAGATGATCTTCCCTATACAGGTGCAGAAATCTTCCCTACACGTGCAGAAATCTTCCCTCCGTGTGCAGATATCTTCCCTCCATGTGCAAGATATCTTCCCAAGTCTCATTTAGCAAATAAGTTGTCAATAAGGTCTTTTTTAGCAATTCTCCCGATTTAAAATTTAAATTTAAATATTTTATAAAGGTAGTATGTGTGTGTGTCTATATGACTCACACTTACAAAAGATAAAGACAGAACAAAATTTTAATTTTTTTCCTCAAGATATATACAATTAGTTCAAAAATATTTTCATGTATATGGACGTGTAAAATGATGGTTTAAATTTTACAATTATTTAACTCATGTCAACACATGTTGTATCATGTAATTTTTCATAGAATATATTTTTCCTAAAAAATCATCGTTTGTCAGGTCAAATCGCTGCACTAGACACTGGAAACTTAATTTTTAATAATGTGACAAGTGAAAGAGCAAAGGAATCGGAACTGCAAGAGACTGTGAATGTTGAAACACCATTGACCCAAAGTGTAGGCTTCCAATATTTTCTCAACTTCCACAATCTGAAACAAATAGAAATCAAGGGATGCAAAAGTTCTCAACTTTGTTCTCTATCACTGCGTGCAAAAACCTTCAACAGTTGTCCAAATTAACTATAGAAGAATGTGAGGAACTAGTCAATGTGGTTGAAGATGATTCTCATCATCATCATCATACGAACTATAGCTCCATTTTCCCAAAACTGGAGGAACTATCTATCTGGAAATGCAACAAGCTGGGGTTTATATTTCCTCTCTCTCTTTTTGGAAGTCTTAAAAAATTAAAATCTTTGATCATCAAGGAAGCTGATGAGTTGAAATACATTTTTGGGAATGAAAGTGATGAGCTTCATATTCATCTCCCTGCTACTTTGGAAATACTATCATTTGTAGGGGTACCAAAGTTTATGAACAAAATTCTTGCAAGAAAATATCACGTGAGCTTTTTGTCTCTACAAAGCATTGAATTGGGGGATCTTCAAGAGTTCAACGGAAGATCTTTTCTAGATTTGATGGCCTATTTACAAGAAATGCAATTGAATAAGAAAGTTCTGAAGGTAACTCATTTGACTTGTTACTTTATGAATTGTGTTGTTCTGTTTATTTAACTACTTTTTTCTGCTTGACGATTTTCTTTTATTACAATGGATTGCTTAACATTCAAACTTCAACAACATCAAAAACATATTTTTGTGCATAGCAATTCATCATATATAGACATGAAATTAGTGAATTTTTCATACATAGAAATATACAATTTAGTTTTCATTAATATAAATTTGGTTTGATTAAGTAATGAGCTTAGAAGCATAAAAATTTCTGCTGAATAGTTTAGAAGAAAGACAAACCATATATATGGTTATCAATAGGAGCAATTAAGAGAGGGGGGTCGACTTCTAATGTGTATATACATCAATAGATGAAGTTTCTCTTTTTATAACTCAAAGCCTATTGAGATATCTATTAATAATAGTATTGGGACTTTTCACAATTTGTGAATATGATGATTTTAATTCATGCTGAAACTTTGAACAAATTTATTTTTATTAGGACTTTATGAAAATTATCAAGGATATGCAGAAGTTGACAAACCTTAGATCATGAGACTCCAAAATAGAAGAGGCACTTAATTTGGAAGGAGTGGAAATTGAAAGTACAGTAATGACATTGATCTTAGAAGAAATGTGGTTGAAAGATCTATGTGAGTTGAGGCATAATGGAAGAAGTATTTCCAAAGTTGTTAACTGTAACACTTACAGAGCTTCCAAGGCTTATTACTATTTGTGAGGGGATTGATTTTCAGACTAGGAGATGGACCGTACTCGTTTGGAATAGCTTATTTTTGGGCAATGAGTGCTTATAAATCGTAATTCACGATATACAAGATAAGTATGTGAGAAGAGTTTTATCTCAGCTTACATAATAAGCACTTATATTCAAAAAAATAAGTGTTCCCAAATATGCACGGTGTAGTGTGAATGATTGTCCCAAAAATCAAGGTATCAATCTATGAAAATTCACTTCTAATAATTGCTAGCTAGTTTTATCTATATTAATACAAGATTGAAAATTCAACTGTAGGAACTTATCATATCCAAGAAGGGCCTGAAGATGGGGATCCAAAAAAACATCTCTTCTAATAATTGCTAGCTAGTTTTATCTATATTAATATAAGATTGAAAATTCAACTGCAGCAGGAACTAATCATATACAAGAAGGGCCTGAAGATGGGGATTCAAAACACAATGAAGCAATGAAGACAAGTGTTGAAGAAGTTGCATCATCATTTGTACGTAATAACGCCATCTCTTTCTACATGCATAGGAGGACTTGTGTGTGTGTGAATTGATTTTAAATAGAATGCACCAAATAGAACATAGGAATATTCTTTATGACTGCAATTTTTTTTGTTTTTCTAATTAGTCATTATTAGTATTTTATAACTAATACATATGGTAAAACTACAATAATTACTTTACCAACCCATTCAAAAATCTTGAGTATAACGAAGGTTTTTGGGGAAATATTAGAAATATCAGGGCGTTTTTTAAAAGATTAGATTTTATCATGTGCACATCAAAAAAAAAAAAGAGAAACTAATGAATAAATAAATTATATCTTTTGATATAAGTCTGTTCACGCAAATAGAGATAAAACTCTTTTCATAAATTTATCTCATATACCGTAAATCAAATTATAAAAATAATTTCTATCATTAATTCAAACATGCGCTTAATCGATGTCACAATTGTTGGATGCATTTGCAATTACCTCAGTAGAAGGTCCTACCCTCAAATCAGCATTTAAGTGCGACACCAAGGTTTCCTCCTCCTTTTTTTGACTAGCCAACTCATCATCATTAAGATTCCTACTTTCACGTCCCACCACATGCCTCAGCAAGGTTTCCTCCTCCTTTTTTTTGACTAGCCAACTCATCATCATTAAGATTCCTACTTTCACGTCCCACCACATGCCTCAGCAAGGTTTCCTCCTCCTTTGTTTGACTAGCTAACTCCTCGTCATTAAGATTCCTACTTTCACGTCCCACCTCGTCTTTTAGTCTCCATAACTTTATCATGGGCAATTATTTGCTTGCCAATAATCACGGAATTGGTATGCTGTAACAGTTGTGATTCAGAGTTTCCAGAATGATCACTTACTTCCGTCTCCAACGATCGCCGAAAGTTGGCTCCGGCAGTCTTGTTTGTGATGGACTGGAGTTCAACATTTTTATATTTGTTAAGTATTGAAATTGTAAGAAAAGTTTGCTGGATATGACTTAAATGAAATGGTAGGTAGAACGCCCTTTTGTTGGACGTGTATTATATATTTAAAAATAACTTTGTGCATGTTTAGGATTTTGTTTAGATCTTCAAAAATGCTTATTCATGTAAATTGAGATAAAATTTTTCTTATATACTTATCTCGTATACCGTAAATCATGATTAAAAAACTATTTTTGAAAGCTTCAATCGTTGTCCCAAATAAACACTAAGTTGTAAGCCGTGCCCTTAGTGAGCTTAAAAATAACTTAGTTACTTGTATTTTTCAGAAGGGTTGAAATTATAACATAGTTGCTGTAAATGGCGTTAATGAAACTTGTATATAAGTTTGGTTAGTAATAAATAAGATCAATTGCAAGTATTGCTATATAGTTTCATCAAATTTAGAACTAGTATGAAAATCTCTGAGACGTTTTTAAAAATCGGTATCAATATCACTCCGGTAATCAAGTAACAAATATAAAAATTTAAGCAAATCTTGAAATATAAATATGATAATCAAAATATATATAATAAAAATTGAAAAATATAAAAAACTTAAACAAACCACAAACCCAATTCAACAAATCTAATTAATCTTACCTAGGACTTCATTGCGATTTCCCTTCCTTTTTCACAACAATATTCCTACGGTCCCACCTATTTGATAATTACATTCAGATGTATAAAGTTGAATTCGGCCAAAAAAAGTATAAAGATGAAAATTAAGCCTCGTTACGCAAAACGCGTGTGCTTTTTAAATGATGTGACTAAATTAACACATGTCATTTACTCTTTTAACTCATACTCACTATCTGGTTCGTATAACCGAATTTGCCTGAAAAGAGGCCAAATAGATCTGTGAATGCAAAAATATTATTGTTACTCATTTTATTTTATTTATATTTACATAATTCTGTGAACAATAATCTAAAAATTGAAAGTCATGGAACAAACTACAAAGCTTGAAGATGAAAAGAGCCTCAAGAAGTAGGCAAGTATTGTAAATTTTCACCTCGGTGGATAGAAAGGACGATGAAGGCTGTAAATAATAAGTCCTGCGACCTTTTCACCAAAAAATAATACTACTGCCCCTTTTTTATTGGTATGAAATACTCCTACCTATTTAATAATTGATGCAGATATATAAATGTTACACTTTAAGGCACATGGCCAATGTACCCAAAACACGTCTACCACCCGGCTTTGTCACTAAATTCACACGCGCCAATTACTCCCTTGATTCGCACTCCCCCCTCTAGGTCTTTTAAAAGATTGTTAAAATTAATAAATATGCAGATAATAATTTTTTCCCCCACAAATGCCCTTATTTATGAACAAGGGTGAGAGAGAAATAATAAAAAAAAATAATTAAAAAAAAGAATATATGTATAAAGAAAGATAATGTGAGAAAAAAAAAGGGATGAATCAACATTTTAAATAATGCAATGTATGAAATTAATTGAAGGTAAAATGAGTACAAATACATTTATTATTTAAACCAACTCAAATAAAACCTTATAAAAATGTGGCAAGCCAGATTAAAAAATAAGACCTTTTATAGAGACGGAGGTAGTAGTATATTGGTTCCCTTTATAAACTGTTTCTTTAATAATCTCCTCTAATTATGGTCTTTGTTTTTAATTTCTATGAAACATTCTTCATATTGCTTACTCTCCCTTTTTTAAAATGGCTTTATTCATATCAGTAAAATGATGTATACTTCAAATGATTTAAAAATAAATTAATATCTCATTTTGCCCATATTAAAATCATGGTATGAGAAATTATCATGTTTCATGGAGGGAAGGCTGACATCATTTTATGTCACTAGCTTGGTTAATATATCGCTGGATAGTTTCTATTCCTATGTTTGGGAATTTGAAAAATGCATGGTTTGGTGGTATATTAGTTGATTGGAGATGAGACTAGGGTGTATTTGGCTTGAAGGGAGGGGAAACAGGGGATGGAGGTTACCTTATTTGATTTGTTAGAATAAAAAGGAGCGAGGGAGGGGAGGGTATGTTTTGTTTAAGGGTGTGTTTGGTTTGAGGGGAGGGGAGGAGAGGGTGGTAAATTATAATTTTGGATGGGAGAAACTCAAAATTTACCCTCTCATTCTTTTAAATTTTGAATATCTGCCCAAAATTTATCCTCTTATTCCTTTTAAAATTTTGGGTTCCTGCTCAAAATTTAAATACCGTCAATCAAAAAAGGTAATTTACCCTTCTCTCTCCTCTCCCCTCAAACCAAACACACCCTAAAGGAAGGGCAGGGAATTAAAGCCAAAATTTTAGCTTCTCTCCCACCCCTATAGTGTGTTTGGTTTAAGGAGAGGGGAGGGGTCTCCATTATCTCATTTAGTTTGAGTTTTTGAATGGGATGAAAGCCAAAATTTTGACTCTCATTCCTTTCATTCCCTTCTTTTATTTTTGGCTCTCTTTACAAAAGAGTCCCTCTCTGCTCTTTTAACAAACCAAATACGTAACACAACCCCCTCCCCTCCCCTCCCCTCAAACCAAACACACCCAAGAGTTGTGTGGGTTAGTGTTGGAAAAGTACGTTTATATAAGTTGAAGCAACACTCTTATCACATATTTACCTCGTATTTCGTAAATCACATTATTTGATTGAGTTAGTGTATTTGGCTTGAAGGGAGGGGATGAGAGGTTACCTTATTTCATTTGTTAGAATAAAGGGGAGGGAGGGGAGGGAGGGTATGTTTTGTTTAAGGGTGTGTTTGGTTCAAGGGAAGGAGATGAGGGATGGTAAATTACAATTTTGGACCGGAAAAACTCAAAATTTACCCTCTTATTCTTTTAAATTTTGGATTCTCGCCCAAAAACCAAATACACCATAAAGGGAGGGCAGGAAATTAAAGCCAAAATTTTAGCTTCTCTCCCTGTTTGGTTTGAGGGGAGGGGTCTTCATTATCTCATTTAGTTTGAGTTTTTGAATGGGATAATTTTGGCTCTCATTTTTTTCCCTCCTTTTATTTTTGGGTCCTTTTACAAAAGAGCCACTCTCCGCTCTTCTAACACACCAAATACGATAACACAACCCCCTCTCCTCCCTTCCCCGACCCTCCTCTCAAACCAAACTCACCCAAAAATTGTTTGGGTTAGTGTTGGAAAAGTATGTTCACGTAAGTCGAGGTAAAATTCTTCTCACATATTTACCTCATATTTGCGTAAATCACATTAGAAAAGCAGTTTCTACCACTAATTTAAACATGCACTAAAATTTTGACTAGTATTTGAAGTTTCATGTTTTATTTGTTTGACATGTTCATTAGGGTAACATGTATGTTAATATGATGTAATGTGTTTTTTAAGACTTTTTTAAGTCCCCAATTATGTCCTAATCTAAAATCAGTTGGTGGTTTCATATGGATTGTTTTATCATTTTGTTAGGTAAATTGATTTTTGTAAAAAGATAAAAAAGAAAATGCGAGTTGATGCAAAAGAAAGGGATAAAATAGTTAGATTTTTTTTTTTTAATAAACTCTCTCTTATTTTTCAAAAGGGGAAAAACTTATTGTTCTCTCCGTCTTTCACTAGCTAGGGAGTTTATTTTAATTTTATATATAAGCTCTCTGTTTAATTTGTCTTTCAAATTACATATAAAAGATACTTTTAATGAAGATTATTAAACAAGAAAATTTAAAAAATTAATAAACATTATTTCATAATGAGAAGATAAATTTTGATTTTTTACTTCGAAAAAGGTAATTTACCCCCTCTTCTCCCCCCTCCCCTCAAACCAAACGCACCCTTAGTGGTTGTTTGAAATAGCGATTGGAGCCTTTAAAAGCAGCTTTCAATAATGATTTATGGTATACGAGGTAAGTATATAAGAGGATTTTTATCTCAATTTACGTGAATAAGTACTTTTAAAGATCCTAAAAATGATCTCAAACAAGCAATTAACTAATTTTTGTTAACCATGAAAATTCCAGTCGCCACCGTTACAACTCCAATGGCTTATTGGTGGTTGGGGTGGCAATCAGGCAACAAACAGCATGGTTGGGATTACAATTAAAGATTTCAAAGATATTTATACATGTAAGTCAAGATAACACTCTTCTCACAAATTTACCTTATATATCGTAAATCACAATTAAAAAGCTGTTTTTGAAGACTGCAAACAAATATAAAGGTGTTTCTAGTGAAGGTGATTGGGAAGTACTGGCCGGGACAATTGTAAAAGCACCCACATTTTAAAATCTTTTTCCAGCACATATAATTAATTTTGGATTTTGCATAAGGCACTCATCTTTCTGAAATTTCAAATTTTAAATAATAATTAGCACGGTGAAAATCTAAACAATCTCTGAATGGTTTTCATCATCATGTTATCACCAGAGCACCCTAATAAAAAATATATATAAGTTTATATATACATATATATTTATATATTTTTACTTAAAATATTTTGATAATGTTTATTTTTACATAATTTTGATATAAATGAAGACATTAGTTCATTTTTTTTCATATTTATAAAATTCTGGGTACGGACAATAATAAGTTACTGAGGATAAAACGAATCTTTTTTTTTTTTTTTTTCCAAAATGAAACGAATCACATGCATGTAACTTGTGGAATTTTTAACCATAATGGAGAAAAAAAGGAAAGCCCATGCTGTAAATAATAAATATTTATAAATGCATTCAGATGTAGAAAGGTCAAACTAAGGCCCGTGGCCACTGTACGTAAAACCCGTCTGCCCCTCTGCACCGTCCATTTATACGCCCTCTATTTTTTTATATCATAATGGCCAATTTCAAATTGGATTTTACAAAAGACTTAACCCGATAAATTATTGTTCATATAAATAGTATAACTCGGGTGTGGTACTGATAACAACACCAAATCTTCTTGTAATTGATGGGTTTCCCTAGCTAAGAAATCAGCGCACATGATAGCATCGCGGGACACATAATGAAGCTCAATTTCCCAATCGGAGTATAATAAGTCCCTAACTGCATTGATCTCTAGTCTCAATGGATGACTGTGAGCCCCCTCTCTCATAATCAGATGATAGGCCTCAAGAGAATCTGTGTAAGCAACAATCTTAGTGAAGTTCTGTTGCTTGCATATTTGAAGTTCTGATAGGATAGCAACCAGTTCTGCTGTGGTGGATGGAACAAAACCTAACCGCTTCTGAAATCCAAGGATCCAGTTGCCCCATATTTATACGCCCTCTACTCAAATACTCAAATGTAGTAGGGAAAATCACCCAAAATTTTCATTCGGCTAAATTAATTGTTGAATATTATTATAGAAGATCTGTTACACTTTTAATGGAAGATAGTTTACACACTTATATAGAAAATTTGTATATACATAAAAGAGTCCTTACCCACAACGGAAGTTTTTTTATATACACAGAAGATGACTTACATGCTTGATAACATTCAACAATTAATTTACTAAAAATATATTTATTCCCAATTCTCCCTGTACAGTACTCCCTCCCTTCCTTTATATAAAAAGCTAAAAACTTGACTAAAATTGTGAACATTTAATTAGTCGTTTCGATCATTCTTATCTCTTATCAATTATATATATTCTATTAATTAAAATTAATGAAAAGCTGATGATACTTATATATATGTTTTATATTTCTCTCTTACTTATTTTTTTTAAAATAAGGATATATTTTAAAAAAAAATATTTCAAGCATACATATTATTTTCAATTAATTTTACTTGTTTTCTTAAATCATATAATTCGATCATTGATCTTTTATAAATACAACAGAAGGCACACTAAAGGGCTCAATTTTTAAACTACTCCGATTATCTTCATTTTGGTCTTGCCCCATTTATTTAACCATTGCCACTGTGTTGTATAATTGAATGCTTATTTGGTTGGGTTACCGTCTGACTTGTTTGGAATAGTATTAAGTTTTAAAAATTGAAGTTTGTGTAAAAATTAATTAACGTATTGTAATTTATGTTTGAATGAATATTTATAAAATAAGTCAGTTTGACAAAAAAATATTTAGATGATATATTTAAAAAAAGTCAATTTCAAAATATTCAAAAATAAAAAATCAGAATCAAAAGTTAAAAGTCATAAAAATTTCTTTAAATTTAAAGTGACTTTTTAAATAAAAAGTTCTATGTCCAAAGCAATGTCAAATTTTAAGCCGGACCCAAATATTTTTGGCAAAAAATTTTATCATAACCCTAACTTTTTTTGGAACCATAACTTAAAACAAATAAATGATTTTATGTTTTTTGAGATAAATGTCTAAGAATAATGTATAAAAAAAGAAATAAATGTGTAAGAATATTTATTTTATATAATATAAAAATACTTATTTTAAGTATTCTTAAATCATGTATTAATATTCTTTGTCCTTTCTCCCCATCGGCCATATTTTTAACCCATTTATTCACGATCATATCAATAAAACTGATTTATTTAGTTACAAACAATATTAAAATAAATTAATATTTCATTTTGCTGCTATTAAAATCATGTTATATGATGTTATAATGGAGGAAAGGCTGAGATGATGCAAAAGCAAGAGGTAAAATAGTTCAATTATGTAAAAATATGATAAGATCTCTTATATTCTGGAAAAAGGAAAAAAATGTCACACTCCCTCCATTTAATATAGAAATTATTTAGGAGATTTATTTTAATTTTTGAAAAAATTTAGGTTAAATTTCTTATATCCATTATGTCAATTTATCTAATCACACATGGCTATGTGTCGTATTTATTTCATGTGGTTTTATAATTGAATAATAATATTTCAAAAATAGAATACATGGCATTGAAAAAATTGACATAATGAATATAAGTAACTTGACTGAATTATGGTCCTTTAATTTTATATATAATATCTCTACTTAATTTGTCTTTCAAAGGAGGGGGAGTTAAGAAAGAAAATACATTAGAAAATGACCTAAGCATAAGATTGATATCACTGCGGATAATGTTGTGTTAGTTAGTATTTATGTTGATACTTGAAAGTATATATTCAATTTTTTTAATTTATACCATTTTTCTTGAATTTTACTGTATTAAAATTTTATACAACGTAACTATCCACTATATGTGTGTGTATAAACAAATTAAGGTCTTCAATCTTAGTGTGTGTTCGGATTAGTTTTTGGAGAATAGCTTTTACAGTTTACGAGATAAGTATGTAAGAGGAGTTTTGTCTCGATTTACGGAAACGGGATTCTGAAACCATGATTTTTGGGGTGGCCAAACACACACATAATCTCCATTTTGGTCTTCCCCGATCATTGTCATTGTGTTGTATAATTGAATACTTTTTCAGTTGGGTTATCGTCTGACTTGTTTGGAATAAAATTGATTTTTTTAAATTGAAGTTCGTATAAAATTAATTAGCGGATTGTAATTTATGGTTAAATAAACATTTGATAAAAATATATTTAGATGATATATTAAAAAAAAGTCAATTTCAAAATATTCAAAAAAAAATCAAAAGTTTAAAGTCATAAAAATTTCTTTAACTTTAAAGTAATTTTTTTAAATAAAAAGCCCTATGTCCAAAGCGCTGTCAAAGTTTAAGCCGGACCCAAATATTTTTGACACACAATTTTATTATAACCCAAATATTTTTTTTCTAATAATGCTCAATATCTTAAATTTAGGGTGTTTATATGGTTGGAAAGAATGCTTTGAGTATAAAATTATACTAAAAATACTTCATAATACTAAGTACTACCGATAAAATACTTTAAATATGTTATTGGATGAACGGCAGATTAATTTAGAATGCTCACTGCTTTAATAATGAAAAAAAATATATTTATGTTAGGCCAAGTATATACTCTTACCTTCTTGGCTCTTCTACAACAACTCTCTCACTCTTCATTTCTATATTTACCCTCAGATCATTTCATTTTTTCTTCGCCTTCTCTAGTAGATCTAGAGTCGGTAATATAAGTCCAACCTGCGAGCCTGTGGGTTTTTATGGGTTAGGGTTGGAAAAATCCCAACCTACAAAAATGCGGGCCGTACAGACCCACACCGCATAACCCGCGGGTTGGCCTGCAAATTTTTTTTTTTTATATATAATAATTTTGCAAAACTTATAAGTTTTCCACTACTATCTTGGTACCTCCCAATCCAAAAAGAAAAAATATTAACCTCTTTCCTTCTTCTTTAAACAAAATTATTATATCTTGGTTGCTTGAAGATAAGTTTATATTTTGTTTATAAACTTTGGCAAATTTGATAACTTTATCTCTTGAATTGTAGATTATGTTATTAAATTTTTATAAGAGAAATGATTGATGTTAGGAAAGTAAATTTAATAACTCATATATATGTGTCTCATATTTTTAACCTTCTTTAAAAAATAGGATTTTTTTTTTAAAAAAATGCGGCCCAGTGAGCTGGCCCGCAACCCACACACTGTGGGTTAGGGTTGGCATTTTACCAGCCAGCAGAAGTGCGAGCAGAACAGGCCAGCACCGCGTGGCCCGTGGGTTGGTGCGGGCCAGCCCACAACCCGCGGGTTGGCCAACATTCCCAACTCTAAGTAGATCTATTCCCGCACTACTTCCTTGCTACTATTTCTTTGCTTCCCAAACACTTTCTCTACTGTCAGTTTTATCAGCCATTGGAGAAGAATTTTTATGATTTACGGGATAAGTATGTAAGAAGAGTTTTTTCTCAATTTACGGAAAATGACTTTTGAAACCATAATTTACGGTAAGTATGACATGAACTTACTGTTTTTTTTTTTACACTTTCTATTTTCTTTTCACCGAGCAGATTTTATTAAATGACTTTTATCATCAATTTCTTTCTCACGTCAGTATTTTTAAATTTATTTTTAGCTATAGGAATATAAATATATTTTTTCAGATATTTTTACATAAAAATGTTTTGATAACATTTATTTGTACATAATGTTGTCATAAATAATAATAACATGACATATAATAAATGATTATGTAAAAATACTATTATTACTCATTTTATTTTATTTATATTTACAGAATTCTGTGAACAATAATCTAAAAGATTAATAGAAAATTTCATTGAAACCCTAAGGATATGATATAATTTCAATCCACCTTTAAAAGTTTTTGAAAATTCACTGCCCCTCATGGGGTACAATGAAATTAAGTTTTGTAGATAAAAAGATAATAATGTCCTTTTTTTTTAGAAGAGTATTTACCAGACAAATAAGGGCATTTACAAGATAAATAAAGACATTTACAAGATAAATAAATGGATTAGAAAGAACCCAGTAAATTAAAAACATTTTGACCATTTACAAAATAAATATGAAAATTTACAAGATAAATATGGCTATTTACAAGATAAATAAAGACATTTATAAAAAAAATAAAATGATTTGAAAGAACCTAGGGAATTAAAAATATTTTGGCTCTTTACAAGGCAAATATGGACATTTACAAGATAAATAAGACCATTTATAAGATAAATAAAGTAAGGGTTTTATTGTTTTTGTACCCCAAAACTTAATTTCATTTTAACTTAAAGAGGTCCAATGAAGTTTCAGAAAATCTTAAGAGTTGATTGAAATTATGTCATTTTCTTAGGGGCCAACTGAAATTATCCCAAAATTCAAAGTGATGGGACAAACTACAAACAAAACTTGAAGACGAGAAGAACCAGATGCAATGGGCAAGTAATGCACATTTTCATCGCAATGGATATAAGGGACAGTACAGGCTGTAAATATAAAGGAAAAATTATATTTAGGTCCTAGATAAAAAGAAAAATGAAAAAAAAATGGCCTCTTTAGATTTCAAAATTAAAAAATAGCCTTAAGAATTTGTTAATGATCCCTTAAACTTGTTAATAACTAGCATCTAGAATTATCAATGGAATCATTTTTCATTTCATTTTATTTATATTTACAGAATTCTGTGAACAATAATCTAAAATATTTAAGGGAAAATTTCATTGAGCCCCTAAGAATGTGATATAATTTCAATCAACCTTTAAAACTTTTTGAAACTTCACTAGACCTTATAGGTCAAAATGAAATTAAGTTTTATGGATAAAAAGATAATAATACCTTTCTTTTATTTTTTTTTTCAAAAGAGAATTTATAAGATAAATAAAGACATTTACAAGATAAATAAAGAGATTCGAAAGAACCTAGAGAACTTAAAATATTTTAGCCATTTAGAAGACAAATATTGAAATTCACATGACAAATATGAGTATTTATAAGACAAAAAAAGACATTTAAAAGATAAATAAAGGGATTCAAAAGAACCTGATGAATTATAAACATGTTGGTCATTTACAATATAAATATGAAAATTCACAAGACAAATAGACATTTACAAGATAAATAAAATAATTTATAAGATAAATTAAAGTAAGGACATCATTATCTTTTTATCCTTAAAATTTAATTTTATGTTGACCTAAAAAAATAAGTAGTAAAATTAAAAAAATTTTAAAAGTCGACTGAAATTATATTACATTCTTATTGACAGACTGAAATTATCCAAAAATTTAAATTCATGGAACAAACTACAAACATAGCTGGAAGACGAGAAGAACGACAAGTAGTGGGCAAGTGGTGGAAATTTTCACCTCAATGAATATAAAGTACAGTACAGGCTGTAAATAATAAATACTCCTACTGGCCCTTTTTCTTTTTTCTTTTTGGGTAACAATGCTCCAACGGTCCTACCTATTTAATAAACGCATGCAGATGTTTAAAAGTGCAAATTAAGGCCTGGGCCCCTGACGCAAAACGCGTCTGCGACCCTGCTCGTGCCTGGTATGAGTATGATGTGACTAAGTGTATTATCGGATTAGTTTTTTTTTAATGTTTTTATAATTTACGAGGTACCAGTAAGTATATGAGAGAAGTTTTATCTTGGGTTACGTAAACCTAAGTTTGGTTTGAAACTTAGGTTTGGATGTTTGCCAAACACCCTAAGTGTGTGTTTGACATCACTTATTTTTTATCAATAAATTTTTATTACGTAAGTCGAGTGATAAATCACAATTTTAATAGATTTTATCCCACCTTATTCATTTATTTTAGATATTATTTTAGGTTAATTTGGATTTATTAGATAATATTTGAATTATTAGCCAATTATAGGAAGTAATATAAATTTGAATGGATTATGATATTTTTGGGCTTAAATTGATAATATCTTAATTGTTATCTTGTGATTGAAAAATATTTTCAATTATAAGATAAATCACGATTTTATTATATTCTTGCAGAAGATCCTACGGTGCAGAACTTTTCTGAGAAACTCAAAAAGAATCCAATGGTGAATTTTTATTGGGCTTTTAGAATTTTAATAGGCCCAAATTAATATCCAAAACTCTCCCCTCCCTTCTTAAAAATACCTAGCCGCCGTAGATACGCATACACGGACAGATGCTGGACGTTGGGGAGGAGGCCGAGACGCACACCAGGAGAGCCATCTGCATTCCCAATTCTCCCTTGGAGTCGCAAACATACGCACGCCAGGAGGTATTGAGAAATTGATTATTTCAAGTTTTCCTTCTCCACGCGGGTCCCACGGCATTAATCAATCATCAATTCAAAGTTCACAAAGCGATTCTTCATGGCTGTGACGCATTGTGTGGAGTTTGGAGGAGAAAATAAATCCATGGCAGCGTCTTTTAGGAGGTAATTTGGGAGGAGCATGGAAGAAGCTAGAGCCTAGGAGCTTACACTTGAAGACTATAAGGGAGTGTCTTTCTTTTATCTTTTTGATTCAAGACTTGAGATTGTTTAGTTTTAAATTATTTTGGGTTGTGTTAATTGAGAACAATCTAGTTTTAGATTGTAGACTTATTTTTTATTTGGATTAAATTGATATTTTGGAATTGCTTTGTTCTTAAATAATTATTGGGATTTTTGTTTGCAAACCTTTGATTGTCAATTAGATTATTAATCGAGTTTTCGTTATTAATTTAATTGTCAATTTGGGTTTAATCTCTTGATTGTTTAATTAAGGTGATTAATTGTCGAATTGTTTAATTAGGCAATTGTAAACATAATTTCCAAATTATCTTAAGCAATTGTGATTGGTCTTTAATGGATTTAATTAACCACCATTTTTTCCATTATGAGTTTTCTAGTGGATTAGGTGTTATTGAGCATGAGGGTTTCCCATGTCTTGATTAGGTGATTAAGTTTATTAATTCCAATTTTTCATGAATCTCCCTTTGGTCTAATACATTAAATGGCTAAGAAAGCTAATTCCATGTGAATCCTGAGTTGTCCCCTTCATTATCATAACTAAACCAAATCCCTGTTGATTGTCTTGCCTTTGATTATTTTCTTTGCTTAGTATCTTAATTCATTTTTCACTAAAAAAACCCCCCAAAGATTGCATTCTAATTCATTTAGGTTAGTTTCATTCTCATATAGATTTTAGAGTCATTTGCATTAGGTAGTAGAGTCTTGCATTATAGTTTAGGTCCACTCTATTGCATCTTTTGTTACTTAAAAATCAATCCTAAAGAAAACCCATAGCTTGCTCCTTGGGAGAATGACCTAGGTTGACCATAAACTGCATAATAATTTAGGACCTAGTTTAATTGATTGCTTTAGCGACAGAAACACGCATCAATTTTGGCGCCGTTGCCGGGGAGCAGCGGTTAGGCTTTAGGTTTGAGTTTTTAGGCAACTTCTTAGGTAGTTGTTTATTGCATGACCCGATCCTCTTCTGAAAAATTGTTTGAATTTGATCCTGAGATTGAGAGGACACTTCACCAACGAAGAAAGACTAGAGCTAGTACTTTTGTAGGCAATAGTTCCTCTGTTGAGCCCATTGTTGATTCTTCTGATTCTAAGGTCAATATGGATGCTAATAATATTGTTGTTAATGCTGATGGGAATGTTAATGTTAATGCAAATGCAAATGCAATTGTAAATGCAAACGCAAATGCAAATGCTAATATTGTTGATCCTGCTATGACTATTAGAGAGTTGGTTTCACCTGATTTGCATTTTCAAAATTGGTGTATCAATTATCCTGATATTAATGCAAATTTTGAATTGAAATCTGGATTGATTCACTTACTTCCAAAATTTAATGGCCTTTCAGGTGAGGAAGCGTACAATCACTTGAAGATGTTTCACATGGTTTGCACTGCTATGAAACCTGTTGGTGTGACTGAAGATCAGATTAAGATGCGTGCCTTCCCATTCTCTTTAGAAGGATCTGCTAAAAATTGGTTGCTTCGATTACCTCCTGGATTCATTACTTCATGGAACCAATTGAAGAAATTGTTCTTGGAAAAGTATTTCCCAGCTTCACGCACTTCATCTATCAGGAAGGACATATGTGGATGTCGACAAGTGGTAGGAGAATCCTTATATGAATATCTAGAGCGTTTTAAAATGCTATGTTCTAGTTGTCCCCACCATCAGATTCCGGATACATTACTGATCCAATACTTCCATGAAGGTCTCTTACCTCTAGAGAGAGATTTATTAGACTCAGCTGCTGGTGGTGCACTTCTACACTTGACTGTGGATCATGCTTGGGAATTGATTGAAAGGAAAGCTGAGAATAGCCAACAATTTGGTACTAGACAACAGGTCAAAGTTAATGAAGTGGGACGAATTTCTTCTAATTCTGAATCTCGCCTAGAGAGCAAAATTGATAGACTTGCATCTGCTATGGAAAAAATGGTTATGTCTCAGATGCAAAATTCTTCTAATATAGCCACTCCTATGGGGTCCTCTACTTCTGTTACCCCACAGGCTAACTCTTCTGCTTTAGTAAGGCCATTCTGCTCTATTTGCTCTCTAGCTACTCATGGTACTGACTCTTGCCCCTACATAAATGATGGAGTTGACTCTTCTCTTGTAATGCGATTTACCCTTCTAAGCCTTTGACTCAAGGCGGCCAAAGATATGATCCTTACTCCAATACATACAATCCTGGATGGCGTGATCATCCAAATCTTCGATATGGAAATGGCCAAGCTCAGCAGGCACAATTCAATCAAAGTGGGAATTCTAGTGGCAAGATGTTTCAACAAGTTAGACAATCAATGCCAGTCCAAGATGAAGATTCAGGGTTAGCAAGCAAGGTGGACGCTATGATGAAAATCCTGATGCAGCAACAGCAACAGATGCAGGAATTTCAAGCTTTTAAAACTCAAATGGGTCAATTTTCTAACGCACTCAGTAATGTACAGAGTTAAGGTTCAGGAAAGCTTCTATCTCAAGTGGTAACCAATCCGAATGTTGGACCTCAACAAAATCCTAATATTAGTGGAGTTAATGCTATATCTCTTAGACGTGGAAAGATAATCCCTTCTGCAGATCCTGTTACCACCAATACTTTAAATGATAAGGAAGTTGTTGATGACTCTCCTTCTACTCTTCCTTCTACTTCCACTCCCACATCGCAGGATCAGTCCACTTTATCAAAAATACAAGTGGCACCTCATGAAGAACAAGAAAAGGGTGAGGAAGGACATCAAGTGATCAAACCGGCCCTACCATTTCCTATTGCAGTAGCTAAGGCTGAAAGGAGAAAGAAGGAAGCTGAGATGTTTAATGAAGTCTATGATATCTTCAAGAAAGTGGTGATCAATGTTCCACTAGTTGTCTTAGTCGCACAAGTGCCTAAATATGCAAAATTCTTGAAGGAGTTATGTACTACAAAGAGAAAATTTAAGCATGAAGGCAAGGTGGACTTAGGAGCAGTTGTCTCCTCTCTTTATCAAATGCCAATGCCAGTAAAGTGCAAGGATCCTGGTAGCTTTCTCATCCCTTGTACTATTGGTGACATTGACTTCTCAGATGCCCTAGCAGACTTGGGAGCAGCTATCAACGTTATGCCAAAATCAGTCTTCAATCAACTCAAGGGTGTAGAACTTAAGCCCGCAAATCTCATTGCATCCCTTGCTAATAGACGTTGCACAGTCCCAGAAGGCGTCTTAGAGGACATCTTGGTTAAGGTAAAAGATTTCATATTCCCTGCAGACTTCTATGTTCTTGATATGGATGATGGTAGGTTTAGGCAGAAAGGACATTCATCTTTGATTCTAGGTAGGCCTTTCCTTAAAACTGCTAGAGCTATGATAGATGTGCATGCTGGTAGCCTTACTCTGGAATTTGCTGGTGAAACTATTAGATTTAATGTGCTTGAATCTATGAGACATCCCCCTGATGATTGTGCTGAGATAGATGTTAATGCTATTGATGCCATTATGGATGATTCTGTTGTAGATCTTAGAGATAGCATGCTTAATAGATCCGGTGATATTACCTGTTTAGATGATACTATCTCTTGTTCATGTGCTGAAATTGGTAGTTGTGACACGTGTGCTGATCTTGATAGTGCTGATCTTGATATTTTCACTGATGCTATTGAGATTATGAGACATTCTAGACATGATCATTCTGTGCCTAATTGTAGCATTAGCAATTCTAGTGATCACACATCTACTACTTCTATTGATTCTAATGGACTTTCTCAGTTACTTAGTGTGATTGATGCCATGAATAGAACTGATTTATCTCCACTACCTGACTCTGAATTATTGATTGACATTGATCATATTTCTGATAGTGAGATTTCTGATTATGATTCTATCTCTGATATGAGTACTACTGATGGCACTATTGTTGTTGATTGTGATGTGTTGCTTGATTCTACTGCACTTGCAGTTTCTACTAATACTCCCCAAGATGGGAAAGTTTGCTCTTCTATTTGTGAATCAGTTGTGCAGGTTTCTAGTTTGACTGATATAGATTTGAAGCCGCTCATACCTTCAATTGAGCAAGCTCCATTTTTGGAGTTAAAGCCACTTCCTGACTCATTGAAATATGTCTATTTGGGGAGGAATGAGACACTTCCTGTGATTATAGCTAATGACATAACTGCTGATGAGGAAACCCGCCTCTTAGAGGTACTTAGGAGACGGATGAAAGCTATTGGATGGACTCTTGCTGATATCCCTGGAATCAGCCCAAATGTGTGCATGCATCGGATCCTGCTAGAAGATGGTGCCAAAGCTGTGCGACAGCCACAGAGGCGACTCAATCCATTGATTCTTGATGTGGTAAAGAAAGAGGTCTCTAAACTTCTTTCTGCAGGTATAATCTACCTTATTTCTGATAGCCAGTGGGTAAGTCCAGTTCAGGTAGTACCTAAGAAAACTGGTATTACAGTTGTGCGTAATGACGAAGGTGAGCTAGTTCCGACTAGAGTCCAGAATAGTTGGAGAGTATGTATTGACTATAGAAAATTGAATTAAGTGACTAGAAAGGATCACTACCCCCTTCCCTTCATAGATCAGATGTTAGAAAGACTGGCTGGTAGATCACATTACTGTTTTTTGGATGGTTTTTCTGGATATTTTCAGATTTCTATTGCCCCTGAGGATCAGGATAAAACCACATTCACATGTCCATTTGGAACCTTTGCATATAGACGCATGCCATTTGGCTTATGTAATGCACCAGGCACTTTCCAACGTTGTATGGTTTCCATATTCTCTGATTTTCTTGAGCATTGCATGGAAGTTTTCATGGATGATTTCACTGTTTACGGTGATTCTTTTGATGCATGCTTAGCTAGTTTGGACAATGTTTTGGAAAGATGCATTCAATATAATCTTGTGTTGAATTTTGAAAAATGTCATTTTATGGTTAAGAAAGGAATTGTTTTGGGCCATGTAGTTTCACATGATGGTATTGAGGTTGATAAAGCTAAAGTTGATATTATCTCAACCCTTCCATACCCTTCTTGTGTGAAAGATGTACGTTCTTTTCTTGGGCATGCTGGATTTTATAGAAGGTTCATCCAGGATTTTAGTAAGATAGCACTGCCATTATCTCATTTATTGCAGAAAGATGTGGGTTTTGTTTTTGATGATTCTTGCAGGTATGCATGGGATGAGTTAAAGAAGAAACTCACTACACCCCCCATCATTCATCCACCTAATTGGAGCCTTCCATTTGAGCTCTTGTGTGATGCTTCAGATTATGCATTAGGTGCTGTTCTTGCCCAGAGAGTAGAGAAGAGACAACATATCATAGCCTATGCCTCTCGAACACTAGATGTTGCTCAGTCTAACTACACTACCACAGAGAAAGAGCTATTTGTGATCGTCTTTGGGTTAGAGAAGTTTCGATCTTACATCCTTCACCCCAAGGTGACTGTCTTTACAGATCACTCAGCTATCAAATACTTGTTCAAGAAACCGGACTCCAAACCCCGCCTTATTAGGTGGGTGATGCTGATACAAGAGTTCGATGTGGAGATTCGTGATAAGAGTGGTGCAGAGAATATGGTAGCTGATCACTTGAGTAGGATTGAATCACCTCTGGTAACATCTTTACCCTTAGATGATTTTCCCGATCAAAGGCTCTGTGAGGTTGTTGTTTCTATCCCTTGGTATGCTAATATTGCGAATTATCTTGTTGCGTCTGTTTTGCCAGCTGACATGAATACACATCAATTGAATAAGTTTAAGAAAGACGTTAAATTCTATATATGGGATGATCCTTACTTGTGGCATATTTGTAGTGATCAAATTATTAGGCGATGCATTCCTGATGATGAATTTGAGTCTGTCTTAACTTTTTGCCATACTCTTGCATGTGGGGGACATTTTAGTGCTAAGCGTACTGCTAGGAAAGTTCTGGAAAGTGGATTGTTTTGGCCTAGTTTATTTCGTGATGCCCATGAATTTTGTAAGAAGTGTTCCAGGTGTCAATTTGTGGGTACTATTTCTAGGAAACATGAGATGCCCCAACAACCCTTATTGTTCTGTGAAGTCTTTGATGTTTGGGGGATTGATTTCATGGGACCTTTTCCCACTTCATTTGGCTATCTGTATATCTTGCTGGCTGTGGATTATGTGTCCAAGTGGGTTGAGGCTATCCCCACTCGTACTAATGATTCTTCTGTAGTGGTTTCCTTTGTTCGGTCTCACATTCTTTACAGGTTTGGCATTCCCAGAGCTATCATTAGTGATCAAGGAACTCATTTTTGCAATCGGAGTTTGCTGAACTTGCTTAGCAAGTATGGTGTGATGCACAAAGTAGCCACCCCATACCATCCTCAGACAAATGGTCAAGCAGAACTCTCTAATAGAGAAATCAAGCTCATTTTAGAAAAGACAGTACTACCCAACCGGAAGGACTGGAGTAAAAGGCTCGATGATGCACTTTGGGCGTATCGCACAGCATATAAAAGTCCCATTGGCATGTCTCCATACAGGATTGTCTATGGCAAAGCATGTCATTTGCCAGTAGAGGTGGAGCACAAGGCGTATTGGGCAATAAAAAGGTGCAACCTCGATCTTGCTAGTGCCGGTGTTGAAAGAAAGTTGCAATTGCAAGAGCTTGAAGAGTTAAGAAGGGAAGCTTATGAGAATGCGAGGATTTATAAGGAAAGAACTAAAGCAGCCCATGACAAACTCATTATGAAGAGAGAATTCCAAGTGGGCCAACAAGTTCTACTCTACGTCTCCAGATTGAAACTCATGCCTGGAAAACTCCACTCTAGATGGGAGGGGCCCTTCATTGTCATTGATGTTTTCCCATATGGAGCTGTGAAGATCAAGAGGGAGCCGAATGGAAAATGCTTCACCGTCAATGGACACCGCTTGAAGCCGTTCTATGATGGATTCTCCACTCAAGCAATGGAGGTTACCGCACTACGAGACACCACGTAGACCCCGGTTGTATTCCTTCCTTCACTCTTTTATTTTGCATTGTCATATTATTAAGTTGAGTAGTGCTGCATATTACTTGTCTTTGTGCTTTTCTATGACTGTTTTGCATTGAGGACAATGCATTGTTTAAGTGTGGGGGAGGGATCAACTGTTTTGAATGTGAAAATTGCAAGTTTTAAGTAACTTTAGTATGATACATCCTTGATTTGAAAGGTGATTGATCACGTTTTGAGATAATAGACTAAGTGGCAATGAATTTGACTTAGGTGAATTTAGGCTAGAAATCATATAGACCTAGTGAAATCTTGAGCATGATGCATTGTTTTTAGTGTGTACCCCCTATCTCTTTACTTGATCTAGAACTTGACTTGAATCTTATTTGAGGCCACATTTTATGCATATGTATTCATAAAGATGATAAAGGCATTCATTTCATTTTAGCCAGATAAGCCAAACAGCCTATCCTTTCCATACATATACCCTTTGTGTAGCCCCTTGAGCCTATATTTTATTTTTCTTCTCACCCCATAACTCAAAAAAAAAAATCCTACCCTTTTGAATGTCTTAGGAGTTGAAGAGTATTGCATTATACCTATTTTGGATGGAAGAACATGTATAAAATTAGGAATTGGGTCATTGTGAAAAAAAGCAAAAAAAAAAAAAAAGAAGGCAATAAGATTCCGCTCCGTTGGTTTAAGCTGTGCTTAGTAACCGGAGGTCTTCATCACCAATGTTGATCTTCGCGTCAAACGGCCAGTAAGAGCTATAAGCGTGCTAGTAGCATCTTGGTGCTATTGAGTTATAAATGTTTGAGTAACCGGGCCTTTGTATCACCAATACACAGGTTCGCGTCAAAAGAACATATATATAACAGCCCAAGAGAATTGCAAAAATAAAATAAAAAAATAAAAAAGAAAAGAAAAAAAAGGAAAAAAAAAAGAGAAAGGAAAAGTAATGACCCAGCTCAAGTGTGATTTGGTTTCTTTCATCCTGTTTCATCCTATTGCATCATTCTCTTCATCTTCTAGGATACTCAACTTTGTTTCTCCAAACACTATACCCTTTCTTTCTTAACCTTAGCCCCATTACAACCTAATAAAAGTCCTTTGGATTTATGTTTGCATTTGCTTTGCTAGTGGTGGAGAACTTAGATCCTTGTCAAGCCTATGGAAAGAGTACTGGATAGGGTGGATTTGAGTGTAAACACAAGCCTATACACTTTTGAGTGATGAGTGACATACACATATCCTTGGTGAGGGATTTCTAGCTTAGATATTCCTTTGTCAAGTAAATTGCCATGAAGTTTGTTTTCTTGAGTCATGAGAAAATCACTTGGATAAAGGAGTGTTGAAATGCTTTTGTTTACTTCTAACTTGTGATTGGAACATTCACTTTTGAAGTTTTGTTTTTATTTTGTCTTGTTATACTCCCTTGGTTTTGATTTGTTTTGCCCAGGAGTGCAAATGATAAGTGTGGGGGAGTTGATAAATCACAATTTTAATATATTTTATCCCACCTTATTCATTTATTTTAGATATTATTTTAGGCTAATTTGGATTTATTAGATAATATTTGAATTATTAGCCAATTATAGGAAGTAATATAAATTTGAATGGATTATGATATTTTTGGGCTTAAATTGATTATATCTTAATTGTTATCTTGTGATTGAAAAATATTTTCAATCATAAGATAAATCACGATTTTATTATATTCTTGCAGAAGATCCTACGGTGCAGAACTTTTCTGAGAAACTCAAAAAGAATCCAATGGTGAATTTTTATTGGGCTTTTGGAATTTTAATAGGCTCAAATTAATATCCAAAACTCTCCCCTCCCTTCTTAAAAATACCTAGCCGCCGCAGATACGCAAACACGGACAGACGCTGGACGCTGGGGAGGAGGCCGAGACGCACACCAGGAGAGCCATCTGCATTCCCAATTCTCCCTTGGAGTCGCAAACATACGCACGCCAGGAGGTATTGAGAAATTGATTGATTCAAGTTTTCCTTCTCCACGCGTGTCCCACGGCATTAATCAATCATCAATTCAAAGTTCACAAAGCGATTCTTCATGGCTGTGACGCATTGTGTGGAGTTTGGAGGAGAAAATAAATCCATGGCAGCTTAAAGTCTTTTAGGAGGCAATTTGGGAGGAGTATGGAGGAAGCTAGAGCCTAGGAGCTTACACTTGAAGACTATAAGGGAGTGTCTTTCTTTTATCTTTTTGATTCAAGACCTGAGATTGTTTAGTTTTAAATAATTTTGGGTTGTGTTAATTGAGAACAATCTAGTTTTAGATTGTAGACTTATTTTTTATTTGGATTAAATTGATATTTTGGAATTGCTTTGTTCTTAAATAATTATTGGGATTTTTGTTTGCAAACCTTTGATTGTCAATTAGATTATTAATCGAGTTTTCGTTGTCAATTTGGGTTTAATCTCTTGATTGTTTAATTAAGGTGATTAATTGTCGAATTGTTTAATTAGGCAATTGTAAACATAATTTCCAAATTATCTTAAGCAATTGTGATTGGTCTTTAATGGATTTAATTAACCACCATTTTTTCCATTATGAGTTTTCTAGTGGATTAGGTGTTATTGAGCATGAGGGTTTCCCATGTCTTGATTAGGTGATTAAGTTTATTAATTCCAATTTTTCATGAATCTCCCTTTGGTCTAATACATTAAATGGCTAAGAAAGCTAATTCCATGTGAATCCTAAGTTGTCCCATTCATTATCATAACTGAATCAAATCCCTGTTGATTGTCTTGCCTTTGATTATTTTCTTTGCTTAGTATCTTAATTCATTTTTCACTAAAAAAAACCCCCAAAGATTGCATTCCAATTCATTTAGGTTAGTTTCATTCTCATATAGATTTTAGAGTCATTTGCATTTAGGTAGTAGAGTCTTGCATTATAGTTTAGGTCCACTCTATTGCATCTTTTGTTACTTAAAAATCAATCCTAAAGAAAACCCATAGCTTGCTCCATGGGAGAATGACCTAGGTTGACCCTAAACTGCATAATAATTTAGGACCTAGTTTAATTGATTGCTTGAGCGACAGAAGCACGCATCATCGAGATAAAACCTTTTTCACATACTTACCTCGTATACCATAAATCACGATTTATAAGCACTTATTACAAAAAAAATAAACTACCCCAAACGAACACTAAATTGACATGTATCAATAGCTTCCTTTCCCTTTGTTGGACTTTGGGTCCAAGTCCGGCCTTGATGAGCTGGACTATTTGATTAGGAAATAAGTAGCCTAATCAAATAAGAATAAAATCAGCATTAAATGCAGATTGAGGAATAATTCAGCAATAATTATGGATTTTTTAAATAAGGAACAAATCACCATAATTAGGGAATTAATTGAGAATCAATTAATTGCTGTCTTGGAGGGTAAGAAGGAGTGCACACGTTTCCTAATTAGTGGCCTCCATAAACCACTATAAATAGGGTGTGCCTCCTCAATTGCAATTCACCCCGCCATTAAGTTTTCTGGCAATTCTCTTCTCTCCTACCATCTTTCTGATTCTGGTGATCTGCTGTGCAAATCACAATTAGGCTCTAGTAGTCTAATAATTGTGTGGGAACAAGTATGGAGTATTGGAGCTTTGATCCGGATCTGAACATAGATTCACCCTGGTACGCCAAATCTCCTTTTTAGTTATATTTTTCTTACACCCTTTGAGCCAAAAAAAAAAAAACTTCCTTTCCCCATACTCTACTCTACTACTCTTGTGTATAAGGTTATTTTCACTGAATAGCGGGTTATTATTTTAGCAAAAAAATAAAAAATAAAAATAGCGGGGTTATTGAGAATTATTAAAATTAATTAAAAGTAATAAATTTATAAATAATATATGTTTTTCTAAAAATATCTTTATTTAAAAATAAATATAGAAAAAGATTATGTGAGAAAATAAAAGGAAGGAGTCAGCGTTTTAAATAATGCAATCTAAGAAATTAATTAAGTGTAAAATAGATACAAATACATATTATTCAAACAAACTTAAATAAAACCTTATAAAAAGAGATATGCCTCTACAAACAAGGGTTAATGGATAATTTTGTTTTGAAAAGTTTTTGGAGAACAATTTTCTCCAAAAGTTTTAAAAATGAGCAATTTTGTCCTACTCGTTATCCTAATTAATTTTGATTGTTAGTTGACCAAATATATTGAGGTGGTAATCCATATGTCATTCACATCAATTTTTTTAAGGTGCAAATTTATCCCGAAAGTCCATATGTCATATATTTTATTTTTTTAAAAGTTAGATTTAAATTTTTTCAGGCAAATTTACATATTAATAAAAATGATGTAGATAATAAGTGAACTGTTAGTTTAATATATTTGATTAACTAATTATCAAAATTAACTGGGATAATAGCCAACAAAAAATATACCTCCTTCTTTAAAATTCCAGAGCAAACTTGTATTTCAAAAAATTTCCGACGAAAGATTACCCCTTAACCCTAAGGGTGTGTTTGGTTTGAGGGGAGGGGAGGGGAGGGTGGGTAAAGTACCTTTTTAGGTTAAATGAATTTAAATTTTGGGCGGGAATCCAAAATTTAAAAAAATGAGAAAGTAAATTTTAGACATGAACCCAAAATTTAAAAATATGAGAGGGTAAATTTTAGATTTCTTTCATCCAAAATTATAATTTCACCACACTCCTCTCCCCTCAAACCAAACACACCCTAAGGATATATTTGGTTTGAGGGCAGGGGAGGGAGGAGAGAGGAGGCTAGAGGTAAATTTTAGATTTTTACTGTCTGAAAAAATAATTTAACCCCCGGGGGCAAAAAAAAAAAAAAAAAAACACACCCTGAAAAAAAATAGAACCTTGTAGGCCGGGGCAATAGTATGTTGGCTCCCTTTTTAAACTGTCCCTTTAATTATATCCTTTATGGTCTGTCTTTCCAGAAAACATTCTTCTCCATATTACTTGCCCTCCCTCTTTTTAATGGCTTTATTTTTTTGCTCAATATTAATGGTTTTATTCTTTTTTTTTTTGCCGATCGAATATATTAATGGCTTTATTCATGTCATTAAAAATGATGTATTCACTTCAAACAATATAAAAATAAATTAATATCTTATTTTGGCCCTTATTAAAATCTTGGTCTAAGAAATTATCATGTTTCTTGAACGGAAAGTTGACATCCCTTTCATGTCCCATGTTTAGTTAAGTAAAATTAGCAGTTTAAATTTATTATTTTTATATTTTTAAGTAAAATTATAATAATATTTTTATAAAATGTTAAATTTAAATCATTAAGATTTTCATATAATGACGGAGGAAAAAGGATGGAAAGGCATAATAGACAAGCTAAATCCGTAAATAGTTTCACTCCTTCATCTCTATCATTACCCTCCAAGGCTTCTCTCTCTCTTCATTTCATTGCCTTCTCTCTTCACCAGATCGGTTTCGGCTTTACTTCCATGCTCTGCCATTTCTTTGCTTCCCAACACTTTCTCTTTTGCGCAGTTTCATTCAGGTAAATAATCCACCTTTCTTCTTCTTCTTCATGCTTTTTTAAAAAGAAATATAGTAATTCATCACTGACTTTCCGGAAAAATCATAAATAAATTTAGTTTCTTTTTCTTTGGATAAATATGTTAACATCTGCCTCTTTTTACACACACTCACACACAGCCTTCCCAATCTGTCTTTAAATCCATCAACCTATAACTATATTGTCTAAAGACTCTCACAGTTGAACTCCTCTGCAACACCCCAACAAACTTGAATCATACTTTGTTTTATTTTTTGTTCTTTTCTGAAAACTAAATTTAGAAGGAGATAGAACTTAGAAGACGGTATCATGCCTCGCTATTTTCTTTTTTACTTTTTGAATCTGGAAGGAGGTAGAATATGACATGGCGAGGTAGAGGAAGAAAAACAAATGGAAGGATTAAAATTTCCATATTTAATAGGGATATTTTTTTCATTGTATATCAATTTTTACTTAGTTATATATCAAAAAATTTTCTGAATTCATATTAAAGATACTCGCCCTATGTTTGCTCTTTAGTCTCCCACATAGTCTCAACAGGGGATTTGCTCAGATGTATTGACTCTAACATTTAAGTTGAGAGCATTTTCAACGCTCTTGACTAAGTGTCTGTAGCTGTATATATTCGATAATATATATCCATTCCACTCAAAAAAAAAAAAAAAAGATACTTGCTGTAAGTGAATTGAAAACTATCTTTTCTGTAGATGATTCAAAATTATTTCTAAAATATAATAAAAATAAAAAATAACTTTGGATAAAAAAAAGATAAAAGGTTAACCCGTAAATTAAGAATCAACAGAATCTTAGCTAAGAAAAGGAAAAAAGGGATCAAAGACAAAGAAATTATGAAAATTTATGTTTTGTTAAGATCAATAACAAGTGAAGGGAATGTTTGTTTCTATTTTTTTGATTTTTTCTTAAAACAGTTTTATAAATTATTTTCAAAAGTATGCCTTCAAAATAAAAAATTTAAACTTTGTTTAGACAGTTATTTTTTAAAAAATTGTTTTGGAGGTGACATGATGGCAGCCATTGAATGTCGTTGTCAATGACATGGAGTTGGTCGTCGCTGGGGTGATGTGTTGGTCGTCACCACTGGTGGTGTGATGGGGATAGTAGATGGGTATGGATCTGGCTTGCGTCCGCAACCCCTTCTGATCCGCTGCGTGCTTTTTTTTAAACTACACCGTTTGGATATAGTTTTGGGTGAGAAAGGAATCTTTTGTTTTTTTTTTAAATGTTGTCCAATGTTTGGATAGATTTTTCTGGAAGCATATAGTACCTTAAAAAAAAAATTAAATAACATATAGTATCTTAAAATAATTTTTAGTGTTTTTAATCCCCTCAAATATTTTTTTAGTTGTATCCATTGTCTTATCAGAATGAATGTATGTAATTTTACTCTTAAAAAATTTCAATTAGTATATAGTATTTTAAAATAATTTTTAGTGCTTTTAACCCCTTCAAATATTTTTTCAGTTGTATCTAGTGTCTTACCAGAATGAATATAATTTTATCTTTAATGTATTTTTTCAGCTCCAAAAATTACTTTAAAATATTGGGTGCTACTAAAAAATATATTTAGAGTGTGTGAAAGTCAATAAATTAGTATTTTCTGTTTTAGGTGCTTTGTACTATTAAGAAAAATACATTGAAAGTAAAATTGTAGTCAGTCTCCTAAGACACTAGATACAACTGAAAAAATATTTTAAGGGGTTAAAAACACAAAAAATTATTTTAGGATATTGTATACTACTCGAATATCTTAAAGTAATTTTTGGAGTTGAAAAAATACATAAAGGCTAAAATTACATTCATTCTGGTAAGACACTGAGTACGAGTGAAAAAAATATTTAACAGGATTAAAAGCACTAAAAATTATTTTAAGATACTGTATGTTATTTTAAATTTTTTTTAAGATGTTAGATATTTCCAAAAAAATCCATTAAAACACTGGACACCATTTAAAAAAAAAAAAGATCAGGTCATCCTTTCTCACCCAAGTAACGTAGTTTTGAGAAAACGACACAGTGGACGAGAAGGTCCAACGGACGCAAGTAAGATCCAGATGGTTATCGGATTCAGGCCTTTTAATAGGAGAAGAGAGCTTCTCCATTTTTTGTTTTAAAAAAAGGAAAAGAAAAAAGAAACAGCAAGACAAAAATAAAAAAGCAATTAAAAACAGTTTTGATTTCTTAGTTCTTAAAAACAAATTGTTATTGCTATTTTTTTTAAAACCCCTGATTAGAAACAAATTTCCGAATGAGTAGTATTATTTTTTCCTTAAAAATAAAAAATTGTCCTTAAAATCAGAAATAAACTGGCCCGAAATTTTCCTAGAAGTTAACTTGAAAATAAGCATTTGCCCCGGATTAATTGGTTTTGTTTATTTAATTTCGCAAAAAAAATTGGAAATAATAATAATAAAAAAAAAACCAGAGAGAGTTTAGTACTTAAAAATGTGTCTGCTTTATTACAGTTTTGCATGCGGTGATGTCTTGACGTTCATGGCAATTGAAAATTGGCTTCATTTGCGTTTCTACTCTCCAAAAAGTTGAATTGCATACCATTTTGAGGTAAAGTGATCGTAATTTCTTATATCAATTTTAAATTTTGAATTTTGATTATGCTTTGTGGGTATTTATCTCTTTTGATTCTAAACTATATTTTGCTATCTTAAATTTAAGTGGAAAAGTTGGCCAAAAAAAATTTAAGTAGAAAAATTACATTTAAGAATTCTGATAAAAAAACCAATTTAGATAAATATAAAAAAATTTGAAATTATTTCAGCTCCCCAAAATTACAAAACAAATTTTACCAGAAAAATGTTGTCAAATTCTCATATAATGATATTTTTTTTCCGTAATCCTTTAATATAATTCTTGAAAATCATAGTAAGAATTTGTTGGAAGTTAAATAAATTTGGGGTAACCGGGTAAGTGATAAAAAAAGGCACGAACTTTTTTTAAAAATATATCCATCATTATAAATTATGTTTTGATACAAAAATAATTATAAACTTTTAAAAGGAAGGTAAAAATGACGCGTCGTTAAAATTAATTGACGTCCATCTACCATAGGGTGAGATTATCAAAATACCCCTAACACAAAAAAAACCCCTCGCACGGAAAAATTGGGTCTCCCTTTGAAACTCCCACTCCTCCACTTGTTCATCATCTACAACAAATTTGAAATTCATCATCAAACTCTTCCTATCAAAGGGAGTAAGATAACTAAAAAAGGGAGGAAGGTAAAGGAAGGACCAGTCTTCCATAGCCAGCGTTAAAACTGTCAAGATAAGGCTCCTTAAGCAAACCCAATTGGTTGAAACATTTCTGCTACTTCTTGTGCTGCTTACCTCCACATCCTAGAACCCCATCAATACATTGCTTCATCAAATGTTAAAGGAGAACCCCAACACCGTAATCCTCCATCGCTTCATTAGAACTGGATGAAAGCCAATACATTCAGATTTGTCTTTCAATCTTCCATATATCTTCACTAAAAGAAACCCTACATTTTGGACAAATAACATCATTTTAAGTACAAGGGAAAAAAATCTCTCCCTCTAAACGTCTGCTTCATCATAACCAATAAATCTCCCATAACACATGCTGGATCAGACACCGCATGCCAATCTCATCTTCCCAATCGTCTTCCATCGCCTCCTTAGGCTCTTATCCTTCGGCAAACCCCAATTACTCTCTTAGATTGAAGTTCTATAACAAAAACAAGAAGCTTTCAGAAGACCCAAGAACTTGCTTGAGAGTTGATCTGGTGCGAGAGAGATGGCGTTGATCTCACTGCCTCCCGATCTGGCCAGGAGACCACCGCCTTCTCTTCTCTCCACCACGCCCTCAATCTTGCGGCCTCCAACGGGACATCGCCATCATCCTCTCACTGAGTGCAGCAGAGACGACGGGCAGTGAAGATGAGGAAGAGGAAGTCCAACCTTCAGTATGCTTGATTCACCGCCAATATTGGTCGTATATGACACCGCCGTTGTCGCCAGAATCTGGGAAGAATCGGGGGAGTCGAATGGGAGAGGGCAAGGTTTGAGAGAGAGGAAGGAGGGGAGGGATAAGGAAGGAGTAGTTGAGGTGATAAAAAAATCTAGGTGTTTTTTTTTCTGGCAACAGCCGTTTCTTAATAGAATGTTACTTTTGCCTTCTTTTCAAAAATTTATGATTATTTTTAAACAAAAAAAAAAGTTTATGATGGTAAATGCACTCTTGATAAAAATTTGTGGGTATTTATACCCTTTAATCCAATAAATTTCATGGTTTTTAACTAAATGTCAAAAAACAACATTAAAAATGGATAATCATGAGAAAAGGGATCCCTCTCCACTAAGATCAGTGTTTGAGTAGTTCAAAAGTATTCCTTTATGGCTTATAGCATAAGTTTTTGGGTTAAAGGTCATTTTTGTTCTGGAAGCATTCACTTGATGTTAATTTTGGTGCGAAAGTGTTTTGAGGCGTAATTTTTTCCTGAAAGTGTCAAATTTGGAGCAATTTTACCCTTGCCATTAGTTGACCGTTAGTCAGAACAAATTTGCACCTTAACAAAAGTGACATGGACAACAAAATATCCTGAAAGCTTTAGCTTCTGAGCAAATTTGCCTCGACTAACGGTCAACTAACGGTAAGGGCAAAATTGCTCCAAATTTGACACTTCCGGGACAAAAATGGCCTTTAACCCTAAGATTTTCCTAACTGTTACTTTCCATTGTTGTGAATTAATCATTTGCAGCTAGATGGTTTGAAATATCTGATGTTGGATTTTCTTCCTTTCTATAATTCACAGGGTTTTTCTTCATATGTCTAATGAAGCACTTGTTGAGAACGTAGCATAATGCTATATTAACAGTTTCTATGCGAAAGTATTTAGGTAGGTTGCTTTCCAATAGCATTAGTATTATATTCTTTCTTTCAATTATACTATTTTGTTTGTTGAAGAGCTCTGAAAAGCCATGTGAGGAGCCTTGATTTTCACACAATTCTTTGAGTTCTCTATTTCATAACTCTCTTCCATAGTTGCTTCTGATTCTAGAGATTATACATCCTTGTTCTCTTTGATAATTATGATAATTCTTGCAGAAAACTTCAAAATCTTGGAATATGATGGAGACTTGGTAGTATGGGATATCAAGTCCCTTATTAGGTAGAATGAGATGCTAAATGGAGTATTTAAATGGGCTGCTTCTTTTACCTCAACAGGTAACTTGTATGACAAGGTTCCCTATTTCACTTAGATATCTATTGGAATGCTTAATGTGAGCAATAAGGTGACCTATGGAAATCTAGAGTAATCATCCAACCTTAGAAAGGGAGTCAAACTAGGCAGTTATGATGAAATTAAAACTAAAGACAACAGTCAAAAAGTAGGGTGTTCAGCAAATCAAGAAGAATTTTCATTAATGACAAATGATTGTTTACAAGAGACGAATCAACCCATTTGGGTTTAACAATGATCATCATTCACTTGAGGGTGATGAACCAACTTGTAGAAGTTCAATTTTAATATTATTATTAATATTAATATTAAAATTAATCCTAATATCTAGCCAATATCTTACTAACAATATGTAGGATTTAAATTTCAAATAGATGAATATCTAGCCAATATCTTACCAACAATACGTAGGATTTAAATTTCAAATAGATGAGCAATAATAGGAGGTTGTTGTAACAACTCAACAATCCTACATAATTGACGTGGGTTACTCTTGTATATATGTACCTGATTACGTAGAATAAAGTTAAGCTATTTTTCCTTTCCATATTTCATCTTTAAGTTCTTTTATGGTATCAAAGCGGGAATTACATAAAAATTGCACCATGTCAAATGATCAACAAGTTGGGAAGGAAAAGGCCGAAACATCGAGAATTGGTGCAGACACCATGTCTCCCTTTTACTTGCATGCATCTGATAACCTAGGACAAATGTATGTAAGCGAGTTACTCAATGACAATAACTACGGTGAATGGGTTAGCGATATGAGCAACGCCTTCTACGCCAAAAATAAAATGGGATTCGTCGACGGTTCGATTGCCATGCCAGAACCAAACTTAGCGGACATAGGGTTGTAGATGCGATGCAACGCCATGGTCAAGGGATGGCTTAAAATTACGATGAGCAAGGAGGTGCCAACTAGCATACAGTACGCCAAGACAACATGAGAGATCTGGTAGGACCTTAAGGAGCGATTTGGCAAAGGTTATGAGAGATATGTATAGAGATTACGGGGTGCGTCTAAATTATAGTCAAGCTTACAGGGGAAAAGAAAGAGCATTGATGGAAATACATGGCCGCGTCGAAGATTCATACATGACTCTTCCTTGGATATGTGATAGGCTTATAGAGACCGATCCAGACACGGTAGCCAGGTGTGAATTCTCTGAGGGTGACATATTTGAGAGGCTATTCATTGCTTATGGATGCTCGATTAAAGGCTTCTTACAAGGGTGTCGAGGCATATTGTATATAGATAGATGTCACCTAAGTGGTTCTTACAAGGGAACACTGGTTTCAGCTAATGCGTATGATGCTGATGATCAATTATTTCCCTTGGCATATGGCATAGTCAGTGGAGAAACACATGATGATTGGAGTTGGTTTCTTAAGATTGTGAAGGATATCATTGGCACAAGGGAGATCACAGTAGTGTCAGATAGGAATCTTGCCATCATAAGTGTTGTTTGTTGTATATTTAGATCTTAGAAACACACATTTTGTTACTGGCACGTGAAGGAAAACTTTAGTTCACAGTTTGTCAAGCTTAGAAGAGTAAAGGATAGGACTTCTTTGAACAGCAAAGAAGATGCACTTAAAATGCTTGATGCTATTGCATATGCATGACATGAACATGAATATAATGTTGCATTAGGTAGGCTGAAATTGTTTTTTCTGGAGTTAGGTATGTGGGTTGAGACTGAAGGAGACGTTGAAAGATGGGCGCAAAGCAAGTTTCCTCACAAAAGATGGGATAAATTAACATCAAATGTTACGGAGTCATTTAACGCTTGGGTATTGAAAGAGAGGGAGCACAATGTTGATGTTTTCATTCATGAGCATAGAGAAAAATTAGCCAAGAAGATGGTTGCGTGCAAAGCAGCGATAAGAAATTGGAGGAATAAGATTGGGCCGAAAATAGAGTCTAAGTTGGTGGAACAAGTCAAGGGCGCCGAAAATCTGCAATGTGAATATTATGGTGATGATATGATTACAGGTGCAACAGTGTGTGACAGTCGAGTCATCCATCTGAGTGTTGACCTCATAGGGCACACATGCACTTACCTGGCATGGCAAATGAGCAGAATCCCTTGTCCACATGCATGTGCAGCAATCAAGTTAGTTCATCGTAGTGTCTACTCATACGTCGATGAATGCTACAAACTTTGTACCCAAGAAAAAATATATGCAACAGCCATGAGGCCTGTAGCAATGCATGATTGCCCACGTGCTGAAGCCCTTATAGTGACACAGCTGATGACTCGGAATTTATTGTGACCACCACTTACTAGAAGGCCCCCGGGAAGGCCAAAACAAAAAGGGATTGAATCTCAGTTTCAAGACAAAAGGGATTATCATTGTGGCAGGTGCAATGAAGCTGGCCACACTGTAAAGACCTACAAGAATCCTAATCCAAGCTGATAAATCATGCTCGTTTTGGTTCTTTTAATTTTGGAAAGTGCATGTCATAGTATTTGTGTAAATATGAATAGATACAAATCCATACTAGTTCTATAGCAATGGTATGTCACTTTTGTGTTACTTGTGCATGCATTTTCAGCTGTAAATGAACGTTGGATATGAAGGTTGGAAATAATATGGCTTGGATCCCACTTTCATTTATGGAAGGTTGTAATGAGTTGTAAATTATGTTGTCAATGTATGGACCTAAAGTTATCAGTGTATGCCCATGGAGTTGTTAATATATATTTATGCAGTAATGTTGACATTTGTGTAAACCACTGTCATGTTTTCAATGTTTGAAGGTGATATAAATTTTGTTGTCAACGAAGGGACGTCAAGTTGTCATTGTAGGCTCATGGAGTTGTTAATATATATTTATGTAGTAATGTTGACATTTGTGTAAACCACTGTCATGTTTTCAATGTTTCTAGCTGATGTAAATTTTGTGGTTAACGAAGGGACGTCAAGTTGTTATTGTAGGCCCATGGAGTTGTCAGTGAACGCCCATGGAGTTGTTAATATATATTTATGCAGTAATGTTGACATTTGTGTAAACCACTATCATGTTTTCAATGTTTCAAGATGATGTAAATTTTGTTGTCAACGAAGGGACGTGAAGTTGTTATTATAGGCCCATGGAGTTGTCAGTGAACGCCCATGGAGTTGTTAATGAACGCCCCTTGAGTTATCAGTGATGGCCCCTTGAGTTGTCAGTGAAGGCCCTTTGAGTTGTTAATGAACGCCCCTTTAGTTGTCACTGATGGCCCCTTCAGTTGTTAGTGGAGGCCCCTTCAGTTGTTAGTGAACGCCCCTTCAGTTGTCAGTGAACGCCCCTTGAGTTGTCAGTTAAGCCCCTTTGAGTTGTCAGTGAACGCCGATTGAGTTATCAGTAAAGGCCCCTAGAGTTGTCAGTGAAGGCCCCTTGAGTTGTTATTGAAGGCCCCTTGAGTTGTTAGTGGAGGCCCCTTAAGTTGTTAGTGGAGGACCCTTTAGTTGTCAGTGGAGGCCCCTTCAGTTGTTAATAAAGGCCCCTTGAGTTATCAATGAAGGCCCCTTGAGTTAACAGTTGAGCCCCTTCAGTTGTTAATAAACGCCCCTTGAGTTGTCAGTGGAGGCCCCTTCAGTTGTTAATGAACGCCCCTTGAGTTGTCAGTGGAGGCCCCTTCAGTTGTTAATGAACGCCCCTTGAGTTGTCAATGGAGGCCCCTTCCATTGTTAATGAACGCCCCTTGAGTTGTCAGTGAAGGCCCCTTCAGTTGTCAGTAGAGCCCATTTGAGTTGTCAGTGAACGCCCATAGAATTGTTAATGAACACCCCTTGAGTTATCAATGAAGGCCCCTAAAGTTGTCACTGGAGGCCCCTCGAGTTGTTAACATACTTATGATGTTATGAATTGTCAAGTGAGTCTCAGTGTGTGTTTGGTTTAGCTTTTACGACTTATGAGGTGAAACCTAGGTTTGGGAAATTCTGAAACACTCACTCAATGGGTTGGTTTGATGGAAGCGATGTACTACGATATGGTACTAATTGAATAAAAGATGTTGAGACAATGAAAAACGTGCATAAGCAAATTGTTAACACACTCGTGCCACGACACCTGGCCCAAGTGCCATGGCACCTGACAAGTGTTTGCAACATTGCACTCTCGGGTGCAACTGCACTTGGCCCAAGTGGCATGGCACCTGAGAAGTGTGTGCAGCATTGAATTCTCTGGTGTGACGGCACTTGGCCCAATTGCGGAGGCACCAAGGCATGCTTATATGAATAAACTAGAAACATCTCTTGTATTTGAACGAATAAAGTAGCACCTTCTTCTTCATTGCATAAACTGGAAATTCAACAAGGCTACAAAGTTTCAACAACATACTAGGATGCGACTATTACAGAGAAAAACATTACAAAGCTTCTTTTTCCTTTCACTGAATAAACAAGTAGCTTCTTTAGTGCATAAATTGCCAATTCAAATAAGGCTACAAAGTTTCAACAATATACTAGGACGCGGCCATTACAGAGAAAAACATTACAAAGCTTCTTTTTCCTTTCACTGAATAAACAAGTAGCTTTTTCAGTGCATAAATTGCAAAATCAATAAGACTACAAAGTTTAATGTTAATGATTATAGCTCCAGATAACAAGGCATGTTCTTGAGAGAGGTGACTGCTAACTTCTCCACAAGGGATGTCTTGTTTAAAAGTCACATATTCCAGCTTTTTTTGGCTTCAAATTTATAGGTCATGTACAATGGATAGGGCCAGACTTAGCACTTCAAATGAAGCTTTCTTTGCTATATCAGTTGTCAGTGAGAGGACAAGAATCAGTCATCCAGAACTGGAGTCAAATGCATTCGTGCCTTCTGAAATTAAATTTAATACATACTATCAGATATGTAAAAATATAGGAATTCCACTTTTTGCAACATCAAGCAAAGACTCACCAACACCAAAAGCATGCATTGATAATACAATTCTCATGCACATTATAATTGCTGCTTATTTGAATTGGCAATGCAACATCCAAAAAATCTCACCAAAATAATTCATCTAGTGAATAAGACCTCAACATGAAAAATAAAACATACAAAGGAAAAGAAAACTTCAGACCTAAAATAATTTGCTAGTAGCCACTATGTAAAAATTGTCAAGAGAGCTACAGAGAGAAGCATTATAAGAACCGTAATGACGAAGTTTTGTCTGGTGCAAAATCATCATACATCAGAATGGAATGGAATGAACAATAATTTAATATGTTCAAATCCAGATTTCAAAACCATGAACCAAATGAGTACAAAAAAATAATCTTCCACAAAAAAATAATAAACATAACCTCAAAATGGAATTTGTGCATGCATTATAAGAACAGTAACATGAATCGGAGCTGACAAAGAGGTTCAATGATTACCTAATTGGTTCTGCTCCTGTTATGCATGCCTCGAACCAAAGACATTACCGGGTATGTTAGCATTGTTTCAGGATTAAATGATCTAGATGAAGGGCCATCCCCCTACCCGACACCATAAAGAAGCCCTTTTTTGCTTGATTTCTCTAGTTGAACTCTGCTCCTCACCCATTCCTCATTCCAGTAAAGGATGGCATCTTCATCTTTAGTTGCTTTCAAATTGGCCAGAGGAAAATGTTGTAGGCAAAACATGTGCATCACAATTAGCAATTATACATTGACATTTCCAACTGCAGAAAAAAAAGACAACATAAACACGTACCATGAGAAAGTATATACAACCTCCAACAGTTTTTCTGCCTTTAGCGTTCCCTTTCCTCAACTCCTTCTGGAAATCCCCAATTACAACACAAAGTTCTTTTAGAATGAAGGATGACCAATTGAACTGACCAAGTGTATCTTTTGTTAGTGTCATCAACTTTAAGACACGGTCACTAACATAAATACTCTCACTTGGAGATAATAAGGTTCCTAAGGCGAAAATGACAAAGAGGAACTCAAAATTTTCATCTAATTCACCCATCAACAAATCTCCTATTTGTTGGTATTTTAAATTTCTGTATACACTCCTAAGGTCCTTGAATATCCGATCTTCCTCGTGTACTTGTACTTGAATATCTACCCCACCATTAGGTAGACCAAGCAATTGTTGCACATCTTTAGCCTTTAACTCACGTGTTTGCCCTCGAAATGAGATTTGGTTGGTGGGAGGGTCAAAACATCGCATGAACTCTGCACAGATGTGACAGTTTATTTGTGGGCAACAAATATGCACCAGCTTGTCAAACCCAATTATCTTCAGCCTTTTCATGGCGTCTGGTCTGGCCTTCAAGTTTTTGCACACAGCCATAAACTGTTTTGGTGCGCATCGTGTCAATAATGAAACGACATATGTCTTCCCTTTGCTAGGGCCTCTTAATTGTTCAGCCCGTTTTGCATATTCTTTTCTCTTCTCTTCAATTAACACATTCCAGGGCTCCCTCACCTCTAGGTTGGCCTTTTGAAAATTCTGCACCTTATCCACCTTCGTATTATGTTTGTCCTTCACCTTTCCCTTCTGCTTGTTCTCCTTCTGGTTGAAAAAATCTTCCATGAATACAGTATCGCCAGAAAAGCTGGTTGGCCTTGTTCATGTGGGGCTGTTTGTTCATTGTTTGGTTTTGCCAGAACCAACTTTTTCCATCTTCCTTTCCTGGACATGGTTAATGAAAAATATGTCATAGTTTTTATACAAAGACCTACTGCACTTCACTGCAAAATTATATGCTGCTAAAAATTTAACATGGAACTACTAAGAAATTTAACATATGCAGCAAAAAGAGGCCCATCAGATTCAGAATTTTTCATAAACCACAGACATAGCCAAAGAAAATTTCGGGATTTTCTCCAAATCTTATCATATAAGCAAAACTTTATTTACAAGACCAAACATGGCAGACCAAAATATTTAAACGCAGAATTGAATCAATCCATGTCTGAAAACAATGACCACTCAAACTTTCAAATAAAACACAAGGAACAGAGTAATTATTATAAACAAACACATTCCAAAAACAGCAAGTACAACATAAACACAAACAACATCAACCCCATGAATTAATTCATGCAAATCACCTATGACAGATAGAGCAGGCCTGTGCACTTCACCCATTTACATTCTGACGAGAAGCATTTGAAGTTGGAATAAAACAACATCAACCCCATAACACAAGCAAAAGAGTAATTATTATAAACAAACAAAATCCAAAAATTCGGTTTTTTGATCTTATTGCTCTGCTATCTTTTAATTCAAAGCTAAAGAGTTCAAAGCCTATTTTTATTCAGAAACACTCTCACAGTCACAAACAACCAAGCACCATTCCTAAATGCCTAAATCAATTGGAACCATAAAAATCTCAAAATAAGCCATTGGCAACAAATTCATATCGTTTCACTTGGGGATGAAGAGAAAACTACAAATTCAGAGAGTAGAGACGAATGAGCTAATCATGAAAACTAAATCAAAAACATATGCAAAACATCATAGTCAAGTTTAATGCATTACAAGTCAAACCTAGTGTACAGAGTTCAAAGATTTGGTAAGTAATATGTCAAAAAGTTCACTTTCAATAAAATACTTGCCAACCAACCAATTGGATGCATATCATAGATAAAATATTCACCTAACTATCGATGACTAATAGTAGACTAAAAGCTCAAAGTAGAGAGAAATGAACTAGTTGAAAACACAAACCATGCCTCATAATTGTTGATTACTAATGATTAAAAAATGCAGACAAAAGAAGAACATTGGTGCAAATAATGTCATAAAGCTTCAACTGCTAAAACTTTTCAGCTGTGTAATATGTAAATTTATAATTCAATAAACCATACCTTAAAGTTAGCGACAACTTAAGGAGCTTGAAATATTCCTTGTGGATAGGGGTGTGCATTTTTTTCCCGTCCCGACCTTCCCGTCCCGATCCCGAGCAAATCGAGACAGGAAAAAAATCAGGATCGGGAAATTTCAATTCGAGATCGGGATCGGTATTTCCCGATCCAGAAATATATAATTTTTTTAAAAATTATCTCTTATCTATCAGTAAGTCACTGAGGGTAAAAAAACATTCTAAGATTCTAAATCACTCGACTCGACTCCGTCTCTCATCTCACGCACAGACACAGTCACTCACACTCTTCGTTCTCGTCTTCTCGACCTCGACCACTCGACCCAGACGGCTAGACCCTTGTAGTTGTAGAGCCCTAATTCCCTTCTTCCCAGTTGGTAGTTCCCGCTTCAGGCTCTCTCGGCGTCGGTGTCGGGGTCAGGGTAGGCGACTTTCGAGCCCTAATTTCCTTCCCACTTCGGCAGTTCCCAGCCTCTGTCGGTCTCCAAATCCCCAATCTCAGTGTCGACGTCGGCGACTCTGAAGCCTAATCTCGGTCTCTCATCCCCTCCCTGTGCGACGGACGACTCCTCTCTCGGCGTCGACGACGGTGATGCTGCCTGAGGACGCCTAATCTCAGTTTCTAAATCCCCAATCTCATATCCGCTCTCAGGTTCTTTCGGCGACAAGATCTATAAGTGGCTTAATTGGCTTTTTGTTCTTTGATCTTCCTAGTTGTAGTTGTAGAATTTATATGTAAGTGGCAATTTTCGTTTGAATTGCTCTGCTGCCATGGAATAGGAAATATAAGTATACAATGTTTACTTGTTTAGGAAACAATGAAATGAGGAAACAATGTTTAGGAAACAATGATTAGTGTTGCAGCGATGTTATTTTTCCTTTGTTTTCATGTTTTAGATATTGTTTTGTATGTATTATTGTTATATTGTGTCTGAATCAGTTTGTATTATGGATCTAAATTAACTTAATTTTATGGCTGCTTTGGTATAAATAGAATCAAAATTTGTTTTAGTACGCGCTTAGTTGTGCTACATTCTGTTATATATGAAATACATTTTGTTTCAAAGTAGTTGTGCTACAAAAATTAATTAAAGACCTACCTTGATGTATCTCAATTGTTTAACTATATCCATTCAGAAAAATACTAGAGTTGGTATGGCTGCTGAAGGATATATTGAAGTAAGTCAGGCAAAACCTAAAGATCCTTCTACACAAGGTAGTGAAGCTACTCGTACAGTTGAAGAGGGAAATGTCACAAGTGATACAAAAGATGATGAAGTTGAAGGTCCAAGGAAGAAACAAAAATCTTCAGTTTGGGATGCTTTTAAGAAGCTACCCATTGACCAATTTAAAGATGGAGAACTTCGAGCCAAGTGCAAGTATTGCAACAAGCCACTTAAATGTGACCCTGTACTCCAAGGGACAAGTGGATTGTTGAAACATCTACAAACATGTCTTAAAAATCCAAACAGAGTGAACAAAGCCAAACAATCTTTGTTGGCATCCATTCTAGAAGGAAGTAGCAGAAAGCTAACTCATCACGTCTTCAATCAAGAAAAATGCAGATTATCAGTTGCAAAGTTTTTTATAATGGATGAAATGCCATTTCGAGTGGTGGAAGGTGCGGGGTTTAAGCAAATGATGATGCAAGTTAAACCTCGCTTTCAAATTCCTTCAAGAACGACAGTAACAAGGGATTGCTTGAGGTTGTATATGCAAGAATCAATCAAGTTGAAGAGGTATTTTAAAAGAACAAAAGTTCGTGTTTCCCTCACAACAGATACTTGGACTTCTTGTCAAAATGCCAACTATATGTGCTTGACTGCTCACTGGATTGATGAGGATTGGACATACCAGAAGCGAATCTTGAATTTTTGTGTCATAGAAAACCATAAGGGTAAGACAATTGCGGCAACTTTGGAAAGATGTTTATTAGCTTGGAACATTGATAATGTTTATACAATCACTGTTGACAATACTGCTTCAAATGACAATGCAATGGCAAGATTGAAAGAAGTTTTAAGGCATTGGAATGGTTTAGTCTGTGATGGAGACTTTTTGCACTTGAGGTGTTGTGCACATATTTTGAATTTAATTGTTTCTGATGGTGTGAAGGATTTGCACTGTAGTGTTGAAGGCATTAGAAATGCCATCAAATATGTAAGATCTTCTCCTTCAAGGCTTAAAAAGTTCAAAGAGCTTGTTGAGAAGATGAAAATTGACTCAAAAAACACACTAACAATGGATTGTCCAACTAGGTGGAATTCAATTTACCTTATGTTGGAGAGTGCCATTAAATTCAGCATTATTTTTGAAAGGATGATCAACGATGATAAAGATTACAAACCCTTCTTTGCGAAAAAATGGATAATTGGTCCTCCTTCGAAAGTGGATTTTAAAAAAGCTACAGAATTTGTTGAGTTTTTGAAAGTGTGCTATGACATGACTTTGCAATTTTTAGGGTCACTTCATGTTACTTCAAATGAATGCTTCCAACAAATAGCTGAAGTTTATGTTATCCTCAAAGATGCAACCAATGATCATATGAGTTTGTTGTCCAACATGGCTGAAAATATGTTGTCCAAGTATGAAAAGTATTGGGTAAATCTAGGTGACATTAATCCTTTACTGATGATAGGGATTTTTCTTGACCCTAGGTATAAAATCAAGTATTTGCAATATGCTTTTGAGGCTATCTTTGAGGAGGCCACACAGTGTGAGACAATGATCAAAATGGTGATAAATGTTTTGTATCGTTTGTATGATCATTATGTAGTTGGGCTAGATACATTTCAATCTCAGGCTTTAAGCCAAACTCAGGCACAAGCATCTAGTGAAATTCAAAGTGCTATTAGTAGTACTTCTTCAACTTAGTCTCGTATATCCGAGTTGCATAAAAGAATGCCTATAATGAGACGGTTTATGGTTGGAGCCAAGGCTGATAATCAGCTAGATAATATAGAGAAGTGGATAAATACCTTAAATCTGAGTTGGTTGCATTAAAAGATGAAGAGTTTGATGTTTTGGCGTGGTGGAAAGAAAATGGTTGTAAATTCAGTGTCCTTTCATTGATTGCACATGATGTGCTAGCCATACCTGTCTCCACCGTCTCTTCCGAATCTGCATTTAGTACGGGGGGTCGTGTCATTTCAGAATACAAAAGTTCACTCTCATCAAAGACAGTTGAGGCCATCATTTGTGCACAAAATTGGTTGTCTCCATCTACTTCCGTGTTGTGTGATCAACTAAAAGGACTTCAAATTGATAACTTCAATGACACTATTGCTGTAGAACAAGGTAATAATATCTAGTCTTTTGGTCTAATTGTTTTGTTTCATTTATTATTTATTAATTAGTAGTAATTTTCGGTTCTTTCATTTCTGTTTCTTATACCTGAATTGATATCTTCAACTTCAAGCATGTCATATGAAGAGCAATCACTAGACAACTAATTAATGGTTATTTTTCTTCTTGTTTCATTTAGCTTAATTTATTCTCAATAGATGGTTGCTGCAATTTGTTGTTGATTTTGTGTAGATTTGTCATGAGTTTGAGAGGTTCAGCACCTACTTGCCTGATCTCAAGGTTGCTGTTTTCTATGGTGGTGTCAACATTAAAGTTCACAATGATCTGTTAAAAAATGAATGCCCTCATATTGGTTTTGGCACTCCTGGATAAGGACATTTCTTTAAAGAATGTCAGACATTTCATTTTGGATGAATGTGATAAGATGTTGGAATCTCTGGATATGTTTAGTTGCTGCTGTCTTGCTGATTTTTTGGATGTTGTTTTCATCATATAGAATTATATATTGCAAGCAAAAAGTGCTATTGTCATGCATTTCATTATGAGATTCTTGTATCAGTTGTGTTTGCATGGTTTAGAAGAGTTTTTACTTTCCTGTTCATCGAATATATATAGTTTTTATTATATTACTTTGCAGCTGAAGTATTAAACCTTGTCAACTCATAGTTTTGAATCTCTTGAAGAATATACTTGTTTAGAAGTACATATTTCAAATTAAATGTAAGTAGCACCAGAATTTAATTACATAGGAATTGGAGGAGGACTTAGTGGTATTATTCATTAGTTAGTCGTTTGTTATGTCTCCCTCTAAATCACTGTAAATATGTGTGGAATTTACCATCAGCATTCCTTCATATATTCTTCTGCTCATTACTTTCTGTTCTCACTAGAATTAGATTTTGAAATATTTGTCAATGCATTATAGGTTTTCTTATCAGGAACCCTTATGCTGATCCTTAACAAGTGGATGGGTTTTTTGAATTTAGTTCTCTACCTTTTCTAAAAGAAAAATTATGAAAAAAAAGTCATCTACAGTTTATTTCTTTTAATTTAGTTATTCAATCATTCAAAGCTTAAGTATTTCCTTCCCCCTTCCCATATTTCATTTGTGATTTCCCTTTCCTGCGTGATTTCCCTTGGCCTTTCCTGTGTGTGGTGTGTTTAGTTTGGGTTGAAGGTCCATCTTACTTAAAAAAAAATGGGCCATCAGCTAGCCCAGGGGAATTCAGGAATTCCCGATCCCGAGCTTGGGAATTTCCCGATCCTGAACACCCCTACTTGTAGAGGTTCAGCAGCAGCCTCTGTAGCCTCCTTATATGACAAGCTCCCAACTTTAGATGAGGATAGGAGGTTTTTTTGGGCCAAACATCATTTTAGTGCTCTCTTTACTTGTAATAGTTATCCAACAATAGTTGGTATCCTTCAACTCTCCTGTTCAAGCTTTAACTTACACAAGCTGAGAAAGCCTCGAAGGATTTAATCTATGTTTTAAAGTACTTGATAATTTGCTATGCACGAGATCATACAACCCCCTTCACAAGTAAGACAACTTGAGACAGTTACAAAATATCCTCACACCAAACAAATAGATAAAACCTGGCAAGATGATAATAATATTAACAAAATAGACCAGCTAAAAGACATGTTCGTTCACATTCTCTAAGAATGGTTAACGGAATCCTCATACCAAATAAATAGGTCAAACTTAGCAAGGACATTTACATTCACATAGTAGACCAACTAAATGTCATGTTCATTTAAATGCCTAAACAACAGTTAACCAAACCCATGTCAGCTGAATAGTTCTACATCTGTAGGAGTTATAGGCAGACATATATGTTAGAGTCAAGAGTCCTTGACTGATTTATTCCAGCAAGAGCAAGGGAAATATTTCTTACATAGTGTGTGCTATGTGTTTTCTAGGACAGTTACTTTCATTTTCTATCCTAGGACTTGGTGAAATTTTAGTTATGGTATTGCTTATTTCAGTGATGATGTTGGACTATTTAAATCACTTATGTATTTGCTTCATGTCATGCGACATGAATAAACTATTATTCAGATAACCTATTCCCTTCCCTCTCTTCTACAATTTCAAATTCTGCTTCACTTCTCTCTCCCTCTCTCCCTCTCTTCATACTTATTTCTATATTCTTCCCTCTCTTCCCTTACCCTAAACTACGGAACCTATCACTATTTGACACTCAGTGGGGGCATCTTCCCCACTAAAATATTTGATACATGCATAATCAACATAATACCCTTTTAATTTTTGTCCCACATACTTTGATGAAGATGCTTTGGGAAGCCAATTGATTCAGGCAACACTTCCAAGCCACTGAATAATGACAATTTAAACTCAACCTTCTAAATTGTTAGATACAACTAGAGCCAAGTCGTTTACCAGATCATGCATCACAAATACCCCAAGAATTCTATAAATTGATGATGTTATAAGGAGATTAATATACAGAATACCAATACATGTCAGAACTTTATACCAACAAATGAAATAAGGATTATACCTTAACCTCACCAGCATTGCTATCAGTCTCCACAACCTTTTCCACTGCAACTTCTAAAATGACTTGTGTCTCTTCTTCCATGTTTGTTTCTACTTGCTAGCCTGCTTCTCTGTGATTAAAATATATAACTGATATATTGTAAGAAAGAAAAAGAAACAATAATAATTTCGTGGATATAATTGATTTAGAATCACTATAGACTATACATAAAACAAAATAAAGAATTCTGCCAAAAATTATAGAGGGGTCTGAGTTTGTAACGGGATTGCAGGTTAGTAAAAAAAGTATGCAACGAATTTATTATATGAAATCAGCCACACCGAACACCATAAAGGACAATAAATAATTGAATTAAAAACTGCTCCGTGATTTGTTTCTTTTTCTTATGAATATGTACATGATAACCGGCTGAAATTTTAGCAGGCAACAAATCTCCAAGCAAGGGAAAGACTCTGCAACCTTGATCGGAGCACCAAATCAAAGGAAAATTCAAATTGGCCTTTTAATTTTTCAGCTTCTTTTCTGCTTTAGAATTTTAAAACCATTTTTTGAATGGTGAAAAGAAAGTTCATTGAAAATGGAACTTCACCTAATCCGTAAACAATGAAAAAGGATTAATTTCTGATAAAAAATAAGCAAAACCGAACGCCTATAACGATAGAATCGATCCATTTCTAATGAAACAAAAAACCGCAGCTCCGAAGTTGCTCGGTGGCTATACATGTAACAAACAAAAGCGAAAATAGAAATAGAAGAGAGAGGAAGTGGATTCTTACCTAAGAGAAAGTGAAATTCCTTTTGATTGAAGCAAGCGTGTGTTGGTCTGTTCAGAAAATATATAAATAAACTGAGATGTGAGAAACTTGAGATTGGAAACGAAAGAAGGAAAGAGTGTAAAGAGAAGTAACCCTAACCTAAACTTACAGATCCCAAACGAACCTCAACGGTGAGGAAGAAACGAATGAGGGAATATGATAGTTGGTTTACTCAGCCAGCAACCACCGAACCTCGACGGTGAGAACCCACGAATGCCGCCACTTACGATGCCAACTTCCGTTTGCTGAGATTGCTGCGTTTCGGGGATCAGAGAGCAAGACGAATATCAGGCCACTGCAACTGGAATTAAGGTTTAGAAATGTCTGCCTTTTTGTAAAATACTTAGGGGTATTTTAGACTTTTGCCATTTTCAATTTATTACAAAATGGTCCCATGGGACTTGAGAGTAATTTCAGATTTTCCCGGGACCATTTCTTCGTATATTTGATTTCATGGGACCCCTGTGTAATTCTCCCATAATTTTTTGAAACGGATTCATGAATGCAAGGAGTTGCAGAATTCATCTGTTTTTACCCAAATGGTAACATCTGTGTTTTGAGCTTCTTAATAGTCAGAATGGTCAAATTTTATCACTATCTCAGGACTGCGTTGAAAGCTTTTGATAAAGAAAGAAAATTAATATTTAAGCAATTTGGATCAATAATATTACAATTTATTAATTTCGTATGTTTCTTAATTCCAATAATGTACATGTTGTTTTGCAATGGATTTTGATGATTTTTCCATTTGATTTTAATTTTATTCCTTTATCAATTTCCCAATGACTACTTCTAATAATATCTTTAATCCTTACTATAAGAACTACTTAACTAATTTTATTCCTTTAAGACTTATATAGCCATGTAATAACTATTTTCTTTTTGATAAAACAACGCATGAAATGAAACCTACAAACAACTTGCACTACTACAGATGGAAGATATTACTACCCCAATAGACGTCCCTTTTTTAAAAAGAGAGGTTAAAACATAGAGATGGTGGCATTTATGTAAATAAAGTAGTGAAATCGCAACATTAGGCATCCCAAATTTGAATTGGGACGCCTAAAGTAGAGTTTAGACATCTCAAATTTTATTTAGAACGCCTAAAGATTTTCACTGGAGCCAAAAAACTAAATTAAAAAAATTTGACTTACTTTAGGCGCCCCAAATCCTAAAGTCTTACTTTAGGTGTCCCAAATTTTTTTGGGACTCCTAAAGGCATGTCAGAAATTCTGACATGTGTGAGACTTTTCTTCCCTTTTCTTCATTCCCATGTCGGAAACTCATCCCTCCTTTTCCATCTTTCCCATCCCCTATGACTTCTCTTCCTTTTTTTCTTTCATTCCCGTGACTTCGTCTTCTCTACACCATGGGTAAGCTTTTTCATTATTCTATTTTCTTCATTATACTTCGTCTTCCTCAATCTTCTTCCTCTCTTCCTTTTCTTCATTCCCTTTTCCTCCACCTCCTTCCATTCTCATAGCATCTTCTTTGCTCTCACCCTCCAGCGTACACCTCATCCACCTTTTTTTCCCCCTCCACCCTCCGGCATAGACCTCCCACCTTCTTTTTTGCTTTCAGCCTCTGGCGTACCTCCCCTCTCCACCGTGCATACACAACTCCTCCAATGTCTTTTCTCCACCTTGGAAGCACATAGACACCGTTGGTTGCCCTCTCCCATGATTTCATCAGGTTTGTTTTTTTTAAATATAAATTTACATGAAGAATTAAGTTAAACTTGCAATGTGAAATTATTATAATGCTTTCAATTTATTTACATGATTCTAGTTATTGGAGTGTTTTTCCTTTGATTGTTTTTTTTGCCAGAATCATAAACTAGTTGTTAGTAGTTATGCAATACTAATAATATTTTTGTTTTATACGTTTGGAGCTTGGAAATTGAGGGAAATACATATGCATATTTATTTTGATGAAATGAACAACAATTAGTTTGTAGTTGTGTGGTGACAAACATTTTGACACTTTCTGGTTGTTGTTATCATATATAACATTAGGTTGTATGAGTTGTTGTTATTGTATACATAAATATATAGTAAAAAGATTGTAGTGCTAGATGTCCTTACCATTTTGTAAGAGACATTTTGTGGTTTATGAATCCATCTTCAATTCTGTTTCTGCAATTTTAATTTGCTAGGTAATGAAGAATATAAATAATCATTTAAAAAAAATCAAATCTTTTAATGTCCCAAATTTAGACGTCCCAAATTAAGAATTTTAGACGTCCCAATTCTTAATTTGGGAAGTTAAAAGTCTCACTTTAGACATCCTATTTTTTGGGATGTCTTTTTTTAAAACATACTACGCCCCCCAAATAGACGTCCCCCATTTTTTGGACGTTAAAAGTGCCAAAATAGAGACATTAAAACGCTTTTTTGTAGTAGTGTTGACATATTATTATTGTAACAAATATTGTCTAAAATGATATTAGGAATTTTTTTTAAAAAATAAAAACCGTATTAACCTTTTTAGAATACTAAAATCTTGTAAGAATATATAAAGAAAATTTTAAAAAATAGCTGCTAAAAATTATGGAAATTTTGTGGGAAAATCTCTCATTGATTTAGGTCTTTCACACCAATAAATTTTTAAGACGGAAATTTGCCCAGGAGTTTTTGCTAAGGAGTAATGTTACTTTGAAAATTTTTTTAGATTCAATGTTACCAAGAAGTTTCAAAACATAATGTTGCCTTATAATGTTAAAAAACTAACATTGACCATTAAAAAATTGACGTTGATTGTTAAATTTTTAACGGTAGAGGCAATATTGCTCCCTTTCAACACTTTCGGGGCAATATTGCACCCAAAAAAACTCCTGGGGAAACATAAATCCTGAGCCCTCAAGTTCTAAATTTTCATCACTTCTTAATAATATACCTTGCCCAAGGCTGGACATTAGGTATCTTAGGATTCTTTTTACAGTTTTCAGTTGCTTCGGTTCTGAAGAGTACTGACTTAGGACATTCACCCGGTAAACTATATTATGTTGTGTTACAATTATATATATTAGTTTCCCAATGATTAAGCAATATTATTATATAATTTTTCATAACTAAATTGGGATTTTTAATGCATTTTTTGGGCATTATTGCATGATTAAGAATTAATTTTAATTAGGGACATTTGTATTGAATTAATTGTAAATGGGGGGCAAAATGGTCATAATTGGTTAATTATTTATACCAATGATTTCTTGAACTTTTGAATATATCTTATGCTTAATCTTGCATTGTAGAGGTTTTGGAAGAAGATTTAAGATTTTGGAGGGTCATAATTAATATTTTGAGGATCGGGAAAAATTACAGAATGAGCCCCAGAATTTCTGAAAATCACAAATTTGTATAGAAAAAGGGTAAGATAATATTACATAAAAGTACCCAAAAGTTTTAAAAATTACATTTAATCCACCAATATTTCAAAAAGTTTAACTTTATTCCCTCCTCGAGAGACCTGACGGAAAGGGAGTTCAGTGCCATGGAAAAACGACACACCTCTGGACCTTAAACTTCCTTCCTTCCTCTACCTTCCTCTTCTTTTGTCTTTGGCGACCTTTATCTTCCTCACCATTGCCGCCGACGACCTACTCGCACTAAGAGCTAGAGCTTGGTAGACCCGAGACAGACAAACACAGAGCAGAGGAGAGTTCGAGCTGGGCTTCGATGGAGAAAGAGAAGATATGAGCTTGACAGTCGATTTTCAGACCTTCAATTTCAGTTTGGAGCACTGTGAAGAGCTGGAAGAGAGGCAAGACATTGACCAATAACCTTCATCTCTTCTTCCACGGTGACCTTTGTTCCCTCTCTCCACAAGCACAACCGTCGAAAATTGTTCACTACCACCAAAGACCGGGGAGGTTCAGAGTTTTGGACAGCTCAGACGTTGCGAGTTGGAGCTTCAGAGAACCTCATAACAGAGCTAACGCGGAGGACGAGCTTGAACCCAAAGAGCTTCGGCTACCTCCAGTACCACATCTAGCAAGCTCCTCTCACTATAACCACCTCAGTACCTTGTTTGATTCACGTCTCCACAGTGCTAATTCCAGAGTTCCAACTTCTTCATATTTTCGTGTTTGAACCAATAGACCCACTTCTATTCTCATTGAATCTATTAGCGCTCTCATCTTCCATAGATTTTGGGTATTTTGAACTGTTGGTATCATGAGAGGCTAAATGGCTTGAATTTTTATGGTGAAGAATGTGACTAGAGCTTCAATACGCTATAAAGGGGAGTTTGTTAATTTTTCATTAGCTTATTATATGTATTAATTGTGATCTTTTTGGCTTGATTATGTAGTTGGTACACAGTTATGAGATTTGAATGAGTGTTCATTTGTCCTTGTTGGTTAACATTTGTGTTGGATTTTGCTTTGATGCTCTTGGATTATGTAGTGAATTTATTTCCTTATGTTTTAATGAGATTATGCACTGTATGTGGTTACTATAGTGTGAAGTTGAGTTGATTCATACTAAATGTCGTAATTGTGCTTTCATTTAAGAGAAGCAAGTGCATTAAAAGATTTTCAAACACACGTCAAGTTTTTTTAACAATTTATCTAAGAGATGACTATGAATGCGATCATAAGATTAGTCATTAATTAGATAAATTGGACTCAATACGAAAGTTTGAGGTTTTCAATTTGAATTGATGCAACTACCAAGATTCATTTCCTCATATCTATCCCATTTTTATAAAGATACCAAAAACAGTGGCTTAGCATTTAATTAAATTGCATTCTTCTTTTCGTTATTAATCCAGAAAAAAAACCCAAGACCAATTTTTTTCCTTTATTTAATTGCATTTGTATAGCATTTAGATTACTTAGGAATCAATAAAAGGCTCATCGAGAAGAGAGAAAGATCTTAAGTTTGTCTATACGCATTTGCATGGCATTTAAATAACCCCTTGTGTAAAAGGCTTTTATTTTTTATTTTTTTAAAAAATAAAGGGCCAGCTATGACGCTTTCTTAGGTAAGTGTCATAACTGGTTTTATTTTTTTTAAAGAAAAAATAAGGGTAAAAGTGAGGGACATGTGTAGTAAATAGCTTGAATGACTTTTTTTTTATGGCCTTGGAAGGAACTTATCTGGCAAGGGCTTTCCAAGGTCAAACTGCACCTAGGGCTGTCAATGATAGTTTAAAAAAATGTTTTTTTAAAATTGTCCGGCATATTTTTTTTGTTTAATTTTTTTTTTAATCAGGGAAAGCAATGTGTAGCATTTTTTTTAAATTTTGTTTTTTAAAAATTGTCTGCAATATTTTTTAATTTTTTTTTAAAAAAAAATTGGAGAAGCAATGGCATTTGCTAGGAAAGTGCCAAAACTTCCCTAGGCCTTGTATGGCGCTTGAACATCAAACGCCAATCAAGGTTCTTTTTTAACTTTTCACCAACCTGTCATTATCGTCTTCTTCGCTTGCCCTCTAGCTCCCCATTTCCTAGAACTCCATTACTCTACCATCTTGTCTTATCCCTTTGGTCCCCACTCTATTGGTTTATCACCTTTTCTTATCCATTCTCCCCACTCCCCTCTTCCTATATAATTCTTTGTCCTCACTCGTGTACATTTCTTCATCATTCAGTTGCCGCTTCTATTGCAGTACAAAACTTGGTCTCCCAAGTGTGTTTTCCCCTATTGTTTCGGCCTTCTATAGAAGCTCCATAGCTTGTAAGTCTTTTTTTAACATACAGAAGCTTAAATCCCATACATTTTTTTCTTCTTTTTTTGTTTTAGTTAAAATCTTTTATGAATCTTATATGTATTCTTAAATTTTTTTTCCAGATATTTATTTAAAGTTTCAACTCTGTCTTCTAAAACTTCCTATATATTGTAAATATAATAATACTAGTTTAATCCTCGGTAGAACTACATGTACCAATAACGTGTATGGTTCAAGTTTAAACAACTTAAATGCTAGAGTTCTTCCATGCTTGGTAGAAGAAGACGGGAATTCAATATTGCAAAAAATATCTGCAAGTTTGATGATGGATTATTCTACAAATATAATATATGGTAAGCAATTAGCTAATATTTAGGAATGTAGCTAATATTGTTTATTTGGTAATGATTTTATGAATTAGTTATTTGTTTCGAGTAATTTCATTTTGATGTGGATTATATTGTAAATTGTTGTAGATTTGGACTGTGAATACAAAGGATTTCATTAGGAAAAGGAAACAATTACACATAATTTTTTTTTAAAAAAAAAATACTTTCTATGGCGCTTCTTTGGAAAGTGCCATAGAAAGTTATACCAATTTTTATGGCTTTTCCATAGGAAGGGCCTCTCAACAAATAGATAGATGTTGACTTCAAAAGTCACGTTTAACGATTCATTGGGGAATGTAGGAAGCGCCATAGGAAATGATCCCTTCCTATGGCCCCTCCTGGGGAAGCGCCATAGGAATGTTTAAAAAAAAAAAAAAAAGCTATGGCACTTCCTTATATTGAAGTGTCATAACTTTCTTTTATGGCGTTAAAACCTATAGCGCTTCCTAAGCGTCATAGTACTCTTAAAAATAAGCACCATATATTTTATTTTTTCTAGTAGTGATATCTTCACATATAACCTGTATACAATAACATTTATTTTTATCTCATTTATATTTTAGCATATAAAAATGTGAATAATTGTTTTTTAGATTTCATCATAAATTAAATATAAAAAATATTGAGTAAATTAAACTATTAACTACTGATAAAATTATGTTTATAAGCTCAAAAATTAAAAAAACTTATAGTATATAGAAAGTTTGGATAGAGTGAGATGAACCTTCAAGCACAAACATGAAAAAAAAAAAGTAATAAAGGAAAAATAGAAAAACACAATTTTATGGATCTTTAATTTTTTTTTTAAAAAAAATAAAGGGTGTGGTAATTACAGATTTGCACATTATAAGACCAAAGCAAAGGAGTGGGGTTGGACGACGTTGGTAATGATTGAGTGAGGAGGACGAAATATGTGAGCTCCAATGGGGAGAGTGGGGACCCGAAGAGGAGGAGAATAAGAGGAAATGTGAGCTAAATACTGGAGTGGGACCAAAAGAGGAGGAGAGTAGGAAGAAAAGGGAACAAATGGAGATATGAGTGGGGACTAGAGTAGGAGGAAAAGGGAGCATGATGGGAAAAAGGGGAGCAAAAAGGGGAGAAGTGGGGTTAGTGACAGAGAATGGGTATATTAAAGAGGGAGGAGGAAGAGGATAAGAGGCATATGCGATTAATGCCTCTAATTGGGGGGTGGAGGTGGATGAGGAAAACTCATCACTTGGTAGCTTGTGTGGCGCTTGCTCACACAAGCCACCCAAGCATGGTCTTATATGACCCTTGATCAACCAAACATCATATAAGGTCTTCTACAAATAGTGACACTTATTTAAATAAGCGTCATAGTTTGTATATGCTTTTTTTTTTAAAAAAAAAAAATAGAAGCTGTAACACTTTGTTAAAGAAGTACTATAAAATTTACACCATTACTCCCTCTTTTTATAGTAGTGAAGCAAAAGTAATACATTACCAAGAATATATAAACTTTTAACAAGATTACCAAGCATAAGTGAGTCCCCTTAAATTGAATTTCTCATTCAAATCTGACTTATGATCAAAATAAAATATCACTTAATCCATTTTATTCCTCTTACAACATTAGCCTTAACAAGCAATCCATTTCTACAACATCCAAATAAATTCACTTACACATTATAACAAATACCAATAGATCATTAAAACTCGACACATACTTACATAATTAGAATAAGAAGTTAAAAGATGCTACACACGTTGTCATTCCCCTGTTCTGATATTAAAGTTTTGAAACAAAATCAAAATTTTAGCCAATAATAGAAACAAAGCCCCATAATTGATGATAGAGGCATCTATCGAGATAAGCGACCTGTTTTTTTCAACATTTAACGATGACCCACAATTTATCCTCCCAGTACAAGAATTTTACAGCAGCAAAATTTAGATTTCCATCCCTTACACAACCACATACACAAAATAATAAGAAGGAAGAAGATAAATTGAGAAAGAAGAGATGCTTACTGCAAACAATAGCTCAGAGGAAGAAGATTTTTTTTTTTAAAAAAAAACGCGGTTGCAGAGCAAGGAGGAAGAAAGAAGAGCCGAAGCTCTAAACCCACGCACACATGACTGCAACAACAAAAGCAGGGGAAGAAGAGGAGTTCGACCTCCATGGCACCCACAACAACCAAGGAGAGACATATACATGGACGCACAACCTCACACAGGCAGAGCAAGGGAACCATAGCGGTGGTATCAATAACACAAGTGCAAAGACTTCTTCCCCTTTTGAACAAGTCGGGCAATCTAGAAAATTCTACTTCCTATTTTTTTTCCTAAAATGACCAATGACCCATGCTTAAAAGTAAAGAAAAGAGGGGGTGCTTTTGCAATTAAATAATTAGGATAGAATGTTAAAAAAAAAAAAAAATCCATCGCCCACAATAACAATTAACATAATTTGCACTTGTCTTTAATTTCTTCTTTATTTATTTTTACCACCAGCTCCTCTTTGTTTCATTTTAAACAATATTTAATATTTAATATGATAAGAATCTTTATTACTTCCCACTTAACTCATATTTTCATATTATTAACTTAATTATTTTAATTTAAATTTTTGGGTCAATATTACACACATAGTACCGGTAGTCTAATTTAAATCTTTTTCTTCAATAAAATTTTTAATGGGTAACGTTTAGTTGTCCCCTATTTTTCCTATTAATCTTCCTGTTTAAAAACTTTTTTTTTTTGAATAAATGTTAATTAACTCTTACAGCCCTACTCCTTGGGCTCATTATTAATCGGATTAAAAGTCATTTTTGCTCAAAAAGTATTCACTAGGGGCTAATTTTGCCCCAAAAGTATTTCGACGTGTATTTTTACCCTAGAAGTGTCAAATTTAAAACAATTTTGCCCTTGTCATTAGTTGACTATTAATTTACTAAAATTGGGGCAAATTTGCTCTTAACTGAAAACTTCCAAGGCATTTTGTTATCTATATCACTTTTGTTAAGGTGCAAATTTGTCATGGAAGTTTTTAGTTAGTAGCAAATTTGCCCCAACTTTGGTCAACTAACGGTAAGGGCAAAATTACTCTGAATTTGACACTTCCAAGGCAAAATTAACCCTCAATGAATACTTCTCAAACAAAAATTGCCTTTAACCCTTATTAACCTGACATGAAATATATATATATATATATATATATATATATATATATATATATATATATATATATATATATATATATATATATATATATATATATGTTCTTGTTCCTTGTTCATTCAGTCAAACTGGGCCTCTTTTCCCTTTATTAATCTTGTATATGTGTTTGATAGAAGCATCTGAGTGTCTTGTGAAAATAGAAATGGTGATTCAGAAAATGAAGTTTTATAATCCGTTGGTACCATACGACACAAAGACAATGACCTATGAGAGAGTGAACGGATGAAATGAAAAGGGGGAAAAAAGAAAAAAAAGAAAAGAGAACTTAATACCTGTCCACTCTACCGCAACTTCTGTGCGTTCTCCCCTAAGTCAGAGAAGTCCAATAGGGTTGTATTTCAAAACTTCTATTACATTGTCCATATTGATTTGTGCTAAGCCTTGGGTTATAAGAAATACGCGTTAAATGTATCTGAATTAAGATAGACACATAGAGGAAAGTTAAAGAAGCAAAGGCTATGACCTATGAGAGAGTGGCCGGATGAAATGAAAAGAAATAATGAGTTGAGACTTGAGAGGAGTCTTATCATATCCCATCACTTCATTGGCATCCTTGTAAAAGCTGCCTGGCTTTATGTGCAAATAGCTAAAATAATTTTTTTTATTAATTTTAATAATTAAAAATGAAATTAAAACAATTTTTTTTATTTTGATTCACATTGGCATTTATACTCATAATTTGTTAATTTATGAGAGAAATGATGTTAGTAACTGATGATTACACCAAAATTAAATTTGTCACATTGATATAAATAAAATCAAACTTAACCAGATTGCAGATTATATATAGAAGCAAGGAGAGGTTTATTAATAGATTTATGTTAATAAAAAAAATTTATTACTTCATTTTATTTTTTAAGAAAAATTTTTAGGTAGGAATTTGAGGAAACTTTTATTGCAATGCCTTCAGTTAAAGTAAGGGGTTATAAGTCAATTTTAATTATCTCACCCAATTCAAAAAGAGGTGGTTAATTCATTAACTTTGTCTAAAAATTGAATATTTTTTAAACTTTACTCACTTTTAAGAGTTCAGAAAAAAATTATATCAAACTTTAAGTCTTTTTATATTAAGGGTTAAGGAGCAAATTTACCAATGAAGTTTTGTCCGAGGAGCGTCTGACACAAATATGTTTTAGAATGGGCAAAAATACCAATGAACAATTAAAAATGCGCATTCAGCACAAAAACCGTTAAATTCTTACAAACGCCATTAGGGTTTTCTTCTCTTATAATTTAACGCCGTTAGTACGGATTTAACGGTTTTTGTGTTGATTGCCCCTTTTTAATTGTTCATTGGTATTTTTGCCCCTTCTAAAACATATTTGTGCCAGACGCTCATCGGACAAAACTTCATTGGTAAATTTGCTCCTTAACCCTTATATTAAATTATATTTTTTTAGTAATACCTAGTATTCTAAAGGTTTTTTTTAGTACAAATTTACCCTTAAAGTAGTTTTCTAATAACAATGAGCACATATTCAGTATTACTGGAAAAATACTTTAGGGTGCGAGATGAATTCCAAAAGTCTACAATAATTTTATGATTACTCCCTCTTTTCCTTATTACTATAATACAACAACATAATATGTTGTTTAATAAATCTTTTAAAATTAATTAAAAATAATAAATATATAAGAACTGCACTTTTTTAGCAACAGTACACATTTTTGTTTTGCCTTCAACACATTTGATCCTCTAGCTTTATACAAGTTTTAGTTTGGTCCTTTATTTTATTTTTTTTGAAAAAATATGTTTTTAGGAATTTGACCTTAAAATGGTTAGTTTCAAATCATTATTTCTTGTATATATTGATGTTTGTTATTTTCAAAATTAAACTTAATAGGGCACCGCATGCCACATTAATTTTTTTTTCAAGTCATGTTTCAGTACTCACAAATGTGAAACAGATTAATATTTTCAATCTTGATCAGTGGTAATATTAAAACTCTTTCCCTTTTTATTATTAGATTAGTGGCCTACTCACTATTGTATTATTGTTGATGGATGCTTAATTAATTAGCGGAAGGGTATTATGGTTTTCCTGTCCCTCTCTAATGCAACAATGCGTTTACTGTTAGAGTATTAGTAGCTGGGAATAGTCATTGGTTATTGAATTTAGTGGAAAAGATGGGGATTGTAATAAAGTGTTAGTTTGAAATAGCTTATTTTTGGGCAATAAGTGCTTATAAATCGTGATTTACGGTATACGAGGTAAGTATATGAGAAGAGTTTTATCTTGGCTTGCGTAATAAGAATTTATTTTTTAAGAAAACGCTGAACCAAACAAGCCTAAAGACAATACCACTACTACAAAAAGGAGTTTTAACCTCCCAAATTTGGCACTTTTAACATCCCAAAACGGGGGGACGTATATGCTGGGGGCGTAGTAAGTTGAAACAAAAGACGTCCCAAATGATAGGGACGCCCAAAGTCTGACTTTAGGCGTCCCAAATTGTAATTTGGGACGCCTAAAGTCCCACCCTGGGGGACTTTAGACCTTCCAATTCTTAATTTGGGACATCTAAAAGTTAGGTTTTTTTTATACCATAATTTACATTCTGTATTACCCAACGAATTGAAACTGTAGAAATAGAATAGAAGATGGATTCATAAACCACACTGTCCGTTACAAACTGGTAAGGACATCCAGCACTACAATCTTTACTATATATACATACAATAACATTTCATGCAACCTACTACTATATATATCAACAAAAAACAACCAGAAAGTGTCAAAACGCTGTCATCACACAAGTACAAACTGATATAAAATAACAAGTTTACTGCTCTATATGTTGAAGAAGATGTCCAGCCAAAAGATCTCTAATCAAATCAAGGTCTTCACGTAGGTAGGCATCTTCATTATCAAAAATCTGAAAATTAGAAAGTAATAAGCTTTGATGAAATGAATCTCAAGCAAATGAATTAATTAGCATTTCGATTAGAACACCAAAAATATTATCATTTGAAAATGAAGAAGCGATTACCTTTTCAAAATCACTAGTAATTCCACTTTGAGTTATGTTATACATATAAAGTATAACATAATATCCGCATTCAGTGTTGCCAGGTTGCCGAGGGCACTTTTAATCAAAGGGATGCAATTGGTTGTTAAAATCAATAAAGGTATGTCTAAAAGGACCGTCAATGAAACAATTATGTAGGATCGAATGTACTTACTATGGGATAAAACCACTTTGGCTTTTTAACAACTGCACCCTCGCGTGACCCACCTAGGATTCTATATGTTTGACAAGCACTATCATGAAAAGCAAAATGAATAGAAATTAGAGCCATTCATTTATTTTTGTTGTCAATGAAATACAAACAGAATAACTTACGTGTCGAAGACAGATTTTGTATCTCTGTCTGGCTTTTTACTCAAGGGATCAAACCAATAGACTACGTTGCGGCGGGGACATATAACACACAAAGTCCAGTGGAAACTTTAACAACATGTACACATTAAAATGAAGTTAGATGAGTGAGAAGACAATTATTTATTAAACTTCTTAAATTGACAAAATGTAAATACGAACCGTTGGACAATGGGTGCTAGATAACAACGAAGTTTGGTATTTGCCATTTGGTAGCCGACATAGTGAGTCCTATGCGCCACAGTACAAGTATCCCCTGTCGTATTCGCAGGACATAAGAATCCATACCAATTACTTCTTTCCATGTTTGTGCAGAGATCGTGGAAAGTGCTATAATAGAATTAAAATAAGGAATCAATTCTTGAATGTATGAAAACAAAAAACCACTAAATGAATTCTGTGGGAAAATTGAAAAAAAAAACTTACCGGACTGCAAATTTGACCCAGCTTGCATCTATCTCCTCCAACCTGATAAACTGCTTGAGATCTTTATTGTCAATCGTGTAGGGATACTCCTCTTGGCCCACAATCCCTGGAGGCATCTTCAAGTCAATCTGTTTAATGCGCTTGTAGATCTGTTGCAGCCGTGCTAAGAAGGGTCATTTGCTCGCAGCTTCGTCATCCTTTTAGAACATCAAAAAACAAATTGTTATTAGGATGCCAACAGATTTTCAGTAACAGTAAGGTAATTCCTACCATTGGAGGTGTTGCGTCTGAACTAATAAGATTGTGAGGCCAAAGGATGAAAGATCCTATCTCTTGATCTAACGTGCCAACCTCTGGATCAGGAACAGGGATGACTGTACCTTCTTCCCCCTTTCTAACGCTCGTCACATTCACCCTACGAAAATCCTCCGAAATTTGCTGATTATGGTGGGTGGTAGCATATGTGTGAACGAGAGCATCAGCAACAACACGCAACAGTGGATCATCCAAATAGAGGGTGCAAGGGTCTCCCGACACTGGAGTGGGAGAAGGGTCGCCAAGTGGTCCAGACACTGGAGTGGGAGAAGGGGCGCCAAGTGGTTGCTCCAGAGGGTTGTAACTTCCTCTGGTGCTATTGAAGGCCGGGGATTCCTGAGTTCTATGCTCGTCCCTTGCCCTTTGTGCTTCAAACATCTTTGCCATTTCAAGTTGAAGCTCTGGCAACAGCTCTTATCGGAGCTTGTCGCGAAGGTTGGCCTCGATCTCTCGTTCGAGCTCCTCTCGAATCTTGTCCACAACGTCCTTACTAGGTCCAGCTTGTGACGAATAACGTGGCTCTCGTCCAAAATACCTCGCGGCACTAACTCCCCGTGTCTCTCCTCGAACACGACCAAGGTCATCTACCTTCCCAATAGCCGTTGACAAGATGTCCATCCGTCTACTTGGATTGAATGAACCTTGGCTACTCTGCTCGTCCAGGTCATCCTGTAGCATGCAGTTTATCGTAAATGTATCGAAACCACTCGCAACATGTAAAAAATTAGGTACTTATGGTATAACTACTTACAATCCTCGCAGCAACCTCAGCAACAGTTGGATTTATGTACTTCCCAGCCTTAATCCTCCCTGCTTTCCATTTTTTGTGACGTGGAGGAGGTGCTGGTGGCTGGATAACAACGCTAGGATCAGATTCCGCTGCTTCCTTCATTTTCTGTAACTCTTCTGCCATCATTTGCCGCTCAAGCTTCCGATATCCACCGCGAGACATGAAATGTTGATATTTATTTTCTGCTTGCCTCTGGGCATTTGCTGCACTTAATTTCTATGAATGAAAAACAACAAAAAATGAATCAACGATATAAAGTATATGAAAATTACAAGTTCTATATCATGATGACAGAAATCTTACCAAAAACTCAGGATCTGCTCGTGATGCCGCAAACAACCTCCAGTCCTCTGGAGATAAATATGTATACTCCGCACATAGATCCTTACCCCTATGGACCCCTCGAATGTAATGTTTTGTTAGGTTGTTCTTGAAACCTTTCCATCGTACACGAACCTCATCCATCCAGTGCCTATACATCTCCGTGGTGTCTGGGACATCGTATGTTTGCTGCAAGGTAAAACATAAGATTATTATATTTCAAACAATAAAAACAAAGCTACAATGCATCAAAACTTAGTTTACATATCAAAAGTTGCTGCCAAATCATGTTTTCGTTTTTGGGGGAACCAATCTCCAATTATCGTAGGTAATGCGCACTTTGCTTCGAGCCAAAAGTCCTATGTAGCTAATGAAGTGGTCTTCCTCAGGACCAACTGGATTCAGATTGTCATTAAAGTCTATATGCAGCCTCTCCTGTTGATGTTCATGACGTGCAACCAATGCTCCCATCTTTGTACAGCCTCTAACCCTCCTTCTTGCAGGGGGTTCAACTCTAGACCCTTCGTCATTGCTAGGGCTTTCGTCATCTCTAGTCCTCTCGTCATCACTAAAGTTGTCCATATTCCTGTTAACACACAAAAAGCGATATCAGAAACGTAAATAAATTGCAATGAAAACGAAATATACTAAGCGGGAAGTAAAACAGAAAAAACACAGTTCTCTTTTATAAATTAAGGTCTTACTCTATATTGTTTCCCATAGTCCTTCACCATGGTCATTTCTTACAGCATACTCGTCATCATCTACCAATTCTACTTCATTTGTTCGAGGTGTAGTTGTTGTGAAAGGTGGTGTGTCATCAAGGTTGAAGGTCGGATCACCATACTTCTGTTTTTTACTTTTAAGGACAATGGACATGTTTTTGCTGGCAGGATCGGTGACATAAAACACTTGTTTCGCCTGGCTTGCTAAAATGAAGGGCTCGTCTCTATAGCCAACTCTTCGAAGATCGACTGAGACAAATCCAAATTGTTTATCTATTACCACAGCATTGTTGCTAACCCACTTACATTTAAATAAAGCAACTTTGAACTTGTTGTACGTCATCTCCCATATTTCTTCTATAACTCCATAATAGGCCATAGACGCTAATATGGGGTTTTTGTCTCTCGAACTGGAAAAGTGCATAGATTCAGCTTCTACCATGACCCCACTATTTTGCATGGTACTTTTGTCATCTTGCTCTTTGGTATAGAAAGAATAGCCATTTATATCATAACCGGTCCAAGTAATGACCTGAAACGAAGGCCCCCAAGCTAGCCACTCGATTGTCTCAGACACACCGATCTCGTGCAAAACCTTTTCCTCGAACCACTGCATGAATGTCTTGTTTTGCTCAATAGCAATCTGCATGTCATTCTTCCTTGGATTCTTGTTCTTCAAAGTGTTTCTGTGTTCATTTATGTAAGGTTGAACTTCTTCCGTATTATTCAGGATATACAAGTGGGCTTGCAACACCTCTTCACGAGGAACATTCTTCACTTTCAGTCCTCGTGTTCCCTTGCTTCTCCCTTCTTCATGCCGAAATTGTTCCTTCTTCCCTGACATATAATCTTTGCAAAACTCCATAGCCTCCTCAACTACATATCTTTCTACTATTGAGGCTTTTGGTCGATAAGGATTTTTAGAATACCCTTTTAAGATCTTCATGTATCGCTCGAAAGGGTACATCCACCTCAGGTAAATTGGACCGCATAGCCTTACCTCCCTCACCAAATGAACTACCAAATGTACCATTATATCAAAAAATGAAGGCGGAAAGTGCATCTCTAGTTGTGACAAAATAATGTAACCCTCATTTTCTAGTTCATCCAACTTTTCAGTGTCAATGACTTTGTTACAGATAGCATTGAAGAAAACGCACAATCTTGTCACTGTGTTTCGTACTTCATCTTTCATTATGCCTCTAATAGCTACTGGTAATAGTTGTTGCATCAACACATGATAATCATGGGACTTCATTCCCACTAACTTCAAATCGTCCATTGAGACACATCTTCTCACATTCGAGGAATACCCTTGCGGCACCTTCATTTCATGCAAACACCCACACAAACTTCTTTTCTCTGCTTTTGATAGTGTATGCGCTGCTGGCTCCATGTATGCCCTCCTACCATCATCTCTTAGTTATGGATGTAACCGTTCTCTTATTCCCATATCGACAAGGTCTAATCTCGCATTAATCCCATCCTTAGTCTTCCCTGGTATGTGCAAAAGCGTACTGATAAGGCTATCACAAACATTCTTCTCCACATGCATCACATCAATACTGTGTCTCACGTCAAGCGAACGCCAATATGGAAGATCAAAGAAAATGGATCTCTTCTTCCATATGTTCTTCTCACCCGCAACCCTCTGATTCTTACCAAAAGTGACATGGATACGTTCCACTCGACTGTAGACTTCCTCTCCGGTTAGTGACTTTGGAGCCATTCCATGCTCCGGTAAGCCGTTAAACCGCTTTCTTAGCCTACGATACGGGTGGAACCGATGAAGAAACCTCCTGTGGCCAAGGTAGACAGTTTTTCTTCCATGCTTTAGTTGTTGGAAGTGTGTGTCTGCTTCACATATTGGGCATGCTTTGTGACCCTTCACGCTGTACCCTGACAAGTTTCCGTACGCAGGGAAGTCGTTTATCGTTGTGAAAATCATTGCACGTAGCTTGAAAGACTCCTTCTTATAAGCATCAAACACATCTACGCCTTCCTCCCACAACTTCTTCAAGTCCTCAATCAAAGGCGCCAAATAGACATCAATATCATTCCCTGGCTGTTTTGGTCCAGAAATCATCATAGATAGCATCATATACTTACGTTTCATACATAGCCAGGGAGACAAGTTGTATATTACAAGGAGAACCGGCCACGCACTATGTGTGCTAGTAAGAGTTCTATACAGATTGATGTCGTCTGTACAAAGCCCAAGCCGTAGGTTTCTCGGCTCGCTGCCAAATTGAGGGAACATTTCATCTATTTTTTGCCATTGTGGAGAGTCAGCTGGGTGCCGAAGATATTTCCCATAAGATATTCTCTCATCAGAGTGCCATCTCAACTTCTTCGCTTTTATTGCACTCGCAAACAAACATTTAAAACGTGGTATTATTGGAAGATACCACATAACCTTTAAAGGTTGCCTTTTACTTGTCACATCACCACAACCACCTTCTTTTTTCACTTTGTATCGTGCAGTTTTACACTTAGGACACTCACTAAGACCTCCGTACTCATTTCTGTACAGTACGCAGTCATTAGGGCAAGCATGTATCTTCTTATACTCCATACCCATTGTAGACAGGATTTTCTTGGCCTCATACATACGATTTGGAAGTACATTATCCTCCGGAAACATATCACACAATAGTTCAAGTAGCAATGTGAAACTACTATCGGTCCACCCACAAGTTGCCTTTAAATTAACCAAATGTAATGTTCCTGTCAGCCGCGTGTACTTACTACCACTATACAATGGTGTCTCTGCATCACTCCGCAGGCTGTCATACTCCTGCGATTGCGCAAAGGATTCTGCCTCAACATCGTTAATCATTCTCTCCATTCTATCTTCATCTATGACATCCACAGCTTCCTTCTTGTGTGATGGACAATCAGTTACTTCCTCACCATGCCATATCCACCTTGTGTATTGCAGATTTATTCCATCACAAAGTAGGTGATCCTTTATGACATCAACATCCCGTCTACTCTCATTCAAACAATTGACACAAGGACAAAAATACTTCTCATTTCTTGCAGGAGCATTCTTTTTAGCGAATTCAATAAATTCGTCCACCCCTTTCTCATATTCTTCACTAATTCTCAAAGCATTCATCCAACTATGATCCATTTTGTTACCACCTAAGGCATTACCAATAACATTCATACGTTTAGTACAATTCTCAACAACATATGATGGGATTGCCTAATTAAGTTATCAACCCAATTTAGGATTTTAAAATATGAGCTTAATAACTTTATTGCCCCATCCTAGCCTCATCTCTCCTCTTAAAAATGTTTCAGTGATATGTAACTTATTTTTTTAATAAGTATATATATATAATTAATGTATAATAAAATAAATACAATAAGATTAAATTAAAGAATTTTTTTGAGGTTTGGAAGAATTAAAAACAAAACGAGTTCAATATTAACAAAACAATTTTAAGTTGAGTTCTTCCAAAAATAAAATTGTTTTATTGAAAATATTTAGATAAAAATCATTTAATGAATATTGGGGTTATGGTTTTCTTTTTAAGTTTTGGATTGAATTATTCTTCATAATTCGTTTGGAATTAATACAAGAATTTCTTTAATTTAAATAAATCATATTTTATTTTATTATATATACTAATTAATGGTGCAGGAACAAGACTAATGAAATAGGGTGGTGCCACTATATGTGTGTATGGATAAATCTCCATTGGCTTATAAAAGCTAGATTTCCCTAAAACTGAACAACAGGGATTTCTATTATACACAAGTAAATTTATATTTAAACAACAAAATAAACCATTCCCGAATAAATGCAATTTAAGCAATATAACCACACCAAACACATCAGGCTAATATCAACTATCTCAATATAAGCAATATATAATAAACCAACCATCTCAATATAAGCAATATATAATAAACCAACCAGCCTAATATCAATATATAAACAAAAAAAAATGAAGAAAATAAACCAACCTTACCTGATCAGGGAGGGCGCCCACTAGCTAGTAGAGAAGACGTTGGAGAGAGCCACACTTGGAGACGTTGGAGATCCACTGTGGTGTGCACAACAATGGAAGGACGGAGGTGGAGGAGAGAGCAAAAATCTACCCACTGTGGAGGAGGTGAAGTTGCAGCAGTGACGGTTGCGTGCGTTGAAGAAACAAAGAGGAAGAAGAAGGGAGGAGACGGTGGGTGCGTGGGGAGAAGAAGTGCTTGAACAAGGGAGGAGGGAGGAGTTGAAGAAAAAAATAGAGAAGGGCCGACGGTGGGTGCGTGGGGAGGAGAGGAGGAAGAAGAGTAAAGTTGAAGAAAAAAATAGAGGAGATGTGATAGAAGAAGACGCATGTCAGACACTTGTGTGACATGCGCAGGGAACGCCTTTAGGCGTCCCAAATTCATTTGGGACGCCTAAACTAGGACTTTAGGCGTCCCAAATGGATTTGGGACGCCTAAACTTAGACTTTAGGCGTCCCAAATGTCATTTGGGACGCCTAAACCCAAATCCTGGCGCTAAAAAAATTTATGAAATTTATATTTCGCGCCAGGAAGCACTTTAGACGTCCCAAATTCAAATTTGGGATGCCTAAAGGTTCACCTACATATATATAATTACGAAAATGCCACCGCTTCCGTTTTTAACCACCCAATTTTTAATTTAGGACGTCTTTGGGGGTGGTTATATCTCAATTCTGTAGTAGTGTACTTTGCAAAGCTATGGGATCATTAATTAGAAATAGAGCCTTTGAGGAATGTTGGATATTGATGTGTGAGATTCATGGGAACACATGCACGTGACTTTGGATTCGTACGTGACCGAATCTCAAGATACTCTAGTATATACTCTATCCAGTCCTAATTATAGGAGATATTTACCTAATTTGGAGAAATTAATGATAGTGGTTAAATTAGTTAATCATATTTATTTTCCTAAAATACCCTTATTTAAAATTTAAAATGACATCTAATTATGTTGATTCTCTGTTTTTTCTTATACCTCTCCTGCCTCACACACGACTTCTCCAAGCTCTCACACAATCCGGCGTTGTCAATCTCCTTTAACAACTTCCAATCTACTCTTATTAAATTATTAATGTGTTTAATTATTATTGAGAAAGTATCAATATGGGGTATTTCGGGAAGAAATTGATAAAAATTAGAACTTTGTCTTATAAATGAAGATCAATATCAATACTCAAATGTTGTCCTATAATTAGGATCGGAAGGAGTATATTGCACCAAAAACAAAATACCAATCATTATTAATATTATTAAAACAATATAGCCCTTTTTTGGCTGTGTTTAGCTGGAAAGTACCATATACCTATTTAATCTTTTTCTTTGTGTTTTTTCCCCCCAAATGATCTACCTCTTCATCTTTTCGCATCCAGACAACCATCCTGCCACTGCCAATGTCTGATGTTTTGTCCCTCTTTTATTCCAATTCAGCAGCAGTTTAATTGAAAATTGAAAAGAGAAAGATACAGAGGACCGCAAAAAAAAAAAAAAAAAAAAATGCAGCAAAACGCGTTGATGCTTCTAAATCCAAACGGTACACAGATTCGCTGAATCATGCTCTTATCTATAAAAATGAACAGAAGGTGACATGCGTCTAATGTAATTTGTGAGATCATATCCTAAGAGTTATATGGTTGATTTCGAGTCAGATTAAATATTTAATTATATGGAGGCTGTGAAACGGCATGTGAAATTCTGGGTGATAAAATATCTGTAGGAATAACGGATATTTATGAAGATAATGATGGATGAAGAACCGTGAACAACTGAACTGATGAATGTTATCTTAAATAATGACAATTAAATTAAAATCTATTTTCAAGGGTCAAACCTATAATTATTAAAATGATATATATAGTAGTTATTTTAAATAAAAATAAAAATAAATGTTATATAATAAATATTCCATTGTCCTCTGATCGTACCTATATTAATGCGTAAAAGGTTTTTGCCTCTCTAAACAAGTTGTTACTGTATAGACTTTGTGAAGATGAAATAAGGATAAAATTGAAAAGTTATTAAATTTTAAGATAGATATAGTAATATTTAAGATTTTTCTTAATTCAAAACATTAAAAGTGACTTATAGATAGAAATAAAAAATAGACAAAAAAGTATTTTAGGACACTGAGTGATATTTAAAAAATATTTCAGGATTTAGGACCAATTTTGTATTAATTAATTAATTAATGTGAGTTAAAATATGACTCCCTCAAATGATGTATACAGAGATAAAAAAGAAAATTGTCACAAAAAATAAAAATGAAAAAGTGAAGAAGAAATTGGACACCCCAGGGGAGGTGGGGATTTCTAGAGGGGTAGACTGCTATAGAATTAAAACACACACTAAGTGTCTGTTTGTTTCAGCGATTCGATTGCTTATAAGTTACTTTTTAATAGTGATTTACGGTATACGAAGTAAGTATGTGAGAGGGGTTGTGTCTCGATTTACGTAAAAAGCAACTTATAAACAATCGTAACGCCCAAACAAACATGTCCTAAGCTTTTTGAAGGTTATGATTGAAGGTTTTAAAAATGTTTATGTATATGAGTTGAGATAAAACTTATTACCTCCGGTCCTAAATATAGGCTATAGTTTATAGTACAAATTACACTACAAACTATGTCCTATATTTAGGATCGAAGGGTATTTTATATATTTATCTTGTATATCATAAATCATGATTAAAAAATTACTATTAAAAACTCCAATTGTTATTGCAAACCAGAGATTAATGACGGTAGAGTGTGGGGTATGCCACGGTTTGACAAGGAGGGAAGGACGAGGGACTTGAATTTTAATTCTATTTGCAGTTAAATTTAGCTTATTTAAATATTGATGACAAGCTTTGCAAATAGGGCGAATGTTTCTTATATATTCGAACAAAAACCTAGTCAGCGTCATTGGCTTCTATCGAGAACAAGAAATCTGGAATCTCTGAGAGTCATTAGTTAAATGCGTTCTGTGCATGTAGTCACGGGCTTGCCTTCTCCTTCTTTACACTTTTCCCCCTTTCGTTCTTTTCAAATCTTTTGTGATTTGCACGAAAAAGTTGTAATGTTTGTTTGAGTTCGCGTTTAAAAAGCATATTTATATAAGTTGAGATAAAACTCATCTTACATATTTATTTCATATACCATAAATCACGTTAGAAAAACAGTTTTCATTATTAATCCAAACAAACAACGTCTTCTTCGAGACATAGCTACTCCCTTCTACTTACAGATATAGAATTATGGCACCACCAGATTTTTGTCCATAATTTTTTTAAAAAGAAATCTATTGATTTTTTTTGCTAAATTTAAGGGATAATTAATTAATAAGTCTTTATAATTTTAACCAATTTTTAATTAAGCCCTTATACTTTCAGTTATTTTTCATCAAATCTCTATAGTTTTTTTTCCCTTTTTATTAGATCCTTATAGTTTCATATTATTTTTATTTTTATTTATCAATAATATTTAAAATCAAATAAATAAATAGCGTTTAATATAAATATTAGTGATAAATTTAAATTAATGGTTATATAATTATAAAATTAATTAATCTAATAAATTGGTATAGACAAATTATATTTTTAGAAAATTTATCATTATGATTTGAAATGTATGATTATACAAATAATTAAAAATTAGATTTATAAAAATAAATAATATAAATATACATTTAAATAAATTTATATAATATTAAAAATGAAATTTTTAGAATAAATTAATTTTAAATAATATTATTATGTATAAAATAATATTAAAAAATTATATTTGACAATGTTAATTTTATTTTATATAAGAATATTATTACAATTTACATAATAAAGAAAAAATCAAAGAGATCTAATTAAAAATTAAATAAAATTATAAAAACATGATAAAAAAATTATAAGAACTTGATTAAAAATTGGTTGAAATTATAAATATTTATAGATTAATTTTTTTTAAATTAAATATTTTTATTGGTTTGTGTAAATTATTTTTGAAGGGATTAAAATTTTGGAGTAGCGTGAATTGAGAAGAAACCGTAAAGCACCTTTCTCTCATGGCGTTGAAGTCACAGTGGCATGCATGGATACGGAGTCTGCTCCACTTTTCAGCCTCTCTGCTCTTCTTTCCATTTTGCCTTACCGTGTACTTATCATTAATTAAATGCTCTCCACATTAATTTTTGTCGTTATTTCCGCGTTTTCTCTCTCCCTTTTCCCTATAAACCAACACTCCCATTTTCTCTCCTCCTTCACCATTGTTGTTCCTCTCTCGTCTTACTCTGTGATCCCCGGCTGTCAATTCCTTCGACGGGGAGAGCCCCGCCATGTTTGAACAACTTTTGTTCAAACCTCAAACACAGACAACCTCCGTAGAGTACTCTAATAGAAGAATGTGTGTCGGCTTCAACCCCACAACCTCCCACGACATGTCTGCCTCAGGTAACCATGACGAACGACGTGGTTGCAGAACGACAACGCTGGCAAGTGGAGGCCAAGCCAGCTTTGATCTCTTGGGCAACAAGAAGAGAGGAATTTAACGACGTCGTACCAGAACCACCACTCTGCCAACGCCGACGACATGTCTGATCGAAGATGGCAATTTAACACCGTCGTACCAGAACCACCACTCTGCCTCTGCCTCCTCTATCTCCTCCAAAAAAGCTCGACCCAACCCTCTTTCCCAACTCTTTGCATCCTTCGGTGAGTTTCTCTCTACCCTGGTTCTTCCGGTGGCTTTTTGACTTACGAGGCATGATCTCGCTCGCTCCCCCCCCCCCCCCAAAACGCTGATGCAGTTTTGCCATTATACAAATCAGAGTTTCAGGTTTCCCATTCTAAGAACCAACTTGAAAGCCTATATATAGATTTTTCTCTCAGGGTCGATTTGAGATTTTATTACCCTGCAGCTGTTCGTGATCTGGCTCTTGAAAATTTGCAACTCAAATTCTGGGGAAGCTCATCTGGTTTGAACATCAACCTCTTGTTGATCTTTCATTTTCTAATCATGATCAGTGTTTTCTATTTGTTCTTCTCAAAGTATGAGTGCTGGCCATGGGAGCTGTCTGTTACACACTGCATTTCTTACTTGTTTTTCCTTCAACTTCACGCAGATCTGAAAGTAATACAATCTGAAACAGTAGATTTAGTTCTTTAGTGTTCAAAAGTTTTGATCTCATAGCAAGAAAGCTCATCTGGTATGAAAAGTTACTTTAGTCTTTCAATGTTTGATCGATTTGCTGTGTACAATGTCCATGAAGACTAGGGGCCATGTTTTTACGGATAAAAATTTTAAAATTGGGAAAGATATTTTTTTGTCCTCTGAAGTAATGATGGTTTCAGGGAAATTTTGATATTTTCATCCAACCACGTACCCATGCCCATTCTAAGTTTTTGTTTACATGAACTTCATTGACTGGCAGCTCACTTAACAACTTAGCCGAAGAAGGATATGTTGGGATGTGGCTATGGCAAAAGCAAACAATGATTGAAGACAGCTTATTGGCCATTTGGTAAGTAATTATATGGCGTTTCAGCTTATTGAACACAAAAAACATGTGCTTGAATATGTATGGCAGGAGACTTTTTTCTTCAACTATCACATACAAAATGTTTTATTCTTAAAATGAAGGTGCTCTTGATTTGTTGCTAAGGGATTGACACAACTACATATTACTCTAAATTCCACGGTTATTTTTACCTATATTTCGTTGTTTTTTGTCAATGATTGATTGTTAAATATATTAAACAATATTCAATAAATGTTCACGGAGAACAGTGAAATATATGACAAGATACTTTACAATTCAAACGATGAATTGTATAGTATTTAACATCTTTTGGTCATCTGTAAAGAGTTTATTTGATAGTTGTTGGTCTATAATTGTAAACTATATTAAGATTACGGTTATTTGGAATAACCATGATATAATTTGTAATACTTGATAGTTATTGGCAAATAACCGTGAAGTATGTGAGATCAATTTTTTTTTTTAAAAAAAAACAATTAGGGGGCTCACTTTCAATCAGCCCCTAGCAAAATTACTTATTGAAACAATATACATATATACCAAACATCCAAATAAATACAATTTTAGCTCGAGGTATCACAATATACAAAGTAACAAATTCCAACAAGTGATAGCAAACTAGAATAGATTATCCAGTGCTATATATATAATTATCAATACATTAAAACATATTCAATTCCGACAAGTGCATGTATAAGGGTCATTAGCGGCATTTTTGTTTCCTACCAAGCTTTGGGTCACCATCAAGGGCTAATCGGAAGGAACTTTGGGTCACTAGTAACATTCTTGTTTTCTATTTAGCTGCTGATCTAACTAGCTCTGTGAGGTGCCTCACTTCACTCAACTCTTCCACCTCAACCTTCCACGTTAGTAGAACTTAAAAGTAATGTCAGGGTGATTTGAAGGAACGTTGGCTCATTGAAGTAGATTCTATAGAGATGGTGAAGGATAAAGAATGGTATCTAATTTTCTGAAATGGCAAAATAAGTCAAAATGGCTGCCATCTTATCCAGACCTACAATTCTCCCTCGTTAGCTTCGCTCCAAATACCGTCGTAGTTCCGAAGAAAAAACTCAAAGATGAAACATGCATCTTTGAGAATAATCTAACCCCCACTACTCATCACTCAAGAAAATGAGGGCTGCATAACATGTTTTTTTCTTCTTAGTACTAAGCTTAATATTATGCTTTGACGTTTATATTAGGAAGTGTCATAGTTTCTAAACTTTCTTTTTTTAAAAAAAACTATTATTTACGGTGCTTTTTGAAAAAAACACTAAAAAAGGGTGCCGTTAAATCCCTCTTTTGTAGTAGTGATTGCTTTATATATGTTTTACAAAATAATGATTCAAATAGATTATTTTAATCATTTCATTCTTTCATTCTAAATAATTGGGTCTCTTAGAAGATGGCAAGAAATGGATTAGTGGGATAAAAGAGTATAGGGAAATAATAAGTGCCAATGATATATAGACCCAGTGGCATTTAAGAGTGTTTGCTAGATTACATGATTTGTTAATTCGTTTAAGAGTACCATAATGCATATGATGAAGACAGATTAATATTTGAATATATTGAACTAAATAATAAGAGAGTTTAAACTGTGATGTATACATAAATTTGGTCTTATATTCAATAGATAATTGATATTTGTATATTGTTCGTGGTCATTTTCGATAATATTTGTGAGCAGCTAGAAAGCTTGAGCAAATTAAGAACAGCTAAAGTATTGATCAACTGGACAAATCTTACACAACATAGGTAAATACGTCTTATATAAAAGATTATAAGAGTATTTTGTAGTGCTGTTGCCAACAGAACTAAGGCCATCTGTTTAAAGAAAAAAAACAGGAATGTTGAGAGCATTCAAATACACTACAACCGTTGTTTATATATATTTATAGATATAACATATATCACAGCTGAGATTTGTGGTTTTACAAGAACAGATGTAAGCCGCAATTAGTTAATACAGTGGTTGAATTAATTAATGAGTCCCTAGTCTTTATAAAATCATGCGCCCATCCACACAAATTAGAAAACAAGCTTTAATTTACTCTTTCTTTCCCATAGAACAGAGCTGCAAAATCCGCCCCTCCCCCCCTCTCTGCGTAATAGTTTGATTAGCTGGCAATATTGGTGGAGAGATTAAGGATGGAAGATGCTATTAAATTAAATAATAAAAACAGAATAAAAAAATAAATTTTGTGGGCGACACTTCGCAGAGCCAGACATCTCAGTTAACAAATATGCTAATTACACTAAATAATAGTTTCTCAATTTTTTTTTTTTGGGAAAATCCCTCCAAAAGAACTTCTAAATTAACAAAAGACGTAGAGGTGTTTCGAAATTTAATATCCCAGATTAGTGCGAGTGTCTGAACTGGAATATTAGAATTCGAGACAAAATGACGAGCGTGACCCTGGAAGTTTTTAAATTGAAAAGCGTTGAGGGAGGCATGATGATGGCGCTAAAATGCTTTCAGAAAAATATCATCTTCTCTGTCGTCATCGGTGCCGTTGGTCGACCCTGGATTCGTGGCCTTGGATTGCTATAGTCCACAACATTTAATATTTTGTTTCTCTGAATTAAATCCTATTCTCAAAAAATGAGAAGTGCCAAAAGTAAAACAATATCAATAACTCCGATGCCATGAGATGAGATAAACTAGAAAGAAAATAGAGTGAAATCTTGAGCACTCGTCATCCTCTTCTCGGTTGCAAACAACTCCGATGTCATCACCCCCAACAACTCACCATCTTCTTCTTTTATAGGATCCTGTGTATATGTACTAAAAAACAGGGATAAACAGAGAAGAGATTATTAAGAACACTCAAGTGATCATTATAAGAAGTAATGAATAAGTTTGGAAAATCACTCGAATTGTGTGAATCTTGACCCAATCACTTCCTGGGAAAATTTAGTAATGATCGCAACTACCGACCATCACTGCCAACGACTCGTCATCTTCTTCACAGTTATCATCAACATCTGCTTCATCATTGACATGATTCCCAACTCGACATTAGGCTTTACCAACACAACATTACATTTTCACAACATCCTATTGACTTTCACAACTCGAGTTTACCATTCACAACTCGAGTTCATATCATCACTGGAGAGTAACCGGCGAGTGATTAGCTTATAGGATGCAGAACTCGAGTTTCCCAACACAATCTTACATTTTCACGATATCCAGTTAGACTTTCACAACTCGAGTTTGCCATTCACAACTCGAGTTCATATCATCACTGGAGGGTAACGGGCGAGTGATTAGCTTATAGGATGCAGAACTCGAGTTATGAATTGATAACTCGAGTTTCCCAACACAATCTTATATTTTCACGACATCCCGTTACACTTTCACAACTCGAGTTTGTCATTCATAACTCGAGTTCATATCATCACTGGAGGGTAACCGGCGAGTGATTAGCTTATAGGATGCAGAACTCGAGTTATGAATTGATAACTCGAGTTTCCCAACACAGTGTTACATTTTCACGACATCCCGTTAGACTTTCACAACTCGAGTTTGCCATTCACAACTCGAGTTCATATTGTCACTGGAGGGTAATCGGCGAGTGATTAGGCTTGTAGGATGCAGAACTCGAGTTGTCCATTGATAACTCGAGTTTACCAACACATTCTTACATTTTCACAACATTTTATTAGACTTTCACAACTCGATTTTGCCATTTTCACAACATTGCAGGGTGATCATCTCACATCTGGAGATAAGACCATATTCAATAATTCAATTTTCTTCGTAAAACAATTACTGAACAGAAAATAAAAAGGGTGAAAAAAATTTGAAAAAAAAAAATCTGAACAGAAATGGAGTTTGCAGCGTGTCCCCCTATAAGCTCAATACCTAATTTGAAAAAAAAAAAAAAATTTGAGTGTTTGTTTTTTAAAGTGAGCAATCGAGCTTAATTCTATCTTAATAGCTTTTGCCATAAACTCCATTTCTCAGCTTTTACTGATTTAGCTTTTGTGGAGAGTGAGAATGATTAAAATATTTTTTCAGTTGTATCCAGTGTACTATAAGACTTATTGCAATTTTACCTTTAATGTACTTTTTTTGCTACAAAAATTAATTTCAACTATTATTTGGTGCTTTTAACCCTTAAAATATTTTTTCAACTGTACCCAATGTGTTATCAGACTGATTGCAATTTTATCTTTAATGTACTTTTTCAGTTCCAAAAATTATTTTAAACTATTTTTTTGTGTTTTTGACCCTTTAAAATATTTTTTTCACCCACTCTCTCTTACTATTATCACAAAAGTCACTTGTGCTTAAGTCAATCCAAGCAAGTTTTACTTTTGTAAAAGTCATTTTATACAATCACTGTTCCAAACATAAATCACATTACATAATCGAGCTTTTAACAAAAATAAAATTACTAAACGCTAAATTGAGAAACTCTATTTTCTTCTATCGCTGTTCCAAACACACTCTAACAAGATTCAGCTTCTCTCCCTCCGCTGATCAGAACTACACCACTTTGGATATAAAATGGTGAGGTCATCAGCTTCCCCCTCCCCCCCTAAAAATCACATTCAACCCTTGAAGTACTTTTCAGTAGTACTAAATATTCTAAAATAATTTTTTAAACACTCTGTAGCATAAATAATTTTTTCAATGGTGCACCCTAGCAAGATGCACCCAGAAATATTTTTATAGTAATATTCAATATCCTAAACTAATTTTTAATGCATCCAGCACTATAAAATAATTTCTATAAGTAATGAGGACTCTAAACTTAGGATAATGAGTGCTAATAAAAAAAAAATATTTCAAGATATTAGATGCACATACAAATTTTTTTTATTAGATCAAGGATTTCCCTCTCAAGGCTTAAAGGGAAAAAAGTTATCACCTCTCCCAACAAGTGCACTTATAGGATTTGAACTTGTGTTCTCCTTTTTAAAGGGTGAGACCTCATACCATCTCAAGCAACAGCTAAATAATTTAGGGTGGTGGATGAGTTAAAGATTATTTTAAGATATTATGTGTTACTGGAATAATACTTCATAATGAAGCTTACCAGACACTTAGCACTATTGAAAAAAAATATTTTAAATTATTAGGTGTTAAAAAATATATTTTAGGGTGTTGAATATTATTTTGAATAAAAAGTTTGTCAATCCAATAAAAGGTAATGGAAGACGGTAATAGCAAGGGAGAGAAGCTGAATATGTCAAAAATTTGCGGTAGGTATAAAAAAAACCCAAAAAAAAGTAGGAATTTGAACAAACTAACAAATTAATATTGATTAATTAATTAATTAAAGTCTAAAATGTCATCAACGAAATAATAAAGACTTGGCAACTTGCGTTTGTCAGTCCTATAATTGAGGGTATACGTATGGTAAATATAATTAGGAAAATTACAATTTAGTCCCAAAAAAAGAAATTATCCAAAAAAAGAAATTATTAATGCAAGGTCCTATGATTATGAAATATTATCTCCGGTCCTAATTATAAGATAAATTTGATTTTTTTAGATAATTATAAGATAAATTTGATTTTTTTTAGAGAAATTAAGGAAGCTAAATAAATTACTTAATCATATCATATATTATATATCCTTAGATTATATATTAATTTATTAGTCAAACTAATTAGTTTGAAGATAAAAACAAAAATATAAATACTCTAAAGTAATTTAATTAGCTTCCTTAATTTCTCCAAAAAAATCAACTTTATCTTATAATTAGGACCAGAAGAGTATTGAAATAATTTCTGCCTAGGTTTCATAATTGATAGGACATGCATTGCAATGCACTGATAAATTAGGTCAAACTGGACATGCACTATTAGTAATATTTTTGCTCTTTATAATGACGCACGTTCCTACATATAATAGTATTATAACTTTGTTATTAAGATAATAATCAATACAAGACAACGTATATTTGGCAAAAAAAAAAAAAAAAAAAAACAAGACAATGTATTTCTTATTTGATAAAAGGTTCCATACGGAGAATTACTGCCATGTACCATTCCATATATTAGTGGATCACGATGGACCATTTTTCTAGCATCTATATTCTAATTCTTAAAATGACTAAGCAACATTAAATTTAAGGTACCTGAGTACAAAACCTAATTTTATATAAAAACAATAACTTTGTCGTATGTTATAAATAATATCCTAAATTTATTACATGAAATACTAATAGTTTCTGTCACTCACACACATTATTTTTATTTTAAAATTGGAATTTTATTTGATTTTATTTAGTATCTTCATAAAATATAAAATGATACACTCAAAAAATATTAAGATGTAATATGAATATTAAAATATTGGTTTTTTATATCTATACTGAATCATTCTCTTAATATATTTAATAAATCCATAAAAATAATTAAATTATATATTAAAAAATGTAATACGTATGGAATATTTTTATAATTTTTTAAAGAAAAAATTAAAATAAAGAACCAAAAGAAAATAATATTTATTGTAAAAGATCATACAAAAATTACTAAGAATGACCGATCATCATAATATAAATTTAAAATTACTAAATTGCCCTTGACTAAACCTCCTATGTTATCTCTTTTATTCATAATTAAAAAAATAACTATTATTAAAACTAAAACCAACCATCATTATTTTATCGTATCTTTTTTTTTAATTTTCAAGAGATTATTTAATTAGCAATAGCTAAACTCATGTTTTCTTTAATTTCTATTTTTCACCAATATAAAATAGCAAGTTGCTCAATTTGTATTGTCAATGTTGATATTAATTAAGCTCTTTTTATAAAAATAAAAACTAAACTCATTTCATATTTTTCCTTGATATAATACTTTATTTGATTTTTTTTAATTTATTAACATTAAATAAATCTTTTAATAAACATAATTTTCTTTATATATTTAACCAACATAAATATTTTCCAAACAAAAATAAATCATATAAATTTTTCTTGGTTTAACATATATAATAAATTATAAAAGAACTTGAGTTTTATAATAAATTAAAATTTTCTATGCTTTTTAAAAAATTATAATTTTTACAAAATTGAAGAATTCGTAATTTGTTTCTATGCTTTTTTTATTTTTATATTTGGTCTTTTTAAATAATTATAATTTTTATGGTCATTCTCAATAAATATCTTTTTATCCAGGTCCTTTATTTTAACTGTCTTTTTTAAAACATATTTAACTGTTTAAGATTTTCACTTTAAAATGAACAAAATACAATAACATCATATTTACTTCTCGTAATAATATAGTGAAGTAAGTGAATACGAATTTTTTTTAATAAATTAATATTGGAAATGAAGAATGTCATGAGCCAAAATAAGAATGGACCAGATGAAGCAGGCCCAGTCGATGGTCATCAGACAGACCGATATGAAAAAGTCTTCGAGTGAGGAAAAGGGTGTGAATATATTTGGGAATTTCTTTCTCTCTGTAGTGATAGAAAGATCAACCCAATTATTTGAGCCATTACATAGAGTATATGCCTAGTGTGTCAAGCCTATTAAGGATGGTATTACAGCATGTGCAAAGCTTCAAGATAAATGACGTATATACAATTAATTTTCAAAAAAAAAAAAACGCTAAAGTTGTGAAGTTGTGATTTATTTTTCTTTTGAAAAATTGTTAAAAATTCAAAACTACAACATTTTATTCATATAAGATATCAAAATTTCACTCATTTTACTTGGTAAAAGAAAAGTGTAAAAAATATTTAAACTGAAAGATTTGATTTTCATTGCAGATAAATGGTCCCCACAAAGATAAACATTCAACAGATAGAATTATCTGGTCATGGGAAAAATGTCTTTCGTTGTCAACCTTAATTACAATGGCGTGGCCTACCGAATTATTTTCACAAAAATCTCACCTATTCTTATTCTTAGCTTCAATTAAAAAGAGGAAAAAGAAGAACTAGCCTAGAGATAATTATGTGGTGGTCCATGAATGAACTGCAATTCATAAAACTAAACCCTCGTGTTCAAGATAAAGATATGGACGTTCCACAGAGTAAATAATATAAAAATCCATTAAAACATGAAAACAATTTAAGAAATAAATAGTGCCTTATCTATAATTTTATCTCATATTTAGAATCAATCATCTCCATAGACAGCTTTTTAATATCAAAAGTATTTTAATATATATGATATCTCTTATATATACATCTCATTTATAACTAGCTCTACGTTTGATCTTTTAAATTAAAAGAAACTTAATATGCATGAAAGTCCTTATAATTTCACCTTATTTTTAATTATTTTTTTATTAGATCCTTAGATTTTTACTTTGTAAGTGAAATGGAGTTAGTTTTTAGGGGAAATCCAAAAAACAATATGAGTATGACTTTATGAGTACTTACAAGATGAGATTGGGAGGGAAATGAATATTGGTGATGTGCATGAGCATGAGTACTTAATGCCAAGAAAACTACTAAAGATAGTACTAATTACTGATACAGAATGAGAGTCTTTAATTTTGAAAACAGCCACATCACGGTATAAAAATTTTAAGAGACTTTATTGTCGTTTAATAAATATGTCTGATCCTTTTTTTTAATTCGAACCAGATTTTAATTATTTAAAATAGTTAATGTTACAATGGAGAAAACCAATTTCGTAATGACGTGATCGGTTGTTTCTATATTCCCCAGAAGCTATGGAGAAAATGGATTTTGTAATAACGTGATCGAACGTAACAAATTTTGTACAATGAAGAAAATCGATTTTGTAATGACGTGACCGGTTATCTCAATTAAAAAGGAAGGATAACTGTTTGTTTGAATGATAAAAACTGTTAAAATTTGATACAGCAAGAAAAATAAATAAATGATTAAGTAACATGCTTGAATTCAAAATCCAAAATAAATATTCACTACACATGTAAAATGGCATATATTTATGATGGCATACTACTATTAAGTAGTGAATTGAAATATTTTCCATACCCTCACTCAAGATAAAGCAAGATATATATGAATGCTTGGATATTGATTAGCCATGGCAATGGCATCACATATGAACTTCAAAAGAAAAAATTTAGCCCACATTGAAAGGCCATGCCTTTCAAGTAGTTTATAAATTATTTTCCTTTCAAAAATATTATTATATATACATGCATAAAAATTATGCAAAAGTTTAATTTTTAAAATTCCATCATGATTTTTTATTCTTAAAAATAAAGATAAAATAGATATAAAAATTGAAAAAAAAATTGAATTTATATACTTAAAAAATGTTATCAAAATTGAAATTTGTATGTAAAAAAAAAAAAAAAAAGTGTTGTTCAAGCATATAAAAATAGAAGCAAATGACACAGTACAAAGAAAATTATTTTAAACAAGTTTAGTATTCCAATAGTAACAATTTTAATACTTCCTCATGTCCTTAACATAAGACATATTTACCTGATTTGATTATATTAAAAAATTTAGTTAATAATGCATATATTTTCTGAAACACCCTAATCATCTTTTTTAATTCTCATGTTCCTTCTTCTCCTTGATTATTGTTGAGAGCTTTAATTAGGGTAAATTAGGAAAATATTGACAAGTATGAAAATATGTCTTATATTTAGAATCAAAATCAACTCCTTAAATATGTCTTGTGTTAAGGAAAAGAGGGGGTAGTAAATTTTCTAATTCTACTGCCAAAAAAATTACACCCAATGAAATTTCATTCACCCCTTACAAAATTATATTATTATTGTTAAATATTAAATAAATATACATTTGAAATTATATTTTTTATAATGGACTGTCAAAATAAATGAAAGGGAGTTATTTAATACAGTAAAATATAATTAACTATAGCAGCACCATAATAGGCATAATTAAATAATGTTGCTATCCCATTGAATCCATCATATTGGTCACATCAAAATCTTTCTTCATGGATTGATACCAAAATCATTTTAGCAGGCAACAAATTAACATATTTGCTTCATTACAAAACTTTGAACAGATAGGCACATGTCTCTAACCTTGTTTATTAATTATCAGTCTCCAAGATACATTTCAAACTTTTTGATGAATTAACAGAGCCTAGAAAAGAATTTAAATGTAAAAAAATTAGTTTGGGAAGGTGCTTCGGGGGGTTTTCTTTTTTTTTGGACTGAGTGCTTTGGGGTTAGTAATACTAAATAAAGATAAGGATTAAGTAATTTGAAATAACCCTACCGTCTCATGCTTGAAAATAGGAACCTATAGCAGTAGCTCTTCTATTAAGTGAGATGCCACCAATTCATTGCCTTTTGGCAGGGTGTGAGGTATGCCAGGGTTTGCTAGGAGAGGATAAAGGAGTTGAATTTTAATTCTATTGACAGTTAAATAATAAATTTAGCTTATTTTAATATTGACGGCAAGAGTTGTAAATAGTTTGAATGTTTGAATTTGCAAAGGGAACCAGTTTCCCGGCCTAGCTCTCCAAAGATCCTAGTTTGAGCCCATAGTTGTTGGTCCAAAAATAGAAGGCCCAGTAAGCTGCACCCACAGGTTGCGGTCCAGAAGTTGAAGCCCAACTAGCCGCCCCACATACTTGGTCAAGTCCAAGAGCAGATCCAACGCCTTTATCCGAAATGTAAGGATCTTTTTTTTTTTTTTTTTTGCCAATGAAATGTAAGGATCTGCTCCCTAGATCCGCTCAGATCCACGAAAGTAAGACAAAATGACATTACTCTTGGTCTCTGTTTGCTTTAGATGTGAAGTTGTAGAGACACACTCATTTGTTTCCTACTTGTCCTCTGGCAAGAGCACTCTGATTTGGCTGCTTATCAATTAGAATCTCACTTGCTGCATATTGTGTCAGAAGATGCTTCTTGCATTTCCCTGCTAACTCTTTCTAGATAAACAATACTCTCTTCGGTCCTAATTATAAAACAAAGTTGACTTTTTTGAAAAAATTAAGGAAACCAATTAAATTACTTTAAAGTATTTTTATTTTTATTTTTGTCTCTAAACTAATTAATTTGAATAATAAACTGATATATAATCTAAGGATACTAAAAATATAAAAACTCTAAAGTAATTTAATTGACTTCCTTAATTTCTCCAAAAAAAGTCAACTTTGTCTTATAATTAGTACCGGAGGGAGTATTACATGGCAGGAAATACTTTCCATGATTGATGATTTTAATTTCTTTGGTGTAAAAACTATTACTTATAATTGTTTTCGTTCTTTTCTTTCGTCACCATTAGGAACTCTTAGTGTATGTAATATGCAAAGCTCCTTTTTTTTAAAGGCACAAAAATATTCATGAACTTTTTTAAAAAATGCACCCACCACCATAAACTTCTTTTTTAGTGCAAAAGTAACTGAAAACTTTTAAAAAGAGGGTAAAAATGACACTTCTATTAACACCAACTGACGGCCGTTTCCTACAATATGAAAATACTAAAATACTCCTAACTCAAAAGAAAAAACAATGTCTCCCTTCGAAACAAATTCATCTTCTACTCATCAACAAATCTCCAATCTCTCGAATCATGAGTTTGAACAAGGCAACTTCACATACAACAAACAAGAAAATCCCCAATCTCTAAGGCATTCAACTTCATCATCAAACTCAATCAAAATTAAACTAGAAACAATTGATCATAACTAACACAAAGGGCAAAAAACACTCTCTCCCTGAAACTCTCGGTTCATCTGTCCTCTGGTCCTTGCTCAGATGCAGCCTCCTCCCTCCAGCCAAACTCATGGGAAAAGAAGGAAGAGCTTCATAGTAACAACACCAAAAATCAGCTTACTTCCCCTCTCAAGTCCAGTTATGATTCCATCTAGAGCCAGTAGTATGGACTCAACCCACCAACTCACAAGTTGGAGCAGGGTTAGGGTCAGGATTTTCCTAGCCACAAAAGTGCAGCTGCACAAGCTTGCACAGCATGGCATGTTAGTTGATGCAGGCTAGCCTGCACAATTTTTTGTTTTGTTTTGTTTTTTTGCATATAACAATTTTATAAAACCTATAAGTTGCACACCCCCACATAGGTACCTCCCAATCCAGAAAAGAAAAAATCTCACCCTCTTGCATTCTTCTTTAAATAAAATTATTATATCTTAATTGTTTGAGGATGATTTGATTTTTTTTTTTTTTACAAATTTGATAACTTTATCTCTTGAATTGTGGATTATATTTTAAAATTTTTATAAGTAGAATGATTGATTTTTGGAAGGTAAAGTTAACGACTCATATATATATTTCTTAAACTTTTGGCTGTCTTTTAAAAAATAGGAACTTTTGTTAAAAAAAAAATGTGGCCCTTCAGGTTGGCTTGCAATCCACTATTGCATGGGGATCTGGCTGCGGTCCGCTACCAGTCCTTTTCTCCCAAACTACACCGTTTTGGTGTAGTTTGGGGGGTAAAGGGGCTGGGGTTTTTTTTTTAAAAAAAAATAGAATATAGTATTTTAAATTTTTTTTTTTGGAAATATCTAGTATCTTAAAATATTTTTTAAGTAACATATAGTAGCATAAAATAATTTTTAATACTTTAATCCCTTAAAATATTTTTTCAGTTGTACCCACTGTGTTAGCAGACTGATTGCAATTTAACCCTTAATGTATTTTTTCAGTTCCAAAAATCACTTTAAAATATTTTTTTGGTGTTTTTAACCCTTTAAAATATTTTTTGGTGCTTTTAACTCTTTAAAATACATTAAGAGATAAATTGTAATTAATCTGCTAACACATTGGATACAACTGAAAATATATTTTAAGGGGTTATAGTACTAAAAATTATTTTAGGATACTACATGTTACTTAAAAAATATTTTAAAATACTAGATACTTCCAAAATAATATTTTAAAATATTATATTCTATTTTTTTTTAAAAAAAACCAACCTCTTTAACCTCAAACTACACCAAAATGATATAATTTAGGAGAAAAGGACCGACAGAGGACCGCCAGGTAGCGGACCGCTACCAGATCCGGGGATGCTTTTATTTACCTTTGCGTGCTCTCATTCAATTTTACTGTTCTACCAAATAATTAATTTTAAAGTAGTGTCATTGGGACCCATGTTTGGTACACCGCACGCAATAATGTCAAAAGAACAAGCAAAAACAAACTAAACAAGAGAGAGAGAGAGAGTGAAGAAAGTACGTTTCCACTCTAAGGAACAAATTAACTTGGATGAAATTAGTTTTTAATTTCTCCCATTCTCATTAATTTTGAAAGCTACTTTCACACATACCAAAGAACAACTAAAAACCTTATTCTATCTAAGGCTGTGGTTGTGTTTGGAAACACGTTTTGGGAGTAAATAAGTCTTTATTACCTAAGTCGAGATAAAACTCCTCTCACATACTTATCTCGTATACCGTGAATCACTATTTATAAGCACATATTGTCTAAAAATAAGTTATTCCAAACGAGCACTAAGTATATTGTTTTGGTTACATAGATTGTGACGCCATTATATTCTAATAATAATTAACAACATAACCAAATCTTTTATATTCTAATAATAATTAACAACATAACCAAAATATGATATCGTTGAAATTCGCGTCAATATCAGCATTTTTTTGTATATGCCCAAACATTTTTAAATGATTTTTCTTCCTTGTATACGTTCTTTGTTAATATTAAATAAAACTTCATTAGTATACTAATATTTCTGTACGTGGTACATCAAGTATGTTTTAAATTTATTAGATAGATAGATTTAAACTTTGTTAATATGCTGTATTATTAACAGATGGAAATCGCCGAATATTCAGAATGTGAATATGTTTTACCATAATTTTACTGATTTACAATTATATTAAAAAAGCATCCATTCATTGCATTGGTCCATTATCAATTCCATGGTTTCATCTACACGCTATCTTCCAGGCACCGACAGTCACCAAGCATCCGAAATGGAAGACTCGCCCACATTTAAACTTTAGCCTTGTACCATCCCCTTAAGGAAAAAGCCTTGTTTCACCATATCTCTATTTAGTGACTAATTATTAAAAAAAGACAATAGAAATTATTGATTTGATAAAATTAATTGGAAAAAATTATGCCATTAAAAATTTTATTTATGAGAAAGACCAAATAAATATTTATACAGAAAAAGTATTGATACTCTGTAAAATTTGCACGCACGTAATACTAGTAGCTAGTTTAATTAAAATCTCTCTCTTCAATAAAATTTTAAATAGGAAACTTTTAGTTGTCCTCAATTTTTACTATTAACTTTCCTGTTTAAAAACTTTTGTGTTGAGTAAATATTAATTAACTTTTACAGCCCTACTCCCTAAGCCCATTATTAATCTGACATGAAATATATATATTGTTTATGAATATTATTTATGTAGATATTTATTGACTCATATCTAGACCAACTTACTCTTATAATTATAAAGAAGAAAAGAAGACTTGATATAAAGAAAAAGGAGAAAAAAGACATAAAGCAAAAACGAAAGAAGACGAGGATATAAAGAAGATATAAAGTAACTATAGTTTGTATAAAGTAATTATTGTCATGTAACCAGGGTTGGATACGTGACTCTATATAAAGCCTTATAATCGATTGTTACATACAAATGAATGAGAATTTCTCTTTAACTTCTCTCTAGAAATTTTCTCTTAGCTCTTACTCCCTTAACACATATACTTTTATAACACGTTATCAGCACGAAGCTCTAACGAAGATATGATCTTCTTATTATTTCTTTAACGATTTCATATACCTTGTTTTATTTGATAGATTTGGGATAATTTAAGCCACTATATGGAATTAGAGAGATACTTTTACCTATTGTTATATAACATCGGGTTCCATGGCTAAGATTAGATATCTTTATTGTTTTTATATCATATATATATATATATATATATATATATATATATATATATCATTTACAAATTCTTTTATATTATTATAGTTATGGCCAGAAGCCATACACATCTAATTCCTGACATTATATGACCAGAAGTCATATTATTTTTATTCTTATCTTAATTTCATGATTATATTGTTTTTTACATGTCTTCTTCTTGGAAGGCTTAGGTAGTCCTCCTTTATGGATGGTATAGATTGACACATAAGTAGTTTTCCTTTATGGATGGTATATGTTGCCACATATAAGGAAGGTTTTATCTCCTAACTGAAGCCATATTTCTCTTAATTTTATTTTCAGATTGCATGGCCAAAAGTCATATTCAACATTTATTTATCCTGAAGATAAATGGCCAAAAGCCATATAGATTTAATTTCTCATCAAGAGATTAATTGGCCTGAAGCCATAAAAACTAAATGGCCTGAAGCCATAAAGTTTAAATTTTACTTTATGAATTATTTATTGTCTTTATAAATTTACAGTTATTTTTGTTTAAAATATTATATTGCATTTTTACATTTCATATTTTAATTATTCTCATTTATTTTTTTAATTAGTCTGAATCATGACAAACCTAACAAAACTTGAAATTGGGGCTCTTGATATTACCGGAAAGAATTATTTATCTTGGATGCTAGATGTCGAAATCCACCTGAATGCCCATGGTCTGGAAGACACAATTAAAGAAGGGAATCAGGCATTGAACCAAGACAAAACTAGATCCATGATTTTTCTTCGCTGCTATTTGCATGAAGGTCTTAAAATTGAATATTTGACTGTAAAGACCCACTTGTTCTCTGTAACAATTTAAAAGAAATATATGATCACCAGAAGATGGTCATCCTCCCAAAAGCTCATTATGACTGTATATATTTGCATTTGCAAGATTTTAAATCTATAAGCGAGTATAACTCATCCATGTTCAGAATTACTTCAATATTAAAATTATGTGGAGAAAATGTTACTGATGAAGATATGTTAGAAAAAACATTCTGCACATTTCATGCATCCAATTTGCTCCTACAATAGTAATATCGTGAAAAAAGTTTCAAGAAATATGCTGAATTAATTTCTTGCCTCTTTATGGCTGAAAAGAATAATGAGCTTTTATTGAAAACCCATGAATCTCGTCCAACAGGTTCGACTCCATTCCCAAAAGTGAATGTAGTAACAAATGAATCTAATTATGGCTGTGGCCATGGCCATGGACACGAACATGGACGTGGACATGGACGTGACTACAGTCGTGGACGTGTTCATGGTCGAAATCATGGTGGTTCAAATTCCTACCAAAGGTGGGGAAAGACTGATAAGAACCAAAAAGGGAAAATAGTGGGCATAATAAATTTGCTGATAATCTATGTCATCGTTGTGGTGATAAGGGTCATTGGTCTCGTACCTGTCGTATACCAAGACAGCTAGTTGATCTTTACCAAGAATCAATTAAAAATAATGGTAAATGATCAAATGTTGAAGTAAATCATGTTGATCAGGCTGAGAATTTTGAATATGGTGACATGGATATTGCTCATTTGGATGTTACTGATTTCTTAATATAAATTATCTTTGTCTATTTAAATTGTTGCATGTTAATATGTTTCTGTTGAATGTATTTCTCTTAATTATGTTTTTATGTCTCTTTTAATGAAGAATGAATCTTATTGGCATCAATCTTGAAGATTTATTTCTCTTTGATAGCACAACAACCCACACCATACTCAGAAATGATAAATATTTTCCTCCTTAGTAATGCAAGAAGCCAGTGTTCAAACTATATCTGGTAGTATAAATTTGATTAAAGGCTCCGGAAGAGCTAATGTTTTGTTACTTAAATGAGCAAAATTATGCATTGATAATGCATTTTATTCTACCAAGTCTAAAAGAAACTTATTAAGTTTCAAAGATATCCACAGAAATGGATATCATATAGAAACAATAATTAAAAATAATCAAGAATATCTTGCTATCACATATATAACTTCTAGTAGAAAATGCATATTAGAAAATTTCCCTTCCTTTTCTTTTGGTTTGTATTACACATATATAAACACAATTGAAACATATGTTATTGAGAACCAGAAGTTTATCAATGCATACCAAAAGTCTACCAATGTAAACAAATAACACAATTGTAAAACCTCAAATTTCATTCACCAAGAACATATTATAATTATTTTATATATTCAATAAAATGTTGAATATTTATGGCCAAAGGAATTAAATATTGGAAATTGAAAGGTGAACAGTGCTTCCAGTGAGATTTCCTACGAGGCAGTGAGCTTGTCATGAGATTTTGGAAGACTAAATAATAAGGAAAAATTATGCAATTCTACAGAATGAAAGTAGACATTCTAAGCTTTAATTTGATAGGTCATATGAATCAATTGAAACTATATGCAAATAGTTATGAATTCTTAAATTTTGCTCAGCAAAATTGACTATTTTTTGGAATAGCATGCAAAGAGTGAAAATCTGAGAATTTTTTATTTTTAGCTAGCAAAATGATATATTTTTCCTTGAAACTAGACTCAATAAGGGTTCTATAACCTTTGGAATTGCTCTGAAACAATGTCTACAAATTTAGTTAAGATTTTTTAAAGTTTGGGCAAAAAATCTGCCAGAATTGGCACTATTCTGAAAATTGGAAAATAAAATGTGTTGGCAATTGTATAAATTGTGGAATAAAGAAATAGGAGGGGAAAATAATTATTTGGCTCATAAACATACCAAGTGGCATCATCTTAAACCAAACAATTAAATAAGACTTTGTGAAAAGTGAGCACATGTGAAAATTCAATAAAGTATTATATGTTGACCAAGTAGTTGAGATAATTAAAGAAAAAACCCAGTTGGTATACTTTGGACCAAAGTGGCGTATTGTTGGGCTTAAGGAGATGAAAGGATTAGTTCATTTTCAATTGAAGAATATGACACAATTTGAAAGGGATAAGATCAAAGTAAAAGTGCGCCATAAAAGTCAAATTTTTGGAATAAAATAAATTAAGGGAGTATGTAGGATATTTCATAAAGCTCTTCCCTCATCTTTCTTATCCTCATTTTCACGCCTAGGCACACCAAGAAAGAAAGAGAAAGTGTCACTATCCTAAGGTAAATGATTAGTTTATAATTGTTAAATTAGAGCACATGTACAATTAAAATAAAAATAATGTTTCTTGTACATGTAATTGGATTAATGGAATTAAAGCCCAATTGTGTGCGTGAAGGGGCTCTTATGCGTTTTATGGGTAACCAAATGGGAGAGGATTAGTTCAATCCTGAATGGGATTTATGACACTAGTTGTATGAAGATAAAGTCAAGTACAAATAGGTGTCATAAATTCTAATTTTGGAATTAAGATAATTAGAGGAAAAGGTGGGATATTTTATGAAGCCATGCTTCATCTTTCTTGCCTCATATTTCCGTCCCAAGAGAAGAGAAGAGAAGAGAAGAGAAGAGAAGAGAGGGTGTAAGCTTAAGAAAGTTTAGAGAGAAGGAGGAGCTAAGAGGAAGGAAAATCAAAGGTAAGGCTTGTACTTTCAAGTGTTTAAGCCTTCCAATTTGTGTAATATCTTCTCTAATCTCTTGATTTTCATGGAAAGCATGGTGTAGCAAGCAAACTCCCAAGGTTGAGAGAGGGAGGGAGGTTAGTTCTAGAGAGAGAAAGGGAAGAAATCTAAGATAGCCTCAAGAACATCAAATCTTTTGGTTTATTATTGTTCTTGGTTTGGTTTGGTGTTTGTTGGTTGATTTGTAAATTTGGAAAGTGATAACCCTAAGGGGTTATGCTGCTCAAATTTCTTCAAATCTTGTTTAGTATGGGTTTAAATGGCTTAATAAGTGATTAGAAGCATAAAGGATTAAGCTTTAAGTGTTGGATTTTGAAAATCACCTTTTCCCTTTTATGAGCACAAGTTTTGGCCAAGAGGAGTTTAGGGAGAAGGAGTTGGATTTTCAATGATTTTATGGTTCCATTGAGTTCAGGAGGAAAAATTAGGTAGGGTTATAGTTGGTCACTTTTTTGTAAAAGCCCGAAAAAGCATAATTACGAAAACGCCCCTGAAACCCTTAGAGTGGGGTTCTCAAGGGAAATTTCATAATTCGATATTGAATTTGCTAATTCCGAGCTCGGAAATGGTTTCCTTAGGTGAAAAAACATTAGGATAGCCCATGTCAAAATTTCAAGAAAAGCATAGTCGGGCCGGGTACAGCGAGGCCGGGCTGGGGTCTCGGGGACATTTTGATAAAGTTTCACTATAGACTAATATAACCACAATAAACACTATAGAAGTTTCTAAATGGTACATGGATAGATTATAACCTAATTCTTGTTTATTTAATATTTTAGAACTGAGTTGGGAGCCAAAAGTTGGCACGCTTTTCGAGATACACCAAACAAGGTGAAAGAGGCTTGAGGTAGGAACATTATCTTTCATACATCATGCCATAGTTTATATGATTGTATGTTTACCATTGTTTGTTCTATATTAATCAACATGATTTTCCTAGAAGAGACAGTTAGTGCTAGAGGTGCGCTTACAGTGGAGTTGGGTAAGAATCCAATCAATGTACAATTTGTAGGGCTGGGCCGTATTCATGCATACATGACGATGATATGATGATGATATGACAATGATGTGTTATGATGATGTGTTATATTGTTCATTAATTGGTGTGTACTTTGTGCTTATCATATTTACTTTTCGCATTTTATATGAATGATAACATGTTTCTACTGGGATTTCTTAGAATCTCACCCTTTTTTCTAAACAAAACATCTCAGCGAGTGCCAGCAACTCTAAAGGAAATGACGTAGATATGGGAAACTGACGGGCACGTTTCCCGAGATGAAGACCATAGTTATATATAGTCTGTAATTTGAATATTTTTGGATAGTTCTTTGCAAAGTTATAAACAACTTTGAATTCTGTATGATTGAATATGGTCTGTAAACAAGCACTTTTATCAGTATATATGTACTTTTCTATACGCCTGTGGAACTTGATCTCTATTACTCTGTATATATCGAAATAGAAACAGTTGTTGAAAACAATCCCATGATTTCTCATGTGTTGCATGTGAACCATTTAGGTACTATATGGTTTTAATTGATGCATCAACTAAATGGTCATATATGTGCTTATTATCTTCTCGCAACTTGGTGTTTGCAAGATTACTTACTCAATTGATTAGATTAAGAATAAATTATCCTGATTATCCTATCAAGAAAATACGTCTTGATAATGCTGGTGAATTTACTTCACAAGCTTTTAATGAGTATTGTATACCTGTAGCTCATGTTCATACTTAAAATGAACTTGCAGAATCATTGGTTAAAAGGTTGCAACTAATTGCAAGATCTTTACTTATGAGATCTAATATCTCAATTTCTGCTTAGGGCCATGTCAATTTGCATGCAGCAATGTTAATCCGCATGAGGCCAACAAGTTACCTAAAGGTTTCCCCCTTACAAATGGCTTTTGGTCATGAACCTAATATCACCCATACAAGGACTTTTGGGTATGCAGTATATGTGCCAGTAGCACCACCACAAAGCACCAAAATGGGTCCTCAAAGAAGGATGGAAATATATGTTGGGTATGAATTTTCCTAAATTATAAACTATTTAGAACCATCTACAGGAGATTTATTTACGGCACCATTTACTGATTGTAATTTTAATGAATCACTTTTCCCAATATTAAGGGGAGAAAACAAGCAGTTGGGTAAAAAAATTAGATGAAATGAATTATCATTGGCTCATTTTGATCCTCATACAAAATAGTGTGAATTGAAAGTTCAAAAGATAATTTATTTACAGAATCTAGCTGATCAAATGCCAGAAGCATTTACTGATCCAAAGAAAATAATAAAGTCACATGTCTCAACTGCTAATGCTCCTATTAAAATTGATGTCCCAAAAGGACAACCTGCTATGAATGAATCTAAGGTACGCCTGAAGCATGGTAGGCCCATCAGTTCCAAAGATAAAAATCCTTGAAAGAGAAAAGAAGAAAAAAATATAGATAGTCAAGTTAAGGATAATCAAGAAAAATTAGTAGCTCCAGAAGAGCTATCTTCTGAAAAGTTATTATCTCCAGTAGAGGTTGTAATACCCCAAATTTTGGGATTGGAGGCTTGGGAATAAGCTTAAATTAAGTGGACTGCTAAGCCCCAATTTAGCAAGAGCCCAAATTGATCCCTTAATGATTTCTATATCTTTGGGGTATTAAGAAAGTAAAATGGTGAATTTTAGAGAATATAATTATGTTTTTGGTGAAATCGCCTATGAGGTAGTGAGCTTGTCATGTGATTTTAAATGAACAAATGATGAGAAAAAATTATGATCTTTTACAGGATAAAAGTAGACATCCTACGCTTTAATTTGATAGGTCATATAACTCAATTAGAGCTATACACACAAAGATATGAATTTTTGAAGTCAGCACAGAAAAACTGTGAAATTTCTGGAACAATATGCAAAGATTGAAATTCTAGAAATTTTGTGATTCCATTCAGCAAAATTCTATATTTTCCCTTAAAACTATACTCAATAAGGGTTCTATAGGCTTTGGAATCACTCCAATTCAATATTTCTAGAATTATTTATGATTTTTCAAAGTTAGGGCAGAAAATCTGCCAGAAATTGCTGAAATCCGAAAATGGGAATTATGACATCATATAATTAAAGATGACATAAGCTAAATGTTATAAAATCATCATCCTCTTCCTCCATCAGCCAAAACCGTGCAGCACCATGGAGAAAGAGAGAGAGGGAGTTTTAGAGAGAGAAGAGGAGAAAACTCACGAGATAGGTCGATTTCTTCGGTAAATTCGTACCTAACGTGTATAATCATTCTCCTAAGCTTCTCTTCTATGTGATGTAAGGTAATTGGAGCACAAATCTTGGTGTTTTGAAGTTAGGGTTTTCAGCCACAAGAAGGAAAAGCTAGTGGGAGCTTGAGGTAACTTCCAAACTCTTGCATATTGACTATTCTGGCTGTTATAGACAATTTTATCGTTGAAATTTTGCCGAATTGTCTTTGTGTGTAAAAAGGGAAAATGGATTGTGGGGGCTGTTATGCTGTCCAAATTGATACTAAATGGTAGTTTTAACCTAATGGAATAGTCAATAAAGTGGTTAGGAGTAGAAAGGAACGTGTTTACGGAGCCAAAACCGAAAAATCCTGATTTTCCCCTTAAAACCCATATATTTCGGCCAGCATTGTAAATGGGTCTTAGAGTTGGATTTTCAATGATTTGATGGTTCCATTGAGTTCAGGAGAGAAAATTAGGTGGGGTTACAGTTGGGCACTTTTTCGGAAAAGGCTGAGAAAGCATAATTACGGAAACGCCCCTAAAACCCTAAAAGTATGGCTGCCAAGGGCAATTTCGTAATTTGACATTGAATTTGATAATTCCGAGTCTGGAAATGGATTCCTTGGGCAAAAATATGTAAGAATAGCCCATGTCAAAATTTCAGGAAAAGTACAGCCGGACCGGGTATAGCAGGGCCTGGCTGGGTCCTAGGGGGCATTTTAGTAAATTTTCACAATAGACTTATATAACCCCCAGAAACATCATGGAAGTGTCTAAATGGTACATTTGGAATTGTAGGATCGAATATGGAGCCCAAGCTGTTGTCACGCTTTACGAGGCACACGTTTCGAGGCGGAAAAGGTTTAAGGTAGGGACTTACCTTACTTGCATGTATTTGATATCTTTGCTTGTGTAATGATGTATGTGATTTCTTTACTTGATTGTGTAGAGCATATTTGAATAAATAAAGCTCTGTTTTTGTTTTCGTTGTGGCCATAGTTTTGTTGTATGAAACATTGAGCATGCAGAAATGTCATTATGGGGCATACATCTAGATAAAGCTAACATGTCATACACATAGCATCAATCATACATGCATTATGGTATCTGTTTCCTACTGAGATTCTCTCGAATCTCACCCTCCCCTACTAACAATTTAGACAGGAGACGACAGAAGATATGCAAACAACAATGCAGAGTACCGTACGAGGGGATTACAATAGTGGAACGAAGATGGGAAGAAGTCTCCGTTTCACTAGGATGAGTTTAGACACCCTAGTAGCCTTGTGCGGCTACACTAATTGTAATTATCAGGTACGAATCCCTGTGGGGAATTTCCATAATCCTGTATATATTATCAGTATAGTTATGCTATTCCTGTGTTGTCTATCAAACCGCATATCGTTTTCCGCAAATACTTTGGTAAATGTGAAATTAAAATAAGGGCGTGACAGAGGTATCTTCGGAAGAGAATGTTGTAGTCCTAGAAGAGACCCAAGTACCTGATATATGTGAAAATAATGAGATCTCAATAAATTATGTTATAAATGGAACCCGATAGGATCAAAATAAAGTCAACGTTGACGACATCTTTGCTTATCATATAGCATATGATGTAATGAATGATAATGAGGATCATAAGCCAAAATCTATTAGTAAGTGCACAAAAAAAAAAAAAAGAGATTAGCTCATATGGAAAGATACCATTAATGCGAAATTAAAATCATTGGCTAAACAAAAAATATTTGGACGTATAGTCCTTACACTGATGCAAAGCTGGTTGGATGTAAATGGGTCTTTATATGAAAGAGAAATGAAAATGGTGAAATAACAAGATAAAAGGCATGTCTTGTAGCCCAAGGCTTTACCCAAAGACCTAGCATTGATTTTGCAGAAATGTATTTCCCAGTAGTGGATGTGACTATTTTGCGTTATTTGATTAGCCTAGCAGTAAATGAAAAATTTGATCTGCACCTAATAGATGTGTTGACTGTCCATTTATATGGCTCACTTGATAATGATATTTATATGAAAATCCCTGAAGGACTTAAAGTGCCAGAAACATCCAATTCAAGTTTTCGAGAACAGTACTCAATTAAATTAAATAAGTCCCTATATGGCTTGAAGCAATCAGGGTACATGTGGTATAATTGTCTTAATGAATATCTATTGAAAGAAGGATACAAAAATGATCCAATATGTCCATGCATCTTTATGAAAAGATCTAAAAGTAAGTTTGCTATAATTGCTATTTATGTTGATGATATCAACATTATTAGAACTCTTGAAGAACTTCAAAAGTCAATTAATTGCTTGAAGAAAGAATTTGAAATGAAGGACTTGGGAAGAATAAAATTTTGTTTTGGATTACAGATCAAGTACCTGAAGAATGGGATTTTTGTATATCAAGAAACTTCTACAAAGAAGGTCCTAAAGCAATTGTACATGGATAAATTGCATCCATTATGTACTCTAATGGTTGTAAGGTCTTTGAAGGTGGATAAAGACCCATTCCGACCCATTCCAACCTTGAGAAATTAATGAAGAAGGTGATGAAAAACTATTTGGTCCAGAGGTACCATATCTTAGTGCTATTGAAGCACTAATATACCTTGCTAATCACACACGTCCTGATATATCATTTGCTGTTAATTTATTAGCAAGATATAGTTTTTTAACAACACGAAGGCATTGGAATGGAGTAAAACACATTCTTCGTTACCTTAAAGGCACTATAGACATGAGGCTATACTACTCAAATGTATCCAAGTATGAACTGGTTGGTTATATAGATGCTGGATTTTTATCTGATCCACATGATGGTAAATCACAAACAGCTATCTGTTTACATGTGGAGGAGCACTATTTCATGGCAATCTATGAAACAAACTATATCAACCACATCATCTAATCATGCAGAAATTCTAGCAATACATGAAGTAAGTCGAGAAGGTGTGTGGTTGAGGTCAGTGATACATCACATACGCACAACTTGTCATTTATCTTCGGGTAAAATGATCCCAATAGTCCTATATAAGAAGGTTATATTAAGGGCGATAGAACGAAGCATATTTTATCAAAATTCTTCTTCACTGGTGACCTTCAAAAGGATAGTGAAATAGATATCTGCAAATCTGTTCAAGTGAAAATCTAGTAGATTTATTCAGGAAGTCACTTCCAGTACAATTTTTGAAAAGCTTGTCCATAACATTATCCTTTGGAGACTTAGGGATATCAATTGATGTTGTTGAGAGAGGGAGTTAATACACGTTGTACTCTTTTTCCCTTATCTAGATTTTGTCCCACTGGGTTTCCTTAGAGAGATTTTTAATTAGCCAGCACTTGACAGTGTATCAATGAATGTTGTACTCTTTTCTTTGGTTAGGTTTTTATCCCATTGGGTTTTTCCTAGTTAAAGTTTTTAATGAGGCACATTCATAATAGACATCCAAGAAAGAGTGTTATCAATATTAATTATGTCGATGTCTATTGACTCATATCTAGACCAACTTACTCTTCTAGTCATAAAGAAGAAAAGAAGACTTGATATAAAGAACAAAGAGAAAAAAGACATAAAGCAAAAGTAAAATTAAAGAAGATAAGGACATAAAGAAGATATAAAGTAACTAGTTTGTATAAAGTAACTATGATCATGTAATCAGGATTAGATACATGACTCTATATAAAACCTTGTAATCGATTGTTACTACAAGTGAATGAGAACCTCTCTCAAGAAATTTTCCCTTAGCTCTTGCTCCCTTAACACATATAATTTTATAACATATATATATATATATATATATATATATATATATATGTATATGTATGTATGTATTCATTCATTCTTATTCCTTTTTCATTTAGTCAAACTGGGCCCCTTTTCCTTTTATTAATCCTGTGCAGGCGACTGATATTAGTGTCGAGTTTCTTGTGAAAATAGAAAGGGTGATTCAAAAATTGAAGCTTTATAATCCCATGATAACATGTGAAACAAAAGGCTATGACCTATGAGAGAGTGGACAGATGAAGTGAAAAGGAAAAGGTGTTCAGACTCGAGAGGAATTTCATCACATCCCATTACTTCATTTGGTGTCCTTGCAAAAGTTGTGTGGCTTTACATGCAAATAGCTAAAATAAATTTCGTATTAATTTTGATATAGTTAAAAATGAAATTAAGAAAATATTTTGATTTTGATTCACATTGGCATTTATACTCATAATTTAATAATTTATAAGAGAAATGATGTTACTGATGACTACACTCATATTAAATTTGTCACACTGATCTGAATAAAATCAAACTTAAATAAATGCAAGGAGAGGTTTATTAACAGATTTATGTTAATAAAAATTTTATTACTTCATCTATTTTTTAAGAAAAGTTTTAAGGGAGGAATTTGAGGAAACTTTTATTGCAATGCCTTCATTTAAAGTTAGGGTTATAACTCACTTCGAATTTATCTTAAAAATGAATATTTCCTTTAAACTTTATTCACTTTTAAGAGAATAGAAATATATATATATATATATATATATATATATATATATTTCAAACTTTAAGTCCAACAGCTCATAACCCCTTCCCTATCAATGCCTAATTGACTTCTAACCCTTTCATTAATTATTTGATTCCTTCACTTAATTGATATGAAGTAAATTTCTATGAATCCTCTACCTTTTAATATGTTGTTTTCAGCCAGGCACTCTTGATTTGACTCTATTCTCTTTGTTTGCAACGTCCAAATCCAATGCGCTTTTTCCTTGTTTGGACATAAGAGGGAAAAATGTAGTGGGGGCCGCCGCAGACCAAGCTTTTAGTTGCACGTGGCTTGCAGGACGCCCTTCGATTGAAGCAGGGGCTTTGGGTTCCACGGTCTTTTGGCGCAAATCCATCCTTGGGGTGAAATTTTGAATATGCCCTTGATTTTATAGTACACTTGTTGACAAAAAGGAAAGGAAATGGAAAAGGAAAAAAGATTCCTTTACTCTGTATTATGAAAATTGCTACTGCTGTTTGTTTTTAATTGAAGCCATGTTATTATTTTCAATTTTTCATTTTCTCCTTGACTTTAGTTTCCATCTGGCATGCTTATCGCATTCATTAATTACCGTCCTCTTTCTTACCAACTCCTACTAATTTTAAAGGGAGAGAGGTCTCTCCATTTCTCTTATTATCCATTTCCATCCACTTCTTTATCCTCATCGTTAGATTAAATCTGAATGGTTGATATTTAATATCCTACAAAAATATTATTATAATATTAAATAACAAAAAATGTATATAAACAAATTTAAATCATTAAAATTTGATATAACTAGTTCATATCTTTATACTTTTATAAAGGTATTATATATATATATATATATATATATTTACTTTTTATAGTATATTAAATCTGAACCGTTCAGAGTTAATCTAACGGTAATAATAAAGAAGTGGAGGGAAGTGGACAGTAAGGGAAATGGAGAGGCCCCTCCCCCAATTTTAAACGACCCTATTCTCCATTTTTCTTTCAATTAAGTGAATTAACTTCCTATCTAAGAATATTTTAATTAATTGTATTATTTTTATTTGAAGGGGGAATTTGTATCATGTTTTTTTTTTGGGGTAATGACATGGGTTTCTCTATTGAGTTTTAGAGAGTAAAAGATTCTCACATTTCTCAATGAGTGCACTTGTTAGATTCAAACTTATCTTTCCCTACTGAAAAGAGTGAGGGCCCTTACAATATTTTAAAAACTTGTCGGTGGGGGAATTCGTATCTACTTCAGTAAAGCATACTCCGCATATCTCATAAATAAGTTGTGTATTTTAATTTTTTTTTTTTGGGTTGTATAAAACGAGGTTTCTTTTGAAGGAGCTCAATAACATACTCATATGAATTAAGAAAATTTAATTTGTTAGCTATTTAAAAATATTGTACGTTGATTTTTCAAAAAAGAAACTGCATGTATAGTTGCAAATCATTACGACGATCATGTTTAATTTAAATTTGAAGGTTATTGTTGTATATTCCGCTATTGCAAGAGATGATGAATTGCTGCTACATAAGACAATTCTAGAAGTCTAGTACTTACTGCGTTAATTTATTAAGGAGTAAGAACTCGTGTTATTTATGTCATTTATATTATCGTGCATATATTTTTAATGAAAATTTAGAGAAAATGAGTATTGATTTGGCTTCCAATGCTTGATGGACCACGAACGTGCGTCCAGGCTACATCTAAAAGGAAAAAACCAACCAAATAAACCAAGTTCCCTGTCTGTTTAGAACAAGGATAAACCAACTGTATACATAATTAAATGGGTCGGTTCAAGTTGAATCAAGGTATTAAAACCCGGACCGGGTATTGAACCGGTCGGGGTACTGGGTCAGTGGGTCAGACTGGGGCCAAACCGGAGCTAAATCGGGACCAAACCGGTGAGAAATTGAAAATTTTAGACTTATAGTATGAAATTCTAAAAGAAAAATTTTTTAAATTTTTTTTTTTTTTAGAAATAGTAACCCGGACCGGACCAGTTTACCGGCCGGTTCGCTTGTTCCCGGTCCGGTCCGGGTTACATAACCCTGAGTTGAATAGACCATAATAAGTTTGAATATTCAAGTTTTTTTTTTTTTTGGGAAGATACTCGATAAATACTTTTTTTTTTTACCATCACTCGATAAATACTATTCAAACTTGAGTAGGGCAAATTTTTCATAATCACAATGGTATCCATATGTGTGTGTTCGCCTAGTCTTTAGGATGAATGAGTCTAGTCTCAGCCTAAAAAGGGGAAAAAAAAATCATTTGAACCAAAATTTTATGCTGATGAGCTTTTTGTCTAGAAGAGACAATGCCAAATATACCAAGAAAAGCTCAATCTTTGCGAAGAAAGAAAATTATTTTTTTTCACGAAGGTACAATAGTGACTTAGCTAAACCAAGCAAGCTCCAGCGGAGAAAGATGGTTATGTACAATTATTAAAATTAAAATTAAATCCACCAAAAACAAACACAACATTTCAAAAAAGGAGAATTGTCACTAATTAATGTGGGTGAGCAAAAACGTAAAGGAAAGAAGAATGATTCAACAAAACCAATAACGACGTCCATACACACAACTATCAACCACCACAGCCTCTTTCTCCGGTAGACATGAGCAACATTATCGGATGCAAGCATGCATTGCAAGTCACAAATCAAAACACCTAGAATTCAAATAGTTTTAATTTGGCTTTTGATTATTTATTATTTTCCACCGCACTATCTTCTAATGATAAAGGATTTGACACAAAAATCTGAATTGGTTTCAATAAAATGTTCGCCCTATTCTTATTCTTATTCTAGGTTTCTGGCAAAAAAGAAAAAAGAAGGAGCCTGGTCCAAGCATGCATTGCAAGTCACAAATCAAAACACCTAGAAGATGAACATAAGCACATCACCCATGCATGTCTGTGGCCAGAGACATAATTTTTCAATAAGTATTATTGGAAAGAGAGAGAGAGGGAAGGAGAGTATTTTCGTCCTCCTTTCTCTCTCATTCACGTGCATTCCTTTATTTTCCCTTTCACATTTCACATCCTTCTTATTTGTTCTTCTGTTTCTAAAACTACTTCATTAATCTCCCTTCCTTCTGTCACTCTATGTTAGGAAGTAGTACACGCTTCGTCTTGTAGTTAAGTGTATCTTCCATACAATTGTAAAGCATTTCATAAGGATAGGCAGCATAAGCTCATTCTATCTGGATGGTTTATAATATCTATACACAGAGTTGAGTTGCTGAGATATATATTCTCTTAAACTTTCGCTTGCCATCATAGCGTTTTCTCTCTTCCTCACAACGGCTTTGTCTCCGATCCTGAGCAATTCTTCGTTATTCTCAATTCTCAATACATATTAACCTTCGCCAAAACTGGACAACCTTGTCCAACAAACCCTCTTGTTCGACTTCATTTCTCCAGATGCTCTCAATCCTAGTTCGCCTAACTGATCAGCAAATTCTGAATTTGTGGCTTCCTTTTTCAAGCCTCTTCTTTGTTGTGTGCTTCATTCTTCTTGCTCTGTTGCTGTGAGTTAGGGTTTGGGTTACAGCCACTCATTCCACCGTTTCTTCCTTGTTTTTTTCTTCCCCTTTCTGAAAGCAGTAATCTTGAATCTCTCTTTCGTTGTTGCTTGAACCAGATGGATTTCGTGGATCTGGATTTGCCATATGGTTTAATGAACCCAGACTCCATGACGTTTCCCAGTTGTCCATTGCAGGTTCGTCTTCTACATACACTCAAATATTCATTTTTGGGCTGCGTTGTTGTAAACTTTTATACCTGGTCTCTGTGCCTCAGTTGGTGCTGACGAAGATGAATTATTTTCTCTCATGAGTGGGGTATACTCTTTTGCTTCTACAAACTTTTCTGAAGCTCTTTCCTTTAAGCACTGTCCTCTTTAATAAACAGATCTGAGTCTAAATACAAAAGTATTGCTGCGCACAAAAAGATCTCAGTGGTGTTTTTTAAGTGAATCGTCTAACTTGTTTTCTTGCAACTTCCTTTTGTCTCTGTTTCCATGACTCTGTTATTTGACTACTTCACTTGACAAATACATGTTTGATTAAAGGGAGTTTTGGAGAGTAGATTACGAAGAAAAGTTATTTCGGAGAATATGTTTTGAGTAGAATATGTTGCAGGGAAGTTTAACCAATTGGTTTACATGTATCCCATTTGTAATCTTGAAAGGTTCTCCCAGGTAATCCTTCCTCTCTTTACTGACTCTAGAAGGCATATGTTTTACTTTGAAGCCTGACTTCAATTTTTGAGGTAAAATATCATGTGATTCAAATTTCTTGTGATTTTCTAGAATATGAAACTCGTATATGTCAAATTATTTGATATATTCACGCATCCCCAACATTTTACATGTGCATATTTACTTTTGATTTTGAATTCAACCATGTTCCTCAAACATTTATCTATTTTTGCTGTATCTCATTTTAAATTTGTTTAAACAAACAGTTATCCTTTTTTTTACTAGAAACAACCGATCACGTGATACCAAAATTCATTTTCTCCATAGCTCCTAGGCAACATAGAAACAACCGATCACGTCATAGCAAATTGATTTTCACCATAGCTCACATTATTTAATGCACCTAACTAAATTGAATGATCCTCACTATAACAAAACCCAGCGGCGAGCGAAATATTTCACGCACCCCCAACATCCTTTTCAATTACACCCAAGTCCTTCTCCATGACCAGTGACGGTAGAAAGAGTTTAGCTAGGCATAGGCTGGCAGGTGGTCGGCATTGTCAGCCGGCGATCTGTTTACGGTTTTACGCAGATCATGAATGATCTGCGCTAGCTTAGCATGGGTTCCAAAATAATTAGTGAGAACTCCCTCTTCACCCAGGACATCTACATTTTCATCTGAGTTTAATTTGTTAAAAAACCAAACATATTAGCGTAGTGTTGATGCTACTAAATTTTAAAGTGTACGGGTTATTGAAATAGTATAATAGTAAATCAAGGTTATCCCATAGAGATTTAAAGTAATAGATAATTAGGCATTAAAATTCTTATTTTTATTTAAGTTAAGTAAATCAAAGAAGGAAATTGAAAGACAATTTAAACAAATGTAAAAGTAATAAATCTAATGATTTAAAGATTTGAATGGAGGCAAACAACCTAAAGTGGTTAATCCCTTCTTTAAGTTTCAAAGCATGTATTTATCCAATTAAAAGCACTTAATTTTAATTTGTTAATCTAGAGTTTAAATAGATATAAATATCTTCTAATTATTCATATCCCTCTCTCAAGTTAAAATTGTTATTCTTAACTAATTTACTCAAGAGGCAATAATTATCCAATTTCATTCTAATATGATTATATGGGTCCAATAGATATATTCCTATCTTATTGGCAAATTAGAATAAATTATAATCCTACATTACTTGATCCTATGGTCTAATTAAGATCCTTCTTCCAAGGCTAATCTAAATTTCTCAATTCCATACTTAGTGGTGATCAAGCACTAAGTAGACAAAACAGAACTGATTAAATAAACAAAAATTAACACTAAACATAAATTAATGGTTCATACATACTCAAATCCTTAAATTAATCCATTGCTACTCTATGTTCAAAGAAAGTCCAGCCACACATCACTTTAATCAAGTTCGAACCAGCAGCAGCAACAAATTTAATATCCAAATCCATGTAAGAGAAAGCACAAGAATAGATTAAAATTTGTTCACTAATCCTATTCTGAAGCAAGTCACAAGCTCAGCACAAACAACATCCTTCACTTCAGCTTTAATGACATCATCTCTCTTTCTCTGTTGCTCGCTGCTGGAGTTAAAATTAGCTCATCCACCAGAGTCGACAATGGCAGCAGCTTCCTATCGCCTCCCTCTAATTCAGCTCGCTTTCACCATCAAGGACCTGGGGAAGAAGAAGAAGAACTAGAGACTAATAGAGCTTCCCCAGGTCCTACCTTCAAGAACCTCCAGACGATGCTCCTCCTGAAGAAGACGAACTCTCCCCACTCTGAAATCGTCGGCCGACTGTGTTTCTTTTCTACTCTGTTTATATTCTAACCCGTAGATTTCCACTAAAAGAGACCCAGCCCATCTCCAATCCAATTAGGTCTCCCCCTTCTCCATCAACAAAATGCTGTCGTCCCATGTATCAGCCCAAAGGAGTCTTCAAATTGGTATTCAAAGAAATTGGTCCAACCTCCCACGTAGCCCATGTGTTCTCCTCTTTGGACTTTGATTAGACAAATTACTGAAATTAGACAATTGCTTCACAGCTTCTCATTCATAGAGTATAAACCACGTCACCTCATCATCTAAGGAAAGAAAAAGAATATTTAATAATAATAACAAAAAAACACTGACATAAAACCAAATGAATATGATATGGCATCTTTTTATTTTATTATTATTTTTTTTATTTTTAAAATATTGAAAAGTATAATATTTAAAATAAAATCCCCAAATAATGCGTAAACTTGATATCTTATAAAATCTCATGAAAACATCTTAAATTAGTATTGATAACCCTCCAATTATATAAAAATATATCTCAAATATATTAAATCTGGAGAATTATTATACCCCATACTTGCATCAAATCTTATCCTCAAGATTTTAAATTGCAAAACAATCAAATAAAATCATGGTAGCAAGATTCTAAAGCCAGCATCACAAATTTGGATTTAATTTAAATTTTCAAAAATCAAGCTTTCTTAAAACTCTTTTCCACCTTTTAAAAATATAAGTAGAAATGCAAATAACTTGGCAAAGATAAATAACAATGGAATGTTTCTCACAAGTGAAGTATTTGCACTATTCTCTCAAGATAATAAAAAGGCTTGTATTTTACGCTCTTCCACTTATTGCAACCTATATACTATAAGCTTGTTTATCATCTCCATCTCTACTACATTATCCCATTGCTCACACAAATCAAAAGGGCTTTTCTTAAGTTTGTAATGAATAGGGTAAGATAATTAAATAAAAAGTAGTCAAATGATATGGAGGAATACTTTAATTAGTGCCAAGCAACTTAATAAAATTCAAGAAGAATGAAGGAATATTCACTAAAAAAAAAACTCACTTACACCCTAAAAACCTTTATTTAATTGAACTCAACAATCTCTTTTTTCTCTCTCTTCATTTTCTTTCTTCCATTTTTTTTCACATCTATTTCTTTTCTTTTCTCTTTTTTTTATATATATTTTTTATTTCACTTTTCCTTTTTGCCATCTACACACACTCCTACAATGTTGAATTTCTAACTCCTTCACTTTCTTTCTAAAATTATTTCACTTAGCACTTACTAAAGTAGCAAATGAATGGAAAGGAAAAGATATAAAAATTGCATTTCTCAAACAAAGGGCTATTTACTCTATGCAATTTTCTTTTAAAAACAAAGTAAGGCTCAAATGGGGTAAAGCAAAGGATTTTCATGTGACAAGAATGGACAGTTGGCCTAACTAGCTATGAAATGAATGCCTAAATCATCTTTATGCATGCAAAGGGATTTAAAACTTGAAAAGAGATTCAAAACAAGTTCTAGAGATGAAATTTCAATAAGTGCACTCCCTTTTGAAAGAAATGGATATTTAGGCTTAAGTTTCTCACCGGTATTTAATATTCTAAAATCAATCATCCAAGCCAAATTCTTTGCCTATCTACTAACATTCTAATACTGAATTCTAATAAAACTCAATCCTTGTCAAATTCAAATCATCCCAACTTGGCCAATATTCACAATTAACATACAAGCTTCGATGAAAAACATAAATAGAAAAAATTTGTCAAATTTTTTCTATTTATGTGGAAAACCAAAGAAATTTGTCAAAATTGAGGACAAGTGGTACAAAATCAATGATACCCTCACCCCCACACTTAAATGTCATATTGTCCTCAATGTAAACAAGTAACACTAAGTAATGGAAGAGAAGAAATCACCATATCCAAGTATAGGGATAGCAAAAGCTTCTAAGATCTCAATTTTTCACCACTTGAATCAGTAGTCACTAACAAATATCAAGCACATGTAACGCTAGACTAAAACCAGCACTCATATCCCAAAACATGTTATTAATAATCAATTCAAACAAAACGAGGAAAAGTAAAAGGAAACTCCCCACTCAATCTTTGTCTTGTGCTCTTGAATGCTCTTTCTTGTGGCTACCAAAGTGGAACACATCATTAGGGGCTACCAAAAGTCCTACAAAATCAAAACAAAACATCAAACCAAACCTTGGGTTGCCTCTCAAGAAGCGCTAAGTTTATGGTCCTCAACCAAACTCCTCAAAACAAACCATTAATCACAAGTATCAAGCACCATGATTACCTTGTCTTCATTCCTTTTCAGGCAACAAGGTTTCAAACACGTGAAATGATCATTCAAGTTATTACTTGTACTTCTCCAATCATTGACAATTTTAGAGTACAAGTATTCATTGAATTCAAATAAAACACAGCATGCACATTTTTGCAAATAGATTTAGGAACTTCCAAAAGTATAGATCATCCCACAAAATCCACTGGACTCTCATCAGTAAGAGTCAACACTTCAATAGGAGAGTCATGAATAACAGCCTTTGGGACATCCTCATCCATTTCAACCTCAAAGTGACATGAATTAGGCTCCTCAACCAGAACCTCTTATAGACTACACCCACTATTCTCTTCTAAAGTTATTTCAAGTTCATTATCACATTCCACAAGAGTTACTAAAGTTTCATTTAATTCCACATCCTCAACTTTCTCACAATAGTCATCATCAACACAAGAAGTGGTCATCATACTTAAGGAATTATCTTGCTTCATAGTCTCAAGGGATGAAACGATTTGATTCACATAGACTCTAATAATTTGAACCCTTGACTCAAATTCAGTGGCAAATTCCCTTTGTTCTCTATTAAATCTCTCTACTGATTCCACATACTCCTCAAATAACCTTTCTAAATGAGGATGAGAGTGAAAAGATGGGGAAATTGCTTTTGAATAATGGCTAAAATGTGGATCCCAAGACTCTTGTTGCTCTAAACTTCCATTAGAACAAAAAGGATAATCAAAACAAGTTTGGTTTCTAGTGAAATCATCTTTCATATAATGACTAATAGTGTTATATGGACAATGCTCATATGAATAATTCTCTCCACAATCAACATTTCCAATCCAATCAGTATTTGCATTCCTTGGTCTCATGCCATCCACATGCATTCTTAATAAAGAACTAAGATATGTCAATTTATCACTGACTGAACCAAATGAAAACTGTGAATAATCCATTTTTTTTTCAAATTTTTTCTTTTAAAAAGACAAACAAGAAAAAATATTAAAATAAAGCAAATCACACAATAAAACAAAGCAAAAATATTCACAAAGCACAAGCTTAAACTACTAAAGGATTTTTAATTCTAATTATAAATTGCCTTGAATCCCGGCCAACGGTGCCAAAAACTTGATGCTATTAAATTTTAAATACTCACGGCAAGTGTACGGGCCGTTGAAATAGTACAATGGCAAATTAAGGTCGTCCCACAGAGATTCAAGGTAATAGATAATTAGGTATTAAAATTCTCATTTTCATTTAAGTTGAGCAAATTAAAGAAGGAAATTGAAAGACAATTTAAACAAATGCAAAATTAATAAATCCAATGATTTAAAGATTTCAGTAGAGGAAAACAACCTAGAGTGGCTAATTGATTGGCGAACTTTTTGTCTCTTAGCTTTGGGGTCCACAATCAAAAATTAACCAATGATTGTGTATAGGCAAACCTATGATCGTTCTCTATTCTTGAGGAGCCTTTTATTGAATCCTAAGTAATCTAAATGTAATGCAAATGCAATGAAAATAAGGGAAAATGGTTTTGGGGTTTTCAAATTAATAAACTAAGGACTATTGCAATTAAATTAAAAGCTAAACTACTCTTTTTGGTCTTTTCTATAAAAAATGGTGAATGAGTGAATGGAATTGTGTTCGAAAATATGAATGAAGAATGCTCTTGGTAATGAAGAGAAATGCCTATCCTTGCTCAAAGATTATAGGAGTTAAAAATTCATTAAGTCTTAAGAAAAACCTCAAGATAACACTTGAGTCTAATATTCTCAATTAATAGTAGTTCCTACAAACATAGCTAACTACTACCTCTTGAGATATTGTTTAAAACCACTTAATGTGTAATTGAAATTGGAATAATGCAACATGAGTCTTCTTGAAATTGAGTGCTAAACATCCCCTCAAAGGTACAAAGCAATCACATTAACTAGACAATAACACGCTAATTAACATAATCTCATTGCAACCACAAAGAAATTCAAACATATATAATTTTTACACTACAAAATCCAATCTCAACTACAAATATCAAACCAACTGAGATAATTAAGATTAATCTTAGTTCCAAAATCATATACAATAATTCCTAAAACTAGGCAATTTAAATATATAATTCTAGACTAATGGAATGATAGAAAAATTCCCTTTGTAGTCCAATAAGCTCAAGCACAAATCCCCACTACCAAGAATCAATGAAAATTAACCTCTCATGATGTCAACAACAGCCACAGATTGTTTGAAAATGATGAAATGGCCAGTGTATTGACAAAAGAAAATAGAAGCTATTGGTGTAGAGTGGAAAACAGAGGGAAGGAAGCTAGCTAGCAGCCGCAATGGTGATACGGTGCTAAGTGACAGAGGTGAGGGAAGCTTCTGGTGGTGAAAATGAAGTTCACGGTGGTGAATCCTCTAAAGGAGGATGAAGAGCATCGGTGGTAGTGAGTCGACTATGGTGAGAAAGAAGTCCCTCAATGCTATTTCTGAAATTCTAGTTTGAGCTCTCTTGAAGCTTTGTCGGTGCCCCGTGTCTCCTCAAAACTGAACCTCTCCGGCGGTGGGTGGTGTGAAGATGAGCTCGGTGTGGTGGTGTCTGATGGTTTTTTGACAGAGGTGGAACAGTCAGGAAACAAAGGAAGGAACAATGGTTGTGGTCTAGTGGTGATGGTGCGTAGTTCCCAACGGTTTCCTGTCTTACCATTATCAATGTCGCAGCTTCTTCTCCGCCATAAATTTGGAAGAATGGTGAAGGTGAAGGGTGAAGCTCCCTCTGGTCTGTTCTTGCCTCTCGAGTCTGCCACTCAGCCAGATCTCTATCCGTGGCTCTGGTGGATAATGAAAGGAAGCTCACTGGCGACGGTGAAGGTGAAGGTGTCGCTGGCGAGGAAGAAGAAGAAGTTGAGGGTGTCGGTTCCAAGGTCCTTGCACTGCGCTTACACACTGATTTTTTGGATCTGTCTTGTGTTGTTGAAGATGAACATCCACAGTGACCTAGCCCTGGTCAAAATGCAAGTTTTGACCACTGTGATTTGTCCTAGGCCCCTTTCCTTCACATCTTTGTAATTTTCACAAAATCTGTGAACCTTTTCTGTAATTTTTCCCATACCTCAAAATATTAATTTGACCCTCCTGAATTTCCAATTTTTTTTTCAAAACCTCTGCAATGTAAAATTAAGCATAAGATAGCATCAAAAGCTCAAGAAAAATTGCACATAGTAATTAACAAATTTATGACCATTTTGCCCCCAATTACAATTAATTCAAAACAATTGCTCCTAACTAAAATTAGTGCTTAATCACGCAATAATGTCCAGGAAAATGCATCAAAATCCCAATTTAATTATTAAAAATCATATATAAAATATGTTTCAATCACTAATCTCTTCTTTAAGTTTTAGAGCATGTATTTACCCAATTAAAAGAACTTAATGCTAATTTGTTAATCTAGAGTTTAAATAGATATAAGTATCTTTGAATTAATCATACACCTCTACCAAATTAAAATTGTTATTCCTAACTAATTTACTCAAGAGGCAATAATTGTCCAATTTCACTCTAATATGATTAATGGGTCCAATAGTTATATTCCTATCCTATTGGAAAATTAGAATAAATTCTAATCCCACATTACTTCATCCTATGATCTAATTAAGATCCCTTTTCCAAGACTAATCTAATACTTAGTGGTGATCAAATACTAAGTGGACAAAATAGAACAGTTAAGTAAACAAAAATTAACACTAAGCGCAAATGAATGGTTCATACATGCTCAAATCCTTAAATTAGTTCATAGCTACTCTAGGTTCAAAGAAAGCCTAGCCACACATCACTTTAATCAAGTTCAAACTAGCAGCAGCAACAAATTTAATATCCAAATCCATGTAAGAAAAAGCACAAGAACAGATTAAAATTTGTTCACTAATCCAGTTCTGAAGCCAGTCACAAGCTCAACACAAACAACATTGTTCACTTTAGCTTTAATGACAGCATCTCTCTTTCTCTGTTGCTCACTGCTAGAGTTAAAATTAGCTCATCCACCAGAGTCTACAATGGAAGCAGCTTCCTATCGCCTCCCTCCAATTCAGCTCGCTTATCACCGTCGAGGACTTGGGGAAGAAGAAGAACCAGAGACTAATAGAGCTTCCCCAAGTCCCACCATCAACGTGCTCTTTGCTGCTCCTCCTCCCTAGTTCAAAACCTCCAAACGATGCTCCTCTTGAAGAAGACGAACTCTCTCCACTCTGAAATTGTCGACCGACTGTGTTTCTTTTCTTCTCTGTTTATATTCTAACCCGTAGCTTTCCACTGAAAGAGACCCAGCCCATCTCCAATCCAATTAGGTCTCCCCCTTCTCCATCAACAAAACACTGTTGTCCCATATATGAGCCCAAAGGAGTCTTCAAATTGGTATTCAAAGAAATTAGTCCAACCTTCCACGTGGCCCATGTATTCTCTTCTTTAGACTTTGATTAGGCAATTGCTTCACAGCTTTTCATTCATAAAGTAGAAACCACGTCACCTAATCACCTAAGGAAAGAAAAAGAATATTTAATAATAATAACAAAAAAAATACTAACATAAAGCCAAATGAATATGATATGGCATCTTTTTATTGTATTATTATTTTTTTATTTTAAAAATATTGAAAAGTATAATATTTAAAATAAAATCCCCAAATAATGCACCAACTTGATATCTTATAAAATCTCAAGAAAATCATCTTAAATTAGCATTGATAACTCCTCAGTTATATAAAAATATATATCAAATATATTAAAATTAGGGAATTATCAAGTGTGACATCCTACAAGTGGCCTGCGAGTAATGTCCTTGATCCAATGTGATGACATTGTGAAGCTCAACCGCTGTGGTTTCCCAAAGGCAAAGTAAAAGCATATACAAGGTGCCATTATGAAACTCCATGTCAATCAAGGTTTTATGGACACTCCCCCAGAACAACACGCCAGCTTTATGTTTGTGAGTGGTGCATGGTAGATGTGCCAGCAGGGCACACTGGGAAGAACTTCAGGTCACAGTCGGCATTCTTGTTTCCTACCAAGTTGCCAGTTGTCAGAATAATCTGATTAGCTCTGTGAAGTATCTCACTCCACTCACCTCTTGCACTTCAATTTCCTGCATGTTTGGAACTTGAAAAAAAATGTAGAGTAAGTTGAGGGAAGGTGGGCTCGCTCTCGCTCATTTGCTTTTCGTAGATGTGGTCAAGGATAAAGAATGGTATTTGATTTTCCAAAATGGAAAAATCAATGAAAATGGCTACCATCTTATCCCTACTTGCAACTTCCTCTCATCAACTTCACTCCAAAAGTTGTAGTGGTTCCGAAGAAAGAAATTAAAGATGAAACATGCATCTTTGAGAATAATCTCACCCTATTATTGACCAGTTAAGAAACTTGGGCTGTATAATAGGCTTTTATCCTATCTAACTTTTCTTCGATGGTTATGGCGTACAACTTAAGTATGCCATGTCATTCTATGGCAGCCATCCTTAATTTGTTGGAACTCCCTCATGTACCTTTCTTTTGTTCTTTCAATTTGTTCAACTGCCTTTATCTAATGGAACAAAGGACCAAGGGATACTCAAGTATTGAGACATTAGGGTAACTTCAAGTTTGAATTTATTCAAATTACTCCTTCCTTAGTAACCCTCGGTCTTTTGTTCCATAGGATGAGGGCACTTGAAGAAATGGAAAGAACAGAAAGGAAAGTGTATGAGAGAGTTTGAGCAAATTAAAGAATGGCTTCTATAGGAAGACTTCATACTAGAGGTTTATGCCATGACATCTAATAAAAGTTAGACAAGATAAAAGCCTATTATGCAGCCCCCTTTCTCTTAACTAACCAAGAGTTGGGTGACATTATTCTCAAAGATGCATGTTTCATAATTAACTTCTTACTTTGGAACCACCACAACACCTGGAGCAAATCTGACCAGAGGGAGGGCCAGGTGGGGGATAAGTTTACATACATTTTCACTGATTTTGCCAATCTGGAAAATCAAATGCCATTATTTATCCTCCACTACCTCTATGGAATGTACCTAAGTGAGCCGATGACTTTCCCTCAACTCACCCAACATTATTTTCAAGTTTTAAAATTGTGAGAGATTGATGTGGAAGAGGTGTTTAAAGTAAGCCACTTTACCTAGCTAGTCAGATTACTCTTGCTACTAGTAGCATGAGAGGAAACAAAATGTTGCATGTGACCCTCTTTCTAGTTAACCCTGCCGGTACATCTTTTAAGTGCCACTGACCTACATAAAGCTTTCATGGTATTTCGGGGGAGTGTCCAAATAACCATCATTGATGTGGAGTTTCCCAATGACACCTTCTTGTACTGATCGGGCTAATTGGCAAGAACTTCAGGTCACGAATAGCAATCTTGTTTCTTCCCAAGCTACCAGTTGCTAATGTAAATCTAACTAGCTCTGTGAAGTGCCTCACTTCATCACTTCTTCCCCCTCTACCTCCCGTTTTTTTAGAACTTGAAAATAATGGAAGGTGAGTTGAGGGAACGTCGGCTTACTCAAGTACATTCTATAGAGATGGTGGACGATAAAGAATAGTATCTGATTTTTTGAAATGGAAAAATTAGTTAATATAGCTATCATGTTAACCGCCACCCCCAACTCCCACTTAATAGCTTCGCTTCTAGTGCCATCGTGGTTTTAAAGAAAGAACCTGGAAATAAAAATGCTTCTTTGAAAATAACCTCACTCCACCCTTCGTCACTTAAGAAAATGGGGGATTCATAACAGGCTTTTATGGTGTCAAACTTTTCTTCAATGGCTTTGGTGCACACGTCCAGTATGCCATGTGTTTCCATGGTAGCCATCCTTTGCTCGAACTTTCCCATATACCTTCCTTTTATTCATTCCATTTGTTCAAGTAAGGAATAATATGTGTAAGTTATGTTCCCTTTTTAAACTAACAAGCACCGCGCTTTGCACAGGAACAACAACAACTTCACACAAAAACATTAACGTAAGTTCTAGTCGTCAAGAAACGTTACAAAAGAAGGGGGAAAATTAAACTCTCCCCTCATAACCATTAAAATTATCGCATTACAACAAATCCACCTGAAAAGGCGTCTACACTAATCCAAAAGCCATAACAACCATCATATAAAGAAGGGTTGACAACCCAGTAACAACTTTTTACACAAACAACAGTTCTTCAGTGAACATATAAACAAACCAAACCTTTTAAACAAATTACACGAAACATGTATACATGCCAAATGACTTCATAAAATCTCACGTCTGCTGCTCTATGTTTCTGAATATCTCCCTATAAACGACATTGGTAGTTGTATTCTTTTGATGATCACTCCCGTCATGTATAAGAATTTTCAAACCTGCAATATTCTTAACTCTTGATAAGGCTACATACAATTGGCCATGTGTAAACACTGGATTGGATAGGTATAAACCAACATTTTGTAATGACTGCCCTTGACTCTTATTAATTATCATCGTAAAAGACAAGGCAATAAGAAATTGCCTTCTCTTCATTGTAAAAGGAAGACTACTGTCTGAAGGATTCATATCCATTCTATGAATCAAAACCTTTTGATTTGGGTTTGACCCGTTTAATGTTATTGCTTGGATGACATTTTTTCCAAGTGTGATATGTAACCTGGTTCCGTTGCATAACCCATTAACTTGATCTATATTCCTTAATAGCATTATAGGTACTCCAACCTTGAGAATAAGATTATGCCTGGGCAAACCTAAACAATTAATTGTATTCAAGAACTCCGTCCTGTACAGATCTTCAAATCCATCAACCTCTTGCGATGACTTACAAATAGTATCACAACTATAGTACTCCATCATATCACCAGGTCATAAAGAGCACATGTATTCATTGACATGATTTACACTCTCAATCGTAGGGCATAGAATGGCTCGGCTATTGAAGTAATCTGAATTACCTAAATTCTCCAGCAAGCCGGGGTAAGTTGCTGACACAATAGCATGCATAGGATCTTGATAATTTCGAATGAGGAATTCTTCAGGAATGTCAACCTCTGTAATGCCATTATAGGGCAAACCCAATTTACCATCACCTATATCTAGAAGCCATTCTGAAAAAAGTTGTAATTTATGATTGTCTGGATTACACGAAGAAGAAAATCTCATGTTTTCTATGAGATGAAAAATTGTACATGAATCCCATAAATATGATGAAGTAATGCAAGCATTCACAATAGTAGCTCTCGGCCCCCTTGGGATAACAGGTAATGATTGGCTAAAGTCACTACCCATCAACACCGGCTTCCCACCAAATGGATGGTTGGAATGCATAATGTCCTTTAACGTTCTGTCAAATACTTTAATACAAAAGTGTTGTACCATCGGTGCTTCATCCCATATTATCAATTTAGTAGACTTAATCAACTCGGCCAACATAGAATTTTGTTTAATATTGCACATTGAATCTTCGTTAACTGTAATGGGTATTGCAAACCTCGAATGATCCGTCCTTCCAAACTGTAACAATGTGGCTGCAATACCGCTTGACTCAACGGTCAGAACAATTTCACCTTTAGATCGAAGTAATGAAGTAAACACACTCCATAAAAAGGCTTTGCCAGTTCCTCCATAACCATACACAAAGAAAAACCCATCAACACTCATGTTCAATGAAGACATAACTGTATCATAAATAAGTTTCTGCTCTGAATTCAATGAATTGATTATTGCCACTGATTGCGCTCCTAGCTCAACTTTATCATGTTGTAATTCTTGTTGAATCAGATAATTACCGACATCAACATGACTGACCGATAAAGGTAGTGGGAGCGAAGGAAAATTTGATAGGCTCCTCCCATTTAGCTGCAACAAACTTTCAATCTTAGAAAGTGTAGCTTGCTCTCTTTCTGATGCTGATATCTCTATCCCAACATGAGTGAAAATATTTGAGTCAAAACATGTGTGTTCAGAAACGGTTAAAATGAAAAGGCTAGCAGGGATATGAACTTACTTGAAGACATATCATTACTATATAGGATATATAATAGACTTCTAACATAATTTGAGAAGTTTCATTCCAAACAACCTCAGACTGACTTAAACAACTACACAATAACATGGTACGCAGTAAACGACATGTTGCCCAAACTGAAGCTTCCTTCAAGGCAGAGATGAATTCAGTGTCATCGTCTAATAATCCCAATGTAATACATGCAGCACGATATGTTGGATGATACCATCAACTATCCTAATAGCTTCATAAGATGAAGGTCCTTTAACTTTGGTTAACAAAATCCTTAGGAAATATAGTTCTCCAGATGAAGGTGAAGCATAAGTAAGACGTCCAATTGCAAATCCTCTTTTCCTTTTTTTTCCATATTCGTTGCCTCCGATGATACACATAATATTATGGGAATTCATAATAATAAAGTGATTTAGCCAAATCATCATCTTTGTTTTGTTTCATCCAAGCAAGAAACATAGACTCACACACTCTAGGCTTGTCTAGGATCTTAGCCATGTCATCAGTGTTAGAATAGATGACACATTATTGGTTTGGTAGATGAAAACTTAACCTTTCCACTGGTGGGAACCTATGATGGATATCAAAACCAAATATATGCCAAGCAACCTTACTTGCAGAGATATAACAAAAATTATAATACTGTTGAATTTCATCTAGTGATTTTTGAGGATTGCCATTTTGGTCACTATCATAAATTGAGGCTACCACACGGTCATTACCTCTACTTGATGTGAGCATGAAACTACTTGAAAAGGTACTTAATTACAATATATTGGTTACATTTTTCAACATTGATGCGAGCATGAAACATGGACAACAATGTAGGATTATATGGAACTACAAACCTGTTATCTAATGGAATGCCTTTAACTTCAATAGACTTTCCATCTTCTCTTATTCTATATATTGGAAAGCCTTCTTGGTCTACACTTGTGGCTTCATTAAATTTCGTAGGAAAGAAGTTCTTGCATTTTTTGTCCACCATACATTGTGCTTTAGGATTAAGATGTCCACAGGGAGAATACATCATGACCTTTTGCACCAACTCATATAACTGAGGATTAGAATCCACATCTGGGATTTCAGCAGAAATAATTTTGTCAATATCAACAGGATCTTTCAACTTGTCATGTTCTGCAAGCCATATAAGGATATGAGCATGTGGCAAGCCTCTCTTCTAGAATTCAATGGTATAAACTTCTGCAATAAATGAGGGAAAATAAGTAAAACTAAGTTAACACTTGTCGTAACTGAAATATTGCAAATAGAATTTGTAAAAGAAGCCATTACATAAATGACACTATGTATATGTACCTGCATGTATGTTGTCAAATATTTTTTTTGAATAACCTGTATTAAAGCTCTTAGTTTGAGTTTGAAAATCCTGGATAAGATGTCAGCCCTGTTTGCAGCAGACAGAGAAGCATTTTGGCAGTATCTTGAGATTTCAGGCCACTATGGGTTGCATGTGAAGGTTATGAATAGATCTGGATACCCAGCAAATCTACATATTGTCATCGCATCTTGATAAGCCTGGATCATGTAACATGCTCCACCAGTAAAAGAAGAAGGTAGGACAATGCATTTCCCAGTAGTTGCTGCACTTCTTTCCCCACTAAATAAAGTATCTGACAAACCTTGGTACATGTCCGCGCGAAGTTCTTTCTGATGTGTCCTAACCCATAACAACCTTTGAGCCTCAATCATTGTGTATGCATCAACCACAAATTGCTGGAATAGCCTTCCAGAATACAAAATAGTTGACACTTCATCTCTATCCATCATCTTATAAACAAAGTATTCTCTCATACTAACTCATTTCTTTCCTTTATTAGTAGCCGTGAGGTCATCTTGAAAATGCTCTATATCGTCTCTATAACCATCTTCTTCTCTAGGAAATAAAAGAGGGTACTGTAATGGAAGATATGATGGATGCAACTTATGTAGCCTTTATGGTGTACCAGACAACTCCTCAACAATAATGTCTCTCCGCTGAAAGTCAATATCAATATCTCTAAGTATCAATACTGCAACTTCAGAAGCGGATGGCAAATTATGTGTTTGGCCATCATGTTGTTTGTTACTTATTAAACGTAATTTCAAGCATGAGGATGAGGCCTACTAATCATTGTAGATGCCATTCGATACTGTTGCATAAATGGATTACTTGGTCTAGCAAATTCTTAATCAAATCAACAATGACCGCACTAATGCTTGAGTCCTTCAAGTGCTTACTGATAAAAAATGAATGCAGTTGCATTAGATAAACAATATTAATTACCATTAATTAATCATCTTTAACATAACATAAGAATATATACTATATTTACCTCACCGCAGAAATCCTATTTTGAATTTCATTCTCTATGTCATAGATGTACAATTGTAAGTACACAGGTTTTGCTCCATGTTCAGGTAATAGACTACCTATATGATGGTAATTGAGTCCGAATAGAACAAATGTGTATGGTCCACTACCATCATTTTTAGCATGATCAATTTTCCAACCTATTGATGTAAATGCAAACATGTTGTATGACCTAATGTTTGCATGGAAATTCTTAGACATATCAAAGTTTTTTTCAAAGAACAGATCGTATAATATTGACGGGGGGTCTTTGTTTTTTGGAAGCATTACTCTTCCTCCATGGCAACACATTGTAAAAGTTTTCCCAACTACATTATGTTGATTCTATACCCTTTCATTGAACCACATCTTTGCACCACATATTCGACACACACAAGAAGCATCTCCCTCACCAATGTACTCTACAACCTTAGATACATACGTCAAGCACTGTAAGTCCTTATCATTACTAAGTTGTCCCAACTAAAGTGTACCACTAATTAATTACCTACCGATAGTTAGTGGTCGCCTCCTTGTTCTCTTTTGCAGTATATTTTGAACAGTAACGCCAACCTCTAATATTCTATCAGCAGTATCGGAATCTGAACCAAATAATATTAGTAAATAGTTCATAAAAATCATACATATACTTATCATCGTATAGAGGTAAAATACCTTTTGTCGAATATGATTGCCTCTTACAGGCCTTAATATCACAATCCAATTCATCATAATATGTGAACTCAATATTTTGATAGTATTGTTCTGGACCTATTCATCAGGGAAAAGTATATGTAATTATTCAAAGCATAGCAAAACCAACTAATCATCACCATCTAATGTCCACTTTATAACATAAGTGGAATATGACAAACACAATTCCTTTATTTCTCACGCCAATAAACCATAATTGCCTTTAACATCTTTTCAAACATATCTACACATAACTATTATATATGACTCCAATGCGAACAAAAAAATACACAGGTATGATGGCATATATAGGGACACAATACATCTAACATATTTTTTATTAATCATCGGAATGGTAGAAATTGATTTCCTTGACATGACTCGTAATGGAGGACAACCTGCATGTGTTAGAGGAGACCGATTGTTGACAAATGACTGTTGTTTTATTGTTGATAAATTGGCGAATGAAAGAAGTTTGGTTGATGGACTTGTTGAAGTTCTATATGGAGTAGTGTGATTGGTAGTTGAATCTGTACAAATATGAAAAAATATTAATAATTGGTAGTAAAGACATGATCCATTAATGAACAGATGCAGCGCTTAAGTAAAGATAAGTAGTAATAGTGGTCATAAATGGCATAAAGTTTTGTCAGGATGAACCATAAATAAATATAGCACGGAAATAAGATTTTCGGTGTTAGACAATTTTGTCACCTTTAATTGATTATTTGAAGTTAAAATTCAGACGTCGTGTTGCCTCAGGAGCTTGGAAATTTTTACTTTGACTGTTTGAAGAGTGTGTGAAACCTATGCTATGCTGGTTAGAATCTATTTCCATAGATCTAAATCTGTGGCTTTGGTGTTGAATGGTACTGTTTCTAAAGTCCATCTCCCCTGTTTAAGTGCATTTATTAGAGGACAGAATAATTGCAATATGTATTAAACCTATTAGTGAGCATAAATAAAATTGACTTACCAGGACTTTTGAAATATTTAAACGGTGAGTTCTCATTATCCAGCACATTTGTGATATCCTGAAAAACAGTCCTTGTAGCCTATTCTTTGTAGTCAGTTTGGACTCCATTATTTAAGAGTGGTCTTTTCTTTGGAGGGATCTTCAACAAACATGTTAAGGAAAGTAAATTGTTAGTGTAAGTACAGACATATAAATTGTAATGCAGTGAGTATCAAAATAGACTGTTTTAGCAAAATAAGCAACACTGTTAACTTATCAACCATTTACTCATGAATGACTATTAGAAATTATAAAATTGATACAACTTGGATGAAACAATCGGCAGAGATGGACATTTAATATGTGAAGGATTGGAAATGTGATATATTGGAATAGGTAAATGACTCAGAGATAATAATGGTATTGCAAAGGCAGAATTGTTGCCAGTGCGGTTTAGTATAAATGAAAGGACAACTATTAATGTTATGTTTGTTTGTATATAGTATCTATATTGGTGGAGCTTATATAATGTGATCCAATGTCATTATACATAAGTAACAGATTGTTATAATAAAGCTAAATTTTATATTTGATCTCTATTAAATTTTATGTTTGATCTATATTTTTTTGTCATCTTCTGTCCATGCTTACAACTCAAACTCTTATCCAGTAAGATTGGTTTTGTTAAGTACTGCATGCATGTTAAACTGATAGATTAGATAAGCTTCAAAGTGTTTCCAATTTTAAAGTGTCCCTTATTGACAACATGAAACAAATGTCAGAGCAAAATACTTAAGATCGATGATATTTAAAAAAACGAAAGAGACTACAAAGAAGCAAAACTATAACTACCATAAAAAAAGATCCAAAAAGAAATAGTTGATAGCTTCAGTAATAGTGCCAAAACCCTCTTATGCAAATAATCATTAGAAACATTTATATCAGCAATAAAAAAAAGGATTAAAAAAATGGAATTGGAAATTGTGTATTGAAAACTTGATATGTAATAAAGAATGCGGCTAACCTTTTCTTTAAGTCATATGGCTTGTCCAACGGTTGAGTAAAGAGACTTTACCTGGATTAATAGTTGTTCAATGCTGAAGGTTGCTCATCAAAAACCATAGATTATGAATTTTTTCACACTCATGAGTGTGAAATCTCTCGTGACAGGGAAAAAAACACATTTGATATGTATAATGCATTCATAATATTCTATGACCATTTCAATATCTTTTGAAGTTGATAAGTATATAAAGCTTTCTGAACTTGATATGGGGTAAAAATTATGCTAATTACATATGTCTGTCAGCCTAAGAAAATTTAAACTATGATTTTCAAAGTATATAATTATAAGCTGTCGCTTATTGACAACATGAGAATAATATGACAGAAAATTCATTTAACCTTAATGATATGATCATTACTAATAACCTTTACAAATGAGAAGAATGCTATGACATAACAACATGTCAAAATTGTTGAGAAAAAAAAGGACAGGTAAGGAAAGACCTTCATGATGACAAATCGAATGACGGTGAGAAAAGAAAATGTGTAGAATGTCATGAATTTTGGATGTGGTTAGTGATGCTAGCAACATTTAGCATGATTTAGTATAGCTATATTAGAAGTGTTGGAAGTAGATGCATTTACTGTTAACATCTTTCAACAAAGTATTGGAAGAAATGAACATGAGGTTAGGAAAAGCATTTAGTAAACTATTGTCGAAGTTACTGAAGAACGCAAGTAAACATGATCCACCAATGACCTTCTGAATTTTCCCGATTGAGCAAAGCACATTGTGAAAATAAATTTATGAACTTAAATAATAAATGTTAAACATAGTATCAATTGAGAGATAACACTGATGAAGTTAAGACATAACTTCAATGAACATTTTGTATATGTTCCTATGATTAACCACATGCAGCAATATTAAAAGTCATCCAAGTTAATAACCTCAGTCAATGGATCATGCATTTTTTTGGCTTGTGTTTGCAACCATTTACCTTTGTCAAAGTAAGAAGCAATGATATGAACAATTCAAAAGCTATTTACTCATGAAGTCACTTACAGAGTGGCTGAGACTTGGCTTTTACCAATATGTAAGAAGCATAATTTTCTTCATCTAGCAGCAAAAGCTCTTTGTTTTAATGATAATTTATTAGAATGAGTTATAAGAGTGGGGAGGACTCTGGAAAATTAGATATGCCTTCCACAGTAACAACAATTGAAATCTGATTTCATTAGTGTGTACTATGAATTTGTCCCATGTTGACAACACTAAACTAACTTGATAACAAAATCCTTTAATCTGAATGAATAATGGTCAAAAGAAATAAGAATACATTAAAACAAAACCATACCTAGCATAAATAAGATGTTAAGACATAGAGTTTAAAGCTTGAGTAGCCATGCTAAAAACCTTTAATCTGGATGACATATAGGTTGTATGACAGAAGGAATACTGGATAAGAAACAATAATAGTAGTGGAAATGTAGCAAATACGTTGAATGAGTACTGAGTATGAGTGTTCGAATAATATAGGATAGAGGTAATTGGTTAATATAGAAGGCAAAAAGTTAATACTCATCCTTACTTTTTGATGACAACCTTCAACAAGCAACATTCTTGTATGGTATTGGAATGACAATAGATTGATCATATATGCTTTTAAGAGAGTTAGATGTACATAACGCCTGATTCAACCACTAAAGTCGTGCTACAAAATATTTATTACAATATTTATACAATATATCTACCCCCTAACATGCTATACAAACCAAATATCTTTCATAAGGTCAATCCAGTAACAGTGCAAAGATAGCAGTGTAGAGGTGTCATTAAGTGATGTTTGTGACACATCATTAGCTATATCCAATATGGAAAATGCAGAACCTATTGAAGCTACTAAAGCAAACCAAATCTTCCATTATGAATTAAATCTACAACAAATCTTGTCATCTGATGCAAATCTAACAACTACCATACTCCATCATAAAAAAAATCTTGAGTATACCTACTGTAGACCTAATATAGAAATGATTTAAACCCATAATTGCAAAGCTTAAATAATTGATAAGGAATATATATATATATAATAGGAAGTCCATGACGAAAAAAACCACAATATGGCTTGTATACTCATATTATAGTGCTGCTATCATTAAAAACAAACATCATACATCATATAAAAAATAATGACAAGAGCTATTGCAAACCTATTAAAACAATGACTTAGACCCACAATTGCATAACTTAAATAAGTGATAAGGATCCTATATATATATATAATAACTGATAAGGTTCCTATATATATAATAGGAAGAGGAGAACGTTTCAAAAACAATACTATGGCTTGTCGGATAATTCCAAAGATCAAAACTCATCTTGAGGTAAAAAATTTGCCCCCACCATTTTTTATCAAAGATGATGCAGCAAGGATTATGAGTAATGTGTCATCATCAATAGCATAAACATATAATGTGGGTAAAGATGGGTGAACCATCTTATCCTATATATTAACCATCTACACATCACAAGCCCCTTTGCATATATAAGATCAAAAAGAATTCAACCTGAATTAATCACATTCACTAATATTGGAAGCCAACTCATTTAATAAACACACTTCAAAAGCTCCAATTATTCATATAAAAAACTATGTTACCAATGGTTCTTATTCATACCTCAAAAGGCTATATTTGAAATAGCGCCCTAAAACTTAGTCTAGCATCAATAGCCTTTCTGTCTTAATGGGAAATGCATTCATACGTGTACATACCTTTTGACTACTGTGAACACGTGTGACATTATTTTAGCTGTGCTCATAACATTCTAGCTGTTTAATGAAAACCATGAATGGGTTTTTAACTAAACTTCACCAATGATAATGTAGGTAATTCACAACAACAACATACCTTTGTCATATTAAAATGAAAAGGAATATAACAGAACTGTTAACATTACAGGCCCCTCATATGCTAATATTGGTGGTAGCCTAATATGATTGACAGCAAAAGGACTTACAAATCAGAACACCATTTCAATAAGATTTCATATGCTCCACTAGATAGCCAAAAACGATAACTACTTGAGATGTGAAGGGGAGTTTTACACAAAGACACATAGTGAATGACATTACAGGAATAGAAAGTAATACATCCTACATTAGGACTTAAAGTACTAAAGGAAGTAGATCAATCTACTCAAATCTTCTCCTGCTTGATTGACTTCAGTGGTTTTGAATATGTCTTTGCTGGTGATTCAAGTCCAATTGTGACACTCTTTGAACTCTGACCAGAAGTTTTTTTTGAAGAAACCTTCCTCTTCCCCTTTAGAGGAACAACAGGGATAACATCAGAAGCAGACACACTATCTAACTCTATAGTAGGGAAAGTTTCAAATAACGTAACACATGCATCGCTAGCTGCTGGGCTATTAGCTTCAATAGTAGGATTGCTCACGAAGATAAATTCTTCTTCCTCATCATTAACTAATTCACTTGGTTCTGCAGCCTAATACACATTGAAATGACATAGCATTTGGTAAATAACAACATAGATAATTGGCGTAGCAATATAATGTATATTCGGTTTTTCCTCACCTGATTAGTAGCTTCATTGAACTCAGTCATAAGATCAGCACACTCAGCATACGATGCAACCGTACACTTGAGTTTGGGTGCTCCTTGTTATACTTCTTCAACTTCATCTTCAGAAGAAATTTCTTCCCAATCAAGGTGTTTATTTCACTTGGGAACTCATAATTGATTGCCTCCTATTTATAACCATAAAAAGAGAAGTGAAAATGTGTTTGGAGTACTGCAATGATTTACAAAAATGAATATTCATACCTCAGAAATATCAGCTTTCAGCTTAGTGGCAGTTTTCTTCATAAGCTTACATGCATGCTTGTCAAAGAGGACAACAGAGGCAGTTCCAGATTCATCACCAATAAGGTAATTAATCCTCAGCTTGCCAAAAAACACCATTTCTGTTATCTATACCTTTCCAGAGAATAATAAGCATAACTGATCCATACTATACTTATTTAAAATGACCATACTTTGATGTGATCCTACAGGGTTTCCCCTTATAGTAATTGCTGCTACATGTAGCTGTTCCGTTTTCCACTTTCGGTTTAGTGCCACACCTCGTACACCCCTCATAAACCCAATTGTGACAGGTTTCAAATTTCTTAAACTCACACAGAACAGCAAAATAATTCTCCTGCAGAATGGTATATATTAGATACTTCTGAAATCTCACAAGGAAAAATTAAAAAACACATATTGAAATCCACCACTTCCTGGTTAGGGATGTCAGATACTTTGACTCTGGGAGTGTTTTTCAGAATGCTTTCAACGGCAAAATGGGACCTCTCAGACTGAACACTTTGACTCAATGAAGAAATCGTTGGAGATGGCAAGTTCAGAGCACTGTGGGGAGGTAAGTATAAAGTCAACAATAAATACATGAGGAAGGTTAGGACAAATAATGCGATGTGATAAAAATTTAGATTCCATTCATAGTAACCCATACCTTGAAAGAAATTGTTTGACTTCTGCAAACTTGCCATTCAACTGGATCTTAGTGGCATGAAAAGAGCTGCAAATCTTCGGATGACCTTTAAAATAGATAGCACACTTAATTAGCAACCATACACTATTGATATAGAAATCAAAAGACTTAAGAGCAAACTAACCACTCTCATCAAAATCAAACCTTGCAAGCTGAGCAACTAACACTAAAGGCTTATGCATGCCATTGAAATCATTCATATAGAAATTCAGTGCACACTCATATACAAAACCATATGGATACTATTCTCCCTGCGACACATACAATCTGGAAATTAAGTATAATATAATACATAATTGGCTTTGGCATATAAAATAAATACAACATTGTCTATGTACCTCTCATCACTCAATATCAGTCACATCTTACTCTTAACATCAGATCCTGAATGGTATTCCTCTAAAGGGCCAATAGATATGACAAATCCAATGACATCTGAGGAAAAATGGATAAGTTAAATATGGTCTAAAGTGAGTTAAGCATCATTGGAAAGATAACGACTTACCAAATAGGTACATGGTGTGCTTGTTAACAGTTTGAGTCAATATGTCTCTAATGGGAAAGAAGCTGAAAACAGTTGTGGCCAAATTAAAAAGCAATTTGAACTTGTGCTTTACAGCCTTGAAATATTTCCCATTAGGTATGACCTCTAGATTTGCAATAAAGTATGAACGACCCTCCATAGGATCTTTCTCATACTGCTTGAAAAAATACTTGTTCATTATTGAGGTCTGTATCTTACTACCCTATAGACATAGATGAAAAAATTAAAGCTATTGTGTAAATATACATATTGAAGCTAACAATGTAGTAAAGTTTTTGTATGTAAAACTATGAGAACTATTTGTGGGGTAAGGTTTTGGATAAATATATATGCCTTCTAGCCTAAGAACATTTAAGATATGATTGTCTAAGCTTGTGATTATAATTTTTCGCTTACTGATAACATGAGAATAATAAGATAGAGAAATCCTTTAACCTTAATGATGTGTGAAACCCACTGATTGGAATCATTATTAGTGACCTTTATATGTGAGATAAATGTTATGCCATACCAGCATGGCATAACAGTTGAGAAAGAAAAAAAGCAAGGTAAGGAAAAACCTGGATGATAACAAATGGAATGATGGGAAGAGGAGAAAATGTGGATAATGCCATGACTTTTAAAAGTAGTCAGATTTGGTATCAACATATACTATGATTTAGTATAGGTATATTAGAAATATAGTAAACAACAGCAATTACTACCAACATATTTGAACAAATGATTTAAAGAGTTGAAGAAGATGAGGTCAGCAGAGGCATTTGGTAAATTATTGCCTAAGTTATGCAAGAATGCAACAAAAGAAGATTCACCAATGATCCCATGACTCTTTGAACAGAGCAGAGAACATTGTGATAATCAATTTACAAAAACATATTGGGAACTGAATTTATGATTGACCAAATATATCATAAAAGCGATATACCTTGAAGATAACGTATGCAGCAAAGTTAACCAACTGACCTCTTGGTCCACCATAAGGAAACAAACGGCATACAACTGATTTGGTGAGTCCTTCTGATAGCTATTCCACCTTCTCAACACATGTACCACAATTCGCCACATATGGTGCTATCATCAATATCTTTAATCATTGAACATCTCCTAACCGCCATTGATGACAACAAATCAGCTAACAATGAAAACAGATACCAAAGTGCTATATATTGGGAAAACTGAGGAAGTGATCACACTTAAATAGAAGTATTCAATCAAACATATGCAGCATTAATTATTTATGACATGGTCAGAACTTTTCCAATTTTTAATTAGCTTGCAAGGCATTTGCGTGAATGGTATAGTTTCAAGGCATGAAAGTTTAATAGTTAGGCATGGGGCAATCTAAAGAAATCAGTAGTATGATGAATCAGTAGTAGACAGGTTATATGATCATACGTATACATGTATAGACTATCTGTATGACCTACTGCCTTAGGCGTCAGTGTAAGAAGATAAAACTTATTATCAGAGAAGGTAACCTAATCAGCATTCAAAACTATATATTGGAAAAATCTTGAAGATCACAATTGATTTGACATTTTGTAAAAAGAAACTATCACCAAAGTGAGGAAAATTGAATGTGCTCAGAGATGCTAGCAAGAGTAAAGTCTGATTAAGTATAGGTACATTAGAATTTGATAAAGCATATGCAACTGTGGAGGCAATTCAGAAATTTGATATAATCCTTTCAAATCATTGCTGAAGATAAGATTAGGCAAATGGTTTAGTGAGCTAAAATTGATGAAGTTGAATCATAAATGACCTTCACCAATGACCGTATTAATTTCAACATAGAAAAAGACAGTCAGACAATACATTTATAAACTAAAAGCATAAATGTAAAATATATTACCTTGGGATTCTTGACCTCCATCGGCAATTTATTTGGCAACTTCTACTACAGTAGAGTCATAGATAGGTCAATACTTAGTGTTCTGGAATGTGTAAGAACCATTATGATGGTTATCCAACTTGAGGCAGTTGACAATTGAAGCTATACCTCTGCACAAAAGAAGGTCGTGGGTCTGGCGATAAGTTTTCAGAATGATATGTAATTTCTCAAGTTGGTCACCATACAATGACCTACTTTGTTTTTGAGGTTGCCATACTTAATGACTGGTATTTAAGGTGTACTAAGGTAAATGATAAACAATAACGCACTCTAGGTTGATTTAAGTATTTTAATACATTACTAATTGGATGATTCATCAAGATTGATAGAACATGATTAAATCTACTGGTTACTTTATGAAAGGTTAATAAACATGAGAAAAATGTCATTTGAAATGGTCATAACTTTATTGTTGGTTTAATATTTTGCAATTCATTAGCGTCTATGATCTAGTCTTAAGGCATTTACGTTTATAAACTTAAATCATAAATGTTATATATAGTACCAAATGAGAAAAGCTTCACATTATAAGTATTTGAATACATTGGTAATAAGATTATTCAACCACAATATAGGTCAAAGAGACACTAACCATTTTGCATTCATCTCTATGTACTAAATATAAATACAATGATAGTAAGAAAATGAAATTTGTATTAACTGGTTCATTAAGGGTAGAACTCCTTTCTAAAAATTTCCATATCACCAAAACATGATGCTAGTGTCAGATTTCACTACTAAATCAGCAAGAACATATATAAATATAGTTTTATCTGTTATACTTTCAAACTTCATTGTCCATGCCATCATTATACTTCATCATACCATCATACCGCATAATACATCCCCAAACTTTATATACTCATTAAATCACTTACATAATGGCCAAACTTACCCGTATAATAACAACTGTCATACATATTCAAGTAAGGATCATTGGTACCTCATACTTCCTTAACAATCACTTTCAGAAACTACACCTACATGTCAAATCATGTAACCTGTTCAGTGTTTAAAACAAATCAGGCAAAAAAAATCATTGATTATGACACTTGAAATGACAGAAATTTAAATTGTACTCATTTAAATTACACTCAATAATCTACTCCACGTGATTTATAGAGTTGCAATACCTTGGTAACTGGTTCTTTATTGCCTATACTTGTTCCATAGTTCATTTTGTCAAAATAGAAACAAATAATTAGTTCAGAAATAAAAATAGCCAATCCTTGAGATTGGTCATGCGCACAAGGGAAATCGTTTTGGATATGGTTAAAGCAACTAAACTAACATAAAAGATTCACACTATTGATATTAAACGGGAAAAAATTAATCAATTTTTTATGAATGAACATAACTAAGGTATTGTGATTGAATACCTAGAAACACTCAAATATTTTCTTAATTGGTTCAGTAAGAATATATTCAGGACCAATGAAAGATATATTGTTTCAGAGTTTCTTGACTGGTAATTGTCCAATTAATGGGTGAGCTATTCATGTAGAACACGTTTCTTGAAATTTGCATATGACCAAAACATGATGGTGTCACATTTCACTACTAAATCATCAACAACATAGATAACTTTTGTTCTTCCCATTACTTTCACAATTGCCTGTCTATGCCATCAAAACCCTTTATCATACCCTTTAACGATTCACAGTAAAAGATAATGGGTTTGATGATAATTCATCATAAGCATACATAACTTTGTGGACTTGATCTGGGGGAAAATAATTCTCCAAATATATATAACTTTCTCCTAAAGATAATTATAAATATGTTCTTCTTAATATGTAATTCTAAATTGTCCCATATTGACAACATCAACATAATATGACAGTAGAATACTTATAGTTTAGTGAGATGCAAAGCCTCCAAAACATGTATGTTGCAACATACAGAAATATTCAAAATAAGGCCATGCAAGACCATAAATCTACTAAGATAAAAAGACCTTCACCCATACAAATATACTCCTGCACTTTCCTGGTATGGCTTTTTGACAAGAGCAAAGCCCTCAACTTAAGTATTTCATTGAATCTTGGGTTCCAAAAAACCCTTGTTGCAGAAGCATAATTGGTCATTGTCACCTTCCCTGTAAAAGAGCAGTACAACCAAATCAGTACAAAGCATGCATAAAACAGAAAAAACATTGCTATAGAGGTAATTATATACCTGGCACTTTGCTAATTAACCCAAATTGCACAATGTAAATCAGGTTAGAGAATTGAGATACAACCTCAAAGTCCTTCATGGCATCCTTGGCCGATTCACCTTGAAGGACAACAGACAAACGATTGCCCCTTCAACAAAGAAGAATGATTATACAAAAGTTGGTTATCTATGAGCACCTATACATTTACTATTAAAAGTCAGACTTTACCGTCTATCTGTAACAAAAAATGCAAGCTTATATGTCATCATTCCCCTGATCCTGACTTTCCTCAGATGACCAATGGTATATAGGAAACCCATTATATCTGAAAAAGAATAATGCACGGCTTATTCCCTTAAACCCATTATATAGTAACTTGTGAGACAAATATCGAATTTAAAAATATGCATGGCTTATTCCACTATTTCTATTATGTATATATCCGAAAGAAAATAATGCCGAATGTAAATGACAATGACCTAAATAACATACACACTTTGCAAGAATCCATCACCTGTGACTATGGAATTAGGAGGACACTGCTCTTCCAAATCAGCTAGATCCCATAGCTTAAAACAGTGTTTTGGCATCAAAGCTTGACATTTGACTACCTTCGATGGTGGCATCAGTTTGATAAGGAACTTATCGTGGATGCCTTCACCACAGCAGTCAACTGCAAAATGTTGGACAAAAAATTCTCGGCCTTCCTTAAGCAGATTAGAGAAATGGGCGATCACCTCGTCATTACCCAACCTCAATATCATACGATCCCCCTTTTACAACATGTATCAACAGTATAAGCTATATATGTCATTAACTTGTCCGATAAAAATAGAATAAACATGAGTACATAAGAAAGTACCTTTTCATCGAAGACAACATAATCGATAGAAACGATCTTCCTCGAATAACCAAAGACTGACCCATAGATGTCAGACTCTGTCCTCCAAAACTCATTATCAACCTTCACCAGAAGAGTGACTTCATTACTTTGACCAACTATAGCATCAAAACTTTGGCAGTGAAAAGTCAATCGCAGGAAGAAGAGGAAAGCATGTAAGAGATGAATGCCCATAAAAGTGTGAAGAAAACCAGATATAGAATCAGAAAAAAATGAAAAAAAAAAACCCGAACGATGGCCTGGTCTTCCATGGATAGCATACACAGAACCCTTGGAACAAAGACATTGCAATAGGGGTAGAGCTCAGTCTTCTTTCTTCAGTAACAGAGATTGATTGACGACGAAGGAGTAGGCTACGGAGGAAGGAAAGTTTTTTTTCAAAGCTGATCTCTCTTTTTTCTGAAACTTTACCAACTCCAATTCAATGACTGACAATCAAAATGACAATACGAATGGGCAAAGCAAATATGATGTGACCATTTGGTTGAATCAACTTTTTGCAACCATTTACTGTTCACTTGGAGTTAAAAAAGAACCAAGCCAAATGAAGTGAGATCGGCTCGGGTGAGGTAGCCGTTGCTGTTGTTGTAAACAGTAACCTGTGAGACAAAGATCGGAATAAAAAATATGCACGGCTTATTCCCCTATTGCTATTATGTATATATTGATATTTTATGTAGTCACTTGTTGTCATGTAACTTGTCATTAGTTACTCTAAACTTGTCATTGGTTGTTCTAAACTTATCAGTGGTTGCTCTAAACCTGTCATTGGGTTCTTTAAACTAGTCACTAGGCAAAATTGTACTTTCACGTTTGAAATTAATAGCACCCAGGTTTCTTTGGACTTCATTGAAAATTGCTGACTTCAAAGGACTTGATTATAATTAATTCTATTTATTGGGACATGGTTGCAATTTTTCCTAAATGAAATCCTTATTCCGTGTATGAATTTCACACAAGGATTGAAATACCAAAATACTATAATGCCCACTAATGTGAGTAATCAATTAAAATAAGGAACTCAAGGGATTTATTAAGCTTTTTGTCAAATCCCTAAATGCAATGTATGAAAAAAAAAACTGTGTGTTTGGAACAACTATTGGAAAAATGACTTTTTCTAGCTTGACTTTTGCAATCATACTTTTAGTAAAAGACAGATTGTGTAATGTGATTTTTGTTTGGATTGACGATTGTATAAATTACTTCTATAAAAGTAAATGTGTGTTTGGTATTGCTTATTAGGGGTCAATAAGCACTTATTACGTAAGTCGAGATAAAACTCCTCTCACATACTTACCTCGTATACCGTACATCACGATTTATAAGCACTTATTACCTAAAAATAAGCTATCACAAAAAACTTGTTTGAATTGGCTTAAACATAAGTTGTTTTTATTATATTGGTAAGAGAGAAATTAAATTTGAAATTATAAAAAATTTATAAAAGTTAAAGTTGGGAAATTTGGCAATTAAAAAAAATACACAATTTGATAAAATAATGTTACATAACTAACTGGATCACATGTCCCGTACAATTTGATATCTAATTAAGTCACGAATATGATTTTTTAGAAGGAAGATTGCCTACTATAATTTGTTACGGTGTTGTTCATCTCCACTATTATTATCTACAATTTGATCTTTGATTTTGTTTTTTGGTCAAAAACACCACTCTGATTGATTACTGCAACCCTCACTATGTTCTTCAATCAACAACTTCCATTCCACCTACTTTTCTTTTTTCACCTTTTCCCCTTTATTCTTCTTCTCGTGCCCCCGTTCCCTCTCTCATATATAGCCCATCAATCTCTCCTTTTTTTTCCCCTTTCCTTTCCCCCACTCTTCATGCGAATGCTACTGCCCATAACAACCCGGCAACTCTCGACGAAGTGTTTGTAGGCTTGAGGGTTGTCGAAGTGCCGGACCACCAACCATACAGTTTCCACAGTGGCGTTAATAGACTGGACGACGATGGAGCAACACTTGTCAGGCCCCACCATGTGCACATGGTGGCAGGTAGCGGTTTCTAGAAGAGTAAGGCTGAGTTGAGCTTCTGTTCTTCGACAAGAGAAGGCAGTAATAGGGAGGGAGGGAGGGAGGTGACATGCGAGGCATTGAAGCTGAAGCTAAAAGCTCCAAAATGGAGCTTATACGTATCGTATGTTTTTCCATTTCAATTTCCAAAAGTTCAAGTTCATAATTGCAGAACCAAACCCTCTAAACACATGATATGTTGAGAGGGGTAAAACACTTGCATGCAAAAAAGATTCTAGCTTTCATTTGGATATCCTTTTACTAAAAACAAAAGTTTTGGTAAAAAAAAAATTTTATTGACCAATGAAACCTTTTCCTAATTGGCTAATATAAAAGTCTTACTGTGCATCTTTTGTAAATACAGCAAAGATCGACTTTTTCCCGTAATAAAATATATCTTTTATATTATATATGTACACTTTTTGAAAAAAAGACTTTGATAAAACTTTTTTTTTGTTTTTTATTTACGGATACATTTTTTCTGTTTTTTTTTTTTTTTGCCAAATTTTTTTTCTCTTATTACTAGCTAATGTTGTGCTGATTTTCTTAAAAGAAAAATCTTTATATATATATATATATATTTATATTTATATTTGGTTAGCAGCATAGATCAAGATTTCCATCCGACACGGATTTCCCACAATAAAATATACTCCCTCTAGTCTTAAATATAAGATAAAGTTGACTTTTTTTTTTAGATTAAGGAAGCTAATTAAATTAATTTAGAGTATTTTTATTTTTATTTTTATTTTTATTTTTTCCTCTAAAATAATTAATTTGACTAATAAACTGATATATAATCTAAAGATACACAACATATGATATAATTAAGTAACTCATTTAGTTTCTTTTATTTCTCCAAAAGTAGTCAATTTTGACTTATATTTAGGATCGGAGGGAGTATCTTTTTATATTATATATATAAAATAGAAAACAGCTTGGATAAAATTTTTCTCTAATTGCTAAATGTTGTGTTACTTTTTGGAAAAATCACACCAAGGTCCTAGTTAAGAAATATAATATAAAAAAAGTCTCATAACTTATTAATTTAGCTCTTTCAATTGTCATTAACAAGTTATGAAACTTTTATGATTTTTTTTTTTGGATAAGACCTTGATTAAAATGAAAAATCATACTCTATGTCTTTTGTTAGTAATCTGATTCTATTTCGTCATGTTATAACTGGCTTATCAAATTCTCAATTTCAGACCTTGATCAAAGAAAAAAGAAGAACTAAATGAAAAGATTCATTTTCATTTACAATTTTATCATTCAAAATAATTGAATATTTCCTTATTGAATGATCTAAAACGTGCAATTTAGAGGGATCAAGAATTGAGCAATTGTCAATGCTTTTATCAAGTAGAGCATGCACATTGGTGTCATTCATTGAACTAGATAAAGAATCAAGATCATGTAAAGTGGAAAGCCAATTGTCAATTTCCAAACAAATAACACATGTCATATCCCCTTCACATGAACAAACAAAAGAATAGTCTAAAGAAGAAGGGTAAATAAATTCTCCATCGAGTTCAATAACATCATAAAATGCTTATCATTGTCATCACACATAGAAGTAGAAACAGTGCAAGCAACATTATTAATAGCACAACTACTGTAAGAAACATCATAGTTGTCACACCGCACCCTGTTGCACTGGCCTCAGCCAAGCTGTAGGTGTGGCAGCGGACTCACATAGAGAGCGTACTTGACCCCCAGGTCGCGGCTTCGAGGGTGGGGAGGTGAAAGAAATGCGATATCATAGGGGTCGCAGATATTCCTGAGTCTGCCGCCACGCCAACAGCCTAGCTGAGCCCAGTACAACAAGGTGGGGTGTGACAATAGTGAGCATTTCCAACATCAAGTATTGGAGGGGGTTTTACTATAGTTTCTTCATCCACCTCATCATCACTCACATTATCAATAATAGTAGTAAGAGAAGGGTCAACCTCTTCAATGAAAAGAGGAATATTACCATTTTTTGAGAGTGAATCCTCTAGTATTTGAAATTGTACTTGCATCATCTCTACATCTTGTGTGGGTACAAGCACTTGAGGTTGGGAACTTTCCACTTATGAAGTGGCTGGCTTTTATTCTTTGCTTCCCTTATCATCATTAAAGTCATAGGGCCATGGAGCTCCTTATTTTCCTCCGGTCTTTATCCATAGTGCATGGTCAACAAACACCTTGATGAATTTTTATATCTCCTCAAATCGATCTTCCTTCTCCATAGAAAGCACAGTTGCCTCTTTCAAGATGAACAAATCAAAGTGTTCAATCTTGAGCTCATCATACATTCTTTTTAAAGCAAGGGTTCAATCATCCATGATTGGCAATGTGAGGAAAGCATCAAGTCCACTAGGTTGAGGTGTAAGGGATTGTGGTGTAGATTCATAGAATGACGAAGAAGGTGGTTCATACAGAGTTCTACATGGCATAAAAGTAGATGGAAATGAGGGAAGATGAAATGGAGATGGTGGTTTTTGGTAGAGTAGAGTGGGTGATTATTGATGGAACGTGTAGGGTGAAGAAGCATCGTTGAAGTGGGGTTGATGTTGTTGGAAGCTGGGTTTATGGTCAAAATAAGGGGTTTATGGATAAAATGATTCTAAGTCTGGCTGGAGATAGTGAGGTGGTTAAGATTCAAAGGCTTTTTCTTGATAATTCATTCGTGCTCGGGGAGAATCCAACTCTTGTTGAATCACATCAAGCTTTTGAGAATGTAAGATTAGAAGGTGCTTCATGTCTACAAGTGCTATAAGATCCATTCAAGAAATGAGAGCTTGAGGTTCCATTATTCCCTAAAAAGAAATGCATAGGAGGATTGGTGTAGAATCTAAACTCATGATCTTTATTAAACCAAGCCATTCAAATTGCAATCAATTAAATCTCAATGAATTCTAAGGCCTAAAAAGTCCTATATATGCAAATGAATCCTAAAAAATTGGAGGTAATCAAAGAAGAAAAATAAAAAACTAACTTAATGAAAAATCTAGAAAAACTCCTGAAAATAAAGAAAAAATCGAAAAGTGGCCAAAATGATAAAATTTGGCTAAAATTTACCGCACTCAATAGCAAAGCTATTGACCTTACTTAGAATAGCCCAAACCTTTACAAAACTGAAGATCATAATTTTCTGGGCAAAAATGTTTTAGTTCCAGCTAGCTAAACTCAATGCACAAGTGTGTATGAATGGACTTGGTAAAGCAGGCAAGAACTTTTCTAATGAATCCATGGTATTGGGCTCACAACTGATGCAACATCCAATAGCAAATCAATGATTCTGACACAGCAACAGAAAATGCAGTTTCAAAATTCAGATTTGGACTTCAGAGGATAGGTCCAATATCAAGTAACGTCCCACTTTGCAATCTCATCAACAGAGTAAATCCAATTTACAGAGATTTAGAAATAAGCAAGCTACTACAGGAAAAAGTGATTTAACCACTCTTTGACAGCTTAATCAGAGATAACAAACAAGCAGAGTACCAATAGATAGCTTTAGCGGTGCTAAATGATCCAAGCAATGGGGACTGAGTTAGGAACATGCAAGACTTAAGAAATTGATAACATGCTCTAGGATGATGCAAGTCCTTAAACCTATTTTCAAGTAAATCAGCAAGGAGCCCTATTGTTTCAGAATAATCAAGTCAGCTCAAAGCTTTTGCCAAGTTGAAAATCATAGTAAGGAGCTTCCAAGTGGGCCACGAATCACAATTAATTAATCCAATGACAGCACAAGTTCAAATGATTGGCCAAATGCATTTTTTTTCCAAAGTAAGAATCCTTTGAAGTCCACATCAAAGCAAACAACAATCAAACAAGCAGCTGCAACAACAAAATTGGCCAAAACTGAGCAAGCATATAGAATTGATTATAATCCAACTTTGACAGCTATGATGATTTATGGCAGCAAGTTCAAATGTCAAAGTAATGCTCCATTGCAGCTTATAAGACAGCAGGAAAATGCAGCAGAAACAACAAGTGACAATGCTCACAAACTCCACTTGATATTCAAGTAAGCTTAAATGAAGAAGAATCACCAACTATCAATCAAGAACAACAAACTCCAGAGGCTGAAAATTGAACCCAATCCAGACATTTGGTGTCCTCAGTCAGTCAATAACAAAGTTTGTAAATCCAATGACCATGATGAATTTCCTTGCTAAAACAACTAAACTAAGTGTGCAAATTCACAGTAAAGAGCCAGCAAGATAATGCTCCACCTCAATAATTCACAGCAGACAAATACTCGGTGATATACACCAGAATTAAGTGAACTGTAGAGTGACAATGTGAACTGGTCAATAATCAAGTTTGTCCAATTCACAAATCTTCAAAAATGTTTAGCTTTAGGCACTTTAAATGTGAGAGTCAAATCAGAATAGCGAGAATGCATTCACAAACTCTCTTGTACAAAGTTCAGTCACAAATTTAGAAAGCCAAACTACAAATGGATGCAAAGTTCATAAACTAGTTTAAGATGAATACTACAGCCTCATTTACTTCTTAGTTCCAGATGTTACATAGCTTAACTCAAATGATCTAGTAATGATGTTATCAAATTCTCAGCAATTACCAGAAAACTCCAATGATCTAGTTGCAAGCAAATTCCCAAGAATCAAAGTGAGATTTATAAAAGCTCAAGACAGCAAGAACTTTCCATATATCATAAATTCTCTCTCTTAATCCAAATAGTAAATAGCAATTTCTTACAATTCTCAAGCAAGCTGCTGCAGCAAAAGTTGGTTAAAGTTCAATGATAGGGATATCAAGCTGATCTTGAACCAAATTTTGACAACTTAATAATTAACTACAAATCAATGAAGCAAAGAGATTAAGGTCCAGTAACAATGCACTAAAAATCACAGTACGTCTCAAGCCAACTAGAATTCACAGTAATGCACAATGACAACAAAGCCTCAGCAAATTTGGCAAGCTGCAGTGAGTTGCAAGTTATACTAGATTATGCAGCAAATCAAAACCGATCAAAAACATTGATGATGAAGAATGTCTATGAATTCATGAGATTCATACACGGTAGTAGATGCCCAAAGTTCAGAACAGATTTGGCAGCAAAAGAATACCGATAGTGGGTGCAAGATTTTTGGGCAGAATTCTAAAACACCAAGTAGACAGGAATTGTGATGACGATGTTCAGAAATGAATTGTGTTAGGATTGAAGTTATGTGCCCAATTTCACAGAATGCACCCAAGTTCAAATCAACTCACCAATAAAATGAATCGGATTTTAGGAGAGCTAAATAGCAGCCATGCATGCACTTAATTCTATCAACTCTAACGATTCAAGCAATATATCAATACAATTCCAACAACTCAGCAACAATCTCAGTTTATGACAGCATTTTAGGAATTAGATTTGACAATCCAAGGTAACAGTCAATTTCAAGTCAAACTTTAAATTCCCAACAACCAAAATCATAGCCAATAATGCTTCACATATTCACGTGCACAGCAACATGGAACAACAACCATACAAGAATATGACAGCTTTAATATCACAACAGCAAACTCAGAAATAAAAATTTCACCAAGATTCAAGCAATTCACATGCTCAAGTAAGGTTGAAACAGGGCAACATGGAAAAGAAGAATCAAATTAAACTTGACACCTAACCAAACTAAAATCCTTGACAGATGGAGACAAAAATTCTGCTTTTAGATTTTTTTAACGGTATTGTGAATTCAAAGGTTTTCCCACAGAAAAAGCAAATACTGTTCACATCATTAAGTTCAAGCTCAAATTCACTAGAGTATCAACCATCAAGTATGCATATGTAAAACAGGACAGTAATATGAGCAAAACAGATGCTCACAGACTCAAGTTCACCAATTTAAACTATTCACCCAACTCAGCTAGGATTCCAAAATTGGTGAAAAACTTCAAGAAGACTCAATTTTAAGAAAAATCTGGACCGATTAATGAAATTCCAAAAACTAGCAACTTCACAGCAGAATAAAGTGAGTTTATGCTATATGCACACAGCTTATAAGCTCACAATGCCTCATAATACCCGCTAATATATGCTCAATATCTAAGCAACATTAAGCTACTCAATCCAGATAAGCTTAACAAATTAAACTTACAGCAAGCAAGCTTCAGTCCAAGAAAATTTCACAAAAATTCATTAAGAAAGCAAATTGGATCTCAACAACAATAATAACCATGACAGCATCTGTTCAAAATATAGCACAAAATTCTCAGCACATAGTTCATATTATGACAGAAATGGTATTTGTATCTTTCTCTGCGAAATAACTGTTACTATATTGACATTGTTTTTTATTTGGTTGAAATTTATATCTGATATCAAAATAAAACAAATGAAAAAAAATATATTTCTTTTGCTTTTCCAAAAAACAAAATTCCCATAAAAATGAGAACAAAATGATATGCAAATAAATATGAAAAATCTAAAACTAAATCCTATACTATTGACAATGAAAAAACACAAAACTAACTACCTAATAGGCACACACAAGATGACCCCAGTCAATAACAAAATTGACACTTAGCTAACTAAGGAGTCAAATAAACTCACTCCCTGAAAACGACGTCATTTGATGAAGATCTTTGTCGTAATGCCTTGGGGTCCACAATCAACAAATAAATTCAAGGAATGCAATATAGCACAATGATTTGATACAAGAACCTTAGTCGCCTCAAGGTCAAATCACAAATTTCACCGCGAATTAAAATGTAATATAGTGCAAGCAACTCAATATCGTTTTCTTATCAAGGAGTCTTTTATTTTGAATTCCCTAGGTTGAACTAAGTGCTAAAACATAGTTAGAAAAGGGGCTTTGAAATTGGTTTTCTCCAAACTAAAATTCATGAAAATAAAGCTATTTCTAATCTTTTTGGTATTTTTGGAAAATAATGAAGAAATGTTTGAATTGAAAAGGATTATATGATGAATTGAGTCTTGGTAGCAAAGTTGATGACTTTCCTAGCTTCTCAAAAAATAATTTGAGAGTTAATTTTTCATCAAGTAAAATTGAAAACCTCAAGTAATCGCATTGAGTCCAATTTATCTAATTAATGACTAATTCTACAATCTCATTCATAGTCATCTCTTAGATAAATTGTTAAGAGCTACAAGATGTGTGTTTGAAAATAATTATAAAGCATTTGCTTCATCCTAAATGAGAGCACAATCATGACATTCCATATGAATTAACTTGACTACATACCATAGTAATCACATACAATGCAAAATCTCATTAAAACATAAGGAAAAATGTTTAATACAAAATCCAAGAGCTTCAACAACAAAATTCAACATAAGAGGAATCCATCATAGATAAATAATCACTCATCAAAGCCTTCTACTCATGTATAAACACAAAATCATCATCAATAGAACCAAATACATAATAAAAGTTATGAAAACTTCCCTTTATAGCACATTGAAGCTCTAACCATGTTCTCCACCAACAAAACTCAAAACTTGAGAAATTTAGCTACTCATTAGCTTAATAGTGTTCAAATCTTCTTCAAAAATCAAACAATTAATTGAAGACGAGTGGAAAGAGCTTATGAATCTGAAATCATAGAGCCTCGCCGGAATCTGGAAGATTCGCCAGAAACCGCAGAAATCTCGCCGGAAGCTCAAATCTTTGTCGGAAACTGGAGAACTTGCCGGAAATTTGCAGGAAGAGGCTGATAATGCTCTGGAAGGTCGCTGGTGGTCTGCAAGTGGCGAGCTCTTCTTCTTTCAGGTCGTCGGCGATGATTCTCGACGAAGGAAGAAGAAGGTCTGGTTCTCTCACTCAGCAACTCTCGGTTCTGTGATTCTTCGCCGGAGAGAAGGAAGAAGGTCGTGGTGAATGGCGGAGCATGGAGAAGGTAGTGAAGGACCAAGGTGTCAAGCTCAAGCTCTCTCGTATCTCGTTCTGAAACTCTCACAACATGGAGCTCTCATCATCGTTGGCGGTAGAGGTAATGAACCACACTGGAGGAGGAATGATGAGAAGGAAGGTCCGGTAATGGTGGAGAGAAGGAGATGACAGTCATCACCAGAAGAGAGTCCAAGATTCAGGCCCTAGTATCTGTCCACGGTGCTCTTCTGCATGAATCTCTCGGGTCTATGTGTTGAGCCTCTGTCTCTTCTCCCACTCTCGTCACCGGCAATGGTGGTGATCAATGGAGGTGGTGGTGTCGAGAAGATGGTGGAAGGGAGTTGAAATGGTGAAGGAAGGTGATGGGAGAGAGGAAAAGGGAAGGATCTCGTATGGTTCGGGAGCAGATTCTCTTAGCGGCATGTCTCTACTTATCTCTCAGAATCTCTATGTCCTAACCATTCAACCCATCATACAGTTCAAAAAGAGACACGTCATGAGGTGTTTAAAATCCCATCCGAACCATTCATCTATCAAATCGATATTCTGAGCTGGGCAGGAAAGCTTCATGCAAGTTGGTTCTCTTAGAGGGAGAGAAAAGAAGGGGAAAAAAAACCAAATGCATCTGACTGTTTAAAGAGTTACTTGTTAATGGCTCTGGTTCATTTGAATATAATGCCTAGAGCATGGGTATGAAAAGCTTTTTTTTTTCCTTTGCATCGGGAAACTTGGCACTTTGGCAGCAAGATATCTTGTGCTTTCACCAACAGAGCATCCAATATCTAGAATGTCATTAATCATCCATTTTTTGAATACTATAGATGATGTTGTTCAATTGCTTGAAGCCAGTTGCCACGAAGTATCTGATTTGCTTCATCTATTAAAGAAGCTTCTGGTACTCGTCCTGCCATTAACAAAGTAGAAGCCTCTACTTTCGCTGCTGCATCTCATGTAACATACTATAATTATGATTTCCGTCTACAAATAAAAGTGATTTGGTAGAAACAAGAAATTGAGGACGGTGAGCATTAGCATCGCCGTCAATGGGGGTTAGAAGGCATCAGTAACATGGCCAGGTATTTGGCAAAAACAAGAAATTAAGGGGACGGTCGAGATTAAAACAAAATAACGGTGGAGATGCAATTTTCGAAGATACATGATGTGTCTCAATTTGGAATGCTGAGATCAATTGAATGGTCATGATTTCAAGCTTCTAAGGGATACTGAGAATAAGGACAATGAGAGAATCCAAACCCGTATGTTTCTTGTAACCCTCTCACCGTAATTACATCCGGATTATGAAATTAAAGTGAAATAGAGACCAATAATTATAAAACAACATTTACAATTTCCTATCTTCTAGATAGGGTATTTACAAAACAGTTCAAAATACTAGTAATTTGGTCCCACATTCAGTTTCGAATATAATTACCTGCACAGGTTAATCGCATTTATAAATATCAGAACGCACAACTAAAATCCCGGCAAGTCCCTGGGTTACATATATATATTGGGTGTATCATTTTTCCTAAAAATGGGGATTACATAACCAAAGCAGTATTCACAACCCCAAATATATACAGTAATCTTGTTCTCAAAATAGATAACCAACAGTTCCAAGTCAAATATCTCTAAGAAGTCCTATCCGCTCTTGGTTATCCGCTTTTCTCTGGAGCCACTTGCCCTGTCTGAAAGGTTAGTCATAGGAAAGAGTGAGATTCAAAAGAATCTCAGTAGTAACATATTATTCATACCACACCTAAACACATAGCATGTAAGCAAATCATCATACAGCAGCAGCACGAATCACACTCCACCCTCATCCTCTTTTACCGTCGGGAAGGCACACCGTCCTAACCCGAACCGTTGTTAGCGACTCAGGGACTGTTGGCGTGGCAGTGCATACACATAGCCTTATAGCTCATATAGCCATCTGGCTTTCACAATTGGCCCATCGGCCTTCACAAATAGCCTTTCGGCTTTTCACATAATCACAAATATCACACCCCATCCTCATCCCCTTTTACCGCCGGGAAGGCTCGCAGTCCTTACCCGAACCGTTATTAGCGACTCAGGGACTATTGGTATGGCAGTGCTTACACATATCCACAAATGTCGCAGCATACGAATTCATCACAAATCAATGATATAACACACATACGATGCATCACATATGGTATAAAAGAAAAAGTCACTACCTTGTTCTTTCCGATTGTGCTTTGGCGTAGGTGGATCACGAGCAGGGAAATTACCGAATCCTATAAACCAAAATTAAGGATGACGAATTATTACCTATTCCAATTCTTTAATAACTCATAATACTTAAGTTGATTATCACTATGGTCATTTAATCAAGTCAACTAAGGAGCTAAAGTGGTCAATTAACCTAAAAGGCTAATTTCTAACCTCAAAGTTCCACAATATTACATTATGCCATAAAATCTTCAATTTTCGCATAGGTGACCAATCTGCCAGAATTTTCCAACATCTTTGAAAAATCATAACTAATTCTAGAAAACTCAAAATGAGTTGATCCCAAAGCCTATTGAAAGCTCTTGAAGTCCTCTTCATAGGAAAAATATGAATCATTACCAGAAATCACCACACAATTCCAGAATTACACAACATTCCACACTGCTCCAGAATTAGGTCCAATTTCGACATCAAACTTTGGGCAACCAAAACTCCCAACTCAAAAAACGAAATGAGACAAGTTATATGTCCATTTTTGAAGCTTGGAATGTGAAATTTAAGACTAGAAAGTTTCAGAATTTTTAGACACCAATTGCCCATTCAAAATGTCCCTACAAACTGACTGCCCTGCACAGAGTTACACTTGACAGTTTTTCCAATTTTCAACCAATGTGTCCAATAGCTTCAAAATCAACAACCAAACCTATTCCCACATAATTTTTCGTGTAGAACACAATGGTAACATCAAAATGAACAAATTCCCACTCATTACCCATGTCCTGTTTTGGCAGAATTTTAGGGTATTTTACAACAAACAACCACTTCACTATATAATCACTAAGCTTAGCTCATTTGCCTCCAAACCAACATATAAGCACATACATAGGATGAAAGCTTGATGATCCCTAATATACCCTAAAAAACGAAATTAGGGCTGTCACAATAGCCCACCACAACTCAGCCAATTAAAGCATCATATACATCAACATAATGCTCTTACTCACCTCTTGCTTCTTCTTGTGTTCTTTTCTTGATTCCTCAACTTTTGTTCTTGCAAGGTGGCTGAAAACTCCTCTTCTTTAAAAACAAAAACCATAGAAATGAAGCTAAGGAAGAGAGGAACAAGTTTCATGAAGGTCTTTAGAGCTAAAAATGGGATCTTGAAGGTGTAAATAGCTTACCTTTCCTTCTTGTTCCCCTTGGCTCTTACTTTTGGTCTTGCCCTTTCTCTTTCCTTTTCTTTTGCACTTGGCCGACTTGAAATGAATGAATAAGATGAGAGAATGTTTTTAATTAAATATTCAAGAATTCTTGTAGCGCTTAAGTCAGTTGAGCACATGTGTGAGAGAGAGAGAGCACTTTAATTGCAAGAGATATGTACCAATAATCCTTTGCTTCATCTTTTCTCTTTCTTTATTGTGATATGCCTTTGTTTTGGCCGAAATGTTTGACTCAAAGAAAGTGATTACATTGATCAAAAGCTTCATTTCTCTTGCCTCTTTGTCTTGGACGGAAACCTCAAGAAAAAGCGAGAAGAGATGTTGACCAACATGCTCCCTTCTTGCTCCCTTCAAGTCAAGCCACAATTATTGACTTTTAAACTCTTTATTTTACTTGGCTAGAATTGCTTTCATTTTGAGTCAAGCATCATTCCCTCTTGCTTTGTCTCATGCCGTACACGAGATTATGGTTCTTTGAAGAGGAAAAAATGATCTTTACAATATCTCCTTGAATAATATAGTTTAATGTTGAATTAGCATATGCTAATTAGACTTGTTGACTTCCCCTTTCTGTGTTTGGCCAAAAATGCTTCCATGTGTCTCATATTATGGAAAAATAAATATTCTCCTCATATTTCTCTTCCATAAGCCATTTTCCCCCTCTTCTCATGTTCAAATTAGTCCTTTAGTCATTTTTTTTTTGACTTTAGGCGAAAAGACTAAATAGTTATCTCAAGTTAATTAGAACTAAAGTCATAACAAAAATTTCAGAAGTAATTTTGTCATTAATCCCACCATGTATTATGTACATTCAGCTCTTGAATTCATTTTGGGATATTACATTTCTCGCCACGTACCTCTGTCACAGTCTCTGAATCGCAAGGAAGAGGAAGCTAAGTGTATGTTTGGTTGGGCTTATTTTTGGACAATAAGTCTTTATTACGCAAGCCGAGATAAAACTCCTCTCACATACTTACCTCGTATACCGTGAATCACGATTTATAAGCACTTATTGTCCAAAAATAAGCTATTTCAAACCAGCACTAAGTCATTTAAAATCGACACTAGCCCTGCGTTTTGACCAAGGACTAACGTGAGAAGCTTTAAAAGTTTCTGGAGGGACTAAATTGCACATAGTGTTCACTAGTAGAAATGTAAGTTTAAATATTTTGGTGTTTTTCCATAATTTTCTCTGAACCTTTCCTTCACATATTTGCAATTTACAGAAATTTTTGGGCTTTTCTGTAACTTTCCCATTCCTAAAAATATTAATTCCGCCCAATTGACATTTTTCAAATTCTCCGATTTTCTTTCAAAACACTTATAATACAAGATTAAACACAAGATAACATTAAAAGTCCAAGAAATTAATTGCATGAATAATTAAAAAATTATTACCATTTTGTCCCTAATTACACTTAATTCAATACATATGTTTCTAACTAAAATCGGTACTTAATTATGTAATAATGTCCTAAGAAATGCATTGAAAATCTCAATTTAATTATGAAAAAGCCTATAGATGAGGAAGTTATCTCAAAAATGAATTTTGGTTAATTAAATGATAATCAGCCACATTTAATTATGAAAATACCAAGAGGCCTCAAATAATTAAAAAGCCTACAGATGAGGAAGTTATCTCAAAAATGAATTTTGGTTAATTAAATGATAATTAGCCAAATTTAATTATGAAAATACAGGAGGCCTCAAATAATTAGGGGAAAATAAGGAAAATTATTTTAAGATTAATATGAATTTATAAAATTGGTTTTAGCCCATGAAATGGGGAATTTATTATAAAGAAGCCTTTAAGGGAATTTTATCCAATAATGAGCCATTTTCTTGGAAATTAGGGGAATAATTAATGAGAGCGCATTTGAGCCCAATTTAAAGGGGTATTAACGTTTTGATGACCACATTAAGAGGAGTGGCGTACTGGAGAGGTGGTTGTGGGGAAGATATTTTTAGAGTTTACTTGGTGACAATCTTACCAAAAGAAAAATATTTATCTAGAAATCAAGGAGATTAATCAAGCATTGGGAAGGAAGTGAAAAGAAATTTGTGAGGGAGAAGTGAGAAGGGCGGTGCCGTATAGGTCATACATTTATCTCTCTCCCTCGTGAGAGCTATTCTCTCTCCACGTGAGAGGTAGTTACGGCGGTTTCTTTCTCGTCGATTGCTGGAGCCTTCTTGCTCCGTCGTTCTCTATGGCGGTGAGGGAGGAGAAATAGAGTGTGTGCCGTTGCCCACTGCGACGGCGGAAGAAAAGAGTGATTTCTCTACTACTCATTGTAAGAGAGAAGTAGAGTGCACGTTGTTGCCCACTGCGACAGTGGAAGATAAGAGTGATTTCTTTGTGATTCCTTGTAACAGAGAAATAGGTGAGGTTTCGACAGGTGATGAGCAATCTGGTGTAAGTCGTGATAGAGCGTAGTAATCAAAGTAGAGGAAACGGATCGGAAGGAAGTCTGAATGAGTTGAAGGTTGAGTTGATCTGGAAAAATCAGAAGGAAAAGAAATTAAATGGAGGTACTCTAATCGGGAAGTTGATGTCTGAGAAAAACATGACTATGCCAACGGTGATTCAAATGATAGAGGATAGAGGATTTGGAGATTGTAGAGATTGATCGCAACTTGTTCATATTCGAGTTTAGACGCAGAGTTGATTATTTGAGGATTTTGCATGGGAGACCTTGGTCGATCAATGGAGTGTTGTTAAATATATAATGGTGGGAGGACGATATGGTAGTTAGTGAGGCTGAATTTAATTTTTGTCCATTCTGGATTCAGTTTCATGATCTGCCACCTGTAGTTATGGATATTAATAATGCGATCAGATTAGGCAACAAGTTTGGAGAGGTGGTTATGGCTGAAGATCCACGAAAGGATGGTCTATTGAGGAGAAGCTTTCTACGTGTGAGAGTGCTAGTGGATCTCAGGAAGCCATTAGTGACTGGAATATGGACTCCAAGGCCTAAAAAAGATCCGATAAAGATAAAGGTACGCTATGAAAGGTTAGAGAACTTTTGTTTTGCTTGTGGTAGAATTGGTCATGATTTGAGAGTATGTCCTTATAGAGAGGGAGAGAGGTCAGAACTTGTGGCTAAATATGGAAATTGGTTGAGTATTCAGGCTATTCAATGGATGGAAGGAGCTGTGAGGACAATTAAAAGTGACTAGGAGGAATTAGAAGGAGAGGTTAAACCAAAAGTTTGGCTAAATTGTGTAGAGGAGAAAGGTAAGGATGAGGGAGTGATAAAGAATATGGGAAAGGGTAAGGAGGCTGATGAAAGGGTGAAGTTAAGTTTGGAGCAGGGGGAAGTGTTGAAGTAGAAGAGAAACTTGTACAGTCTGCCAAAGTTGGATTGTAGAAGGAAATGATGAATCTAAGTAATGAATCATGCATGAAGGTGATAAATGAAACAAATAAGGAGGAATTAGTGTGTGGTGGAGAGGATGAAATAAAGAGATTAGGAGGAGGAAAGGAAAGATTGATCATGTTAGTTCTCCAAAAGATAGACATGAGGATGAATCAAAGGCTATTGTACTATATGGAAGCATCTCACCAATGTCTGAAGTATTGGCAAGTACTAAGAAGTTTGGGTTAAAAAAGAGGGGTGAAGGTGTTGGTTCTGAAAGGGATTTAAAGAGGAGAAAGCTTGATTTTAAAGAACTAGTTGAAAGCTAAAACAAGCTGACCAAAAGGGTGGGGCGAGAAGAAGTAGCAGAATTGGGAGAAGGAAGTTAAAAGAATGTAGAGTGGTATGCAGAGGTGTGGGTTGTTGTGATAGTGAGTTTAGGGGAAGTGCAGAGAGCAATGATTTTCTATCTAACGAAGGAGCATTAATGGCAAAAATTGTTGGTGCTGATAATGGTGGTGGTGACTGGCCAAAAACAGTCACCATAGAACTATGACTATTATAGCATAAAACTGTCAGGGTTTTGGTGCTGCCCTAATAGTTAGGAATCTAAAAGAGGCATGCAGGATCCATAAGCCAATTTTAGTATTACTAATGGAAACAAAAAAGCATCAGAAGTACATGGAGAAAATTAGAAGGAGTTTGGGCTTTCAAGAAAAATTATATGTTGATCCAAGGGGAAGGAGTGGTGGCTTGGCAGTTTGGTGGAAGGAGGAATTGGTTTTTCATGTGGTATTGGTAACCAATAATATCATTCATGCGAGAGTAGAATGTGCTAGTGACGATATCCCTCAATATCTCACTTTAGTATATGGTCCACCAAAGGAAGATGAGAGGGGGAGAGTTTGGGAAAGAATGGTGAGAATCTCAAAAAGTGTGGATAATTCTTGGTTGTGCATGGGAGATTTTAATGATATATTAGATCAAAGTGAGAAGATGGGGGGAATCCAAGATCTGCAAGAAAAATTTTGAGGTTTCGTGAGATGCTTAATGATTGTGGATTTATGGAAATTGAGTTTAAAGGGGCGAGATTTACTTAGGCGAATGGAAGGTTAGGGGAGGCTCACATCAAAGAAAGAATTGACATGGCTTTTGGAAATGGTGAAATGAGCGTAAATTTTCCAAGAGCAGTGGTGTTTCATTGGGAGCCTGTTGGTTTAGACCATCATCTTTTGGTGGTTGATCTTAATTACCAACAAAAAAGATCTCCTAAACCTTTTACGTTTGAAGCAGTTTGGTGTGAGCATGAGGAGTTTGGTCAGGTAGTAAAGGGTAGCTGGGAAAGAAGGGAGATTGAAAATAATAGTTATGTTGAAAAATTAGCAGGAAAATTGAAGATGTGTGGCAGGGACTTAAAGAGGTGGAGTAAAAAAGCTTTTTCCTAACAACAGGAAAAGAATTGAACTGTTACAAAGACAAATAAAAGAATGTAACAGTGGTGTGTTAACTGAAGAAAATTATCAAAAAAGGCAAGAGATTGTTAAGTAGATGGAAATGGTGTGGAGTTTGGAAGAGAAATATTGGAAGCAGCATTCAAGAGTGAGTTGGTTAAAGGAAGGGGATAATAATACTAAATTTTTTTCATCTTACAACAGTCCAGAGAAGGGCTAGAAATAAGATCCTAAGATTAAAATCTGGGAATGGAACTTGGATGGAGGATGAAGGGTTAATAGCCACTGAATTTACCAACTATTACCAGGACCTCTTTAGTAGGTCAGATGTAAGGGATATGACTGAAGCTCTTAGTTATGTGGACTGTAAGGTAAGTGAGAAAGATAATAGATTTTTGTTGAGGCAAGTAACAAGGGAGGAGGTGAAGATAGCTTGTTTTCATATGGGTGGTGGTAAAGCTCCTTGTCCGGATCGTTTTTCAGGAAAATTTTATCATTTTTCTTGGGATGTGGTAGGTATGGAGGTATATGAAGTTGTAAGAAGGTATATTGAAGATGGTGAGATGCTAGATCCAATAAATAATACAGATTTAGTTATGATTCCTAAAGTAGATAGGCCTGAATGTGTAACTCAGTATAGACCTATTAGCCTTTGTAATTTCTGTTACAAGGTTATCTCTAAGGTCTTGACAAATAGAATGAAGGCTCTTATGGCTAAGATAATCTCTGAAAGTCAGTGTGCTTTTATGGAAGGAAGAATGATTCATGATAATATCATGATAGCACATGAGGCTATCCATTATCTTAAACGAAGAAAAAGTGGATTGAGGTTTGAATTTGCCCTTAAAATGGATATGAGCAAAGTCTATGATAGAGTTGAATGAGATTTTTTGAAGGCTGTTTTGAAAAAAATTGGATTTGATCTGAAGTGGGTTAAGTGCATTATGGGGTGTGTTAGATCGGTGAGATACTCTATAATGTTGTCTAGGAAGAAAATTGCTGGAATAGAGCCTAATAGAGGGGTGAGACAAGGTGATCCTCTTTCTCCTTATCTGTTTATTTTGGTTGCTGATGTGCTCTCTAATATGATTAGGAAGAATGTTGAAAGAGGTGACTTGGTGGGAGTGAAATTGGCCCCAAACTATCCAATTTTGTCCTATTGTTTTTTTTGCTGATGATTCTTTATTCTTTATGAGAGCTACAAGGAGAAATTGCATGAGGTTAATGAGGATCTTTAATGTATATGGTAAGGCTTCAGGTCAACAAGTAAACCTGGATAAGTGTGGGGTATTTTTTTTCTGCTAATACTGATGAGAATAGGAAGATTGATGTTTGTAGGTGGTTGGATATTAAAGAAACAATTGAGCCTGGAAAGTATTTGGGTTTGCCTATTCTTTGGGGCAGATCCAAGGCTGAGTCCCTTGCTTTCATAAAGGAAAAAATGATGAAGAAAATATAGGGCTGGAAGCATAGATTTTTAACTCAAGCTAGGAAGGAGGTCTTAATTAAGGCTGTTGCAAATACAGTGCCAGTCTATCCCATGGCTTGCTTTAAATTTCCATTGAAAACCTATAAGTAAAGAATTTGATAGGATGATATCAAATTTCTGGCGGGGGAGGGGATTGGAAGGAGATGGTATTCACTGGAAAGCATGGGATTTAATGTCTAAGCAGAAAAAATCTGGTGGCATGGGATTTAGGGAATTTACAGAATTCAATCATGCTTTATTAGTAAAGAGTGCATGGAAAGTGATTAATAATCCTGATGCTTTTTGGCTAAGATTATTAAAAGGCATATATTTTCCTAAATCTGATTTTTTTAAGGCAAAGAAAGGTGGGAAGGCATCTTGGGGATGGTCTGGCCTGTTAGAAGGAAGGGATGTATTGAAGTCTATGTTAATATGGAGGATTGGTGATGGGTGGAGGGTTAATGTGTGGAAGGATTGGTGGATTGGTGAGGCAGCTTTGAGGGATTCTAGGGAGGAATCAGACTTATTGGTGTCTTATTTAATACACAATAGAGAGTGGAGAGAGGAGTTGCTTGAAAATCTATTTGATGATGATATTAGATTGAGAATTAAGCAGATTCCTATTTCTAACTCTGGGAGGAAAGATGAATTGATATGGAAGGGATGTTGGAGTGGTGTTTACTCAGTGAAGGCTGGTTATGCACTACTGCAGAAAAGGAAGAAGTGTTTTAGAAGCTTCAAACCTTAATCTTCATACTCAATTCCTGATGATTTATAGAAAGAGATATGGCAATTGAAGGTTCCTCCAAAAATTCATCATTTTTTGTGGAGAGAAGTGAATGGGTGCTTGGCCACTAAAGAGAAATTGTTTAGAAGAAAGTGTTCAGATGATTCAGTCTGTTACATATGTGGGAAGGCTGATGAGACAGTAGAACATTGTCTTTTGTTATGTGAGTGGACTAAAAGGATTTGGTATGGCTCTCCTTTGAATTTTTGGATTGAGGCAAAATCTGTCATAAGGTTTGAGGAGTGGTTGTGGAATTTGTTTGGAAGGAAGTATGGTTTGGGGGAATTTCAAAAGGCAATAGTGGCTTCAATTTACTGAAATGTTTGGAAAAGAAGATGTTGTGTGGTTTTTCAGGAGGTAGCTGAAAATCCAGAGCGAACTCTGCAAGCTGCAATTGTGCTGGTTGAAGAATTTTGGATGGCTAAGGTTGGATGAAGGAGAAGGAGGAAAGGAAAAAATCCAATTCAGCAAGTAGCTGGAAAGTACCTGATGCTGGTGTAATAAAGGTAAATTTTGATGGTTCATTTGCTAGTAAGTATGGAATGCTGGTATTGGAATGATTTGCAAGAATCAAATGGGATTGATAATGCATGGATATTCAGGTTCTGTGAGACCAACTTCTGATCTTATGGCAGAAGCTCTAGCTGCTAGACATGCTATTGAAATGATAAAACAATTTGATGATAGGCGTTTTATATTAGAAATAAACTGTGAAGTATTATATAAAGCTTTGTGTAGTGGTGAGAGCAGTATATGTCAGTGGAGATGTCAAACTATAGTAAAGGATGTTCTTATGCAATTGAGTTCTTTAGAAAACATTGAGATTAATGTTGTTCCTAGAACTCAGAATAAAGCTACAGATTGGTTTGCAGCTGCTGGCTCAAAGGGGGTGCGTCTTGATGACTAGGTCAACCGACCCCCACCTCCTCTTGCCATGATAGTGGATTGTGATAGGGTTTAAAAGGCAGAGATCTCTCTAAATGCTCATCGCAATGATAAAGTTGGTATTGCCTAAGCATATTACTATTGTTACATGTTGATATAGTAGATATGTGCTTTCCTGGTTTTTCTTTTTCCTATGTTGTATTTTGTTTTTGTGAGTTTTTATGGGTTAGGTTGTATTCAATAGGCTTTATTTGAGTGGTTTTTGTTTGGCTTCGGCTATTAGTGTTTGTAATTGTTTTGTTTTGTTATTAATAAAATTGACTGTGTTTGGCTAAAAAACAAATCAAGCATTGGGAAGGACAATCTAAAGCCTTATAAAGGCACATAGGTGGCATGAATCTAAGGGTGGGAGATTAGAAGAAGAAATTGTAACCTTACGATCAAGTGGAAGACATTAAAATAATATTTTGGTTGAAGATTTTTATGAAAAGACTCAAAAGAGTTGAAGTGGATTAAAGAAAAACTTATCCACTCTTCCATTTCTCTCATATGTCGGCCAGAACCAGAAAATGGAAAAGAGTGTGATGAAAATGCCAAACAAAGGAAGAAGAGAAGGAAAAGGAAGAATAACAAGGGATTATAGGTTAGATTAAGTTTAAAATCTATTATTCCATTTAGTTTTCTCATCTAAGGTTACTTAAAGACTCTAAAATCTCTCTTGATGGTGTGTTCTAGCAAGAGAGAAAGTTGAAGTTTGGGGTTCTAAGAGGAAAAATTTCAAGAATACAAGCTCAAGATTTAGGTATAAGTGATGATTATTTGTGTCATTGATAAGGTTGACGATGTTGTTGATGATGACTTGAGTTATTCTTGATTTCTTGAAATTTTGGAAAGCAAGAAAAGAAGGGGTAGATGCTTTCAAAACTATAGAAAATAGGAAAGGCGTGATTTATGGTTTAAGCATGATTAAGGATTGAGCTATGGTAGGTTATGGAATGGAAAGTTGAAAAACCATTTCCACGTGTTCCCTTAATGTCATGTCTCAACAGGGAAATATGAAATATGAAGGAGTTGGAGTTTGATAATTTTAATGCTTCTAATTAATGAGCTTAAAGTGATTAATTATGTAGGGTACAAGTAAGAAATTAAATTTAGAAGCATTAGGAATTCTTCAAGGCCCGATATTTCGGTTTTGATATAATTGAAGTGGCGGTGAGTTTTTTTTTATTAATTTGAGTTTAGAAATGAATTCTACATGCAAAACAATGAGAAAATAACATGTGGAATTAAAATTGAATTAAGTGGACAATAGTCCAAAGTTTAAGAGTTAAAGAGTTAAGTAAGGGACGAGCTATTTTATGCATGCTTTAAGTATGAGTTTTGAATAGATAATAATGTGCCTTATGTTATGTGATTATGTAGGCTGTGATATTTTCCAAGAGCCTAGAAAAACAAGTCAAGAGGAAAGTAAGAACAAGAGAGGGAAGAAAGGAAAGCAAAGAAACAATAATAAAGCTTCAATGTAGCAACTTTACCTTCTTGTATTTAAGTTGTGTTTATGATTTGTTATGCTTCTTAGCTTGCCGTGACTTGAATAATTATTTTATCTTGAATTTTTTGAATGTTTTCTTGAATTGTGTCATGGTCATGGTTGACAATTCTATGTTTTATATGCATGTTCTTGAATATATGTAAGTTTTGGCACTGCTATTGGTGATAAGGTCAATGGTGAAGCATAACTTGATTACTTGAATGATAATTGTTTGCTACTAAAATTCTTTGAATCTCATTCCCCAAATGACTAATCATGCTAGGTACAAGCTTCTAAAGGAAAAGATAAGGCAAGAGGCAATGGCAAGGGGAAGGAGGAGTTAGATTTTGCTATAAGGTGAATAATGTGTAAACAATTTCCATGAGTAGTGTAAAATCAGTATGAGGCCTTGGCATGTATATTTAATAAGTAATGATGAATGATAGATGGTTATATGGCTAAGTATGGCCTTGAAAGCACGATTTTGATGTTCATGATCATAACTGACCCGATTAAGTTGTTTGCTAATGATGGCCAATGTTTAGTTTAATATCACATAGTAAATGATGTGCAATGTGCTTGAAAATTGACATGTGTAAAGTAGACACATAGAGCTTTCCAAAAAGTCCTTAATTAGGTCTGTTGAGTGAGCATAGCCTGAGTTATGAGCTTTTAAAGTTGAGGTACAGAATATGTCTGAAAAATAGAGCAAGCATAAAAAAAGACTTAACTCTCGGAATTTGATGAGAATCAGACTAGAATAATATTTTTATCATGTAAATCACTTCAAGAGCTTTCAATAGAATTTTATAGCACCCTCATATGTATTCTCTATAATTAGTTATGAATTTTCAAAGATGGACCATTAAACTAGATATATGCAATGAGTAGTAACACAAAGATAAATGTGTAAGTTTCAATTTATAGGCTTCAATTATTGATTTGCCTTAACCATAGTGCTTCCACATGCGTAGCAAAGGTGTAAAAATGATAGATGTTTCCCTCAATCTCTTAGTTTCACCACCAACAAGTTACATCTCCTCGTCCAACGCACGAAAAATGTTTCCTTACACTAGTGATAATTGCATATTTGATAATGTTACCTATTTATTTGAATTGGGCATATAAGAACGAAATTTAATTTGGTGGCATGATTAAAAAATGACCATGTGTCCAATTTTTTTTATATGGTTTTATAACTAAATGATGATAATTTCAAAATAAGACCTATGGTCGCATGTAATTGGAAAACTTGACGAAATAGATATAATGAACTTGACCTAAGTATTTTCCTTTCTAAAATTCCTTTACAAATTTTTAGCAATCCATTAAATATCTTTAAAAGTTTGATACTTGTCTTTAATAATCTCCTAATTCTTTTGCTAAAATTTGGAATGTTATAATCATGAATTACGAATCCTCATTATTAGAAAATGTCTTAAGATTATTAAGAGCTAAAATATAAGGTACTAGGGAAAAAAACAGAAATACTATTTTTAAATCAAATCATTATAATTAGGATATAATTTATGGGGATGGAAAAACAGAATCATCATTATTTATGGGATGTAATGTCATTGATAGAGAGATAATTTCTGCACCTATAGTGCCATTTTTAGGAAGCTTATATTTTGACAAGGTATTTAATGATGGATGGGTCCGGCCTGTTTTTTATGAAACCATGTATTACAATTTTTAAGAATAAAGTTGATTGATAATGTTCATAAAGCTCTGATGATATATAAAAACATTTATATATAACCCATAATATAATCCTAAAAATGGTAATATTTGAATAAAACATGTATTAATCTACAAGTAAATGGAACCTTAATTTATTAATTTATGTATAAAAACAACTCTTGATCCAACAATAAAGAGTTACTAACATACAGATCTGGATGATTGCTATTTTTCTTTGTTATTTTAAAATAATATTCAAATATTGTTTTTGGCTGAAAGAGTTACTAACATGATGATTTTATGCTTTTTCTTGCAACACTCTACTAATTACTTTCTTGAATATAATAGAAACACAAAGTGGTGATGTTGGCCCTTCTTCTTGTATCAAGGATCTATGAAATTTTCCAATTTGTGGAGTTTAATGATGGTGAAATGGCTTTACTTGCACAAGCACTAAAGCAATATCCTCAACTATTGCTACCTCATCAACAGCTCACCAATCGAAACATGGCTTTCTCTTATAGAGTAATAGTTGACATCTTGGTCATGCTAGCTACGAAGACTCCATATGCTATCACGACATCAGATAAGTCATCCTTGGAGGCTAACTTACATGAGGCAGCTTTTGTTGGCTTCGACAAGGACTGGGTTAACTCAGTTCAAGCAAGAGTGTTGGGTGTTGACACATCTAATGTGCTAGCAGCCAAAGAGGAAATTCAGGTGATGGAAGTAGAGCTTGAGATGTGTGACATTGCATTGGAACAAGTTTGAAAGCAAAGAGTAGAAGTCAAAGAGTGGCTTGCAGTGGCACGAAGACAGCTAGAGATGGTACAAAATGAGTTTGAAGCAATTGATTATCAATTGTTGGCTCTCTTAGAAGATCACAAGAAATTGATTTTATTAAGATATTATTATATTTTATATTAATATTTGATATATTCTCGTGTTGAGATATTATATATCATATGTTGGTATTTGATATTTGATACTATTAGATTTAATGTTTGTCTAGATTTATTTATATTAGATAGATTAGATTCTAAGATTAGTTTAGGTCATCCTTTACCTATATAAAGGCTTTTGTACTCTCATGAATTCAAGGATTAAGTATTACAAATTTAATAATATATATTTAGAGGCTCTTATTTCCTCTCTATTATAATCCTTTAAATCTAGACATTGTATCAGAGCCGAAGAAGAAGAAGAATGGAAAACATCCATTCCTTCTTACTCCTTGTGGCAAATTTACTTTTTAGTTGTTTAGTCATATCTCATGAAGAAGGAGGAGGAGGAGGACCTAGTCTTGTTCTCATTCTTTCTTTGTGCGTTCTCATGTGGCTGACTGTAGCCTGACTTGAAGCAAACTCAGCCTCACAAATAGAACACTCAATAACTTTCCTCTTATTGGTAAAATTGGCTTATCCTCAACCAAAAAAATCTATGTCGATCGCTCTCTCAGTCTATTGGTAAAAAACAAGCTTTGCTTTGTTTCTTGTTCAACAGAACAGAGTTGCAAAATCGTTTTTCTGTTTCTCTTTGCATAATAGTAGTTGATTAGTTTGCTGTCCAAAAAAAAAATTAATAGTATTTGATTAGTTGGCAATATAGTTGGAGAAATTAATGATGGTGAGTTGCATGAAATGCATGATTTTACTCAAGCTCTCACCATTAAATTAAATAAAACTTTCCCTCCTTAAATAGGACTGATAAATCTCTATTTTTATTATATATTTTTACACTTTAATTAGGAATTTTTTCATAATTATTAAGTTTAAAATGTTTTTCTTGAGATAAATTGAGATTAAGAGTAAATACATTAAATGAGGATTAAAAAGGGTAAAATTGGCACAAAAATTATAATTACTCTTAATCATTGATTTTTGAGAAGATTTGATATTGGTTTAATTGTTTTAAATTAAAAGAACTTGAAAATTTGGATTAAATCTGAAAATGACAATTTAGGGTTTGAATTTTAAAAATGATAGTTTTGTACCAAGAAATATCAAAATGCCAGTTTAGTCTAGTTGAAACTACAACGTTTTTGGTTTAATGGATTAGGTCTGAATTGAGAAGTGTAACACCCCAAATTTTGATTAAGGGCTAATGAATATTATTGAGAATGTAATTATGAATTAGAGTGGATTATTATGTGTTTTATGGTAATATTAAATAATATGTCATAATTGATGGAAAATTTAAAGAACAGAATTATTGGCAAATGGTTAGTGATTAGTGGAGAAATTAATTACTAGCTAAGAGAAAAATGAAAAGTGTGATAAATGCCTAATGGAGGGATTAAAGTGATTTATTGGGTGTTTACTCTATGAAGACCAATGACCTTGTGACATGTGTCAATGAGAGAGGAAAGGTGAGATAGGGGAAAAGTCAAAGGGGGGATTTTAAAAGTCTATTTTCTCTTTCTTCTTCCCTCTATTTCGGTGGAGGAAGTATGGGCAAGAGGAAAACATCATTTCCTCATCTCCTACAAGCTATCATCTCTCTCTTCTCTCTCATTTTCCGGCGCCATTGGAGACCAAAGAGGAAGGAAGAAAAGCTTGAAAGAAAGGTAAGGAAATGGCCTCAAATGCTCAAACTCATTTCTTTAAAATTGCTCCTTGAGTGATGAGCTACATTTCTATGGTTGTAGTTTGTCCATTGGTATTGGTTTGTGATCTCAAGGATTTTGAAAGTTGGAGAATCAAAAAATCCCTTTGAGAAAGTTGTTGAGGTGAGTTAAAGAAACCTATCTATCTAAGTTTTGTGTCAAATGAATTAGCTTTGAATTTCTGGGATTTATTGGCCATTTTAGAAAAATGATGATCATTGGTCATTTGGCATGTTATTGGTATGGAAATGGTATATTTGGAATGTATAAGGATAGATAGAATTGATTGGGAATTGAATGAGTGGGTTTAAAAATGTTGGAAATTTAGTGTTTATTGTTGCCCAAGACCAAATCATGATAATGGAGTAGAGATTTGGTTGTTTTAATGGTTTTATTGGATTTCTTGAGTGTTTTTATGTGAGGATAGCTTTGGTTAAGGTTTTGGGTCCATTGTTAGCTTTTGGTAAAAAATTTTGGAAATGCTATCAGTTTGTCCGTGTTTTCTGGTTTTTGATAGGATCACCCGAGTGACCAGAGGTTCACTCGAGTGCGGGATGAACAACACTCGAGTAAGAATGGGTTCCACTCGAGTGCTGTAGTGTATTTTCCCCTTTCTGCTTCCAGTTTCATAGTGTACTTCTGCAAAATGAGCGAGAGTTTTACCTCACCTGCGAGTGTAATGGGTTATCACTCAAGTAAACCTCCTCTCACTCGAGTGAGGGTGTATTTGACGCCCTAAACCTGCCTTTCGGGTGGTCACTCGTGGGTAAGGTGTAAGAGTGTGTCTTGACACTCGCAAGCATTTAGTATCACTCGAGTGCAAAGGCTAGTACTCGAGTGCTTCTCTTCCTTGAAAGTTCCAATTGCTCTCGGGTCCTCACTTCCTGGACTTCACTCTCTAGTGCTCGAGTGTAGCATTTGGCTACCACTCGAGTGAGGCCTTGAGTGCTCGAGTGTCCCTGTCTTTGAAAAAGTTCTTGTGCTCTCGGGTGCTTACTCGCTATCCTTCACTCTCATATACCCGAGTGCATACCGTACCATCACTCGAGTGAGGCCGTCTTCACTTGAGTAAAACAGTGAAAAATGTCAGTGTTTGTGCTTCTAAAAGGGGATCCCTAGGGTAGTTCTCCCAACCCTTCAGGGCTTTGATTAGAGGCTTATATGAGTAAAAGAGACAATAATGATAACCAATATAAATATTGTAAAGGTATTGAGTATTAGACTAAGTAATAATGTATCATCCTTAATTATGACTTTAGGATTTGACATTTTCTCGGAGCGTAGAAGGCTCGTGCCTGCTCAAGAACGGAAAGACCAAGGTAGTGATACTTTATCCTATATCATGTATATTACATTGCTTGTTTGCATTAGTAATTGAATACAGATACAGTGAAAGGACATGGTGAAAGCCCGGCCTTGATTACAGATGCAATGAGGGGACGTGGTGAAAGCCTGGACTCGAATACAGATACAGTGAAGGGGACGTGGTGTAATCCCGACTTGTATACAGTGAAGGGAATGTGGCGTAAGCCTAATCTCAAATATTGATTGCTGCATTGTGATATATGTTTACTTGCTTTGTCTATATGCATCATATAGATAAACTGTTGCCACTGGAATTCTTTAGAATCTCATTCTTTCCAAATAACATTTTTAGAGAGGGCAAGTGGATTGAAGAGCAAGCAAGTGGATAAGGGCGATTAGGACTGCCGGCGGTAGTCTTAGTTAGATATTTTGATTTTATACTGAACTTGTTATCATTTTGGATAAATGTATATATTGAATAGATCATAGTACTATAGTTTTGTGTAATCTCCGGTATGGATATTGAGATGGGCAATGATGCCCTGTATAAACTTTTGGATTCATGTTAGTATTCCTGGTGAACGTCGGGAATTGTGCTTATACTCTGATATTGTACCTATAACAGACCGAACAGGCCAAATGATTTTACATGGAATGAATGGAGATCTATTTGTACAGGTGTTTCAAAATTTTTTTATTTATTCCAGATCTCTTATTTGATTATTAAACGAATTTAAGAACTAATCACGGCCTTGATAGAGGCAGGGGTTACAAGAAGAGCCTTAACAATTATTGAATAAAAAGAAGGAGAACCAGAGAGCTTGGAAGATTTTCAGAGAGACAGCGTCGTTGAACCTTGAGACCTCTGGCTTGATCACCTTCACCATCTACCATCATTGTCGCCTGCGACCTCCATCCTCCACCTTCACCACTTTTGTTTTCATCTCCAGCAATCTAAGAGCGAGGAGACCAAAGAGCTGAGGCGGAGAGTAGAGAGAGGGAGATCGAGCTTGGGGCTCGTCTTCCTTAAAACTCTTACCTCCACCACCGCTGCACCGCCACAAACCGCCGACGATTTTCACTCTCTCACTCCACCAAGCTTCAGCTTCAACATCTTCATCCTAAGTCCAAGTTTCAACACTTACAGGGGGATGGGAAGAGAATTTCAAATAAAGTTTCGATGAGGCCAGTACCAGCCGTGGCCTCCTTAGCTTCCAATTCGAGCTTATTCAAGACTCCAATCTCTTCATTTTCTGGTGTTGTATTCAATGGCTAGTTGTGAAAATCAGATTGAGGCTTTGCTTCTTGAAGATGTATCATGAGTAGTAGTGGCTAAATCACTTCAACTCTTAGAGTAATGGATTGATTCTTGAGTTTGGAACTTCAAGGGGAGTGTTTTACGATTTAATTTCTATCTTTAACCCTTTGTATTAGTTGAATTCTAGGTTTAGAGTCTAATTAATTATTGGACTGAGATTTTGTATTGGGGTTTCATACAATCTATGAGATTAAAAGTGTATTTAGATTTAATTGTGTGCATTTGACATTTTGGATTTTATTAGGACCAATTTCATGTAATTGACTTGGTATAGCTTTTGCTTGGAGTTGTTATGAACATTTAATTGTAATTGTAATGCAAGGGTTCTTGGTTACTTTTGTCATTGCATTTCATTGATTCAAATTATTAGTGTTTAAATCGGCTTTCAGTTAGAGGGATTAATTTTTATCCGGTGTGGAGAAATTAACTCACCTAACTTAAGCTAATTCAAAGGGTCTTTTGAGCAAATTTGTCAAACTAACATACTCACATTATCTTTCGAAGCAAGGATTGATGAAATTTATTGTTCCAAGAAGTTTTTAATCATGCCTTTCAAAACCAATTTCTATTTCATTCCACTTTTAGTTCAAAAATTCAAAAATATTAGTTTTTAAAGCATTTTAGTTTAATTGTAATTTAGTTGTTGGATAAAAAGCTCAAAATCATTTTTAATTTGTTTTAGGCCAATTATTACACTTAGTTTCTAGGTAATAATAAAAGGCCTTTTGAAAGACGATCCGAGATTGCACCTTATACTGTAATCCTTGGTCATTTTTGAAGAGGTTAGCAAAGCACAGAAGCCGACAACACCTTCTTCAAGTGCTCCCACAAATGTTGTTTGTTTGCCAGACAAAAACGTCTCCTCAATTTACTCATCAAAGGAAAGCATTTACTTCGTCAACAACAAAAATATAAGTGTTGGTTAAAGTGATAAACAATGCCATTTGTTAGGAGGAGTGAAAATCTTTTATATCCTAAATCTCAAAAGGAAGTAGTTTCAAGTTCAAAATGATTTGGAAATATCTTGATCAAATTAAAAAAGAAAACAAAAACAAAATGTAAATTCGTTAAATCATTGTTAAGCCTTTCGTTTTGTTGTACATTTTCAAATTGAGCATGCCTAGTTAGAATATTAAATTTTATACAAAGGATCAAATAGTGAGTGTGACAATATATTTATTTATTGTAGGATATATCATATAAAATTTTCCTCTTGTATAATAAAACCAAAACGAGTCATGCCTAACATATTGGCAAATAAGTTGTTATTATGCGTGGCCACTGGCCAGTACACATTTTTTTGATATATCATATCAAATCCGCAAGTGGATGTATAATAAAGCAAAAAGAAGTATGAGTTTGGTTTAACTCATATTGATAGTAAATAAAATAGCTAAAGCATTCATAAAAAAAGAATAATAATATAAGGAAGACTCAAAAAGTTAACTGCATGACCAAACATCTAAAAGTTGAAATCTCAGTATATTTATGTTTTCAACAACCCTTCCATCTCTGTTTTCTCAATATTATTAACATTAATAATAAAATAGCTTAAGATTTTCTCTCTTACTAACTACTTTCTTATTCTACAAATTGATGCATGATGTTTCATTTACTTGTTAATCATTCCATGCATGTCAAATTAAGCATCAAACTTTGCATTTCAGTACGTCTGATTAAAAAAAAAGAGGTAAACTTTAAGGTCTTAAAACACACACATCTTTCTGACATAATTTTTTTTAACAACACACAAGTTAAAGGCAAAACCACCTAACGCGGTTAGTAACAAACATCTCATAATTTAATCAATTCTTCTTTTAAATAAATTATTTTAAAATAAATTACAGAGATAGAATAACACAATGGAATGATTTCCAATAAAGTAAAATAAAATTAAGGGATCTTTTTTTTTTTTTTTTTGCCAAGAAAACTAAGGGATCTTTGATTATAAACAACTAAATTCGAATATTGGTGCTTTTTATATTCTTACAACGGCTAAAATTTTCAAATAAGTACCTCTACCCATTGTTTTTCTGAAAATAATGGTATTGTACAGAAAACGCTTCCAAGCAGGGCAAACATTTTGATGCTCGATCGTGGTGTCACTTTAGGATCCTTTTTTGACGATTTGCGTGCAGGTCCGATCTCCAATGAATACTTTTATTTAAATAATGTCATTATTATATATTTTCTTAGCCAGTGGGTTTTCTTGAGATCCGAGAGTGTATATCATCATATTCAGACCTTGACTACCAATTTGACTGTAAAAACCTCAAATCTCAACTGGAAATTTCTCTGAGCTCTGTTTTGCTGGTAAATACGTTCATTGATTCATGCTTTAAAGTTTCCTCTCAATTTGTTAATTGCTTTGTTTTTCTTCAATTTTTCTTTTCAAAGCTATCTGATTTGAACGGAAGAACTGAAAAGGAGACTTCTCTCTCTTAATGAAGGCATCCTCCGGCAATCTGCAAAAAGAGGTAAGTTCACCTTTTTATCTGTGTTTATGTGATAACTATATGTCTCTCTTCTGCTTCAGTGCTGAGACTTTAAATGGAAACAGTAATTCCATCATATTAGTGTATTGGAAGCACCCGAAAAATTACATTAGGGCGTGGATGCTACTTTACCTGTTTTTTTCAGATCCCTCATAACAAACAGCCCCCAAATGCTGCAACCCAGAGAAAAACCTGCATTTGAAACACAACCATTTGAGAAATAACAGGTTTTAGTAAAGTAAGTCTCCCAACTAAAGACAATCCCTAACTCTTTCCTTTGAACCTTATCAATTAGAAACTGAAACTTGCTTCTGTTGTTTCTACCTTGGGTGATATGAGTTTTTTTTTTTTTTTTTGAAAAGAACACTCACATGTTTTTTGAGCATTAATGTTTTGTCCAGGCATAACCCCAAACTTCTCCAAGCATTCTAACACACAAGAGTTTTGTCAGAAACAGCTTCACAAAACATTATTCCATTATTCCTTCCAACCTAGCTATCCTCAGCGAACAGCGATCTCCATTTTTTTGCTACATATGGCATCCGAAATAATATGGGATAACTTCCCCATCCCAAGAATAAACAAATAAGTTGAAATAGGATCACCTTGCCTTATTCCGCATGACGGCCATTTACACGTCCTTCTCGTCCTAATGGGCTTGAATTGATCTCTTCTTAGCTTTTAATCTAGAGCAGAAATTTTGGTTTTTTTTTTCTGTCTTAATGGAATTTAACTTTTAAAATTAATTTTTTGGGCAATTTATAGCTTATAAAATTGGCGTAGTTCTTCTAAATATTCCTTCCTTTCATCAACTACCTTACGCTCTTTTTTTCTTGGGTCTAATTTGGCTCTATAATAATATTGCATCAATTTGAAAGAATTTTATTTTTCATAGACCCAAAGTAAATTCAAGTTTAAAAATCCAATTTCTTGAGGAGTCTATTTATTAATTAATAAATGAGCCAGCTGCAACTTGAGCAAAATGAAAATTGAATGAATTTGGCATCATCATTTATATAAAACTCAGAGGAGTTAGGAGAGACTTTTTTTTTAAATATATTTTAGACGTTGGGGCAAAATTGAATTTTCGCAGGACATTTTTGCTAGGATTTTTCAGATTCACTTTCTCACCGGCGGCAACAACAAAATAACGTACTGAACAGTCAAGGAAATGAAGAGATGACCCGAAATTTCAGACACAGTAGAGAGAAGAAAAATAAACCGTTTGAAAAAGGAAAAAAACAGGGTGTTTGGGTAGTATTCCTCGAAAATCAAAATAGGAAGACATCTTGAATTAATATATGATGTTATATCAAATAAACAGAGACTAAACAATAAAGAAAAAGAGTTCAGTCATTGGAAGGATTTATGTAAAAATTTGCTACTTGTACAATAAAACCAAAACGAATCACCTAACACACACATATAGACAAATAACTTATTATCATGTATGGCTGGCACACATTTTTTTTTGGAAATATTATATCGAATTCGCAAGTGGTTGTATGATAAAGCAAAAAGAAGTACGAATTTGGTTTAACTCACATATTGATAATAGATTTATGTTCGTTTGGGATAGCTTATTTTTGGGTAATAAGTACTTATAAATCGTGATTTACGGTATACGAGGTAAGTATGTAAGAGGAGTTTTATTTTGACTTACGTACTAAGTGTTTATTCTTAAAAAATAAGCTAATCCAAAGTAGCTTAAGAATTCATCAACAAAAGAACAATAATATAAAGGAAGACCTGGAAAGTGACTCCAATAACTCTCATATACTTGTGTTTTCAGTAACTCTTCCATCACTGTGTGCTCTGTATGGGCTTTATCTTTCTGGTAAGTACGATGATTCATCTTTTGATGTTTTCTCTGAATTTCTTAATTGCTTTGTTGTTCTCCAAGTTTTCTTTTCAAAACGATCTGATTTGAACAGAACAATTGATAAAGGAGACTACGTACTCTCTCTTGTTGAAGGCATCGTCAAGCAAATTTGCAATATGCAAAAATAGGTAATTAACTTCACCTTATTCCCTTTTGATCCCTTATTTACTTTTCGTTTGTCCCTGTGCTTACAAGTTTATATTATAACTACATGTCTCTCTTCTGCTTTGAAACTTAAAGGGACGAAACATTAATTCCGCTACATATGTTACTCATACATTCAATTCTACGCTTCATATTGAGATAAATCTTTTTTATGTAAACCCCATTTTCTGGATGCCTGTGAATGTTTCAACTTAGATAATACAAGAAAAATAGTCTCGTCATAAATAATACCGAAAGTTTTTGTACACTAGTTTTTCTACTATGTGGGCACAGAAGCTATATATAGTATGGAAGACAAAGAGGGTGGGGGTATATGTATCCAAACCAGATGGAGCGAGCCCAATTGCACTGAAAGGTCATCGTTGATAAGCTCTCTGCCATCCACAATGCTAGATTGTGTCCCTATTTTTCATCTAAGAACGAACCATTGGGAAAATAAATTCTTTTCGGAACTTGTGCCCAAAGATCAGATGGATTTTGCATGAGTCTCCAGGCTGTCTTAGCGAGCAAAGCATTATTCAATTTAACAAAATCCCTCTATCTTTGGCTTTGTAAGAGTATTCCCCAGCACCCAATGCATTTGGTGACAAGACTGTTCAAAGTCCCCTGCCCCTTACATATAGAACCTATCTTTTCACCAGATATTAAGATGCACTGACTCAACACAATTCATCACAAGGTTAACCCATCTTTGAGAAAATCCAAGCTCAAGTAAAATCTGTCTCAAAAACACTATCATATGCTTTTCTATTTTCCATTTTTAGGGCAAAATCAATTTCTCCCCCTTTTTTTGTCCTTCTAAGATAGTGATGCACCTAATGAGCAATGATGATATCATCATGTATCAGTTGTCTGGGTATAAAAGCTCCTTGATTAGGAGAAACACACGTATCAAGAAATAGTTTCATTTGATTTTTCTAGAATTTCGGAGATAATTTTATATGAGAAATTGCAAAGGCCAATCAGTCCAAAATGAGATACCTTTTCAGGTTTATCAATTTTTAGGATGAGGGTAATGTTTGTTTCGTTAATATCATTTAGACTAGAATCCTGCTCCAAAAATTCTTTGACCAGTGCATATAAAGAATCCATCCAGACCTGGGGCTTCAGTCTCTCCTAGCTCGAAGTTTGCCACTCGAACTTCCTAGTTGTTAACTGGTCGTAGAAAAATGTCATTGATATGGTCATCAATTTTGGGCTCAATGAATTCTAGAACCTGTGTGAATGATCTGGGTCCAGAGGTTGAGAACAGAGTAGTTAAATACTCAGCAAATGTGTCATGAACCTGTCTGCCATCCTGTATCCAGGTGCCATTTTAATCCTCTATTCTCAATATGTTGTTACTTCTTCTGACCGCAAGCAATGACAACTTGAGTTTGATCATTAATAACCTTGAGAGCGCAATTTGTTAATCGTTATACTTAAGTTGTTGTTTCCTTTATTCAACTTATTAATGACGTTAGATAGAGTTTATGAAGCCCAAGTAGTCAATCCCTATACTAAAGTAGTCAATCACATTACTCAAGTTGTAATCGGAGCTCTGGCCGCCGGAGCCCCGCTTGTGGGGTGGTACCGGTGGCAGACCTTCGGCGCTGGCGAGGGTTCTTTCTTTTTTTAAAAAGAAAACTTGAGGGGCATTTTGGTAAAAGCACAACAATTTAAAATTCTAGAATAGTCTCTTAAGACCTATTTGTTATTTTCATGTGTTAATAGACTTTTTGGGGGTTTTTTCAAGTTCAAATGGTATTTATTTAGAATTTTTCTTAAAAATGATGTATTTACTGCAAACAATATAAAAATAAATTAATATCTTATTTTTGCCTATATTAAAATCATGGCCTGCGACATTATCATGTTTCATGAACAGAAGGTTGATATCCCTTTTCATGTCCATTGTTTAGTTAATATATAGCTGAATGCTTTCTACTCCTATTGTTGGGACTTTGAAAAATGTGTGGTTTAGTGGCATAATAGTTGGTTGGAGATGAGACTCAAGCTTTGACTAGCATTTGAAGTTTCATGTTTTATTTGTTTGACATGTCATTGAGGTAGCGCGTATGTTAATATGTTGTAATGTGTTTTTCTAAGGCTATGTGAAGTCTCCAATTAGGTCCTAATCTAGAATCAGTTAGTTGTTTCATATGGATCATTTTATTACTTTGTTAGATTAATTGATTTTCATAAAAAGAGAAAAAGAAAGCGTGAGATGATACAAAAGCAAGGGGATAATTTGTTTCATATGGATTAATTTAAAATATGGTAATACTTGAAAAAGGAAAGTTGGGAATTTCTTACCTAAATTTGTCAATTTCTTATCTAAATTTGTTAATGAATGAGTTAAAAATTAAAGGTTAATATATATATATATATATTTGTTTGCATTATTTATATTGAATGATATTAGGGCCCCAATGGTCAATAACATTTCTGCAAACAAGTGGTGGCCTCACCAATTTATTCCCAAGGGAGGTGGTCGGTGGGGGTAATTTTTTGGAAAAAAAAATATATAAGGATAAATTAGTTTTTTCATTTTAATTTCAAAAAAGATAATTTAAGCCTAATATGTCTATGGAATTATGAATATTTGAAATACTTTTTTGTATTTTAACATTTTTAAAGTTCCTTGTTAGAGATTTTCTCAAAATATTTTAATGTGCTTCTTCCGGAAAATTTTAATTAAATGCTTTCCTAATTAAAAAGTACGGACAATTCCAGAAAAAGACTTTGAGAAATGGGAAATGACAAATCAGTACTCCAAAATTTTGAAATCCTAAGTTAGTGCTGTGTCAGTATGGAGGAGGAATCTGGGATTTTAAAATCTCGGCGAAAAGACGAAACTGTCATTCAGTTATCCCTCTCTCTCAGCTCGGAATAACAACACCGGCCTCTTTATTAAGAACACCGCATTCTACATTAACAACTCTGTTTTCCTCTTTCATAATAACAACACCAGTCTCTTTATTAATAACACCATATTCTACATTAACAACTCGACTTTCTTGTTTCTCAATAATAAGACCGGTTTCTACATTAACAACACCGTATTCTATATTAACAATTCCACTTTCTTGTTTTACAATTTCATAATTTAAGTTTCATGGCCAATAACAACACATCTTTCTTTATTAACAACATCGTATTTGACATTAACAACTCGACTTTCTTATTTCACAATAACAACACCGTATTCTATATTAACAACTCCACTTTCTTGTTCCACAATTTTATAATTTAAGTTTCAGGACCAATAATTACACCCCTCTCTTTATTAACAGCACCATATTTTACATTATTAACAACACCATATTTGAGATATGAAGATGTGAAAGAATAAAAAAAAGTTGTTAATGTAAAATGCAGTGTTGTTATTATAAAAGAGGAAAACGGAGTTATTAATGTATAATGCGGTGTTGTTAAGAAAGAAGCCGGTGTTGTTATTTTGAACTGAGAGAGAGGGACAGCTGAAGGGCAGTTTTGTCTTTTCACCGATATTAAATCCCAGATTCTTCTTTCGTATTGACACAACACTGACACGGGATTTTGCAATTTCCGAGACTGATTTGTCTTTTCCCATTTTCCAACGTCTTTTTCTAGAATTTTCCCTAAAAAGTTTATACGCTCACTCCTTCATTTCTATCATTACCCTCCAAAGTCCAAACGAATCCGAATCTCTGAAACACACTCTCTCCACCAGATCGGTTTAGGCTTTACTTCGATGCTCTCCCATTTCTTTGCTTCCAAACACTTTCTCTTTAGCTCAGCTTCATTCAGGTAAATAATCGACCTTTCTTCTTCATATTTTTTTTTCAAAGAAATTAATTCATCACTGCCTTTCGGGAAAATCATAAATAAATTTAGTTTTTTTTTTCTTTGGATAAATATATGTTAACATCTGCCTCCTTTTACACAAACACACACACAGCCTTCCCAATCCGCATTTGAATCCATCAACCTATAACTCTATCAGCTGAAGCCTTTCACAGTTGGACTCCTCCGCAACACCCCCAACAAACTTGAATCATACTTGTTTTTTGTTTTTTTATAAAAACTAAATTTAGAAGGAGATAGAAGACGATATCATGCCTTGTTATTTTTTTTTTTTTTTTTTGAATGTGGAAGGAGGTAGAATATGACTTGGCGAGGTAGAAGAAGAAAAACAAATGGGAGGATTAAAATATCCATATTTAATAGAGATATTTTTGTCATCGTATATCAATTTATACCTAATTATATGTCAAAATTTTTTTCTAAATTCGTATTAAAGATACTCGCCATAAGTGAATTGAAAGGTATCTTTTCTGTAGATAATTCAAAATCTTTTCTAAAATATAATAAAAAAATAACTTTGAATAAAAAAGAAATAAAAGGTTAACCTGTAAATTAATAATCAACAGAATTTTAGCTAAGTAAAAAGGGTGGCAAAGACAAAGAAATTATGAAAATTTATGTTTTCTTAAGATCAATAACAAGTGAAGGAAATGTTTGTTTCAGTTTTTTTTTTTCTTAAAATAATTTTATAAAATAATTTTTAAAAACAATTCTTGAAAATGAAAAATTTAAAATCTGTTTAGATAATTATTTTTTAAAAATTTGTTTTTGAAATGACGTGGTGGCGGTGATGTGGCAGCAGCCATTGACCATGGGTGTCAATGGCAGGAAAAGAGAGTTTCTCCATTTTTTCAAAAAAAAAAAAAAACCACAAAACAAAAATAAGAAAACACTAAAAAAACAGTTTTGATATTTTAGTTCTTAAAAACAAATTGCTATTGCTATTTTTTTAAAAAAAACCAGGTTAAAAATAAATTTCCAAATAAGTTGTATTATTTTTTTCTTTAAAATAAAAAATTGTCCTTAAAACCAGAAATAAACTGGCCCGAAATTTTTCTAGAAGTTAACTTCAAAATAAGCATTCTTCTTTCCGTTTTGTGCCCCGGATTAATTGGTTTTGTTCATCAAATTTCGCAAAACAAAATTGGAAATAATAAAAAAAACAGAGAGAGATTGATATTTAAAAAAGCGTCTGCTTTATTACAGTTTGCGTGCAATGATGTCTTGATGTTCATGGCAATTGAAAATTGGCTTCACTTGCGTTTCTACTCTCCAAACAGTTGAATTGCATGCCATTTTGAGGTAAGGTGATCGTCAATTCTTATATCAGTTTTTAAATTTTGAATTTTGATTATGGTCTATGGGTATTTATCTCTTTTGATTTTGAACTATATTTTGTTATCTTAAATTTAAGTGGAAAAGCTGGCAAAAAAAAAAAATTTAAGGAGAAAAATTACATTTAAGAGTTCTGATAAAAAAACCAATTTAGATAAATATAAAAAAAGTTGAAATATTTCAGATCCCAAAAATTACTAAACAAATTTTACTAGAAAAATATTTTCAAATTCTTATATAATGATTTTTTTCCCATAATCCTTTAATATAATTCTTGAAAATCATAGTAAGAATTTGTTGGAAGTTAAATAAATTTCACGGTTTTTAACTAAATGTCAAAAAACCAACATTAAGAATGGATAATCATGAGAAGAGGAATCCCTCTCCATTACGATCAAAATAAGACTTACCAGTGTTTGAGTAGTTCAAAAGTATTCCTTCATGGCTTCTAGCATAAGCTTTTCCTAACTGTTACTTTCCATTGTTGTGAATTAATCATTTGCAGCCGAATGGTTTGAAATATCTGATGTTGGATTCCTTTCTATAATTCACGGGGTTTTTTCTTCATATGTCTGATTAAGCGCTTGTTGAGAATGTAGCATAATGCTATATTAATAGTTTCTACCCAAAAGTAATAGGTAGGTTGCTTTCCAACAACATTCTTTTGCTATGTCTTCGAGTGTTATATTCGTTCCTTCGATTATACTATTTTGTTTGTTGAAGAGCTCTTGCCACTGAAAAGTCATGTGAGGAGCCTTGATTTTCACACAATTCTTTGAGTTCTCTATTTTATAACTCTCTTCCATAGTCGCTTCTGATTTCAAAGATTATACATTCTTATCCTCTTTGATAATACTTGCAGACGTCTTCAAAATCTTGGAATATGATGGAGACTTTGTAGTATAGGATATAAAGTCCCGCATTAAGTGGAATGAGATGCTCAAGGGGATATTTAAATGGGCTGGTTTTCCTATCTCAGCAGCTAACTTTATGACAAGGTTCCCTATTTCACTTAGGTATCTATTAGAATGCTTAATCTGAACTAATAAGATCATCCACCCTTAGAAAGGGAGTTAAACTAGGCAGTCATGATGATATAAAAACTAAGGACAACAGTCAAAAATTGGGGTGTTCAGCAAATCACGAAGAATCTTCATTAATAACAAATGATTTTTTACAAGAGATAAATCAACCCATTTATGTTTAATAATGATCATTCCTCACTTGAGGGTGATAAACCAACCCAAACTTGGAAGTATTTGAGAGATATTTCTCTATCTAGGGAGAGACTCAAGTTATTCTCTCCCTGTTACATTGGTGGGGATCAGTATCCCTTCGCATTACTTTTATTTATAAAGCCCAATTAGGTGATTAACCCAACTAATTAACCGCTCAAGTTGACACTTCTTAACTCTAGGTGTTCAACTTGCCAACACAGGCTACAAGGGAGAAAAGTGAATTAAATCAGGTTAGTTTCAATTTACAATATCAACATTAAAATTTCTTGCAAACTCTCTAATCCATGTTAATCCTCAGAAAGCTTCATTGCTGCTTCAATATTCTTGTAACCTATAACTAAAAATGCCTCTGCTCTTGTAATTTTGACTGTCTTTCTTCCCATATTAGGAACTGTGATTGAAGATAGTTGAAATCCAATACAGTCTTCATTCTTCATATATTGGTTCACACCCATGAATGCTTGAAGACAATATAATACTTCTTCAAAGGCATCAATTTGCTTTACTCTGCCACTAGATGATTCTGAATTTTGTTGGTTACAGACCCTAGTCAATATTAGTATCATTTGTTTAGAAACGGTTACCACCATGGCAAAGAATCTTTCACAAGCTCGTTCTATCAGGGTTAGCTGGAACTTTTTTTTTTTTTTAAATTGATCTTGCCTGCCTTCTTCATCTTTGCTCCTTTTACCACAAGGAAGAACTCCAACATTAAATTTCCCATCCTTTCACTAGTAAGCACCTTGTTATATCAATCCTCTCAAACGATTGGCAGCCCCATGTGTCCCTTGTCTGTAGTTTCTATGGCGTGGAGAATGTAGCGTCATTGTGGGTGGGTTGTTTCTGTTCTCTGTTTTGTGTAATGTTCTTGTATCACTGTTGTGATATTGTTTCTGAGTGATGTATTTTTAGCTTGGTTTTCCATATCTTTTGTGGAAGTCTGCTCTTTGTGTACCTGAAAGTGTTTTATTTTGGAAGTTTTTGTGGAGGACCATAACAAAATTCTAGTTTGTTTGTCTTCTTTACATGCATAGCAAATATGATATATATCTAACGTAGTTCAGCTGAGGAAATCCTCTAACAACCGGGATAAAATGTCTGGGACCGGGCTGGAACAACCGGGACTAGAACACTTTGAACACCCCTACCGCCAAATCTCCTTCAGCCTCCCTTCGATCTGTTCTCCCTCGCTCTCGCTCTTCAGCTTCTAGGTTCCAAGTTGCCACATCTCTGTTGCCATTCATAACTTGTCACCACAACTCTTCAGCTTCTAGGTTCCATGTTGCCAGATCTCCGTCGCCGTTCGTAACCTGTCGGTGTCCCTCCGATCTCTTCACCCTAGCCATCGATCTTCAGCTTCCAATTTCCAGCTCGCCCTTGCCCTCATCCTCACTGTCGTTCTTCGACTTCCAGCTTGCCTTCACCGTCGCTCTTCTACTTTGCTTTAGGCTATAAGAACTCTTTGTGACCTATTAGTTTCTTTTTGCTTCAATCTCACCTGTTCTTTTCTTGTTTTTCATTGGTTTTGATTCATAGGCAATAACTTTTGTGGTGTTTGGTTAAAAAATCATTGGTTAGTTGCTGTGTTTCAGATTGAATGCTGGGTTGCTCTCTATAGTCGACTTGGTTGTTTTACATAATGATGTGATTTTTAATTTAAAATTTAGCCTCATCTTTTTTGTCAAACCGAGAATTCCTGATCATTGTCCCGGTCTCTGTGATACCGGTACTATCCTGGGACCGGGAACAATTTCCAGGTCCCGTCCTCTTACCGGGATGGGAACCGTGACACTGTAATCCCGGTCTCATCCCAGCCTTTGAACCCCCCTATTGATCGTAATGCTCAAAATTGATAGAGAATTAACGGTCACAAAGTCAACGTGATCTGTTAGTTCAGAGGTGATATTGCAACAATTTTAATACTTAGAGGTACGTTTGCTGCAATGAATAGTTTAAAACAAATAATGTCCCTTGTGAAATAGTTCATCAGCACAAATGCCTTTCTAGTTTAACAGCATTTACCCCGTGATCTTTATTTATTTTTTTTAAATTTTTATATCTCATTTGTTCTAAAAGTTTCACATTCAATTTTCTTTTTAATTTGCTGTGAACAAATTTCACTTTCTAAACACTGAAGTTCTTTTGAACATAAAATTACTTAATCCATTTATTATCTTTATTTATTGCATGAAAACAAGAGAAAACAAAATCAACATTTTGGATCCTTATTCTGCATCCTTACCTACTCCCAATCTTTGTTCATTAGAGTTTTTAAGATCGGATGGCATGGCTTTTAACAAACAGATTTACAGTTTAGTCAAAATTATTATTGTATAAGTTACTTCAAAAGTATTTTTCATAGGTAATTCAAAGGTATTTTTAAATGTAACGGAAAAACACAAATAATTCTATAAGAAATATAGGGCTGTTTAGTGAATTAAAAATCAACTTCATTTGGTTGGGTTTAGTGAATAAGCTCCCGGCTAAACCTCACAATGAGACAAATGAAGATTTTGATTCATATTTGGAGAAATGCTCATTTTGTTTTTTGGCCTGCAAGAAATGCTCGTATTTAGTACTTAACTCTCTCTCAAATGGGATTTTACCCTGTCTTAAATAGGACTGCCTAAATATTAGAATATGTAACACATTCAATAGTTAGACATTGAATTAAATATGTATAAAAGGATATGTATGTCGTATCAATTGACTTAAGTTATTTTGATAGAAAGGCAACCTCAACCTGCACATAAATCTAAAAATTTCAACAAGTTATTAGATCTATTCATGGGACACAAAATACAAGAGGAGAGAAAAATATACAGGCAAAAAAAAAAAAAAAAAGAAGAAGAAGAAGATATAACTTGAAGCATCTGAGACTTGAAAAAAGGAGTGTACACCCAAATACAAGGAAAAATGAATGAAAAAAGTAGGAAGAATATTATAATGTATTAAAAGAAGGCACACATTGATTAGTTTGGCATTGAATTAAAGGTATTTAAAGAGATGAGGAATGTTTCTATCTAATTGACTTAAAGTCTTGATTAAAAGACAACCTCAACCTACGTCTACCTATATATATATATATCAATTTAAAAGTTTCAACACTAAAATAGGAAGATGCATATATATGAGGAAAAAATAAACATTTTTGGTAGAAAAAGGAAAAATAAAAGAAATTATGCCAAATGATGTGTGTGTTTTAAAGATCAATTAAAAGGTATAGTGCGAGACATATATAATGGTCAGAAAACATGAAGTTGATATTTTCCTGAAAGAACCCTACGAAATCTCATACTTACTGTATGAATCTGATTGCCTTGTCTTATTGATAAGTTTATTTTATTTTGCAGTTTGTTTGCATTTAACTTCTTCATATATAGTAGCTGCTACAAACAAGGAAAAAAAAAATTGAATCGCTTTGACTTGAGGGGTAAAAAAGGGTAAGTAGGTGCTTTCATTGTTTGGCCCTAAAAGCAAACTATATGCTTTCATTGTGTCCATTTTACTGTTTATGTCCCTATTTATCATTTGTTTTTATGTTTGGTTAATATGCATTTTTTCTTGTTTATGACTACAAATATTGAGATTTAATAGATATAAATTAAAGCATTAGACCGCAAAATTTTTATCTTATTAATGATAAAGTAAATAAGACAACAAAAGGCTAGCAAGTTAATAAGGAGAATAAACTACTCAAGCCTATTTTGCATTTTGCTTTAATTACATAAACCTTTCTTATATTTCAAAAGTATACACTTAAGTCTAAATCATTAACTCCATTAAGAATATTCTAAAAATAAATTTTTAATTAAAACATATATCAAAGTAATTTTTTTTACTAATTTACCCCTTATCATACTAATAAATCTCTTTATTTGTTTTTACCTATGTATAGATGACCACTAGCTTGTGTAACAGCCTAAAAAGTTTAAATGTAATTTTTTTACCTATGTACAATGAATTTGTTTTATTATACACTGTGATAATAGATTTTAACATTTTAAAGAACATTTCATATTAAAATTAATATTAAATTAATAAATAAATAATCATAACAGTAAGTAGAATTTTTTTAAAAAAAGAACTGGCTAGAATAGTTGCATATAACAATTTTTGTTAATTTACAATGTTAGCGTAGACAAAGATAAAGACAATTAATTATGACTACATGTCCGTTTTAGATGGCATGCCCTGGGGAAGGTATTTTAACAGATCTTACTGGAAGATTAGTGGATAAAACCATAAAGGAAGTCAATTATTTTCGTCATTTTGAGACTCATGATCGCGAGTTTAAGCAAGACAAGCAACTTTTGATTAGAAAACTAGAAAAAGTACAAAAAGATATTGAAGATGCCAAAAGAAATAATCAGTATTAGAGCCCAGAAACAAATAAAGCCCAAATAGCATCGAGTCCAATAGTATATAATACAGACTGTAAATATTTTATACAGCTCATACACAATTCTAGATCCTTCACCCCCTCTATACGTGTCACACTAGGATAGGCTCACATTACTATATATTGTATTGTCACTGCGCATTGTATAGGAGTGAAAATGAATACGAATATTTGATTCAACAATGCCTCACAATTTTGTCTTATTATCTTAATTTGCTCTACCTCTCCTTTTGCTCTGACATGGTACCAGAGCCATGAATGCTCTGCAACACATGGCAGGCTCACCTTCTTCACCCTCCATACCCACTACCTTGGACATTTATTTGACCATTCTATCTGCGCCTCCATCAACCCTTCCCCACTACATCACCACAAAATTAAATCAAGATAACTATTTAGTATGGCGAGCTCAGGTTCAGACCTATCTTTATGGTCAATAGCTCTTTCGCTATGTAGATGGCTCCGCCATCCGACCACCACAGATTTTGCCTTCTGGACTTCCCAATCAAGATTATCTCAAATAGTTTCAACAAGATCAGTTAGTTCTTTCTATTCTTCTAGCGTCTCTCTCAAAGGGCATTATATCCCAATATGTGCAACACGAGCTTGCGAGACATGTGGTTGGCACTCGAAACCTCCTTTGCTTTGAAGATGCAAGCACGACTTGTTTATCTTCACCAACAGTTAACCACTCTCAAGAAAGGTGGTGAATCAATTCAACAGTACTATCAGAGAGCAACAATTTTAGCCGATTCTCTTGCTGCTGCTGGCAAGCCCATTCCCAATGATGATTTTATCACCTACCTACTTGCTGGTCTAGGATCTGACTATGATATTATCGTCACTGTTCTTTCTACTCAGCGCCTCTTTCTCTCAGTAGAAGCTATCTTGAGTCACTTACTCACCTTTGAAGAATGGATGAACCAACAAAATCCCATTTCACTTCCAACAGATTTATTGGTGAATGCTGTTTGTTTTACTCGTGCTCCGTTCAACTCTTCTAGCCGAGGCAGAGGAGGTCGATACTTAGGATCTTATCGATACAGTGGCCACACAGGCCATAGCTATCGACGGAGCTATCGAAGCAATTTTCAAGGAAATTTTTGAGGAAGAGGTGGTGGTTATACCTTTCGTGGTGGTCGTCTCTCCAACAAATGCTTATTTCCAATCAAGCAACGAGCAAGAAACTAGTGCTCCCTGCCAACTCTGTTTGCAACATGGTCACACTGCCCTCACTTGCTACCAACAAGCAAACTTGCCTTGCAAGCTCCACCACTACCATCGTTTCAAGCCCACTACTCTGAATATCCCATTGATGATACTCTTCGGTACCCAGATACTGGAGCTACACACCACATGACCTATAATTTCTCTAATCTGAATCTCAACTCAGAACCTTATCAAGGCCAAGACACTATCACTATTAGTAATGGTGCACTAATGTCCATTACCCATCATGGCTTGGGCACTCTCCAAACTACTTCTGGCACTTTTCTTCTTTCTAATGTCTTACATGTTCCTGAAATTACAAAGAATTTATTATCAGTCCACCTTTTGCAGAGATAATCATGTATTCTTTGAATTTCATTCTGGTTATTTTTATGTGAATGACCAGAGAACAAAGCAACTTCTTCTTTAAGGTCCCAGTCTTAAACACCTATACCCAGTCACCACCCCTCAAGCTCACTCCTCTGTTCGTTCATATTTTATTCAATGCCATTAGCGTCTGGGACATCTAGCCTATCAAGTTGTCACTCAAGTTATTCAACATCATTCTCTTCCAGTCTCCACCAAGTCTCTTTCTTATCACTGCCATGCTTGTCGTACTAGCAAAAGTCACTGGCTACCATCTCCATCCTTTCACGCCCTTATTTTAATTTCATCTTTATTAGAGTATTCACGGAAAACGATATGTGGTTCGGTAGGCAACACAAGAATAACATAAATATACTGATAATATGAGCATGATTATAGAAATTCCCCATACTCTTTAATTCACTATTTTATTCCCTTTAATATCTCAAAGATATAAGAAACATTAGGGAATAAATTTGGGACACCTAATAAACCGGGGCTTAGTAGTCCACTTAGTTTAGGCTTATTCCTAAGTCTCCAATCCCAAAATTCGGGATATTACATTTCTCCTCTTGTTCAATAAATTTTGTCCTCAAAATTTGCTATACATACATAGCCATAAATTCCAAGGAACGCTTTCTCATATTCAGTTCTTTGTGATTATAACAATACTTCAAATTATGGTGGTCGCAGTACAACACTACAATCACACCATAATGGTACATCTCTAGATTTTTAGTGCAACACAATTGCTGCTAACTCAAGATCATATGTGGGATAATAATTAAATTTTTTTTATGCGGCTTTCATTCTCTAAATGCATAAGCCAATACATGACCATGCTGCATTAAAACACTTCTCAATTCTGCCTACTGGCATCAACAAGGACAACAAAGGACCACAGTGGATCTGGGATTATCAATATCAGTGTTGTCATTGATTTTTGTCTTTGCCAGTGAAGCCCTTTTCCCAGTTACGATCCCACAGATAATGTTGAGTTTTTAAAACTATTCTGGAGAAATTCAGTATGCATCGTTTGTAATATCCGGCAAAATTCAGAAAATTGTGTATTTCAGGTACAATCTTTGGCATCTTCCAGTTCAGTACGACTTCTACCCTGCAAGGATCCTTCAAATTCAGTATGCATCGTTTGTAATATCCGGCAAACATCAGAAAACTATGTATTTCAAATACAATCTTTGGCATCTTCCAGTTCAATACTACTTCCACCCTACAGGGATCCTTTAAGACTCCTTGCTGTGAGACTATATGGCTCAGATATCTAACTTCTGAAATCCAGCACTCACATTTGCATAAACTTGGCGTGGAGTTGCTTAGATTTCAGTGTATTCAATAATGTTCTTAGTTGTTATTCATGATCTGATCTATTCCATGAGTATAACAGTATATCATTAATAAATACTACCACGCTTCTGCTGCCCACTCTGATGTTTCATACTGTCAAACGCAACATAGGTGGGGCTACATTGTCTACCCACACTTGGCTTATCACCTCAGTGGGATTCCATTTGACTACCGTAATAACACACAATCATTCATAGAGAATGTGAGAATATTTATATGCCAAATATCAAATAATGCAGTATTATACTAACACAAAACTCAGTTTAGTCGAAAATATGCTCAGGGCCAACCACTGTTGCAACCCCTACATATTCCGTACCTCAATCCTCGACTGGGCATATCAGTATACCCGTAGGCATTACCCGTAGGCAATATTCATCAGTGTACCCGGAGGCACTGCCCGGAGGCATTATTCATCGTGTACCCGGAGGCACTACCTGAAGGCATTATTCATCAATGTACCCGGAGGCACTGCCCATAGGCATTATTCATCAGTGAACCCGGAGGAACTGTGTATTATACATATTGCAGAAGATGGCATATATAAAGCATATAAACATTCACATAGTGTATGAAGGATGAAGTTACTACATTAGCCTTTCCTGGATAATATTGAATTTCTAATCTTCCCCTAGTCTGTGTTCTGCCACATATCTCGCAGTTTATTACTATGATTCTTAATCATTACATACCACTTATTATCGATCTTAATCAGAGTAGCAATACGTAGTTCAGTGTACCCATAGGTGCTTAGTTGAGTTCAATACAACGTATCTAGCATGTAGGATTTTGCAGCCTAGGGTCTCTCTAACCCAACTTTTAAGTTAATCATGAAATCTAGAACCTCAATATCACACAAATTGGAAATCATCTCCCTCAATTATATTCAATAGGTTTGCTAATAGTTAAGATCAATAGCGTCTATTCTTAACATTCAATATCAGTGGTTTGGATTCTTTAGGATCGATATACAGCATAATCACCACTAATTATGCATCACTATACATCATACTTGCATACCTTTAACACCACAGTGTTACTACAGATCATCACTTAGCATGGAGAAACTACAAAACATTTACTACACCTCAAATTTCCATAACCCCAGCAAATGGATCTTTCTAGGCAGTATTCATCATTCATCGCAACAGAAATGTCCTGATTTAAAATCAATACTTATATCATCATTATCTCTATGCGTCTAAGCACCCTTTAAATTATCTAAGTAAGATGATCATTAGTCATGGAGAAACCTCAAGACAATTACTATTTCTCAAGTCTTCTTGACCCTATCAACTCAACTTCCCAGAGGATCACCCATACTTTCCCTGGATTGAACAGGCTTAACTTTCGTGTACACGTGCTAAAACGCAGAGGATCATTTTTGGAACATCAATTCATAGTTTATTATGTCAATATCACTCACATGATCATTTAAAAATTTCAAAATTGTAGTTTATTACTATTTATTGACTACATAGTGAACACTTTTTTGGAAATCACTGATCAATCATCACTTGAGTGGTGTTCAAGAATTTTCAAAAATTATATGAATCACTATTTGGTGCCTTATTAGCGATTGTTTAAAGAATAGGAAATCGCTGGAGTGATCCTTTAAGTTTTCCAAGAGATCACTAGTTGATGACTATGCAATGATGTGATTTCACAAGATATAACTCAAGTGATCTACATAGAGGTTAAATTCCAGTGAGCAAGAAGAACTAGTTCAAATTGGTGTCTTCCAAAAGTTATGATCAAATCCATAGCTGCTGATTTGGAACAAAGTGTGAATTTTAAGCACCACGTTTTGAAATTCATATATATTTCATTTGAAACTCGGAGTTTGCTATTGGTGTCCTTGAACCAAATTTCGAGTTTGGTTTCATATGAAGTAAGTTTCACATCAATCGGATATGTAGTTTGGGAGACATGGCAAAATTAATGAACCTTTGTCAAGCTTAACAAAAAACAAAACTGAATAGAGTATGTTGAGGAGAGGTTATCACTCGAGAAAATATATGTAACTCAACTGAAACATGTAGAAATCATCTCTAAGGGTGTAACTCGAGTGCAGATAAAATAGCTTCAAGATAAGGCATTTCTACTTTGAATTGAGTCATTTCAGCTTCCAATTGAGCATAAAGACCTCTAATATCAAATCTAAGAACTTGAATTTTAATTTCCCATTTGATTTTGCAAATTCTTCCTTCTTCAATCTTTCTCTTCTTCTTGATCATTCTCCATGATTGATGTTACCAAAATTTTAAGTATACGCCACAAGTGTACGGGCCGCAAAATAATAAACTGACAAATCAAAGTCGTCTCACAGAGACTCAAAAATAATTACTGACTAGGCATTAAATTTCCAATGTTCATTTAAGTTGAGAAAATCAAAGATAATGAGATTAATGAGCAAAATGTAGTAAACTAATGTTTCAAAGATTTCAATCAGACAAACAACCTAGAGCGGCTAATTCTTTCTTTATGTTTTAGAACATGTAATTACCCAAATAAATTTACTTAATGTTGTCTTAATAATCTAGGGTTTTAATAGATATAAATATCTCCCAATCACTTACATATCTCTCTCAAATTAGAATTATTATTCCTAAAAATCTATCCAAGAGGCAATAAATATTTAAATTCGCTCTAACATGACTATTTGGGTCCAATAGGTATATTCCTAACCTATTAGTAAATTAGAATAAATTCCAATCCCACATTACTTAATTCTATGGTCCAATCAAAAACCTTTTTCCAAGTGTAATCAAAATTCTCCAATTTCATATCAAACACAAAATAGACAATACATAACAAGATTAAGTAAATAAGATAATATTAAACATAATTTAATGGATCAAACAAGCTGTAATCCAATAATCAATTCATTGCTACACTACATTCAAAAACAAATTAGCCACTTATTGCTGTAATAAAATCCATAAAAGAAATAATAGACTCAAACTCAGATTCAAGAGAAAGAGATGGAAGAAGAACAGAGAGGGCGCAATTCTAGGATCTTCAATTCTTTATCAATGCTGCTATCCAGATCTGAAGCTCCTATTCTTGCTGCTGTCAGAACACCTCCTTCCTCTGGTTCGACGTTCATGCTCTCGTCCTCTGTTTTCTGAAGACAATGTAGAACTGCTGCCTCTTCCTTTTTCTTTCAACCTTGACTCTCTCGTTCCAATCGGCTTCCTCTCCACTCGATGCTCTCTCTCACCGCCCTTTATAATAGATAATAAATATAACTGTCAGTTCTTTCCTCTTGGGCCGCCAATCCAAAGGCATAATCTTTTAACCAAATATCATATCCTTTTCTTGTTTTATTTGCAAATCTCCTTCTCAGCTTTTCCTTTTTCTTGCGTGGGGTCGACGTTTTTTTTTTCTCCCTTTTCTTGTGCCAAGCTTTATCTCTTTCCAATATAAGATTTATATATGCAAACGGATATTGCCTATGTTGTACGTTGACGCTACTCTTCTTTGTTTGGTTTTCATCTTCTCACGTGGGACCCGTGACTTTTCTTCAGCTTCTTTATTTACCTCTTTTTTTTTTTCTCTGTTTTTTTACATTTTCAACATATTTGCTACCTTGCTTGCATACCTTTTTTTCATTTGTTATCTTCTAATCTCCGGCAGAATAGGATCAGATATGAGTAGATTTTCTGTTAAAATTTCTTATTGCCCTATCATCAACATAAATATAAAAAAGTATATAAAAGATAATTAACTAGGCTTAAAATATTAATAAATCCAGTAAATATATCCAAAAAAGATACCTATTTAATTATAAAATATATACTTATCAATGATCCAATTTGATAACTTCTTTCTTTTCTTTATTAATCTATAAGGTATTTCACGTTCAATATAGTAGTTAAAGTATAAGATAGATACATGATACAAATTTTTTCTCTCTTAATATTTGGCTTATATATTTGATGCAATCAAAACTAAACATATCTAACAAGAAAAACACAAATAATTCCACCAAAAAAAGTTCCCCACTAGATCTTACAACAAGGCAAATCAAAATTTTTATTTGCACTTGGTGAAATGCTCATATTTAGTGCTCAACTTTGTCTCAAATAGTACTTGAACTTTCTTAAATAGGGTTGTCTAAAATCGGAAGATACACATGCATAAGCAAAAAGATCAACATTTTTTCACAAAACAAAATTGAATAAGAAAGAGAGCTTAGCAATGTCATTGTCTCATCTTTGTTATATGTTGCTATAGTTTCTTCTTCTTGGATTATTGATATAGCTGCTGAAGTGTCTCTCTTTGTTTTTTCCTTGCAGTTTGTGTGCATTGGTATTTATGGCAGATTGACTTCACTTGTATTTCCATTCCGCAATTTTTTTTTGCTTCAAAACAGTTTACATGCCATTTTGAGGTAAAGTGATGCTAAATTATTATTTTTTATATGCTATGTGGTATTTATTGCTTTTGAGTTTGAACTATTTTGCTATCTTAAACTTAAGGCGAAAAGTTGTATTTAAGGACTCTAATCTAAACAGATTGAAGTTCAAAGAAGTCTTTAAAAAACTGAAATTATTTCTGATCACAAAAATTACCGCCAGTCCTTTCAAATCAGAAACATTTTTGTTTTTTATTTTCAATTTTTTTGTTCCGTTGTCAGAAAACAATATCAACTAAACTATATTCTAATGACATAAGATCTCTTGCCATGTGTTATATACATATATCTATCTATAAATATAATATATATATATATATATATATATTATCTTTTGTCCTGATTTCTTGACCTTTTTTCTTTAGTTAATTTTCTATTAGACTTCTTGTCCTAGCTTCATCGTATACCAAAAATGAATTTTTATTATACTGTTAAATCGTTTTTCCCTTCATTATTCTAAACTGATGAATGATGTGTGTGTGTGTGTGTGTCCTGATTTCTTGACCTTTTTTATTTAGTTAATTTTCTATTAGACTTCTTGTTCTAGTTTCATCGTATACTAAAAACGAATTTTTATTATCCTGTTAAATCGTTTTCCTCTTCATTATTCTAAACTGATGAATGATATGTGTGTGTATAAATATATCCTTTCTTTTCAATCTTTAGAAAAAATTGTTGTTAAGTACCCCAATGGCTCTTCTCACTGGCACAGATGTCATTTATCCTTTTGTTTTTTGCTGTAAAATGGGGGTTATCAATCTTTATTCAGCTAGAAAATCTCTTGGGGGTCTTTCCTTTATGCTTTGTTTTCGTCTATTCTATTACCTTCACTCATGTGCGCCCTTTTTGAGCTTCTCTTCCATTCTTCTTCAGTTCTTTCTTTTTCTTATTAAACAAATAAATTTTGATTTTAATAAAATTGATTCAAGATATATTTAAACAAAATTTAAGTCATTTTTTTAATTATTTAGTTATATGCTTTAAATAGTTATTTATCAATGAGGTAAACTCTTACAAGTTTAAAATTTGAGTTCGCAATTCGAGTTTTTGTCACTTTCATGGGTTTGCTTAAACCCACAAGTTTGACAACCTTATTTGTAAGAGTTAGTTAACACACCGTTAAAGACGGTTCACTAATCACTTTGGCGATTTTCCTATGGAAAAATTACATTTTAGGAGGCATATATTAAATTACGTAGCATATACTAAATTACTTACATATTGAGAATAAAATTCAGTTTTGCATTAAAAAATGTTATGCCTTTTAAATTTAATACAATTTTCTCAAGACATTTTTATGTTTGCAGAACTATTAATTATTAGTTTATATAAGTAATTATTAAAATTTGGAATTGGGATCGTCGAAAAAAATTCAGAGTTAGATTTTTTCTTTTACCATCAAATAGTTAGACTTTGACTTCATGAGAAATCTTAGTTTAGATTGCGTTACATATTTGTCAAATATTATGTCATCAATTCATCAGTGTAGATTTTAATGTCTCGTCCGTTATTAGATGGCATGTCCAGTGGAAAGTATTTTAACAAATCTTGCCAAGAGTTTGGAGGATAAAACTATCAAGGAATTTAAGTATTTTCGTGATTTTGAGAATCACGTTCAGGACTTTGCAATAGAACACAACAGTTTGGTTGCAAAACGAAAGAAAGTAGAAAAAGACATTGAAGATGGCAAAAAAAGAAATGAGAATCAAATTGAAGACGATGTTCAAAATTGGATTGAGGAAGTTGATATTGCAATTCAAAAGAACACTAAAATCAAGCAAACATGGTCTTATGGTTGGTGTCCTTATTGGCAATACCGACAAGGGAAGATGTTGGCAAAGAGGATGCCAGCCATTAGAGATCTAATAGAGAAATGTAATTTTGAAAGAGTGGCACGTCCAACTGAACTTCCTGGTATTAAGTACCATGCTTCAGGAGACTTCATTGATTTTGAGAGTAGAAAGACAAAAATCAATCAGCTTGTGGAAGCATTAAAAGATGGAAAGCATTACATGATTGGATTGCAAGGGATGGGGGGAACGGGTAAAACCACATTGGCAACACAAGTGGGCAAACAACTTGAAGAATCCAAAGCATTTGAGAAAGTCATCTTTGTTGTTGTGTCCAAACCTCCAGATGTCAACAAGATTCGAGGCGAAATTGCAGGGCCATTAGGTTTGGATTTAGAGGAAAGGGTTCAAGCAGAACACTCACAGCAGTTGTGGACTAGGATTTCTGATAATAAAGGGAAATTACTTATAATACTAGATGATGTGTGGGGGAAGCTAGACCTTGAAGAAATTGGAATTCCATCTGGAATGGTTCACAAAAATTGCTATGTTTTGATAACTACTCGCCATTCTCGAGTTTGTCAAGCAATGACGTGCCAACCAATAGTTTTCCTACAAACATTGACCCATGAGGATGCATTGGCTCTTTTTCTATTTCACACTGGAAATAATGATTCAAAGGGTATTGCTCCAGATTTTGTGAAGGAGTGTGGAGGCTTACCAATTGCAATTGTAGCACTAGCCAAGGCATTAAGAAATTGGCCTGCAGATGAGTGGAATGTACCTTTGACAACCCTACGAAATTCTAAGCCATTGGTTGATGTTGATGAAGATTTGGTGACGGTGTATAAATGCTTGAAGTTAAGCTATGATCATTTAAATGATGAGAAGGCCCAACAGCTTTTCTTATTGTGTTCTATTTTCCCAGAAGACTATGAAATTCCTACAAGCCTTATTACTAGACTTGCTATAGGGTCAGGAATTTTTGGGGAAGTTGATGGATATTATGCAGCAAAATGTCTAGCACTTAAAGTGAAAAATAACCTCATAGGATGTTCTTTGCTACTCAAGGTTGAGGAGACAAAATATGTAAAAATGCATGACTTGATTCGTGAAGTGGCCCATTGGATAGCAAAGGAAGATATTCAAACGATTATGGATAGGAGAACAACTTTAAAAGAGCGATTTGTTTTTTGGAATGCTGATGGTTTTCCTAATCAGTTTTATGGTGCAAAAATTGAGATTCTACTTCTTTTTATAAGTGAAAATTTTCCAGTGAAAGACATAGAAGCATTCTTTGCAGGGATGATTAGACTCAGGGTTTTGTTTTTACAATGTGGATATGGTAGAAAATTTTGCATCCCATTATTGTCACAATCACTTCTTTCATTAAATAATATTCATACTCTTATCTTGGATGGTTGGGGTTTAGGTGACATCTCCAGTTTGACAAATCTACAAAGTCTTGTTACACTTGAGTTGAAAAATTCTCTAATTATTGAATTACCCAAAGACATCAAACAACTAAAGAAGTTGAGATGGTTGGGGTTACGGAGGTGTATAATTCAAAAGAACAATCCTTTTGAAGTGATTGAAAGATGTTTACAATTGGAAGAATTGTATTTTGTTGGGAATTACAATGTCACGAATTGGAAGCCAGAGGACGACAAAGAAACTGGTGATGAAATTGTTCATGATATATCTCCTTCGGCATTGCAAATGTTTTCTATTGCTATTGATGGTTTCAAACATTTTGCTGATGATGATAATGGCCTATCAACCTGCTTCAATCCACAGCACATAGAACATTTAATATCAGAAGCCATGTTTAAGGACTTTATGCAAAGAGCACAAGTTCTTGAGTTGGGGAAGATAGGACAAACAAGACAGAAATGTCTTGTCCCTGACATTATTCCTGTAGAAGATGGAGGCATGGATAATTTAATGAGGCTTCGCTTGTATGAAAGGGCTGACATTGAGTGCCTTATTGATAATAGCAATTATCGTTATTCTAATATCACAGTCTTCTCGAAGATGGTTGAACTGCATCTCTATGGTGTGGGTGTGAAAGAATTATATTGGGGTGCTATGCCTTCTGGCTTTCTCAGACAGTTAGAGATTTTGAAGTTAGAAAAGTGTGTGAAACTTCAAAGCTTATTCTTAGATGAAAATCTCCAACTGCTCCATCTACAACTATTGGAATTGAAAGATTGCCCAATGTTGCAACCATCAATCTTCCAACCCTCTATTGCTAAAAGTCTATTGCAATCGAAAAAGGAGCTTAAAAGTTTAATTGCATATGAGAGTTCACCAGAGGAACTTGTTAGTCAAAAGAACTATGACATATTTCTCCCAGAGTTACAATGTCTTCAAATTGAAGGATGTGGCAAATTAGAAATGGTATGGCCACTCATTGTCTCTAAAGACCTTCCCAAGTTGAAAGATTTACATATACGGGATTGTGCGGAGCTAAAATACATATTTGGTGAATATAGAGATGTTGGCCAAGTTTTGCAACAGGAAATCATTCTCCCTTTCCTAACAGTAGTGGTACTTTTTGAATTACCAAGTTTCATTAGCATATATCAAAAATGCAAGAAATTTATGCCAAGGCCACCTCAAGTTTTGAAAGAAGATTCAAAGGAGAAACATGAAAGCTCCAAGACAAGTGCTTTCTCATGGGCACATGGGTGTTGCTTTCTGGCCCCAACAAAAGATACTAATGTTAGATTTTCCACTACCTCACCGGAACACCGCATAATCTTACAGGTATGTTACTCTAATCTTGCCCTTTTTGTTCAACGTTTATGTTTATATTTGATTTTTTTGGGGGCAAAAGTAATATCGGATTAGTTAAACTTCCATTTCAGCATATGATACATGAATGCCTTATACATATTTTTCTTGAGCTATGAAGATCTGCTATATAGAGGGGAGACGTAATATAGAAATATTCTCAAATGTTGATTGATTTTATTGAAAATGTGACTTGATATTTTTAAAGTTACAAAGAAGTATGAGAAGGCTTTAATGGTGATGTAGAAATGATAGTTGATATGTGTTTTTAGTTATCACTTCTTTTTCCCTTTTAATAGTCATAATAGAGGTCTTATCTGTGCAACTAAAGGTTAAGTAAAATGCTAGGGATGAGTTAGTTCAAGACACTATCTCCTTTGTTAGCTAAATTCAATTTGATAATTTTGGCATGAAATTAATATGAGATTTAATAAAATATTTCGCTCAAATTAGTTATATCACAAATCCTTACAAATTTCCCAATTTACTTTTGATTGGTATATATAGTTTATTAAGGAGACGGAGAGAGGTCAATGAAAAATTAATTGTTTAAAGCTAAGAGAAAAAGAGACATGATTATTTTTTTGAACAAGTCATAAATATTTCAATAAATTTTAAAAGATGTTTT